>JAJJMB010007708.1:15017757-15177334 GCA_023531105.1 Papaver atlanticum
GGAATATAAGTGCGCGTACCCGTACGCATACTGGCGTAGGTTTGTGACCGGAATTTTCTGCTGGGTTTGGAGGTAAGCGTACCCGTTCACATACTGGCGAAAACCAAACTTGGTCCGGCTATTCAAGTATGCGTACCCGTTTGCGTACTTGAATGGTTAAAGTTCAAAAATCGGGTTTGTTATGAACAAATACATTTATATAATAAAGAATGCATTCTTTGCAAACCGTGGCTATAATGTTCATGAATTGATTCGAGTGAATCGAGTGAATGAAACCGATTTTACTTCAATTGTGTTCTTGTATACTTCTAAGAGAATATAGCAATATAACAACTCTTTAACTAGTTTCATTTGAGTCATTTGAACTAGTTATGGTTAAGATTAATAAGGTTGATATGAGAGTGTTCATATAGCTAACCTCGGTTAACTACTGTTAAGCCAACATGGTGTACACATTTAGGTACGGTTACATAAAACTAAATGAGGGTACATTTCATTTGTGTATAACAAGCTAAGTTCGATCTAACGGTTGAAAGATATTAGCTTGAATCTAATCAGGATTTCATCTAATGGTTAATATTGAATGCTTTGTTTCCAAGGTAATTAAGATTGCAAACTCTGATTTGAAAACTATATAAAGGAGAACTCTAGCAACTGGGAAACCTAATCCCCACACCTTCTGTGTGATACTAGTTGCATAAGCTAGAGTCGATTCTCCTTTAATCTTAGGTTTTTCACGAAACCCTGTAGGTTAACGACTTAAAGACTTCATTGGGATTGTAAAGCCATACCCAACTATTTTCTCTGTAGTTGCGTGTTCTGATCTTCCTTTTACTATCGTGATTGAGTATTATCTTTGTTAAGATTTGCTTGAGATTTATCTCTGATAGGTAAGATTAAAAGTAGTCACAAACATCTTCGTCTCATCGTTTGTGATTCCACAATATCTTGTTTCGTTAATCGATTAAGATTATTATGAGGTAATTATATTTCTAGGATGTTCTTCAGGAATATAAGTACGGTATATCAATTGGTTCCTGTTCACCTTTATTTATCAAAAGACGGAATAAAACTCGTAGGTATTTCTGTGGGAGATAGATTTATCTATTCAAATAGAATTTTCTGTGTGAGACAGATTTGTTTATCAAGTCTTCGACTTTGGGTTGTAGCAACTCTTGGTTGTGGGTGAGATCAGCTAAGGGAATCAAGTGCGTAGTATCCTGCTGGGATCAGAGGCGTAAGGAGCACGATTGTACCTTGAATCAGTGTGAGATTGATTAGGGTTCAACTACATTCCAGTCCGAAGTTCATTGGTAGTAGGCTAGTGTATGTCGCGGATTAATACAGTATGGTGTTCAAAACTGGACTAGGTCCCGGGGTTTTTCTGTATTTACGGTTTCATAGTTAACAAAACTTCCGGTGTCTATGTTATTTCTTTTCCGCATTATATTTTGTTATATAATCGAAATATCACAGGTTGTGCGTTGAATCGATCAATTGGGAAATCCAACCTTTGGTTGTTGATTGAAATTGATTGATCCTTGAACATTGGTCTTAGGTACCGTTCAAGTTATTTCTCTTATATTCAATCAGGCTCGCAAATTCCTATTTGCTGATTGCGGATTGAATTAAGAGATAGAGATATAAAACTCTTTGATATACTTTTCTATAGATTGAGTCTGACTGTCTAGTTGATTCTCTTGAAAGTATATTTGAGTTTGTCTATTCAGATTGCGAAAGGAAATATTGGGTGTGGTTGTTAGACCCCCGCTTTTTCAAGATCTCCTTTTGTTGGAAAATAAAATTGCTGAATCTGAAGCAAGTGTTAATTCTCAACAAAGGAGTTTTTAATAGAAAGAAGGTGTATATCTCTCATGAGAAAAACACCTTGAGGCTGATCTAGCTGGTGCTCTTTATAAAATCAAGACGTTGGAAGAAGAAAATTTGTACTTGAAAAAGTCCAATGATAACAAAAACAATTTATCCTCATTGATAGAAGCAGGAAGATATCATGGTGATACACAGGGATTAGGATATAAGGAATCAAGTGCTTCCAACGATAACAATGAGATAAAATTTGTTAAAGCTACAAATTCTTCTCAACCAGAGGCTTTCACTGATGTCAAAGATGCTCCTATTTCTTGTAAAAAGGAAAAACCAGTCAAGCCTAAGAATTGTGTTCAACTAGTATCAATCAAAGAAAACACTTAATGTCAAGAAAGCAACAACGTTGAACAACGATAAGAAGAATAAAAATAAGAAAACTCTTTGAGGTCCAATGCAAGAGGTTCCACAAAAAGGTAACATTAAAACTCAGACTTCATATGTTACTAAGCAATGTTATTATTGTGGTAATGAAGGACACTTGAAATGGGGATGCAAAGTTCGTAAGATGCAAGATGCACTTTCCTTTGTATCAAACGAATTAGCTAAGTTTGCTCCCCGAAGAACTCAGATCGTTATTTTCCTAAGTTTAGGCAAAAGAATCATTATAACGATAGTTCAAATTTTGCTTATCGCTCGATAAGGTCATCTCATAAAAGACCCGAATATAGAAATAGAGATGACTTTGTAAAAGCAAAGACAAAATCTGATGTTCCAACTTGGAGAAAGTATGTTTTGCAAAGTGTCCAAAAGGGCAATGGTCCTAATGGTATGAAGGAGAAAGCTGCTCATGCGAAACCCTTCTCTAAATGGGTTCTGAAGTCCTCCACAGCCAAGAAGGGACCAAAAGTGTTGATGGTGGTTTTTAGTTCAGGGCTAAAATTGTAAAACCCTGTATTTAATGTGCTGTCGCTCATGAGCCATTTATAAGTGATGAGTGCTCAAACCTCTCAACTTACATATGTATTGAACAATTCAGTATATTTAACGCGCTGTCATCCTGCAAAGGAATAAAGGCCATTTAAGAGTGATGAGTGCATAAACCTCTTCGCTCATAGATATATTGAGCAATTCAATATATTTGTATATAAATAAATAAATAAATATATATATATATAAATGTTGATGGTGGTTTTTAGTTCAAGGATAAAATCGTAAAACCCTGTATTTAATGCGTTGTTATCCTGCAAAACAAAGCCATTTGAAAGTGATGAGTGCATAAACCTTTTCACTTACATATGTATTGAGCAATTCAACATATTTACGAAATTTATCCAGAATGGTGCGTGAAGCAACAATCCCAGATATTCTGTAAATTTTAACCTATTGCATTATTCACTAATGCATGACCTGCCTGGTATTTTCCTATGCTATGTTCCTAGCCGAACTCTCAATATTGGCATGACATGACGATTAATGTTCACTCGCAGAGGAGTAGCATGAATCTCCCGAAGTGTCAGTATTGAGACCTGCATGAAAATACTCACGTAGGCTACACCACTCTCAATATTGGCATGACATGACCGGTCATGCTACTTTTCCAAGACATTCAACTCGCGACTAATTTGGACGAACTCTAAAACAACGATGCTTCCTGCACATCGATTGTTTTCAGCAGTTTGTTTAAAAGCGATGTTTCATGTGCATCAATTATAAACGATGCTTTATGAATATTGATCTCACAAATAATTTTATTATTTGACCTAAAAGCACGATGTGCTACTTTAAGCGGCAAGTTTCACGACTTGACCCATTCACTCGAGACATCAAATATTTCACAAACTGGGGGATGCTTACTGGGGTATTGGTCTGGCGGATTACAGCGTGCGGCGTGCAACGCGCCCATTACGAGAAAGTGTCAGGAAAGGATGGATGGTTAAGCATTGAGGGAGTAGTGGGTGAAAGGGTGACCGGTCTTCTGATAGACGCATTTATGTGTCTATTTTCATTTCTATTGTGTATATTGTTAGTACCCATTTTTGTACTTATTTTGGTATTTTATCTCTTTGTAGGTGTTTTTTTGAGAAATAAGCTTTTGCGGCGAAATTAGCTCGAAAAGTTGATAAATGCAACCCAAGGGACGAGTGTTATGCGGACTCAATCAACGGATAAGGGGTAACCCATTTCCAAGCAGCTACTAAACACAGACCGGGTCTGGATAGGGGGAGGTCACTTTCTTCTCAAAATTCTGTATTTGGCGGGAAAATAAACACATTCCTGGAAGTTTTGGTGATCGTGATTTGGAGGAGTTTGAGGTCGACTAAACCTATGATTTTTATAGGATAGACTCCTTATGGGTCTAGGAATCTAATATGGGTGTTAAAATTGATTAAACTGGGCTCAATCGATGGATTTTCATCACAACAGCAAAAAAAGGAAAGTCACGTGTGTGACCTGTTTTAGGAAATTTTAGAGAGATTAAAGTGCTATAAACCTTCCCAAAGATTGGTTTCTATCTAAGGAAGAGTTTAGAATCAAAAGGAAAGCTCAGAAACGTGTAGAAATTCTAAAACAAGAAATTGCCGCAACTTTGCCGTGAAGAGAAAGGAAGAGATTTTTGAGAGATTTAATCGCTCTTTTTGATATAAATAGATTGGTTGGGTCATACAGAAGGGGTGTCGAAAGTTAGGGAAAGTTTAGAACACGACAGAGCCGATAAATCAAAGGTGCAGGAAACCGGGTTCTTCTGCTGCTGCTGCTGAAGAACACGAAGAACATTGACCAACACAGAACAGTCGCAAAGAAGTATCGTTCTTCAACAGCAGAACACAGTTATCGTTTATAAACAACACTTCAATTGTAACGGTGACTTCTGTAACGACTATAAAGCGTTGCAGATTCACTGTATTATTATTTTCCTTCAATAAAAACCTCTTTTGAGCCATGTTTCTATATTTTGAGCATGTTTTCACCATGAGGAGCTAAACCCCAACACTGGGATGATGGAGGAAGCCCTATTTCACGCATGTGGTAATTCTAATAATTCGTTTATGACTATTTGCATTGATTTTTAATTGATTTATGATTTTTATTGAATGGGTGTGATATTGTTTGATGATGTATGCTTGGTCAATGTATTTTGATACATCATGCTTTTGATTTACAGTCATTGGTTTTCAAAAATATACTTTTGGCAAAGAATAAGAGTCCATATTTTTAATATTTGAGCTATAATTGATTGGAATTATTATTTGAATCACATGAATGGAATTTGGTGGAATCCTGAGTCTCAGTGCTTTTTATAATCTTGACCAAAACATTATTTTGATTTTTCTAGTTTTCTTAATTAAGTCTAAAAATTATTCTTCACAAGTCCGAGTTGAACGAATCTTATTACCACTTTTTCTACAACAATTAAAATCACATCATCTTCCCACATAATGGAAACGTGATGGTCACCACCTTTTGCACAACCCCACTTCTCCATTACTTGACTGCCTCCACTTCCTACGAAATCAGGGGTGCGCTCAACGACTTGTATAAATAGGTTTTCAACCTATTTTCAAAAGGACAGAAGTGTTATCAACACAAGTATCCAGAAAACACCAAGAACTGATAGCTTACGTTCTGCAAGACAGTTCCACATTCTGATATAATTCATAAAACAGCCACACCTTCATAATTCAACATTTTGATCTCAATAACTTCTTCGCTTCCCTCCTTAAGATTAACCCTTCTCCTTCACTTTGTGACCGAATTGAATCTTGAACGGCCATTTCTTGGTTTAGGCCAGAGTCTTATAGATTGATCACTCGAATCTAAAAGTACTCCCGTGCAGTGCATTTGTTTAGGGTTTGAATTCGTTTCTCATCAACACACCCAAATTTACCAAAAACAGCAGAATCAGTTTTTACCCCAAAGCAACTAGCGACCACAGTGGGAGATTAATCTCTCGGTTGTAAGATCAATTTTCAATTTCCTAAATTTCTCAAGATGGTTGATCTTAGGAATGGTTCAGAAACCCTCAATCCCAACTTTTCTTCCCCTAGCACTGACAATACTTCACATGTTATTCCTGAATCCGTTCTTCCATTTAAAACCCTTGTCAAGGCTATGGAGTCTCAAGATGCAAGACGAAGTATTTACGCTTTTGAAAGACCTCACGAATCAACTATCGAAGGGACCAACACGTATTCATTATGGAGGAAACGCCATCAACAATTCATTTTGGACCAATACTGATGATCAATAGATGTTTTATCAATCTTGGAAAGAAGACTCGTGGGATTTGTCACGTTCTCATCAGAGTCCTCGTAATGAAAAGATGCATTAATTATGTGCGTCCTTCCTGGAAAGTATCAATTCCCATATTGCATCAAAAGCTACTAAGAGATCCGCTGCTGCTTTACTCAGTCGATCCGGACCGTCCTTGAATGATGAAGCTCGTAAAGATGTTCAGGAGAGCAGGCATCCTTCCAATAAAAGATCCAACCTCCAGTCAATCGCTAGTGAAAGAGGAAAGAAAAAATCTCCAGCAGCGGAACAACAACTCAAACGCGCGGCACCAGCGCAACAACAAGAAACTTGAGGTGATGCTCTAAACTTCCCGTTCCCCATCGAGGAAGTAATTGAACTCCTGGAAATATGGGTTCAAGATGACGCCGTCAAACTACCCCCTATCAGGCGCCCACCAACTGAGGAAGAAATGGCAAATCCTAAATATTTCCATTACCACTGGTTCGTCAGTCATACAACCAATGAATGCAACAAATTGAAGCGCATTTTCAAAGAAAAGATAGATGCAGGGGAACTTCAATTACGCACTGAAGAAGTTCGCAAAGACCCTCTTCCCGTCAGGAGCTACATGATTTCTGGGGACTCCGTTCACAAAACCGTACAATCTATTATGGAGCATTTATGTGAAATCTTGTATTTCTCCAAGGCGCAGCGTCAAGACATATTTGCATCCCTCAACCGTGTTGTATCAGGAAAGCGTTTTTTTCCAGTCAAGGAAGTCGCTTCCAAACCCCGATCTTTCCTGAAAAGCGCGACTGATAGATGCAACTGGGGACTCCTAACCACCGCTCACTTGAAGGATGTCTAGTTCGACAACACACTGATTGACTCGACCTCTGATTTCAACATTGTCACCATCAAGACTCTGAGAGATGCAAAGATTTCAAAGCAGGGAGTTGTTCACTACCCAACCATAATCAAAAATTCAGAAGGAGAAGCCAGAGATGCTTATGGGTACATTAATCTTGAAATCAAGGTGGGAGATACTCTAACACATGCTAAATTTCATATAGTTAAAGAGTACCCGAATTATGATATGGTCCTGGGGCGCTCATGGATACACGACAACAAGACGAAGCTAGGAGTATGTCCTTTGCCGGTGTTTATACCTGAAAGGATCTCCAACAAGCCATCCAATCCTGAGAACTACTTATTGCCATATAAACAACTCGCAAATGTGACGCAACTTCCCGGAGAGAGCCCGTCATCATTCGTTCGCAGATTCCAGGCACAAGTAAGTCTCATCGAACAACCTTTTTTGCAACCAGTCACTTCTCCTCCCATCAAAACTTGGGGACTCGATCCGATTATCAACCCAGCCGTTACTAGGAGATGTGAATGGGATGCTGGTCATTTCAAGTATTTGATCAAGAGTTTAGAAGTTGTCACAGTTAAAGATAAGGAATCTAGGAAAGTAATGGTGCAACGCCCAAACCCATTCCAAGTTGGAGATATGGTAGTTATGGCTCAGCCTGCTCCGTCAGATTCCACAGGAAGGGAAGACAAGCCGTACCTAGTGGCGAAAATTATTTTGGGAGGTTACTGCAGGCTCATCAATACTTTCAAGCTAGAAGGCATAGTAATACACGCCCGGTGGCTCAAACCCTTCAATACCTAAGATGTCGCGCCGCCCTCTCCTCCAAAATTCCTTTTAGTGTTTCCTTTAGCAACTTCCATTTTCATGCAATATTTGTAATTCCTCGAAAATTATTGCACTGCTTGCATTCATAATTAGGTTTTCAATTTTTCAGTTAATCAAGTATCATTTCCCTTTTAGAAATCTCTTTACTCCTAAATCATCTCAAGGAAAAATCGCGTAAACCCAAACCCTCACAAAATCATTACCCATTAATTCGAAACCATAAAAAATCGAACCATGCAAGAGATGTCTCATATCTTTTAAAATACCGAAGAGGGGAATATGTAAAGGAAAAGAAAGCACAAGATCATCAAGCAGCGGCACATTCTTTCTGGAGAAAGCATCTTTCGCATCTGAAGAGCAGCCTGCTTCAACCTTCGCCTGACAAGATTCCTAGAAGAAGTTTTGTTGTCTGCAGTTTTCCGAATTTTGGGAATCCCCTTCGCGGAACCAAGAATCAATGAATTTGAAGTCAGCACACATAACACTCCCGGGTTGCAACTACTTCTTCAGAAATGGCGCATCGAATCACATTACACGCGCCATTAATCGGAGATGAAGCCTCCTCACCTAAAAAGCCTGTCTTTTGGATTTCTTAATTCGTGACAATGCGTCCATGCTTCTACATGCCTAGCCGTCACGCCACAAATATTCAAGAAGCATTTAGTCTGCACCGGGGATTATCAAACAGAAGAATGGGAAGAAATCGCTTTTTGAAATCAAGGGTTAATGGCGCCCACACTGGTGTTCTCTCCAGAAGCCGCTTCAATGTCCTCTTCAGAAGCCGAAGCCGCTTCAACGCCTCAGCAGATCTATCAAATGACGAATCCAAAAGATTGCCGCCTTCATCAATTCGTCAACCACCTTACCAGCAAATGCAATAGAAGTACATCTTCAGGAGAAAATGGGCTCAGGATAAATACACTTGGGGACTACCAGCACGGGATGTCTTCACGTCCCTCCACCAGGTTACTTTTGATATCAGTATCACCACTGTCAAAGCTTTACGAGCTGCAGTAATTCCTCAACATGAAGCTGTACACGTGTATCAAAAACTCCAAAAGTACGTCGCAGAGATATTTTCACATATCTGGCCACGCCATCGGATCTAGCACGCATCTACAACCTATTCCGTACTACGATCCAAGATTTAGAAGATAGTTCAAAGGGTGTATACACAGTCCTTGAAGACTTGGTAGCAGTACGTCGGAAACGGAACGCATCTCAGCTGGTCTACTCCACCCAATGGCTCTGGAAGATTTTGCCTATACAAGCATCCCAAGCATATCGTCATCAGAAAGGAAAGAACGAGCCTATGAGATAAAGAGTCAGAATGAACCCAATTTCATTTCAGTCAATACTCAGGAGTTTAAAGAACATTTTAGTTGCGACTCAGTGGTACAGACACCAAACAACTTAAAGTCAGAGCCTCTTGCAATTAGGCGCAATGGAGTTTAGAAAATTTCTAAATCTACCTGGAGGCAATTGACGTATGATAGGAGGACGATCACTGCATGCTTTGATACTTCGTTAAACATGTCTTGCTCAAATACCTAGCCGGCCTCTATCCTGGTAACATCTGTCTACCTTTCCTCATAAATTTTATCTTTATTTGTCACCATCTAGTGCTTACCCCGCAACAATATCACTGTTACGTACTAAGCAGGGGACTTAATGTTGGTGGTGGTTTTTAGTTCAAGCTAAAATTGTAAAACCCTATATTTAATGCGCTTTCGCTCATGAGCCATTTATAAGTGATGAGTGCTCAAACCTCTCAACTTACATATGTATTGAGCAATTCAGTATATTTAACGCGCTGTCATCCTGCAAAGGAATAAAGGTCATTTAAGAGTGATGAGTGCATAAACCTCTTCGCTCATGGATATATTGTGCAATTCAATATATTTGTGTATATATATATATATATAAATGTTGATGGTGGTTTTTAGTTCAAGGCTAAAATCGTAAAACCCTGTATTTAATGCGTTGTCATCCTGTAAAGGAACAAAGCCATTTGAAAGTGATGAGTGCATAAACCTTTTCACTTACATATGTATTGAGCAATTCAACATATTTACGAAATTTATCCAGAATGGTGCGTGAAGCAACAATCCCAGATATTCTGTAAATTTTAACCTATTGCATTATTCACTAATGCATGACCTGCCTGGTATTTTCCTATGCTATGTTCCTAGCCGAACTCTCAATATTGGCATGACATGACGATTAATGTTCACTCGCAGCGGAGTAGCATGAATCTCCCGAAGTGTCAGTATTGAGACCTGCATGAAAACACTCACATAGGCTACACCACTCTCTGATAAAGAGATCAGCGTGTTTACACACTTTTTAATTAAAAGTTAGCACGATCGAACGCGTTTAAATTCCTTAAGGAAAATTTAGACTGTCCATATCAGTCTTAAGCAATGATCACGTCCACACGATTTGGCCACACAATTCAACAAGCCTAGCCTACTCCTAGCGGAACTAGGTGATCGTCATGATAAACACCAGCGGGCCCACTAACATCCCGACCAGTAAAAATCCCTTTAGCTTATCCGCTATACCCTTGAACGCTCAACAAAACATAGGTGATCGCGCTGTTGAAAAAGAGCTCAAACGAGCCAAGACCGACCATAACGGTCTCAAATTCATCACATCCGTCCAACTTAGCTAGCCTATTTGGACGGTCTAGATCTTCCCTCGAATGATTAAAAGGGTACTGGCGTGTTCACTAGCGACCAACTACATCCTTGGTCAATCGAATTGTCCACGGCAAACAAAGAGCGCATTGAATCGTTTGCCCAAAGTAGGGTGAACACGCTGTTTGAAAACCCTAGTTTGCGTTGCAGCGACACACTACTGTCGCAAATCAATCACAACCATCCATCTTCGCCAGCCACATTGAGTGGCTTAGATCCAATTTCATACGATCAAAGAGGCGCCAACATGATCACCGGCTGCTCATCTCCGTCCCCAACTGCTCGAATTACATGCGACGATCCATAAGCACATCGAACCGCTTGCCCAAAGTAGGGCGATCGCACGCTTATAAAACCCTAAATTGAATAAGCGGCGCAACTGACGCAAATCGATCACGGCCGTCCATCTTCTCCAGCCTAGTCGGACGGCCTAGATCTAATTTCAGGAGACCAACGAGATGCTTGCATACTCACCGGAAACCCATCTGTGCATATGCCTATTCGGCCTGTACAAATCAGTGGCAAACGCCACAAATCGTTTGTCCCAATGGTCGGGTGGCCGCACGGCTTCAAACCCTAAAATACAATCAACGGCAGCATACAACTGCCGCAAATCATCTCGTCCGTCCAACTTCGCTAGCCTGGTCGGACGGTTTATATCGGATTCTAGATGGCCAACAGGGTGACGCCGTGATCACCGGCCACCCTCCTCCACAGGGAGCAATCGACCAAGTGGTAGCTCACCCATAGGGTTCTCAAACGATCGCCTAAAGGTGACCGGTCATGCTACTTTTCTAAGACATTCAACTCGCGACTAATTTGGACGAACTCTAAAACAACGATGCTTCCTGCACATCGATTGTTTTCAGCAGTTTGTTTAAAAGATATGCTTTATGTGCATCAATGATAAACGATGCTTTATGAATATTGATCTCACAAATGATTTTATTATTTGACCTAAAAGCACTATGTGCTACTTTAAGCGGCAAGTTTCACAACTTGACCCATTCACTCGAGACATCAAATATGTCACAAACCGGGCGATGCTTACTGGGGTATTGGTCTGGCGGTTTACATCATTCGGTGTGCAACGCTCCCATTACGATAAAGTGTCAGGAAAGGACGGACGGTTAAGCAATGAGGGAGTAGTGGGTGAAAGGGTGACCGGTCTTCCCACATAATGGAAACGTGATGGTCACCACCTTTTGCACAACCCCACTTCTCCATTACTTGACTGCCTCCACTTCCTACGAAATCAGGGGTGCGCTCAACGACTTGTATAAATAGGTTTTCAACCTATTTTCAAAAGGACAGAAGTGTTATCAACACAAGTATCCAGAAAACACCAAGAACTGATAGCTTACGTTCTGCAAGACAGTTCCACATTCTGATATAATTCATAAAACAGCCACACCTTCATAATTCAACATTTTGATCTCAACACCTTCTTCGCTCCCCTCCCTAAGATCAACCCTTCTCCTTCACTTTGTGACCGAATTGAATCTGGAACGATCATTTCTTGGTTTAGGCCAGAGTCTTACAGATTGATCTCTCGAATGTAAAAATACTCCCGTGCAGTGCATTTGTTTAGGTTTTGAATTCGTTTCTCATCAACACACCCAAATTTACCAAAAACAGCAGAATCAGTTTTTACCCCAAAACAAAAAGTTAGTAACAAGAATGACTCTCAGCTGTTAAATATTGATAACATTGTTTACAAGAGTCTTTTTGAAAGACTAAAGAAAGACTTCATGTTGTATAAAGTATTTTGTACTAATGAACATTGTGATAATGACACTCTTCATAACAAGTCAAAGAAGAAAAATAAGAGATGGAACAAGATTAAGCGAACCAAGTAAGAGGTCAAGAGTGATTCCGTCTTAGTCCCTTGTGACAAAGATGACAAGGCTCAAATGAACACAACCTAGTTGTGTTGGAATGTGCATGCTCACCTTTGTGATCAATCTTATGAAGGGTGAGGAAGCACATAAAACTGAGCACATGACCTCTCGGTTATTATATGACTAATTAACATCCCTAGGGAGATTTATTTTCTTCAATACTCATACCTTCTCTATCTATATTTGAGATTTTGATAGAAACAGGAATTTTGAGTTTATGATGTTAATATCTACTGATCATATATGTGTAGCTCTTGTTTTTACTGTTAAAAGGAGCCAAAAATCACTGAATTCGGACATTTTATGCAAAAGTTATGTCTAAAATAGTTTAGTGTTGTGATACATCACAAGTAATCACTGTAACCGGTCCTGGTGATTGGTATGACCCATCACAAGTATTGTAACCGGTCCTGGTTATTGGTATGATCCATCACAAGAAATCACCGTAACTGGTCCGGGTGATTGGTGTGATTGGTCCATACGAAGGAGTGTAAAACCGTTTTGCCCATAACTTCTTCGTCCGAACTCGGAATTATCTCATTCTTTTTACGTAGCTTTTGTAATTTAATTTCCTACAAGATTGAAGTTAAGTGCAATACTTGATTCTATATTGAATATTTATGGTGTATTGCATTTGAGTTCATGGGATGTCTGATTTCGGTTTTCATTAACCTTAATATTCGATCTCATATGATGTGACCCTTATGGTTTGTGTGGCTTTTTGATTTAGCAGGATTAAGTTCTATCCCATGTTGATAGGCTTTATCAAAGGATCATAAGGTATTCCGATTGAAACTCATATGTGAAAATTCATAATATGTTGAATCAATTTATGTTTACATGAAATGTGTTTAGCATAAACATATGTGTTTCGGGTTCTCAACTTTTGCTATTGGCACGCATTAGTTAAAACCATTTCAACCTTTCTCTGGTAAAGGTTGCCTTTGTTTTTGTTCTTTTGTTCTTGCGAGAGGATGACAACATACTAAGGGAGAGTTCTTATTTGAACTTGCGCTTAATGATATATCTTTCTGGGGAGAAGAGGATGTGGAATCTGAGGTATGTTTAAGAAAAGCCTGTTTATATTGCATATATTTTTATTTTGCTTAACAAAATTTCGGTACAATTGATATATTCCATTATGATGTGTATGGATGTGTGTGTGAGATTCAATTGTTTCCGGTTAAGATAAACTGTGTCAATTTATTTGGCTTATTGTTTGGTATCTTCTTTATTGTTGTGTATTAAGTGTTTTTTCTTAACGAAATTCGGTGCAATTGCGGTGCTATAATGTCTATGTTTGTTTCAATTGCTTCCGGTTAAGAAAATAATTGTGCAAGTCAATTTATTTTGGTTTGTATGTATTGCTTATTGCTTAACAAAATACGGGATCATTTGTTTAGTCCAATTTGATTCCGGATAAGAGAAACTAAGTTAATTCTAATCTTAGTTAGACTTATCAAATTGAAGGATTTGGTTATTCAAGTCTAATTGAATGTCTTGACAATAAAAACTAGTTAACTAACCTAGTACTTGTCTTGTCTAAAGGGAAAGGTCTAAGTTATTGTCTGAATAATTAGAACCTGATGAGAGAAATAAAGTTAATTCTGATCTTTACTTTGGTCTTATCGAAATAAGCGATTGTATGTTTACAATCGGTTTAACAAGGGAATTAAGTTTCTTAGTCGAATTGATAAACTATTAGGGAAAATTGCTTCGGGAAATTGTTTCCTTGATAACATATTAAAAATAAATTACTTGTAGTTTCGGTTTTAATATTGGTTATCTAAAATGGTATGTGAAACCTTCGTGCTTAACTTTTATAGGTTGTTTACAAGTCTTTTAGATTTGTAAGATCTTTTCGGTTTGACCTTTATTTGTTCGGACCTTTGTCATTTTGTGACAAAAAGGGGGAGAAATATATGGAGTAAACAAGTGATTTTCAATCACTAAGGAAAGGACAATTGTGCTTAAACGTTATATCTAACGAAAGAGTGAAGCATTGACTAAGGGGGAGAAACATATCATATGGCTGTTGTAGTTATCTTGACTACAAAAAGGGGAATAACAAATATGTTCGGATTGAATATCTACCTATCTTACCTTTAGGGGGAGTATAAGCTTTGTTATTAAAATGTCAACGGCGGCATTTATTGATTGAATATATGCAGGTTATTGAGGAGAGAGACTGTTTGAGGATCGGGAGATCAACTCGGCGAAAATTCGTTCTTCAGAGATCATTAATTTCAGGTGTTGAATTATTAATCTTCCTGTTTTCTAATTCTTCATGATTGGTAGTATTAATTAAGTGGTTTTTCAATGGCAAAAAATTAGGGTTCTCAGTTGAGAAAAAAGTTCCATCAATCGATTTTCCTGATGATTTATTTGAAGAAGCTTTAAACCCTTGGAAATTCTCTCTTATTGGAAGATTAAATTTACAAAATATCAAGTTTGTTGATGCTTCTATAATTCTAAGGCAGCAGTGGAAACTTGTTGGGGACTGTAAACTCATTCTGTTAGGGAAAGGTTTTTTCACCATTAAATTAGATAATGAGTTTGATCGTAGCTATATCAAAGCTGGACAATGGGAAGTCAATTATCAAGTTCTCAGAGTAAGAAATTGGGTATCAAATTTTCGTCCTGCAAATGTCAGAAGCTCTAAAGCTCAAGTATGGATCTGTTTCCCTAGTTTAGGTATTGAGTTCTGGAAGGACAAAATTCTATTTGAAATATGTAAGGAAATAGGTACTCCAATTAAAATTGATGTAGCCACTGCAAAATGTGAAGTTGGGTATTATGCTAATGTGTTGGTTGAGGTGGACTTTGCTCAATCAATTCCTAGCAAAATTCGGATTAACACAAAATTTGGAGGTTTCTTTCAAGAAGTATTGATTCATGAGTGTCCAAATTTTTGCGCATCTTGCAAAATAGTTGGACATTTAATCACTGAATGTTATGTGGAAAGAAATAAAAACAAAACTCCTGCTATTTCTCACAGAGCAGTATCACAGAGTACTAAAGCAGTTAATGATGCTCCTTTTGATATTTGTGATCCTAATGTCGGGGAGGAAGATTCATTAGTAAAATCAATTGATACAACAACTATCATTAGTCCACCTTTGTAAGTTATATCTCCTAAGTCTGGCAGGTTTGATTCTCTGGTAAATGAACAAGCTGAAGCAGAAGAGGAATCAGTTATTATGGAAGTACCAAATTTTTTGGAAGTAGCAGAACAAAATTCTGTGCAGAATAATGTTATTAAATTTGTTAATGGAAGTAATGGAAAGGTGACAGAAGAAACTATTACAGTTACATCTTGGGCCAAAATAGTGGAAAAAGAAATGGTGATTGCCAGTGCATCAGAAAAAGTAATTCTACAAGTACTTATGCTATCAAAACTCCATAGCAACAGAAGGTAAGTAAACCAATCCCTGTTAAATATAATTTTAGGAAAAATCCTGGAAAAGGGGGTACAAAAAACCCCCAATCCAATCAATGAAAATCCTATATTGGAACATAAGAGGCCTTAGAAGACCAAGGGCCCAAGATAAATTATGGTCTTTTGTAAAACAATTTAGTCCTTTACTAGTATGGATAGCTAAACCTAAAGTATTTTGTAGTGATTCTTTTTGCAAAAAGTTAAATCTGCATGGAATGCAGAGTATGGCAATTCATAATTCTACTTCTTCAAATACAAAAGGAAATATATGGTTATTTTGGAATAAGAGTATTTCAACTCCTCAAGTTATTTCAATTTCAAGTCAGATGATCACAGTAAGTGTGGGGGATGTTCTAGTTTCTGGAGTTCATGCACATGTTGGAGTTACACAAAGAAGATTTCTTTGGTCTGAAATGGAAATAAATAGTGACTTGCAGAAGCCATGGATTGTTCTAGGTGATTTTAATGCTGTAACTTCAATAGCAGAAAAGGTTGGTGGTAGAGCTCCTAATAAAACTGTTATGTTGGATTTTACAAATTGTCTGAATAATTGTGAACTTATTCAAGCCCCTAAGACAGGTTTAGAACATTCCTGGTCTAATTGTCAGCATGGAAAAAAGAGAATATTGTGTAATCTAGACAGAGTGGTGTTTAATCAGAAATGGTTATTTATGGTGATTGGGGTTACAAAGTAGGATTATGAATGGTCTCTGATCATGCTCCTTTGCTGAGGGGATGTGCAAGTGTTCCAAAGCCAAAAAATGCACCTAAAAAGTTTCAAAAGATGTGGATACAACATCCAAATTTTCTTCAAGTAGTTACTGATAGTTGGTTGAATGAGGTCAAGGGTGATCCTGTTTTTGTATTTATGAGGAAATTAAAAAATATGAAACAATGCTTGAATGACTGGAATTGGAGTGTATTTGGTAAGGTTAATGTCAAGATACAAGAAACTGAAGCTAAAGTCAAAATGGCAATGCAGAAATCAGATGATGATCCATTTGATGAAAATGCTCTAAACTCACTAGTGGAAGCTCAAAATGAATTATCTAGCAGAGAAGTCCAACATAATACTTTACTGAGGAAAAAATCAAGAATTAAATGGGTAAAGGAAGGTTCAGCCAATACAAAAAAAAATTCATACAAATATGAAGATAAGGCAATCCATCAATCAAATAAGTGAACTAGAAGATTCAAATGGTAATATCATTGTTGATCAAGAAAAAAATTCATCTGAACTTGTCAATTTCTTTGAGAAAAGATTTCAGTTCAAGGAAGTGAACATAGTGGATAAAATACTTGATGTTATTCCTCAATTAATCACTTTTGAAGATCAAAATATGCTTGATTCTACTCCTACAGCAGAAGAAATAAAAGAAACAGTTTTTTCAATAGACTCAGACAGCTCTCCTGGTCCAGATGGCTACTCTGGAATCTTCTACAAAACTTGTTGGGATATCATTCATAAGGATCTTGTAGATGCAATCCAATTTTGCTGGAACAGAAAATTTAGTCCTAAAGGTTTAAACTCCAGCTTCTTAGTTCTTCTGCCAAAGTGTCACAGCTGCTCAATTCAGGCCCATTGATTTAAACAATGTCAGTTTCAAGATTATCACAAAGTTAATTACTTCAAGAATGAGCACCTTAATTGGAAAGCTTGTATCTCCTGAACAGACTGCTTACATTAAAGGGAGAAATATACATGAACAAGTTTTGTTAGAATCTGAAATGGTGAATGAAATGAAGAAAAAAAGGAGAGGTGGAAATGTAGGACTTAAATTAGACATTTCACATGCATATGATGCTGTCAGCTGGGAGTTCCTCACCAAAGTCTTACTTAAATATGGTTTTTCTTCTTCTTGGTGTAAATGGCTGCTAACTATTCTTCAGTCTGCAAGAATTTCTATAATGGTGAATGGTGGTCCATGTGGATTTTTTCCTGTGGGAAGGGGCTTAAGACAAGGTGACCCATTATCACCTCTATTATTCATTCTAATGGAAGATGTACTGAGAAGAAATATCTCACAATTGGTTCATAAAGAAAAAATCATTCCTATGGTGGTCAAAAAAGGTATCCATCCAACTCATCTGTTCTTTGTTGATGATGTATTTATCTTTTGTAATGGTGCTAAAAAGAGTCTGCAAAATCTTATGGAATTACTTGATCAATACCAATCTAGCTCAGGACAATGCATTAACAAGGTCAAAAGTAAGTGTTTCATTGATGGAGTAAACAATGAAAAAAAACAGATAATTAGTGAGAGACTGAAAATGGATATAGCTAAATTTCCTGATAAATATCTTGGAGTGATGCTTGCTCCAGGTAGAGTTACTGTATCCATGGTATGGCCTATGGTAGAAATGCTTCAAGATAAATTAGCTGTGTGGAAGGGGAAAATGCTATCTTTTCAAGACAGGCTAGTCTTAATCAAATCAGTACTGAGTAGTGTTCCATTATACAACATGACAATTTATAAGTGGCCAGCTTCAGTAACTAAAATATGTGAAAGAATCATTAGAAACTTTTTGTGGTATGGTGATGGTGATGTAAGAAAATTCAAGACATTGTCATGGAAAAAAGTGTGCACTCCATTCAATGAAGGAGGTTTAGGCATAAGAAGATTGGAGATAGTGAATAATGCTTTGCTAATGAAAATGATGTGGAAGATACTAAACTCAAAAGAGGAATGGGCTATGTTCTTCATTGCAAAATACACAGACAAAAATGGTCAATAGAATAAAAATTGGAAGCAATCCTATGTTTGGTCTGGACTAAAATGGGCTTGGTCTTCATTGCAAGATGATGTCAGGTGGTGCATTGGTGATGGTTCAAGAATATCAGTATGGTTTGATAACTGGTTAGTAGAAAGGCCTCTCATAAATGACATTGGATTTGATGACTTTGTTAAAAGCAATATAGACATGAAGGTCAATGAATTACTTGATGGAAAAAACTGGAACATCCCTAATGAACTGAAAGACTATTTTATCTCTATTAATCTCCCTGAAGTTAGTGGTGGACAGGATATCATGGTGTGGAGTGGTGACTTAAAAGGAAAATTTTCAACTTCTACAGCTGTGGAAAGAATAAGATCAAGAGAACCTAAGGTAAACTGGCCTAATTATATATGGAAACCATTTCTACACCCAGCTATTGCAAGTATTATATGGAAGCTTCAACACCAAATTTATGTGGATGATGAAGTAATGAAGAAAAATGGTTTTGAAATAGTCTCCAGATGTTTCATATGCACTACATTGCAAGACTGTATGGATCATACATTATGGAAATGTGATTTTAGTTTGAATGCACGGGCTTGGATTTGTTCAGTCTTTAACTTTGAGACTCCTCAATCTTTCAGTGATATCTGCAAATTAGCTCAGCACAAAAGTCCTTTGATTAAGGAAATATGGATGACTGCTGCTTGCACAATCATGAAGGAACTATGGTTTCAAAAGAACAAGAAGCTCTTTGAAGAAAAAATCTCCTCAATTCAATGAATTTAAAAGGAAAATATGGCAATCTGTGCATGAGGGTGGTTTCAGAATGAAGGGCACAAAATGGGGACAGAGTTATGATCAGAATATTATTGATTTCTTTCAACTGGGTGCTAGATTCATCAAGTACAGTCACACTAAAGAATGTTATTGGGAAGCTCCAGATCAGGGATTTGTTGTGTTTTGCTGTGATGGCTCTTCATTTAGAAATCCAGGTGCAGCTGGTTTTGGTATTATTGCCAGGAATTCTTCATGTGAAGTTATTGGAACAATGTCAGAGGGAGTAGGCACTGCAACAAATTATATTGCAGAAATTCTTGTTGTGATCTGTGCACTAGAGTGGGCCTTTGTGATAAAAGCTCAAAAGGTGATAATCAGGTCAGACTCAAAAGCTGTTGTGAGTGATTTCTGCAATGATTGCATTCCTTGGATGTTCAGGACAAGATGGCTTAATGCAAAGCACAATCTGGAATGCATTGTATTTCAGCATAGCTTTCGTGAAGCAAATTTCTCTGCTGATGATTTAGCCAAAAGAGGTGCAGGACTAAGAGCTGGTGAAAGAATAATTCACATTGGACAGCCAAATTTTCTAAAAAAGAATTGAAATGCCTAATGTTGTCTATTATAGGTTCTGTTAGTCTGTTTTTGATTTTGGTCTGATTGTGGTTATTTTTGCTTGTTTTTTATGTAAACATTTTGTAATTTCGCTATTCAATTAATAAAAATATATGTGATTAAGCAAAAAAAAAAAAAAAAAAATCTTGTAATTTGTTTATCCATATGTATTAACAGTTTTGTCACTAAAATTGACGAAGGGGAGATTGTTTGAGCATAGCTCGGTTGAACCCACCAAGCGTTGGTATGTCAAGTTTGGTTGTCATATTTTAGTGTGTCAAAACTCATCTAAGAGTCGCTTGATTATGTACTAGAGACAACTTCTTTTAGGTTAGACTAGAAAGTCTAGGAATGTTGAGACATACAAGTATTACTCGAAGACCTGAAGAACATGAAGAAGTAACGAACTACAACGACGACATCATCCTTCCTCTTGAGGTTAGTAATATTTACTTGAACTGTTTCATTCCTAACGTATCTTTCAAGTCGTGCTATATTGAAAACATAACTGCGAAGCTGTGTATTGGATATATTATTGTAGTAGTGAGACATGATCACATGATCATAGTATTAGGGAGTTAGACTACGAAGTATAATGCTTATCTTTTGAACTTCGTAGATATGACATCGACATAATCTTATGAATGCTGTTATGATTATGTAAATGGGTAATGGTGAAAATTTCATCCTAGGAAACAATGTTTTTCATTTGTTTAAAGGAGGTACATTCATGAACTTGTTTTATGAATCGAAAGGGAAATCGCTAGGCTTATTGGTACGGCTATTCATTGCAAATCTTTGGATTACCAATATGTGTGAGATGGTAGAACCGATCGTAACTTTGTTATGTATCTTAGTACAACTAATCATAATTCCTGACTTATGATTTGGTATGACTAGTTTAGATTAATTAGTGCAACTGATCCTAAGTAATCACCTGAGATGGTATGATCGATATTTGTAATTGGTGTGACCAATCCTGGTAATTGGTGTGACCGATCACAGAGTATTGTGTAATCGATCCTTGTAATTGGTGTAACCGGTCCTAGTAATTGGTGTAACCGATCCTGGTAATTGGTGTAATGATCAAATTTTAGATAGTGGTAAGAAATGAGGTTGTCGTTCACTCGGATTTGTAGAGATTAAAGTTAATAAAAATACTAAATAAATATATGCAAAGACTATTAACAATGGGAGAGAGGTACTGGGACTAAGGATTTAGCCAATCTTTATAACATAAGGTTCACTTATTTATTCTCAACAATTTTAGCTCAAGAAATATAAACATGGACTCTATTTTTGCCAAGGTAGATTCTCAAAACATTGATTGTAAATGTTAAGCATGGGACATCAAATCACCTAAGCTAAGCATGACCCATCTAATCAAATGACAACCAATTTAATCAAATCATATTTCAATTAATTTTAATGCAAAAGTCATAAAAAGAATAAAAATAAATTTACCCATGTATGAAGTTCGGCCTCCTCCGTCGTCCCAGTGTTGGGGTTTAACTCATCATGTCGAAAACACACTCAAAATATGTATTCATGGCTCAAAAAGTGTTTACAAGAATAGAAAATAATGAAACAGGAAATCTGCAACAGCACAGGTGCGTTACAGACCGACTGTTTCAACTCTCAACTGTTATGATGAAGATAATCGTTACAAATCTGAAGATAAATGTTGAAGAAGAGGATGAAGAAACTGTTACAATGAAGATAAATGTTGCAAACCAGTTGAAGAAACTGTTACAACGAGGATAAATGTTGCAAACCAGTTGAAGAAACTGTTACAACCAGTTGAAGAAACCGTCGTTGTTTCCCTGTTCTTCACGAGCAGCAGCAGCAACAACAACAGAGTTCTGAAAACTCTTGATTCACGCCTCCTGAGCTCTCCTATCGACCCAAAACTCTCGACACCCCTTCTATATGACCTGGGTAATCTATTTATACCCGAAAGATGCATCGAATCTCCTCCATAACTTCAAAAAATCTTCTCTTTATTATTTTTATTCTCACGGCAATAATTTCCATTTTTTGATTTTCCACGCGCATGCAGCTGTATTTCTTTCATTCTATACCTTCTTCACACTCCAGGATATCTATTGAGTCTTCCAAACACGTGCAGTACACGTTTAAATTTCTCACAACTCGTGCAAGCTCATGTTTTTCCTCCAACTCCCTGTTTGGATTAAAACAAGTTATCCAGCCAAATTTGATCGATAAAATCACCCATACTAGCTTTCTATAGTCATATCACGTCTACCCACTAAGTTTCATGGATTGAATCTCACTAAATCACGTCCAAACATCCGATTGAAATTCTGCCAGTGAAAGGGAATATTTTCCCGCCAAAAATATTTTTTTGAATTTTAGAAGAACATGTCCTCCCCCTAATCCTGCACGGGTGTCCCTTTAGCACTTGTCTTATGGGGTGCAAATAGTAATTTTGGGCGTAGATAGTAATTTTTCTGGGGTTCCTCCGACACATTTTTGGGGTGCTTCCGGTGCATTTCTGGGGTTCCTTTAGTACTCTATCCTGGGGTGTAAAACACCACTTTTCGAGCCAATTTCGCCGCAAGAGCTTATTTCTCAAAAAATACCTATAAAGACATAAAATAAAAAAATAAATACAAAACCGAACACTAACAATATATACAATTGAGACATATTAGACACAATAATGCGTCTATCATGTAACCGATCCTAGTGACTGGTGTGACCGATCACAAGCAAAACCATGAGTATATGGTCACCGGTCCTGGTAACTGATGTAACCGATCCTGGTAACTGATGGGACCGGTCCTGGTAACTTGTGTGACCGATCACAAGTGTTTCCATATGAGGGTATGACCGATCCTAGTGATTGGTAGAACCGATTGAACCTATGTATGTGAAATGATATTTGATCAATCACATAGTAATCTTGGAATACAGGTAAACCAATTCTATTTGTTTTGATGTGTGGTATAACCGATTCCAAGAATGTAAATATGAAAGATGATTTACAGAGAAAATATGTCAACATACTTTGAACACGAACAATAATTCTTATCATTTATTATTCAAAGATATTCCTTAGTACTCAAGAAGATCCTTTGTACCGAAATTAATTGAGAATCTTTTAATTTATATTTTCGGTTATATATGCTTTTAATGACCATAAATTAAATGCATATCTCTATAGAATAAAAATTAGTAATGTGCTTTTACTAATCGGAGATTTTTTATTGAGAGATTTCGGAAAATGTTGGACAAGCATTTATATTGAAATTATGAAAACCGTATTTTGACATTAATTGCATATCTTGAGAATATTTTCGGTTTTAGAAATTCCTTGGTGTCCAAATATCATTGGTCTATAAATACCTAAGTTTGCATTTCTAGCAAACTATCCTAAGAGCCAGGCAAACTTCATATTTTTGTTGTTTCTGGTGGAGCCGTCTATCCGGAGAGGAAAGTACCCTAATTAGGCGAAATCTCTTACGACCGCTCCTTTAAAGACTTCTGTGGGATCAAGAAGCTCTGCGAGTATCGTTGGTGGGAAACTAGATAATTGTAGTATTATTAGTTTTTAATTGATTTGATTGACTAACGGTTGTTGAAAATTTTATTGCACCTAGTTTGTTTATTCTTGAGAATATTCTCTTCTGATATAAGATTCACTTAAACTAGATCGAAGTATCAACGAGATCTTTACAACTGTTTGTAGGTTTAAAGACATCTTGCGATAATCCATTGTTAAAAGAATCTTTTATCTGCGTGATTGATCACAAGAGATTCAAGTGGTGTTGTGCAGGTTTTAATTGAAGCTTAAAGAAGATTTGAAGACTAAGAAGATTTCGTATTGGTTTCTCATATCTTTGTGTTGCATAAACCTTGATCGGCTGGGATCCAACTAGAATCGGATTTATTCGATTGATTGTTGCATGAGATCGGCATTCAAAATATATCTCTTTGAGGTTTATTTAAATTGAGTCTAAATCTAAACTTGGCTACTTCGGTAGTTATTAGATAGATTGATCTAACCAGGCAAAGGAGTTTATTAGCTTAAAAGGAAGATCCTTGGCATATGACTTGAGATATCTTATCTTAAAGAATCAATCTAGTTGTTACCAAACAGATTTGTTGTTCCTTTACTGTTTGGAATACGATCCAAAGGAATTGTTCCAGTGTGTTGAGAAGAACGTAAGTGTGACGCATTTTCACCCATAACTACATTATCTAGGACTCATTTTATTTCTAATAAAGTTGTTTTAAGTCCTTTCTAGGGAATAAGCTCTTGCGGCAAAATTGGCTCGAAAAGTGGTGTTTTACACCCCAGGATAGAGTACTAAAGGTACCCCAGAAATGCACCGGAAGCACCCCAAAAATGTGTCGGAGGAACCCCGGAAAAATTACTAGCTACGCCCAAAAATTACTATTTGCACCCCATAAGACAAGTGCTAAAGGGATACCCGTGCAGGATTAGGGGGAGGACATCTTCTTCTCAAATTCAAAAAATGAATTTTGGCGGGAAAACGTTTCTCTTCACTGGCAGAATTTCGATTGGATGTTTGGACGTGATTTAGTGAGATTCAATCCTTGAAACTTAGTGGGTAGACGTGATATGACTATAGAAAGCTGGTATGGGTGTTGTTTCCGATCAAATTTGGCTTAATAACGTGTTTTAATCCAAAACAATGGACACAAGTTTTCACGGGATCAAGTGAATTTGACACGAATTTGAGGCGTGTAATGCATGAGTTTCGAGTGTGTTGCACTACAGAGATGCGTGAAGAAGATAAATAAGGAAGGTTGACAGCTTCAGATGCGTGAAAATCATCAATGATAAAAATGGGAAAAAAAATATACCCGAGTAAAAGAAGATTATTTGTAGTTAATGGAGGAGATTCAATGTCGAAATGATGTATAAATAGGTTCCTAGGATCACATAGAAGGGGTGTCGAGAGTTTGGGGAGCTTAGGAGAGCCAGAGAAGAAGAAATCACGAGTTGCAGAAACTCGGGTTCTGCTGCTGCAGAACTGAAGAACACGAAGAACAAAAGCCTGTAAAGGAAAGTCGTTGAAAACTGTCGCTTAAATGCGACAGTTCCCAACTCCTTTCCAGCGACCGCGGAACAGAGTCTATAGCACTTCTCTTGTATCGTTCATTTTGTGACGATTTTTGTGCGTCGCAAATTACTGTTTTTCACTATTTTCTCCGTTTTCACCATTGTAAACAATTTTTGAGCAAATAAAAAATATTTTGAGAGTGTCTATAATATGAGAAGCTAAACCCCAACACTGGGACGACGGAGGAGGCCGAACTTCATACATGGGTAAATTTGTTTTATTCTTTTTTATGACTTTTGCACTAAAATTAATTGAAATATGATTTGATTAAATTGGTTGTCATTTGATTAGATGGGTCATGCTTAGCTTAGGTGATTTTATGTCCCATGCTTAACATTTACAATCAATGTTTTAAGAATCTACCTTGGCAAAAATAGAGTCCATGTTTATATTTCTTGAGCTAAAATTCTTGAGAATAAATAAGTGAACCTTATGTTATGAAGATTGGCTAAATCCTTAGTCCCAGTACCTCTTGCACTAATTGTAATATTATTGTATATTTTTATTAAATTTAAAAACTCGAATCTTCACAAGTCTTAGAGTTCGAATCATTTTTACTACAACTTCAAAATCACATCAATTTTTGGCGCCGCCGATGCGGATTTGTTTTTAGATTTTTATTCTTTTGTTCTTTTTTTTACGTTTCTTGGGTATTTTTCTTTTTGTTACAGGTTTTGAATCAAAGAGGAATTGGAGATGAAAGACCTGGGGGATTAAAAGCTAGACAAAGCGAAAAGAACGGAGAAAAGACGAAGATATTTATTTATTTATTTATTATTATTTTTTTAATTAGATTTTTTTTAATTTTTAGATTTCATTTTTAGAAATTTTAAATAGGACTTTATTTTTGTAAATTTTTATTTTTGAACCTTTTTATTTTTACACAGGAGTCAGTGGCCCGAGTCGACTACAACTGTTTCATCGCCCGTCTGGTACGGGAGGTAAGCTTCTAAACACCCGCGAATCCCCTGTCAGCGGGTTTACTGTCTTCCTTAAGGTGCATATATGTTGAGGTTTTGAATATGGACTTTAATTTCCTAGTAAAGTGCAAGGCCAGGCCATACAAGATAAGGGTTCGGATTTCATCACCGTTCTCTTCTTTCCCGCCTCAGGAACACATAACCTACGCGAACCCAAGCTTAAAATACTGATTAGAACGAGACCGATAGGGTAACGAGCTTGTAGGAAAGTCATTCAAAAAGAAGTATTGGGTATCTTATTAGCTTAACTCAAAAGTTCAGGAAGATTACTGTGAGTCGACTAGAGTCGCCCTAACGGGAAACGTTGCCAAAGAGGTGGGGGTATCATAGCTCCTCTGAGCTTCCCCTACTTCTCTTCGACTCACTTTATTCGGATCGATCTAGAGAGGTTTGCTAAAACGATACCTAGTTTCCTTTTGGAGGAATAGAAGCTGGTCTAGAAACAATCTAAGGGAGCCATCATGCTTGTTGTTTGCTAGATTTTATAGGTTTGATTTGGTCGAGTCATCCTTGCTTGTGATTGTGCAGAATTCCCTTGCAATTAAGAATGTCGAACTGGTATGATGGAAGCATATACAATGAGTATCGACCTGAATTTGACTATGGACATCATCATTTTTATGACCATGGTGGGAATAGTAGTTGAGAACGCCAATCTTTTAAAGGTTATGGTTCATCCCATGGTGAGCCCAAGTACTATCCACACACGAATTGGTCTTACGAGAATAATTCTGATAATTCCTCTTTACAAGAGTCGACACGTAAGTTAGCTGAGACAGCACGTAAGTTTCCAGAAATGAATAACTTAGTTATGGCCGAAAATGCAACGAGGGAACTTTCTTTACCTTCTTTTCTAGATTATGTCAGGAAATCATGTGAGTCGGCCCAGAAGCTTTTGTTAGAGACCCAGAAAAGAACTTCTCTAAAAGATCTAATTATTTAAAATAGTGTTTCCAATTTTACCCTTGATATCAATGGTGAATATTTGCCTAATTTAGAGGACTAGGTTAGAATAAAAGACACTACTTATTTAGATAAGGATCAATCATCTTCGTACTATTATGATGATGAGGATAGTAATAATGAAGAATCTGAAATATGTAGGCATAGTGATCAGGAAACTATTAATCCAATTGAGCTTTGTAATGATGATATTATTTCTAGTTCAAATCCAAATAATTTTTATGATTATTCACCTATTCAAAAGGAAGAGGATTTGATTAGGGATACCACCGTTTTAGACGATGTAGTTTTTCCTTTTGATTACGAAGCCGATAGTGGTTTAGAGGAACGGGTTTATTCTAAAAATGTTGTTTTAGAGTCTAGCGACTTAGAAACAATAGTCTTAGACGAAGAAGATAGACCCGTAGAGATGAGTAAAGATGCACTACCTGATAATAACTTAGAAAAATCAATTGACCATTTCCAAGAATCTGATGATCTAGAAATTAGGGAGATTGTGACTAGTCTATCTAGAGACACTGAAAACTCTAAGTTTGGAGGTGATTATCACTTTCCTAGTGCCTTACCTTTAACTCTCAGAAAGTCCCCTCACTTAGGACTTGATATCTGTGCCTCAACCATTTTACAAGATTACCTTCATACTCGTTTTCCCGAACCTAATGATGTCCAGGAAGAAGTTCAGTCGTTAGGAACCCATCCTCTGGTTGATGTGGTTTGCCCAGGCTATGATACCCAGATTGACTTTGTTTTCCCACCAAATAGTTTTTTTCCAACTGTGGGAACGTTTATATTTCAAATGTGTCGAATATTAAGTTCTGAGACTAAGCCTAAGTACTTTAGGTTAATAGAATCGACACATTTACTTAAGAATGACCACTACTCTCATTGTGGTCAATTATGTAAGTCAAATCTGATTGACTTAGAGGATCCTCAGTTATTTAGGTTATTATTGTGTGCTTCTAAGTTCCTATTTGAGTTTTTCCAGACTTTAGGACCTAATAATTCGGATCCCACCTATTAAGAAAGGCAGGCAATGAAAATATTTTATTTAGACCCTTTCATAGAACCTGAACCTGAACCACAATTAGATTTAGATATCTTAATCAGGAAACTAGATAAGGGCATGCTAGTCTTGTTCATTTTCTTGGTATATTGCAGTTTCCTTTGGTCAGCTCTTTTTGGTTTTTAAGACCCACAGTTGTTCCGACTGTTATTTTATGATTCGAGTGACTAATCCTTTCCTAGTCTGGCTGAAGACTTTAAACTTAGCATTTCTTGGGAGGTAACCCATGCTTATGCGTCGACTACGGTAATATCCTTCCTCACTTCCTTTAAGTAGTAACAGTTTCTCCTTGTTCATGTTTTTAATTTCATCTTTATAACATTGAGGACAATGTTAGATTTAAGTGTGGGGGAGTGATTAACTTTTTGTTTATTTTTGTAGGAGTTTCCTTATCATATTATGACCAGCTGTTGAGCGGGTCTACCTTAGGAATTTACTTTTATAATCAGCTGTTGAGCGGGTCTACCTTAGGAATTTACTTTTATGATCAGCTGTTAAGCGGGTCATCAAAATTTTTTTTTTTTTTTTTTGATATGACCAGCTGTGGAGCGGGTCTATTATTTTTGTTTTCTTATGACCAGCTGTTGAGCGGGTCTTTCTCTATGTTACACAAATGACCAAAAATAAATAAATTGATATGACCAGCTGTGGAGCGGGTCTATTATATTTGTTTTCTTATGACAAGCTGTTGAGCAGGTCTTTCTCTATGTTACAAAAATGACCAGCTGTTGAGCGGGTCTATTCTTTTGATTCACATGACCAGCTGTTGAGCGGGTCTCTCTTGGTGTAATGCAAATGACCAGCTGTTGAGCGGGTCTCTCTTGGTGTTACGCAAATGACCAGCTGTTGAGTGGGTCTTGAGGTTTTGCTCGAGGACTAGCAAAATGTAAGTGTGGGGAATTTGATAAGAACGTAAGTGTGACGCATTTTCACCCATAACTACATTATCTAGGACTCATTTTATTTCTAATAAAGTTGTTTTAAGTCTTTTCTAGGGAATAAGCTCTTGCGGAAAAATTGGCTCGAAAAGTGGTGTTTTACACCCCAGGATAGAGTACTAAAGGCACCCCAGAAATGCACCGGAAGCACCCAAAAAATGTGTCGGAGGAACCCCGGAAAAATTACTATCTACGCCCAAAAATTACTATTTGCACCCCATAAGACAAGTGCTAAAGGGACACCCGTGCAGGATTAGGGGGAGGACATCTTCTTCTCAAATTAAAAAAATGAATTTTGGCGGGAAAACGTTTCTCTTCACTGGCAGAATTTCGATCGGATGTTTGGACGTGATTTAGTGAGATTCAATCCCTGAAACTTAGTGGGTAGACGTGATATGACTATAGAAAGCTGGTATGGGTGTTGTTTCCGATCAAATTTGGCTTAATAACGTGTTTCAATCCAAAACAATGGACACAAGTTTTCACGGGTTCAAGTGAATTTGACATGAGTTTGAGGCGTGTAATGCATGAGTTTCGAGTGTGTTGCACTACAGAGAAGCGTGAAGAAGATAAATAAGGAAGGTTGAAAGCTTCAGGTGCATGAAAATCAAAATCAATGATAAAAATGGAAAAAAAAATATACCCGAGTAAAAGAAGATTATTTGTAGTTAATGGAGGAGATTCAATGTCGAAATGATGTATAAATAGGTTCCTAGGATCACATAGAAGGGGTGTCGAGAGTTTGGGGAGCTTAGGAGAGCCAGAGAAGAAGAAATCACGAGTTGCAGAAACTCGGGTTCTGCTGCTGCAGAACTGAAGAACACGAAGAAAAAAAGCCTGTAAAGGAAAGTCGTTTAAAACTGTCGCTTAAATGCGACAGTTCCTAACTCCTTTCCAGCGACCGCAGAACAGAGTCTATAGCACTTCTCTTGTATCGTTCATTTTGTGACGATTTTTGTGCGTCGCAAATTACTGTTTTTCACTATTTTCTCCGTTTTCACCATTGTAAACAATTTTTGAGAAAATAAAAAATATTTTGAGAGTGTCTATAATATGAGGAGCTAAACCCCAACACTGGGACGACGGAGGAGGCCGAACTTCATACATGGGTAAATTTGTTTTATTCTTTTTTATGACTTTTGCACTAAAATTAAGTGAAATATGATTTGATTAAATTGGTTGTCATTTGATTAGATGGGTCATGCTTAGCTTAGGTGATTTTATGTCCCATGCTTAACATTTACAATCAATGTTTTGAGAATCTACCTTGGCAAAAATAGAGTCCATGTTTATATTTCTTGAGCTAAAATTCTTGAGAATAAATAAGTGAACCTTATGTTATGAAGATTGGCTAAATCCTTAATCCCAGTACCTCTTGCACCAATTGTAATATTATTGTATATTTTTATTAAATTTAAAAACTCGAAACTTCACAAGTCTTAGAGTTCGAATCATTTTTACTACAACTTCAAAATCACATCATGTGTGCACTCATCGAAGTCGGAAGCGCATGGATACTGAGGAAACTAAGTAAACTAGGGGTAGTCGCTTGGTCTCAACTATACGAAGTTGGTTTTGATTTTGTATAGCGTTTTAATTCTAAGAGTATTCAATTCTGGACTTGGTCCCGGGGTTTTTCTGCATTTGTAGTTTTCCTCGTTAACAAAATCTTGTTGTGTCATTAACTTTTCCTTTCCGCAATTATAATTGTTGTTATTATAATTTAAAGTAAATTACACAAACATTAACTCCGCTTTACTTGATAGTGATCCTATAGAGTTTGGTTAAGTCCGAACCTATTATCAAGTAATCACACTTTGGTAGTCGTATTGTATCGATCCCGTATCCATAGACAATCACACAAGGTGTGAATACCGATTTATAGTATTGTCTCGACTTTTTCCATAGACAATCACTTTCGGTAAGAGGACTTATAGGTGGATAAATTAAAGATTGTGGTGTATTTGGTTACCCTCATATTTTCAGGGAATGTTTCGAATCGATTTAGAGAGAAATATAGAATTACTATATATTCGGATACAAGACAGTGTTATAGTCTTATAAACTGGGAAAAATGTTATAAGTATGAACATGTATTACATGCACTCGAACACGTAGCGAAGTAGCTAAATATACCGACTTACAAATTTGTGGTGCGGATATTTTTATGTATATCATATGAAAAATCTGTTTAGCTCGTGAACCGAATTGGTATGCACACTCGTATGCAAACCATTTTTGAACTGTGGTTACGGAACAGGGTTTAGTTACCAAACCGGTATGCAAACTAAAACAGTTATGTGTTCCTGAACTCGGATGTGTTTCCATACTAATACACAAACAGATTTACTTCTGTTAACTCTAGAACTCGGTTTGGTTAAATGTTTACAAACCGATACACGTACTGTGACTGAATCGACTCACAAACGGTAATGGTATTTGTACCTTGTACACCTACTAACCATGTCGATATATTTTCAAGTGTGTTTAAATTATTTCTACGAGATAATTGGCATTTGATTAATTCTCTAAAAATACTAGAATTATATGATCACATGTTTGTGAATCAGAGTTAATGTCTTATGTGTTCATGAAAATGAAGATCAAGCTTTCAAGTTCAAACCGGCTAGTTTCGGTTAACCATGTTGAACATAGTATTTGTACACGGTTCGGTTATGGTTTTACCTAACCAGAGTGCATATCTTGTTTATGTGAATCAGATTCAAAGATTCATCTAACGGTGGATATTGTTTTCTTAGTTGCAAAGCTATCTTAGCTTAAACCTAAAGCAACTTATGCTCTGAATGTCTATAAAAGGGGAACTTCAAGCAACTGGGATCTTTGAATCCCGACACTACTTTTTGGTGTGTCCTAGTTGTATCTAGAGTCTTCCTCTTCCTAACCCTTTTAAGGTTTAGCGACTACAAAGTCTTCATAGGGATTCGTAAAGCCATGTCTAGTTATCTTTCCTTGATAACTAGTGTATCCTGATCTTGATCGATTGTTAAGCGACTTACTTGATCAAGATTGATAGAAATCATCAAATTTCTCTTTGTCTCAAACTTTGTTGATTCCACAGGTTTTATACTTGTGAGGTGAATAATAATCTAGGTTGTAATTCGGGTTACATAAGTTTGGATTTTGAGGTTAGCTAGACTTTGTCTATTGCTATCGATTTCCACACCTTTGATCAAACTATTTGATTGTAAAAGGAAATCATATATAGGCTTAATCTGTGGGAGGCAGATTTGGTTTAAATTCTTCAATTAAGTCGAAGCAACTCTTAGTTGGTGTGACGTCAGCTAAGTGAATCAATTGCGCGGAGTCCTGCTGGAATTCAAGAGGCGTAAGGAGCACGGATGTACCTTAATCGGTGAGATACCTTTTAGGGCTCAACTACATTCCATTCCGAAGTTAATTGGTAGTAGGCTTGTGTATGTAGGGGATTAATACAGTTTGATGTTCAAGCTGGACTAAGTCCTGGTGTTTTTCTGCATTTTCGGTTTCCTCGTTAACAAAACTTATAGTGTCCGTGTTATTTCTTTTTCCGTATTATATTGTTTATCTTTATAATTGAAATATCACAGGGTGTGCGTTGATCAATCATAGAAGATACATCCGATCTAGTTTGTTGGATACGACTTGATTGATTCTTGGACATTGGTCTTTGGTACCGTACAAGTAATCTCTTTGTGATTAGTGATAGACGCATTTATGTGTCTATTTACATCTCTATTGTGTATATTGTTAGTACCCATTTTTGTACTTATTTTGGTATTTTATCTCTTTGTAGGTGTTTTTGGAGAAATAAGCTTTTGCGGCGAAATTAGCTCGAAAAGTTGATAAATGCAACCCAAGGGATGAGTGTTATGCGGACTCCAGCAACGGATAAGGGGTAACCCATTTCCAAGCAGCTACTAAACACATACCGGGACTGGATAGGAGGAGGTCACTTTCTTCTCAAAATTCTGTTTTTGGCGGGAAAATAAACACATTCCTGGCAGTTTTGGTGATCGTGATTTGGAGGAGTTTGAGGTCGACTAAACCTATGATTTTCATAGGATAGACTCCTTGTGGGTCTAGGAATCTAATATGGGTGTTGAAATTGATTAAACTGGGCTCAATCGATGGACTTTCATCACAACAGCAAAAAAAGGAAAGTCACGTGTGTGACCTGTTTTAGGAAATTTTAGAGAGATTAAAGTGCTATAAACCTTCCCAAAGATTGGTATCTATCTAAGGAAGAGTTTAGAATCAAAAGGAAAGCTCAGAAACGCGTAGAAATTCTAAAACAAGATATTGCCGCAACTTTACCGTGAAGAGAAAGGAAGAGATTTTGGAGAGATTTAATCGCTCTTTTTGATATAAATAGATTGGTTGGGTCATACAGAAGGGGTGTCGAAAGTTAGGGTAAGTTTAGAACACGACAGAGCCAATAAATCAAAGGTGCAGGAAACCGGGTTCTGCTGCTGCTGCTGCAGAAGAACACGAAGAACATTGACCCACACAGAACAGTCGCAAAGAAGTATCATTCTTCAATAGCAGAACACAGTTATCGTTTATAAACAGCACTTCAATTGTAACGGTGACTTCTGTAACGACTATAAAGCGTTGCAGATTCGCTGTATTATTATTTTCCTTCAATAAAAACACCTTTTGAGCCATGTTTCTATCTTTTGAGCATGTTTTCACCATGAGGAGCTAAACCCCAACACTGGGATGACGGAGGAAGCCCTATTTCACGCATGTGGTAATTCTAATAATTCGTTTATGACTATTTGCATTAATTTTTAATTGATTTATGATTTTTATTGAATGGGTGTGATATTGTTTGATGATGTATGCTTGGTCAATGTATATTTGATACATCATGCTTTTGATTCACAATCATTGCTTTTCAAAAATCTACTTTTGGCAAAGAATAAGAGTCCATATTTTTAATATTTGAGTTATAATTGATTGGAATTATTATTTGAATCACATGAATGGAATTTGGTGGAATCCTGAGTCTCAGTGCTTTTTATAATTTTGACCAAAACATTATTTTGATTTTTCTAGTTTTCTTAATTAAGTCTAAAAATTATTCTTCACAAGTCCGAGTTGAACGAATCTTATTACCACTTTTTCTACAACAATTAAAATAACATCAATTTTTGGCGCCGCCGACGCGGATTTGTTTTTAGATTTAGAGTTTTTAGATTTTTTTTTTCTTTGTTCTTTTTTACGTTTCTTGGGTATTTGTCTTTTTGTTGCAGGTTTTGAATCAAAAAGGAATTGGAGACGAAAGACCTGGAGGATTAAAAGCTAGACAAAGCGAAAAGAATGGAGAAAAGACGAAGATATATATTTTTTTTTAATTAGATTTTATTTTTATTTTTAGATTTTATTTTTAGAAATTGTAAATAGGACTTTATTTTTTTAATTTTTATTTTTGGACATTTTTATTTTTATTTTTGGGACATTGGACTTTGGACTTTATTTTTATTTTATTTTTTAAAACCCTACGGAAGGGTAATTAAATACAAAACTGTTTGCAGGGAAGGACAACGATTACGATATCGTCTCGGCCCCTCGGGTTCGCACATTGACACAGGAGTCAGTGGCCAGAGTCGACTTCAGCGATTCATCCCCCGTCTGGTACGGGAGGTAAGCTTCTAAACACCCGCGAATCCCCTGTCAGCGGGTTTACTGTCTTCCTTAAGGTGCATATATGTTGAGGCTTTGAATACGGATTTTAATTTCCTAGTAAAGGGCAAGGCCAGGCCATACAAGATAAGGGTTCGGATTTCATCACCGTTCTCTTCTTGCCCGTCTTAGTAAAACGATACCTAACGCGAACCTAAGCATTAAAATATTGACTAGAACGAGACCGATAGGGTAACGAGCTTAATAGGAAAGTCGTTCAAAAGGATCGTATTGGGTATCTTGTTAGCCTAACTCAAAGTTCAGGAAGATTACTGTAAGTCGATTAGAGCCGCCTTGTAACCCAGGGAAGCATTGCCAAAGAGGTGGGGGTATCAAAGCTCCTCTGAGCATCCCCTACTTCTCTTCGAATTACTTTATTCGGATCGTTCTAGAGAGGTTTGCTAAAACTATACCTAGTTTCCTCTTGGAAGGATAGAAGATGGTCTAGAAACAATCTAAGGGAGCCATCATGCTTGTTGTTTGCTAGATTTTATAGGTTTGATTTGGTCAAGTCAACCTTGTTTGTGATTGTGTAGAATTCCCTTGCAATTAAGAATGTCGAACTGGTATGATAGAAGCCAATACAATGAGTATCGACCTGAATTTGAATATGGACATCATCATTTTTATGACCATGGTGGGAATAGTAGTTGGGAACGCCAACCTTTTCAAGGTTATGGTTCATACCATGGTGAGCCCAATTACTATCCACACGCGAATTTGTCTTACGAGCAAGAAAATCAGGAACATTATAGTACTAGTTACTCATCTTTGGACAATACAATCAAACTGTTGAAAACTAGTCCTTATTATGATCCTTCTGTTCCTATTTATGATCCTTCCGTATCTTTAGAAGAGTCTCTTAAGCAGTTAACTGAGCAGACAAATAGGTTTGTGTCGGAAATGAATAGACGAACTGCACCATTGAGTGAATTCTCTATAGAGGAATCCCTCAAGCAAATGACTGAGATGAACGAAAGACTTGCTCGAAATAATCTTGATTTCCAATATAGTGTTTCCAATAGTACCCTTGAAAATGAGGATAGTTATTTGCATAATCAAGATGACGAGGTTAGCATTGGAAACACTAGTTTAGATGAGGTTTGACCATTTTCATGTTATTACAATGATGATTATGACGAGGATAGTGTTGATGAAGAATCTGAAATATGTAGGCATAGTGATCAGGAATTTGTTACTCCAATTGAGCTATATAATGATAATGTTATTTCTAGTTCAAATCCAAATAATTTTAATAATTATTCACCTATTCAAAAGAACGAGGATTTGTCTAGAGATATCCCCGTTTTAGAGGATGTAGTATTTGCTTTTGATTACGAAGACAATAATGGTTTAGAGGAACGAGTTTATTCTGAAATACTGTTTCATTGTCTAGTGATTTAGAAACAATAGTCTTAGACAAAGAAAATGAACTCGTAGAGATGAGAGAGGATGAACTTGACTTAGAAGAATCAATTGCCTATTTTCAGGAATCTGATGACCTAGAAATTAGGGAGATTATGACTAGTCTAACTAGAGACACTGAAAACTCTAAGTTTGGGGGTGATTATCATTCTCCATGTGCTTTAACTCTTAAAAAGGTCCCTCACTTGGGACTTGACATATGTGCCTCAACCGTTTTAACATATTATCTTCATACACGTTTTCCTGAATCTAGTAATGTCCATAAAGAAGTTAAGTCGTTAGAAACCCATCCTCTGGTTGATGTGGTTTGCCCAGGCTATGATACCCAGATTGACTTTGTTTTCCCACCAAATAGTTTTCTTCCAACTGTGGGAATGTTTATATTCCAAATGTGTCGAATATTAAGTTGTGAGACTAAACCTAAATGCTTTAGGAAATTAGAATCGACACATTTGCTTAAGAATGACCATCACTTTTATCGTGGTCAATTGTGTAAGTAAAATTTGATTGACTTTAAGGATCCTCAATTATTCAGGTTATTATTATGTGCTTCTAAGTTTTTATTTGAGTTTTTCCAGACTCTAGGACCTAATAATTCGGATCCCACCTATGAAGAAACGCAATCAATGAAAATATTTTATTTAAACCCTTTCATAGAACCTGAACCTGAACCACAATTAGATATAAATATCTTAATCAGGAAACTAGGTAAGGGCATGCTAGTCTTGTTCATTTCGTTGGTTTATTACAGTTTCCTTTGGTCAGCTCTATTTGGTTTTGAAGACCCACAGTTATTCCGACTATTGTTATACGATTCGAGGTGACTAATCCTTTCCAATGTCTGGCTGAATACTTTAAACTTAGCACTTCTTGGGAGGTAACCCATTCTCATGCAACACGGTAATATCTTTCCTTAACTCTTTTTCTTCAAATGGTAACAGTTTCTCCTTGTTCATGCTTTTAATTTCATCTTTAGAACATTTAGGACAATGTTAGGTTTAAGTTTGGGAGTATGGGAGAAACTTTTTAGTTGCATTAATTAGGTTCATGGATTTGTTTCTGTAAACGTTCTTATCGTGAGAGAGAGAGATATAACTCTAGATATTATCTTTTGATTGATTTTAACTCTCAGAGTTATATTCAGTTTGTCCATACAGATTACCTAAGAAAAAAGTGGTGGTGTACTTTTGTACCCCGCGTTTTCACTTACTTAGAAATGTCAATGTATAGCTTAATCTCGGATGTATAACTAAATCTCGTAAATTAACAAAAACTAATGAGGAAATGACTAATTTTTACTTATTAATTAAACTAAGTCCTTTTATGTGAAAGTTTTAATCCTGATGAAGGATATTTGATTTTGATAGATGTTGAAATTGTAATTGCATCTGTTTACAATTTTTAGGATTCGTATCGGTGGTTGATGATGGCCTGCGTCGTATGTAATCCCGATGATATGGTTGCTTGTGTAGGGTTTCAATTTTAATTATAATTTGGAATTGTAACTGCTTTTCTTTTTCGTGGAGACAAATATGAAATCAGTTTAGTTTTGATTCGACACTGAATTCTGTTTTAATTCGGGTCAATATATTAACTCGCTTCAGCTAAGTCAGAGTCACCTCATTGAGGGGTTTAAATGTGTTTTTACTTGAACTGATTTTTGCCACCTATACAATGTTAGGTTGTTAATGAAATGGGACGAGAAAGGTCAAACTGTGGGCATTTTATTAACATTGGGAAAAAAACGTGGGCAGTTTATTCATTGCATTTCCCCACATGGGCATTTTATTAAAAACCCCCAATAAATTTTTATTAAATAAACTTTAAACATGCAAGATGATAATATTTGGAATAGCTAATGCAACACATAAAAACTACTCCAAAAGCTAGTGTTCCTTCTTAAACAATAAGAAAAAAAATTCCTACAAGGAGTTAACTAGTAAACACAAATACTGAAGGACCTTTCAAAAATATAACAACAGACTTGATCATCCATAACATCATAAAAACATAGTTTTCATGACGTTTTTGTGCAAACCTCATATTCTCATGTTAATGTTGTGAGGTTGCACACATCACTAGAATTAAGTACTGATGGTGTGAGTAAGATACTCAACACTTGTATCGTAAGTAGACACAACAAGGTTTTTTATGTTTTTCTTACCGTTTCTAGGTTTCCCTTCTTATATTTTCTCGAAGAGATTCTGAAGAATTTGTGAAGGTCTTCGGAGCAAGATTCATAATTTACATACCATTCTGAAGCTTGACAAGAATCTTGTCGTTTTTCTTCGATCTTTGACACTTCTCTTTATAATGACCACAACTGCCACAAAAATTGCAGTTAGAGGAAAGAGAATTTCCTAAAGGAATCGTCTATCGTTTGTCACTGAGAACATCCTCATTCTCTTTAGATCCTGCAATAATGAAGGTATTGTTATTGGTGAAAGAGGTATTACTCTTGAACCCAATTCCACTAGTGTTACCAAAGAATTTCTGACCAAACAACTTAGCTGAGATCTTATCAGAACTTCCGGAGTGCCTTTGTAAGTCACACTTAAGAATATCAATCTCTTTATCCTTAAGAGACGGGTTTTTTTTGTGTGGAATTCTCAATGAGCTTGTCAAGCTCTTGATTTTTCAGAAGAAGATACGTTCCAACCTTTTTAAGTTTTTCTTCATATGAAGGTTTTCATAATGAATTTCTTCACTTTTATTCAAGAATTCCAGAATCTCCTTATCTGATTCATTATCCGAGTAAGAATTAGGAACCACAAGTAATTCTGCAGCAAGAGCAGAATTCTCTGTATGATCTTCAGACAGGAACTCATCAGCCATATTATCAAGAGAAACTATGAGAGCATTATTTCCTTGATAGTATCATTACTTGGGCATTCCTTTTGCTTATGTCCAAAACCTTGACATTTAAAGCATTCAAGTTGATTTTCATCATGAGAAGAAGATTCATCTTGAAAGTTTGAACCAAGGGGTCGTTTTCCATAACGTCTTTCTCTAAGTCTCTTGAGAAGATTTCGAATTTGTTGAGTGATTATATATATGGTGGCGTCTAATTCATCATGATCATCACAACACTCATCGGCCCACGGCAAACTGACCTTTGAAGGAGGTGAGATTGTTTTGGTCACAAATTCTAGAGCAGAAGCCTTCACTTTAGTTGTGAGTTGTTCATGGTCAAAGATCTTTAACTTTCCAACAAGGGTGCTTCTGGAAAGTGTAAAAAAATCGTTTCCTTCAATGATGGCATGTTTCTTAGACTCATATCGAGATGGTAAAGATCTCAGAATTTTCATCACAATGTCCAGTTCAGGAATAGTCTTTCATAATAAATGACAAGCGTTCACTATTTCCGATAATTTGTAATTAAATTCCTCAAACGAATCCTTATCATCCATACAAAAATTTTCTCAGTCACAAGTTAGGTATTGAAGTCGTACTTCCTTTTCTACATAATTCCCTTCAAATACGGTTCCTAAGATATCACACGCTTCTTTCGATCTAGTGCACGTAGACACATGATGTTGAAGATCTTGGCTTATGGCGTGGATAGTAGCATTCAATCCATCATAGTTGGATTTAGCAGCACTAATTTCAATATCGCTATATGCTTCTATGCCTTTAGGAACAACATTAGATCATTCTCCGACCATTGGAGTATTGTATCCTCTTATAACAAGAACCCATGTCTGAAAGTCAGAAGCTTGTAAGAAGGAACGCATAGCAGTTTTCCACCATAAGTAATTTTTTCGATCAAAGGCTGGTGGTACGTTGATAGAGATTGCACTTCTGTCCATAATACAAACCGCTTCAAACACGGACTTATTAGGTCAAACAGTGTTTGTGTGCTCTGATACCAAGTGAAAACGCAGGGGTACCAAATACACCACCAACTTTTTCATTCGGCAACCTATAACAAAACCTAATACAATTACAAGTATACCAACTAAATGATCCTTGAACATATGTATATAGAGTTTGTATCCCTAACCTCTTCTCAATCAGAATGTATATAGACAAGAGTTAGTGAACCCGATTGTTAAGAAGAGTACTTGTACGATCTCACAAATCAATATCCAAGATCAATCTAGTCGTATCCAAACAATCCAATCGGAATTATGCCATGTAATTAAACTTGTTACTTATCTGTTAATATACGAATTCTAAAAGAAACGAGTCTCGTAATCGATCAAAATTAGATGGACGTATCTACTAAGAGTGACAATTATAAAGATAACAATATAATGCGGAAAAGGAAAAACACAAGACACCAGAAGTTTTGACAACTAGGAAACCGCAATAGCAGAAAACCCCAAGACCTTATCCAGATTTCAACACCAAACTGTATTAAGCCGCTACAGAAACTAACCTACTATCATACTCCATACTGGATTATAGTTGATACCGAATCCACCCTCCAAGTGATTCAGTTATAGTCGCGCTCCTTATGTTTCTTGAACCTCGCAAAACTCTACATAATTGATTCTCTTAGCTGACGTCCTTTACAACCTAAGAGTTATTTCAACCGAAGTGAAGACTTTTGATACCAATCTGCCTCTAACAGATAAGCCTGTTTGATTTCTGTTTAGATCAAAGATCAAGGTGGAGAAATCTGTTTGCAATAAACAAAGCTAGCAAACCTCACAAATCCGGAACTTACGACTCCTGAATAGCATCCTAGATTCCTAACCACCTCTAAAGAATAATCTTCAAAAGATCAATTAAGAACAGTTTTCAGAATTTTATCTTGGGGAATCACAGAGTTTGAGACGAAAAGAACTTGGCGATTACAACTTATGTTGCCTGAAAGAGATTACGAAAATCTCGATAACAAAAAAGAAAGATCAAGATACATGAATTATCAAGGTAAAGATAGTCGGACCTGGATTCACGAAACTCCAAAGCGAAGTATTTTAGTCGTAGACCTACTTATGTTTCTCAGAGGAAACCTAGGTCTATTGAGGACGACTCTAAAATCAACTGGGACACAAAGTGTCAGGGATTGAATTTACTAGTTGAAAGAGCATCTCTATTTATAGTTTTCAAAGACCAAGGGTTGCTTAAAATTCAAGCTAAGATAACTTAAGAATCAAGTTGTTAGAGCATAGCTTGGTTGAACTCACCAAGCGTTGGTATGTCAAGTTTGGTTGTCATATTTTAGTATCAAAACTCATCTAGAGTCGCTTGATTAAATACTAGAGTCAACTTCGTTTAGGTTAGACTAGAAAGTCTAGGGATGTTGAGACATACAAGTATTATTCCGAAGACCTGAAGAATATGAAGAAGTAATGAACTACAACGACGACATCATCCTTCCACTTGAGGTTATTAATATTGACTTGAACTGTTTCATTCCTTACGTATCTTTAAAGTCGTGCTATATTGAAAACATTACTGCGAAGCTGTATATATTGTACATAGTGTATAATACTCTAGTGATGTGACATGATCATAATAGTATGATCATAGTATTAGGGAATTAGACTACGAAGTATAACGCTTATCTATTGAACTTTATAGATATGACATCGACATAATCTTGTATATATTGTTATGATTATGTGAATGGGTTATGGTGAAGATTTCATCCTAGGAAACAATGTTTTACATTTGTTTAAAGAAAGTACATTCATGAACTTGTTTTCGTGAATCGAAAGGGAAATCATGAGGCTTATTGGTCCGGTTATTCATTGCAAATCTTTGATGACCAATATATGTGAAATGGTAGAACAGAACTTAACTTATGTTATGTATCTTGGTATAACTAATCACAATGCCTGACTTATGATTTGGCATAACTGGCTTTTATTAATTGGTGTAACCGATCCTAAGTAATAACCATATGATGGTATGATCGATCCTTGTAATTGGTGTGACTGATCCTAGTAATTGGTGTGACCGATCATGAGTATGTGTAATCGATTCTTGTAATTGGTGTAACCAGTCCTGGTAACTGGTGTGACCGATCACAAGTAATACCATGTGTAGATGGAACTGATCCTTGTAACTGGTGTAACCGTTCCTAGTGACTGATGTGACCGATCACAAGTATTTCCATAATTAGATATAACCGATCCTAGTGATTGGTGGAACCGATTGAACCCATGTATGTGATTTGGTATTTGAACAATCACATAGTAGTCTTGGAAAACAGGTGAACCAATTCTAAACTTGTTTGGAAGTGTGGTATAACCGATTCCAAGAATGCAAATCCATGTAAATATGAAATAAGGATTTGTAGTGAAAAGATGCCAACATACTTTGAACACGAGCAGTAACTCTTATCATTTATTGTTCAAAGATATTCCTTATTACTCAAGGTGATCATGTGCCGAAATAAATTAAGAATCTTTTAATTAAGGTTTTTGGTTTTATATGCTTTAATTACCAGCAATTAATGCATATCTCTAGAGAATAAAAATTAGTGATGTGCATTTACTAATTGAAGATTTTCTATTGAGTGATTTCGGAAATATTGGACAAGCATTTATTGGAATTGTGAAAACCGAATTTTGTCATTCATTGCATATCTTGAGAATACTTTCGATTTAGGAAATTCTTTGGTGTCCACACATCCTTGGTCTATAAATACCTAAGTTTGCATTTCTAGCAAACTATCCTAAGAGCTTGGCAAACTTCATTTCTTGTTGTTTCTGGTGGAGCCGTCTATTCGGAGAGGAAAGCATCATAATTAGGTGAAATCTCTTACGATCGCTCGTTTAAAGACTTCTGTGGGATCAAGAAGCTCTACGAGTACCATTGGTGGAAAACTAGATAATTGCAGTGTTATTAGTTTTCGATTGATTTGATTGACTAAAGGTTGTTGAAACTTTGATTGCACCTAGTTTGTTTATTCTTTAGAATCTTCTCTTCTGATATAAGATTCACTCAAACTAGATCGATGTATTGATGGGATCCTCAGAACTGTTGTTAGATCTAAATACATCTTGTGATAATCCATTGTTAACAGACTCCGTTCTGTACGTGATTGATCACAAGAGATTCAAGTAGTGTTGTGCAGGTTATTGAAGATTAAAAAAGATTTGAAGACGAATAAGATTTCTTATTGGTTTTCGTATCTTGTGAATTGTGTGTACAAACCTTGATTTGCTGGGATCCAACTAGAATAGGATTTATTCGATTGATTAGTTGTGTGAGATCGACATTCTCAATATATCTCTTTGAGAATTATTTTGATTGAGTGTGAATCTATAATTGACTATTTCGGTAGTTAAAGTTAGATTGATCTAACCAGACAAATGAGTTTATTAGATTAAACATAAGAGCCTTTGTCAATGAATCATCCATATCTTCTAGCAAAGATTGATTAGAGTGGTTAGCAAACAGATTCTTCCTTTATTATTTGGAATACGATCTAAAGAACTTGTTATTCACGTATGTGACTCTAGAAGTCGAAGGCGCAGGGATACTGAGGGAACTAAGTAGCTATGGGTAGTATGCTTGGTCTAAATTATACGAAGTTAGTTTAGATTTTGTATATTGGCTTAATTCTGAGAGTATTCAGAACTGGACTAAGTCCCGAAGTTTTTCTGCATTTGCGGATTCCTCATTAACAAAATCTTGATGTGTCTTTTACTTTAATTTCCGCATTATAATTGTTTAATATAATAAAGTAAAATACACATATGTTAACTCTGTATTACTTGATAGTGATCCTATAGAGTTTGGTTATTACCAAACCTATTATCAAGTAACATACTTCATTATTGTATTGTCTCGATCTCGTATCCATAGACGATCACACGAAGTGTGAACCAAATTGTCGTATTGTCTCGAATATGTCCATAGACGATCATATTTGGTAGAGGACTTATAGGTTGAAACAAAAATATTGTGGTGTATTTGGGTACGCTCGTCTTTTCAATTGGTATAAGAGCAGACAAACACGAAAAGATCTAACAATCTGTGTTTGGTGTGATCCAACCTATAAGAATTGAATCTAATGGGTGATACAGTTAACATTATGCAAGACTGTGAATACTCAAAAGTTAAAGATGTTTCTACTTCGTTAACTCATGATCCAGGAGTTACGAAAATTAACAGTACATCTGAGTCTATCTCTGATTGAAAAGAAGATGCTGATAAAGAGTTGGTAAAACTCCTAAAGCCTATAAGATCTCTGTCTACAAGGATTCTAATTTTAAAGACATAATCTAATCTTCTTAAGCAAGAGATCAGAGAAAAGACATTCAACTAAATATTCTAGCCAAATAGAATATGGATCTCACTGTCAAAGTAGAAGCTCTTGGTAAATCTCTTACTCAAGAACAAGAGATTCATCCTATGACTCTAACTAATGGTTCTGTTATAATTTCTTCTGATGAGAAAACCAAAAGTCCTTACTCGACTTTTACAGATTGTGATAACAAGACTTGTTTGATCACGTCTAAAATAGATCATGATGATGGTAGTCTGCCTAACTACATCAAGTCAGAAGAGAATGAAAAACCATCTTCTACAACTACTGATGATCAAACGAAATCTTGTCCAAATGAAACTTTGAACCGATTCCATGAGAAATATCTTAAGGAATACTGCCTTCAGTCACTTGACGGGAAACTTATACTTCTTCAAAATACTGTTGTAAAAGTGTTAAAAGAAGTTTCTTGTCTTAAAAAACTGAAAGGTCATTCCTCAGTAGAAAGACAAAATATACCCCAACCCGATAAAATAAACTCAAAAGAATCAGATGAAAGAGTTGATAATCACTTCTGGAAAAAGGTTCCACAACACTCATGTCGAAACAGTATCTGTTTACATGAAGGTAATTCAGCTACTGACCGATTCCAGAAGAAAGGGAAGGAAATAATTTATGCCGAAAGAAACAATCAAGGAAGATTTCCAATAATTGTTTCAAATGATCAAACTGATGTGCATAATAAGGAAATCCTTAGAATGAGAAAACCATATGAAAATCTCATTGATAGAATTAAGGGGATTTATCTATCTCTGAAAATTCTCACATCAGTACAGTTTCTCCTCATGATCATACCTTTAGATCAAGGAAATATCATCTTCTTGGAAGAAATACTTTGGGAAGTAACTTCCAAAGAGAAACATGAACTATGTTTCTGATACTCGTTGTAACCATGATAAGGCTTACTCTGATACAACCTAGTTGTATGGAGAATGTGCACCCTCATCCAAGTTCGCGCTCATAACTTTTGGGATGAGGAAGCACATAATACGAGAGAACATGTTTTTGTGTTTGTATCAGAAAATCTGTGACAATTTGTTGGATAAACTGCGAATCCATTTTGTCTAAAGATATTGTTCATGTTTATAATGATTTTCCATAATTAGGTTTTATTTGAAATTTTCGAATTTTAATAAACCTTCTAGCATGAGAATTTTGGACACATGAAACAAAAATATATTCTTAATATATTTTTGGAAATTTTTAGAAATTTTGGTCCATAAGTTGTCTCTTCTTAAGAGAAACTTTCTCTTGCTTGTATTGAGAAACCCTGATTAATTCCTATTTAAATCCTTGAGCATGCCTCCAATAACTCGTAGTATTACAAAGGTAAATAAGGAGGAAGCTCAAAGAGTTAAGGATTGTCAAGGAATCAATATATAAAGGAAGAAGAAGATCATATCAAAAAACATGTCTGATTATGAATCTGATAGTTGTACCGGATCCCAAGAAGAGTCATGTCTGTTGGCTTACAACCTTAAAGATCCAAAAGAAACCAAGTGGATACCTTCTGATAGGATGGTAAACTATATCCGTGGTTTTGAAGAACTAAGAACCAATCTCATAACAACGGTTCGAAATCAGGATTGGCTGAAGGATAAGATTTAAGAAACAAAAGCTGATCTTCCAGACACGAAGAAACAAGTTGAAAAACTTGAAAAACAAGAAGTGGTTTCCGACAAGTCTCTCGAGACATGATTCAAGAGTTTGAGCACTGAATAAACCTCAGTGAACAATCAGAGCACCACTAAGGATTAAGTTATATGCTGTAATACTTAATCCAGAAAATAGACATCAATGTTTTGATTATTGTATAAGGTCTATTTTTGAATAAAACTATCAATTATTTATGTATAAAATTATTATTTTTCCCATGATAGTTTCTGATTACATAGCCTGTGAATGAATGTTTATACTTTTGCTATGTGTATTCGGTTTATGGGATGTCTGATTTCGGTTTTTAATAACCTTAATATTGGATCTCATATGATGTAACCTGGTTTGTGTGGCTTTTTGATTTAGCGGGATTAAGTTCTATCCCATGTTAGTAGGCTTTATCAAAGGATCATAAGGTGTTCCGATTGAAACTCATATGTGAAAAGTCACAATATGTTGAGTCAATTTATGTTTACATGAGTTGTGTTTAGCATAACATATGTGTTTTGGGTTTTCAACTTTTACTATTGGCACGCATTAGTTAAAACCGATTCAACCTTTCTCTGGTAAATGTTGCATTTGTTGTTGTTCTTTTGTTCTGGCGAGAGGATGACAACAAACTGGGGAGAGTTCTTATTTGAACTTGCGCTTAATGATATATCTTTCTGGGGAGAAAGGCTGCAGAATTTGAGGTAACGAATTTGTTAGTTAATCGTTTTCCTGTTTAAGAAAAGCATTTATATTGCATATATTTTGCTTTTGATTAACAAAATTTCGGTACATTTGATATGTTCCATTATATTATGTATGGATGTGTGTATGATTCAATTGTTTACGGTTAAGAAAAACTGTATCAATTTATTTGACTTATTGTTTGGTATCTTCCTTATTGTTGGGTATCAAGTGTTTTTGCTTAACAAAATTCGGTGCAATTGCGGTGCTATAATGTTTATGTTTGTTTCAATTGCTTCCGGTTAAGAAAATAATTATGCAAGTCAAATTTTTTTGGTTTGTCTGTATTGTTTATGGCTCAACAAAATACGGGATCATTTGTTTAGTCCAATTGATTCCGGATAAGAGAAATTAAGTTAATTCTGATCTTAGTTAGACTTATCAAATTGATGGATTCGGTTATTCAAGTCTAATCGAATGCCTTGACAAGAAAGTCTAGTTAACTAACCTAGTGTTTGTCTTGTCTAAAGAGAAAGGTTTAAGTTATTGTCTAAATAATTAGAGTCTGATGAGAGAAATAAAGTTAATTCTGATCTTTATTCTGGTCTTATCGAAATAAGCGATTGTGCATACACAATCGGTTTAACAAGGGAATTAAGTTTCTTAGTCGATTTGTTAAACTATTAGGGAAAATTGCTTTGGGAAATTGTTTCCTTGATAACATATTAAAATTAAATTACTTGTGAATGGATAAAATAGGGAAGAAGAGACACAGTAGAGGTGAAAAAGAAAGAGATAAATTCTATTAATATGTGTAGAATTATAAGGATTTACATCTCTATTTATAGGGATACAAGAAACCCTAATCTTAGATACAAAGGCATCTTAGTAAATAAACATTAGTTTATAACACTCCCTCTGATGACCACTGTGTCTAAGTCACTACAAAAATACCAAGAAAACTCAAAAGAGAAAAACCTGAAAATGCACGACTTATAACAGTTTTGGACATGCATATGTTGCCTCGTTAAAACCTTGACAAGGAAAACCCAGTGGTAAAAAACCTTGAAGTAGGAAAAAGAGTACAACGTGATAAGTCAAGTAAATGCACCTTTGATGATGACGCTCCCCCTGATGAATACTTCATTCAAATTTTGGCTTGCAAATTTTTGAGTCGAGACTTTCCAATTATAAAGAATGAATTTCTTGAATGTAGAAGATTATTGTGCTTTCATGAAGATGTCGGATAGTTGATGAAGTCTTCTTTTGTGTTGTAAAAGTAGTATTGTTTTCGATTAATACTTTTGCGGAGTCTACATTATTCTTCAACACATTGAGAACTCTTGTCATGGATTGCTAGCTTCCCGATATGATTTGCAACAGTTGTTGATGTAGTTTATTCAACATAAAGCCAAGATGTAGATAAATTAGTCTAAATGAAAAAAATTGTATTTATTAACACACCTTGTGGGGTTCATAAGGACATCCAAATTTCTAGGAGATGGTTATGTTGATTTGGTCTAACAAAATGATCTAGTTAATGGCGGGAATCCACCAAATAACCGAAATCCATATAACTTTCCCTTGGAAGACCACCATGTTGAATAAAATTGCCTCGCTAAAACCTCGCCAGTAAAACCCAATGGGAAAAAACTTTGACATAGGAAAAAGAGCACAAATATCAGCATTTTGAGATAAAATAAAATAAATGTCATGTTGCCTCGTTAAAACCTTGTCAGGAAAACCACATGGGACAAAACCTGAAACGAAGGAAAAAGAGTACAACTTTTGAAGATTTATGGATGCTAACTCAACTATATGAGTATTACAGAAAAATGAGCATCAAAATCATAGTTCTAGTCTATATCAAAGACAAGTTTAAGCTAGCATAATTCTAACTGCAGATTTAAGAAAGGAAGAAAGATAGAAAATAGAATCTATGTTGCTAAAGCGTGGATTTTGGTGTTTTTAAGGATTTTTCAAGAGACCAATAAAGTTGATAGCATCAACTAATCCGGATTTTGGTACTTTGCAAAACTTTTTAGAAAACACTTAAAGGATTGTAAACTTGATATAATCGAGTCAGATGGTTGTCTGGATATAATTTGAATCCTACAAGGATTACAAATTAGAACATATTCTCCAAATGCAATACAAGTCGTTCAAAGACTACCACGCCAAATGCATTGTTCAGGAGAACCGAATGTTATTGAATCAATCCTAGGGTTTGAGTAAAAAATAAAACCCTTAAATCGTTGTAAAACGATAATATTTCTCGTAGAACGCATTATGACAACACCAACCTGTAAATAACCGGCTTGGCAATTTTAAGGTGTTAAGTCTTTGATCCAAAATTGTGGCAATCGAGAAATTAATCCAACCTAATGTGGATTATATGTCAACCAATCACATTTGTCAATATTCCTCTGCAGAGGTCAGGTTCACAACCACCATCATTTATTATTTCAGTAGCTACTATAAATCAATATTCGGAAATTTATAGCCTACTATGATCTCACATAATTCTCAAATATATGCATATGTTGAAAAATTGAGTCAATTACTGGTACCAGCGCCCGCAAGCGTTATAATCTCCTCCTCTTCAAATAAGGAGATATTAATTTTGAGAATGGAATCATATTATGATAGTCTCTATCAGAGCACTATTTGTAGCATGTACTAAAATGCTACATTCTTGCTGGAAGTGATTGGATTTTCCTTTTCAAATGGCATAAGCTTATGGAAAAGCTAAATGAGACATTTTCACGCCTATTATTTAATGGCAGCATTTATCGATTTGATTTAATGGGAGAGAAATTGATATAACTTTTAACTTAACTAACAAAAGTTTTTGATAGTGTATATAGTCTCCCCAGGATTATGGCGGAAATATTTGCATCTCATATACGAAATCAAGTTTCGTAAAGTATTACCCGATTAATTCGAGGATATATACTTATAATAATTTTTGGATTTTAACAATACCAGGTTGGACAATAGGTATTGACACCAAGAATCATTAAAGATTATCCTAAAAATGTAATCCACTTAAAATACAAATTGAACAAAACATAGAATTTATTGGTTACAACCAAAAACATATAAACTATGCAAAAAAATCTCCAAATAAATCCATGATCTCAACGACATGAGATTGTGGACACTTTCTTTTTCAAAAAGAATTAAATTCAAGATCAATTTAGTCACTACATGGACTAATTATATAGCTAACAAGAAGGGTGCGCACCCTTTGATCTTTTGTGTCCTACCGCATTCCAATTATAAGTTAAACGGTCCAAAATTTCAGAGATCATAGCAAGAATAAAAATTAAAATTGCTCGATATCCTTCAAGAATGCAGCAATATTTTTTTTCTTCATTCACTGGTATTTGCAATTGGTTTAAACCATAATAATGATATTTTTTCCCTCTAAGATCGATAGGGAAAACCAAATCTAGTTGGCTCATACGTTTATTTTTAAGAAAAATAAAGAAATCATTGTCATTATTCTTTGAAGAGAAAAAAATCCACTCTTTGTGGTTGATGAATGGTTTCTTTAAAGGAATAGAAACCAATGGTTTATTATTTAGATAAAACCATATTGGATGATCATAGAATCTTGTAATTAAGGAAGCTATAAACTATAGATATCAATCACATGATCATTGTCCAACAGAAAAACATACCAAGTTAATTGGACATAGTTTTTTCAACCATGCATGTGATTCATTATCGTAAAGGTGATCAAGTCCGAACTAACACCAATTTTTGGTGATTATTGTTTCAATTAAGTAATAAAAACTGTGTAAACTATCTTTCGATGGATTATTTTTCTTTTCTCTATGAAAAAATTAGAGAAGAAAGAAAATACCAATTTTTGGTAATTACAGTTTCATTAGGGGAATAAAAACTGTAAACGATAAACCGAATTAGGTTTATTATTTTTCTTTCTCTATGAAGGAATTAGAGAAGATGGAAATCAATTTATTTTTTTGCGAAAGTTGATCACCCGTTATATATGTAGATATAACGAGTAAAGGAATAAATAAAAATAAAATACTATCGCGTATTATAAAAAGAAAAAATAAATCCAAAATTTACAGACATCCTTGTTCTAAATTGGGATAATGGTAAAGATGTTTGTATGGATGTCACAGGTGTCTCACCTTTTACTGGAGAAGGTGTTCGTGCTTTCGTCCCTGGCAAAGCTATTTCGAATGCTGTTTCACGTAAACATATTAAATACTTGGACAAATGTGTTTCACATGGCTACGGCTTGGGAGTTCTAGCTTTCTCTACTTTGGGAGAGCTTAGTGAGGATACCTTGTGTTTTTTTAAGCGTTTGAAAAATTGTTTAGTTTGTAATGATGTTAGTAGTGGCGTAGGTAGTTTTATTTTTCATAGATTGGGTGTAGCTATTCAAAAAGGTGTTGGAGCTCAGCTTATTTCTAGACTACCAACTAAGGTTTTGTACGAATCCTAAACTTTTCTCACTTCAAATTTACAGTATTACGAGACTTAACCAACAATAATAATCATGGTAGTCCTAACGAAGGTCAACAAAACTTGTTTGTTCCCAATAACACTGGGATTTATCATATCCATGATGTGTTGGTAGATCAGTACTAATAGCACTAGACACCTTTTTGTCCATGAGGTGTTAGTATATCAATCTACAAAAAGACGAAACAAAGATTAGCAAAGGTATATATCAACAACCTAAACACTCAATCACATCTCTCACACCACGTTGAGAGTTGCGCTAACCTCCCCTCTCATTGGCCGGTCAACGAAACCCTCGTTCCTGATTGGCCGAAATCATAGTTAGCCCCTTTACATTTAGTGACCGTTAATTTTTAATAGGGTTGAAACGATCTGATGCTCCGTATTGGTTGGTATGGTCGGGATTTTCTTACATCGCGTTTACATGATTTTCATAAAATCCGGATTGTAGGATTTGGTAAAAGTAAAATACGAGGAAAAGAAATCAACGAATTTCTCAAAACCGAAAAATATGATAAGCAACAAAAAGAATATATATCGTAATATTTTTTTTACACGGTATACTTTATTTATTAAGTTAGTTTTTAAGAAGATATTTAAGGAAGTAAAAGACTTGCATATATTAAACAAAAGAAACTTCGTTTTTTAACTAAAATAGGCAGAACAAGAAAAATGTAATTTAAGAAGTAAATTTATTTAGGTTTTGAATTTCTCTCTCCTCTCTCTCTCTCTCATTCCTTCTTCTTCTCCAACAAAACCATCAAAAACAACTCTTCTCTGCTCAGATTTCTTCATTTTCCCTTGCTTTCTAGGTTAATTAGTAGATTAGTTTGGTTTTTTATTATGTTTTCTACTTATCTACACCATTTTGGTGGTTTTATCTACTCTTTTGAGGTTTATCTTCGCTTTAATGGCGATTCTTGGTTATTGGGTTGGGTCTTAAGATCAATAGTGATGCTCTTCATGCTCTCCAACGACGAAATCTTCATCTTGGTTGTCTCCGGCGACGGAAACTTCATCGAAATCTTCATCATCAACTTATTCGGCGACGGAATCTCCATATATGGTCTTTTTGACGACGGAAGCTTCATCACTAGTTATAAGAGATTTGAGCAAATCACTCCTACTTTTGGAGCATTTCTTTCTAAAAAAGAAAAACAAACTAAATGGTTGGAATTTAATTCCGAGAAAAACCATCTTTCTTCCGATTTAATCGGATCTTATTCATACTTGTATTTGTCTTACTCCGGTAATCCTTCTCTTTCTCTTGTCGGATTTCTTGATATTGTACTCTTACGGTATGTTCTTGTTACTTTGTATTCTCTTATTTTCGATCTTAAACTCATTGTAACCTTGAAATCCCATTAATGAAAAGGTTCCTTGTTTATCAAAAAAAAAAAATATATATATATATATATATTTATTTTTATAACAAAATATATTAGGTTTGGAAATCATATATTCTATACGTGTATACCATTCCTCTTAAATCTAATTTGAGAAACAAATCTAAAACTCCTAAGCTAATATGGAATACTTATCATTGTTATTAGGATTCAACGAGGATGGTATAAGATTTTAGGCCAAAAAAATGTTAATCGATGATTTCCAGTTTAAGATTTATGTCAAAAGAAAAAAAATCTAACCCTAAGGTTTCTTTATCGCTTCTTTTTTTAGCCTTTTGCAACAAGGTTTAACGTTTTTAGATTTCATTAATCGAAAGTTTAATGTTTAGTTGATTTTCTTATTTGATGCATTACAATTTTGAATGTCAAAATATGTGTTCCGTTTTGATTTTTTTGTGCGTTTTCGATTTAATTTTTTCCTAATGTGATGTTTAGGTTTTCTATTTGCAGAATATGTATAGTAACACAGATGAATCTAATCCCAAGTTCCCAACTTCGATCCAAACCAAGGTAACACTGTTTTCTTATTTTTATTCTCATTTGTTTAGTTACGATTTTAGTTTTTTTTTGTTTATTCTTATTACTTTTGTCGTGTTTTTCTGATTTTTTTGGTTTACTGGCTTCCTTATCTGTTGTTTTCATTGATTTTTGTTGTGTTTTGAAGTTGTAGGTGTGAATAGATGTCTGGCATCTTCTTCATGATGATTTATTTTCTGTTTAATTTGATTTTATTCATATTAATCATCATCTCTTTTAACTCATGCTCTGAATTTTTATTTAATTCGTTTTTTTTTTTTTTTACTTTGTAGGTGAGGTTTCTTACATCTGAACCAGACAAAAATTTGGTTTGCTACTTTTCTTTGTTTTCTTTTGATTTATCAAATTCTTTTAATTATGACATGTTTCTAATTGGACACATTTTCTGTAATCTAATATATGAGGCTGATCCGTGTTGTAGTGTATACTTCAACCGATAGCATCGTTCAAAGATCTAATAAAACATCAGCATTAGTGTATTTTTCCTTAAATAAGTTTTATGGGTTCTACTATTGATACTTTTTTGGCGCATTTAAGAACATGTCAGTTAATTTACTTTGGTTTGAGTTTCTGTAAATTAATTTTAGTGATGCACAAAACTAATTAGTTTTTGTAATTTGCCTTCGGGAACAACAATATGAATTGAATGATTACGCTTATGTATTAGGAGAATGGATTGTTTATACACAGTCAGCTTTGTCAGTTTAAACTTTTCGTGGTACTTTTTCAGCTTAAATACTTGATTCGAGTTATATGTTGTTAAATAACTATCTTAGGCTTTTAATCAAAATGTTTGACTGACAGATTTGGGTTCAGAGAGTCATCTTAGACTTATGTTTATCATCAAAACAGAAAAAAGGATGGATGAAGGCACTGATTTTGAAAAGTTGTAGTTTAATCGTGATGCATGAGGCAGGAAGAGTTGGATTGGTAGTTTGTGAAGTACGTAAATGATGGGTATTAAGTTTCATGTTTTGTGTTTTTGATACTCTTTCGTGGAACTTGGATGATTCAATTGATAATGTGAGGCTCTAATGGGGTTTTCTAAGTTCAGTTTCATCTATAACATTATGTGTTGCAGAGTTGTAGTGTTTGAAGATGTTGAGAGAAGTCCATATATTATGTCTACAATAATTCGAAGGAAACATCACCACTTCCCGAAGGTATCTTTTCTATTATTACTTCATTTGATCTCAATACCTGAATTTTGAGTTAATGATCCATCTGTGATAGGGTTCTTCTCTATTTACATAAAGTTGGGTTTCATCTTTTGTTAGGTCTAATGTTGTTTTCAGGGTTTGTTTTGTTTGATATTCTATGTGTGTCTTAAATGTAAGTTCCAAAACCAAGTGAAGCCTTTTTGTAGTTCCATATTGTTTTTGATATTTACTCACCATATATCTTTTGTTCGGCCTTTAATTTAGGTTATTCTGATTTTTGATTTGTGTCTCTTCTCTGTCTAAAACTTCCTTAGGCTTCCACTGTAGGTGATAAATTTGGTAAAGCCTATAGCAACTGCAAAGAAGATAGCGTTGTCATTGATATTTTATCTAGATTTGCCTGTTTTGGCCGTTGGCGTATATTTGATGTTCTGAGGATGCGGTTCACAAGGGAAGGCCATGTTACTGTAGAAACTTCAAAGGTTAAACCAGAATATTCATCTGGGATAGGCTTCCCTGAGTTGTACCAAATATCAATTGACGACCTTTCTTACTTGCATGTGCAGGTAAATAACACTTTAGATTTATACGCCAATGAAAATATTCTTTCGTTGACTTGAAACCAACGGAACATAAAAAATAATACTCCACATGCATAGAATCAGGGAATTGATTCTCTCTAAATTTTGAATGTGACAAGATGACTTCCTTGGGTATTATTCAGGTAGAATATCACTCTCAGTTTGTAAGCTTTTGTTTTGAAAGTAGATTTTGTTTATGTGATACTAACAGTGAGTACTTTCCTATATTTGTCATTGCATGTTTCTTGCCCATTGTAATACGGAAATACTAAATAAGTAATAGTCTTTACGTATTTGTTCGTCAAGTATTATAAAATTCTTATGGCTTGGTACTACGTATGTAAAGTTTGTAATGTGCAATTTTCTTAAAAGATATGCATCACATACGGTCTAATCAGTTTTTAGCGTATGATTTTGTTGATTTCGTTATTGCTTCTAATATAGATATAAATGAATGTGTAATTGCAAAAAGAAAAATTAAGCATGTGTAGTTGTAGATGCTAGACTAAAGCTCTAATAATGTTCATATTTTGTATTTTCTTTGTTTTTGTATCAAATTTTTCAGAAAGTATTGGTACTGTATCTACCTGAACTTGAAGCAAGAGATGGTATGATACCGAAACTATCCATTTTTAGTATTGTATAATAAGTTATTCTATCGTTTTCTTTCTAACTGGATTTCTCTAATATTAGTAGAATTTTTTTTTCTATTATTGAATTTCTTTTAAATTGAATCTCTTGATAGTTAAAACACACTTTCCTATATGGTTCATCCTTAAATTTTTTAATTTTTAATTTTGAGGGAACTTATTTTATGGGCCTTCGGATTAGCCGCCGATAAAAAATCTTCGGATGTCTTAGGGGGAAAAGTTGAAACATTTTTTTTTTTGAAAAAATTATGAGAATTTCCCTATATAAAGAAAAATTAACGCAAATAAGTATTTACGAGATTTTTTCATGGGCAATTAATGGAAGAGGAATCTTTGAAGATCTTTGAGGGAGAAGCGAAACAAATATTTTTACGGAGAAAATACGAGAATTTCCATATCAAAGGAAGGATTCTTTCATCGGAAATTAATTGGGGATGATGGAAGTTTCGTGTTTGCTTGCCGTAGTGCAAGTTGTGCAAGGCTCTGACAGGCCGGCGTAAAAACTATGTTATATTTTTATGAGATTTTCTCTAGTCGACCCGGTACTTGCTACTGGAAAAGACTTTGGATTTGGATTTGGATTTGGATGGAAGTTTCGTGTAATCTAAGTTTAGGTGATTCTATCATTGGCAGTTAATGCCAAGTTTACATCCAAATCCGGACTATGATATCATTGCACGTCTATTCAATGGAAACAAGTTGTATCATTGCCAGTTAATACTAAGTTTACATCCAAATTGTGATAGAATTGCACGTCTATTCAATGGAAACAAAAAAGCCAGTTTCGTGGAGTTTAGGTTAAGAGATGTATACATAAGCTACGCAAAGCTCATGGCTTTTCACGTTCAGCCAGAGAATTAAAATCAAGTAACAGTTCTCTTTTGTTTTTAAGACTCAAGCAATTAATATAATACGTTCAATGGGTGATAAGCAACATCAAGGAGCGATGAAGATTCAGAAACAAGGTTGGTAACAATTTGTGTCTTAGTTTTTTAGTGAATCTGCGGTCAAACTTCGCAGCATTAGATTCAATCTGTGGTTGTTACCCGCGGAAGAGGTGATAGGAATTTTGAGGAAGAGGGGCCTATCCTCTGTGGCACATTGGATAAAGTGAAGCAACTATCTTTCCCAAAACCATTTAGGAAAGGCTTGGATCATGATGGCTCAATAGTCATTACTAGCTTTGGAGGATATCGATCTCTTTAAAAAACAGTAAAGACATGACCATGCCACTTGCTCCCAAGGATGTGAATTAAGCCCAACAAATTTCTCTTGAAAGAATGGGTGTGTTTGCTATATCAGCTGTGATAATGGGTACCAAGAGACTACCATTTCCTGGCAACGTCTTTTATGCTATTCACCCTGCACTTCGTTACAGGGTGCCCTGCCACATTGAAGATATTTTTTGCTCTACATTCATTTTACACCTTATTTCAATTGTCTTCATTTATATTTGTCAATCCACATTAACTTATTAAATATATGTAGGTGGCCGACTTCTCTTTGATCTTAATCGTATGTTGAGGTATCTGCTCAGCTACACCATCTTACCAGAAGCTTTCAGAATCATTATTAATGTGATTTCGGTATACAAGTTGAAACAACTAATCTGAAGCTTAGTGGTCACCTGAACAACTGATCTAGCCCCACCTCCTGACCACAAGACTCCCAACCGTTTTTCGACAATAGCCTTTAGTCTTTTAGCTTTGTCATAATTGATCATGATTTATTATTAACAACTCAGTTACAATTCATTTCAAATATGTGAGCACGAATCAACAGTTTCTGAGTGTTGTATACATAAAAGGCTATTGTTTCAAAAAAATTGAAACTTCGAGAAAAAAACAATCAGAACCTATCTGTTGAGTGTGAAGTCGTAACAAAAGTGAAAGAGAAGAAGATCTTTGTAATGCTAGAAACAATGCTGCTAATATCCGGCTATCTCCATGTTTTTCTGAATCAGAATTTTGTCAAAGAAATGCGTAGTGTTGATACTGGAAACTGCAACGACTATATAAATGAACTCCTCTCCCAATGCTTATGAGTTGTTTATACACAAGTGCAGGTATTAATCCAAGATTCTCACTCTGTTGATCGTATAATAATACACAATGAAAGGGTTTTTTTGCCAGGTAAAGCATACACATGGTGGTAGTTAAGATCACAAAGAACATGTACAAATCTTTATGCTTCACCAGGTATACACTCAGGTAAAGCCTTCACTGCTTATCCAGATTCTTTTTGACTTCTTAAACTCAGGTAATGCCAAGATTCTTTCTTATTTGTACTCAAGGTTCATCCTAGAGTAGAGTTTAGAGTGATAAATTAGAAAGAAGAAAAAAATGAACGCATGTTCAACATAGAAGCCTCCATTCCTTACTGCTTACTGCTTATTGCTTATGAGGTCTTGCATTGCACTTGCAGAGATTTCCCATTGTCAATTTATCCAAATTGCACTAAGCCTCCATTTCAGTTTATCTGAATTTTCTTTGGTTTTATACTGATTTTCTTTTATGTTTTATATTTCCCTTATCGTTGCAGATTTTGAATGGTACCCAAGGAAAAGCAAAAGCAACGATAATTAGCAGAAGCAATGACGATTTGCACTGCTTTAAAATCACATAAAAATCTATCAGGTAATGATGAAATTCCTTGGGCATAAGTTTGTTGGCTCATAACAAATATCAAGGTACTAGAGTTTCTGCAAAATCCTTTAAGTTAATGGGAACTAATATAATGGATTCTTTCTTTGAAGTTTGATTTGAAGTTTGAAGTGGAGAAGACAATTAGCACAGAAAGTGGCTTTGTTGCTGTGTAGATACCATTCACGCCCGATGCTAAGTGTATCTTGGACCTATCTTGGTTAGTTAGTTGGTCTTAGAGTAATCTTTAATTTGGAACTAATGATACAACCTTTTAGTTAGTCTTCTTGCATGTATCTTCTATTTAAAATATTTATAATTGAATTAAGGAAATCACTATCTATCCTCTCAGCAGATTAACACCTATGGCTATTACACACATATATAATATAAGGCTATATATATATTTTGTTCACAAGGTGTACAACAAAAAATGAAAACTATTGAACAAAAAAAAATGAAAGTGATTTCATTATTTATATCTTCAATTCTAGCTTAAATAGTAAATCGTTTAGTAGATTGACTAGAATGCGTGCACATTCCAACATTTGTTTTATCGTTAGCTTTATCATTATGTTGGTACTTGAGAGAGATTTAATCATGATGACCGGATCAGTAATTCCCTAATTATCTTGGCAAGTACTCTGTCTCTTTGGGGTGACCTGGGATGACCTGAGGTCCTGAGATGACCTGAGAGAAGTTTTTTTGTTCACTTTCTTACTTTATTGTGACAATGAATTCAAATGATGCCATTTGTAAAAATAAAAATCTCATTTTATTCTCTGGAGTCTCGACCAACCAATAGGAAATATAAGGTTGTCATGGAACTAAGTGTCCAAAAAATACAAACTAATGTTTGAAAGCCGCACAGGGCTCCAGGAAGCATCTGTTACATGATAAAGGAAAAAAATGTGGTGAGATTCGTTTATGTTAAGGTTTAAAAATGATTGTTAAGAAAATTGCATATAAAGGAAAAATTGTTGGAATTCGACCGGGTTTGAAAGGTTTTTTAGATGTCCTGTCCAAAATGCGGGATATAACATGTGTCCATGGGTGCAACGAGCGCACGGCCATGATTACAGCACCAATGCCATGGTAACCAATAGAAATGTTAAGATACAGATGGTCATTATCCATTCGTATTACATGTTATACAAGAATTATGACAGCTACATAATCAAAAAAAAAAAAAAAAAAGCTAATTATGCAGCAAACACCATGTTACGCGGCACGTAAATGGACAAATGGGGCAGGTAACGAAAAATTCCATTCATACTTTCGCCATTTGCAACTGTGTGTTTTGTTTTCTCTTTTAAAACTATGCATTTGCAAGTGTGTGTTTTGTTTTCTCTTTTAAAACTTTGCAAATAGCATAGTATTTTTATTAAAGGAATCAAACTTTCCGATCCTTTAAATATCATTATACTAACCAAGAAATTGTGAAGATGTTCCAATGTATCTGGACAACAGGTGCCGAGCGAAGCCCCGCCACACGAAACCGATCTCCTCAAATCTGGTGCGTATCACGGATTATATACTAACTAGGTGATTTTATGCTGAAGAAATTTTAGATGCAAGTTTATGTTTGATGTGAGATACGCCTCATATGTTATGTAGTGTAGTTAGTCAAGTACTGAGTGCTTAGTCAATAAGTGAACGCATTGTTAACGTAACTTTTCGCTGATATATATAAAATTATTTCATTTGCTTACAGAAATTAAAGCCCTTAGTTTTCAGGCTCATTTAGCTCTAAAATTAGCTGGGTAGAATCAACGAGTCTTGAATAGCTACGGAAAGTGAAGTTTTAAATGCTGCAAAACTGGTCATGGCAGAACTAATTGTTGATTCAATTCAAGATCCTTCACGTAAGTGATCACTAATTTAATACAAAATGGGACAGTAATTTTTTTAATTTCCTTTTCCAGAATCTATCAGAATGGTGTTGCAGCTTACTTCCGCTGCATTATGGTTCTGAGTTGCGAACATAACTAATTAATGCAGGTCAAAATAAAAAGAGAACCCAACCTAGATATTAGATGACAGAAATTTCAAAAATAACATTTTGGACTTTAGCTACCGTTTTGGTCAAAATCCAGTTTCCCACTAATGACGTAACATTGACCGCATAATATTGAGTCTGCTCGACTGACCCAAATACGTCGCTGCACTCCTACTAAACCAAAATGTATTGTTGACTGTGTAACATGACCCAATGCACTATTAGTGCACTCAATAAAAATATTGCCAAGAGGAAGGAATGGCAAGACTCCAAATACTCCAAACTGTCTCAGTGGTATTTATTTATTTTCTTTTTGATGGGCAACACGATAAAAATATTGCCAACTCTGTTGAGAAAGCCAAAGAAATTTTCTGCTAAAAGATTCTGACTTTTCATATTGGGTGATTAATATTTTCTAACTGTTCTTTCTTCACATGAGTGTGAACGATGGAAAATGAGTTGTTTGGTTACTCGGGTTTTCCACATTGTCTATGGGCCGGGGGTAATTTCTAAGAAGAAATTGAAGTATTTTTATTTTGTGACTGCAAAAGTAATTTTCATTGTTTTGGATTTTTGTTTGTTTCATTGAATTGCCGCAATACGTAATACGATATACAAGAACAGAACTCACGACCATCGTTCATTGACACATTGGTTGGTGCATAAACAACATAGATATATCGAGTTTGGAATAGTTATTTGGTGATTTTGCTCTCTTCATTAACAAAGCCGTTCTCATTGAACTCATCAAGATGTTTAAAAAACAAATAATCAAAATACTAAAATCACACATTATGGTTCGGGTTTGGAAATACTGTTTTGGTCGCCATATATCATTTTCTGGTTTCATAAAATAAGCTTATTACGGTGATGATGAAATTACTTTACCTGTAAATTTACTCATTTACCAAACGAATTTAACCATCTAGCTAAACAACTGACGAGGTAAAATCAATGAAATTGAGTCCAGTCCCATCAGGCTCCAGGCCAAGTCTCAGCAATATTCCATAGGACCATCATATATATAGAACCGTGTTTTGGGGACTACTTTCTTATTCAAATGTCCACCCAAAATTTTAAGGGGTGTCCTAAAAGATTAGGGAATACTAATCTGCCCTTATCCTAATTAAGGTTATAACTAATCCTAATAACCCACTAATTTAACCACTACCCACTAATCTAACCCCTAAATAAAAACCTAAAATCAGTTTTAAAACAAAAAAAAAATTATTCTCCTCTTCTTCTTCTTCTTCTCCTCTTCTTCGTATACATCGTCGATTTGAAAAAATTCATCGTCGATTAATCAATTTTATAAAACAATGTGTTCTAAGCAGACACCAAGAATTCCAGGATTGAGTCCGGGTCTGGCTAGCATTGCGAATCTCCCAAATCAATTTGAAGTTGATAAACAACTTCAAGCAAAGTTGGGAGACGAATTGAAGCATCAAACATCAACCAAGGAGTCTGATTCCCTCAAAATGAAAATCCGCAGGTAATTTCCTTCGTACCCATTCCTTTGAATCGTTTTTTGTTGAAGAAATCATCAAAAACCACTGAAAATGAAAGTTACAGTAGAGATTTCGGCTAGGAGAAAAATTTAAAACCCTAGAATTTGGTAACCGAACTTTGAATATGAAGAACAGTTCGGCGAATTAGTAATTTTAAGGTAACCGAACTATGAAGTTCGGTAAGCTCGCAAAAAAAATACGTAACCGAACTCCTTCTTTATATGAAAATTTTGAGTTCGGTTTAGTCGATAAATTTATATAGGTAACCGAACTTTCAATATGAAGAACAGTTCGGCCAATTAGTAATTTTAAGGTAACCGAACTATGAAGTTCGGTAACCTCGCAAAAAAATAACGTAACCGAACTCCTTCTGTATATGAAAAATATGAGTTCGGTTACCTCGATAAATTTATATAGGTAACCGAACTTTGATAAAATATAGTTCGGTTACATCGCACTTTCTATGTGGTAACCGAACTTTGATCTGTCACATACAAACTTGTAGTTCGGTTACCTCTCAACTTATACCAGATAACCGAACTTCAGCCTGTTAACATTTTGTGTTTGATGTAATCCCATGTTCATCTTTATTTGATAAGACAATATTCTGTTTAGGTAATAATGTGGTTTTCATTCATTAGGAACAAAGGGAAAAAAATCTAATCCCCAAATAGCCGAAGATTTGAGAACTCCCACCCCTCGCGGTAGAATACATTTGGATTTCCGAAACCGTGGTACTAAAAATGCTAAACATGGAGGGGGATCGTTCCAGGAAGTCAATCAAGAGAATGATGATGAAGAAGAGCAAGGAAATGAAGACCAAGGAAATGAAGAGGTTGAACAACAAAGAGAACATGTTGAGAATGTAGAGGAAGAAGAACAAGGACAGGGCAAAGAAGGAGAAGGACAAGAGGAAGAGAAGGATGATGAAGAAGATGGAGAGGAAGAAGAGGAGGGAGAGGATGAAGAGGAGGAAGAGGAAGAAGAGGAGGAAGAGCAAGAAGAGCAAGAAATTGTTCCTGTTAAAGAGAAAAAGAAGCCGAAGCCGCCTTGTGATAGATACTCACACATTCCCCCTGATAATTTGTGTTTGCCATCAGTGAACCCAACTTATGGTACTCCAAATGATGGAGGGGCCACCTTGTTTGGCTACAAACACTCATGGGCTACGAAGATCTATGCGACAAAGGTATTCTTTAAGTTCATTTTTACCTAACAAAATGTTTTTTTTTGGGACATGTTTCGTCAAGTATTAATAGTGTTATGTTTTTTTCGTAGGATCATAAGGATGCAGTACGTCTTATTCGGCGTCAAAAGGCGTCCAAATGGGATCTATCTTTGGAGTGTGACGATTTTCAATCAAAGGTGAAAGAGTGTGTTTTATGGAGAGCTATAGAGAATGCACATGCGGATTTTGACGTTGTTGCCATATCCGCATTTCTCGAGAGGTACTATCCCGAGACATATACAATTCATCTTCCATTTGGCGAGATGGGAATTACTCCCGACGATTGCTCGAGAATAACCGGCTTACCAGTGGAAGGTAAATGTCTTCGAGAAGGCTACAACCCCTCGATGCATTATGAAGCTCTTGAAGAATTGGCTCTAAAATGTCTAGGATGGGATGCAAGAAAGGCTCAATGTGAGTTTAGACGTTCTGTGAGGTCCCCTAAACGTGGCGATGAGTATAATCCAAGAGAGACAAATGGAGCCTTTAAGAAGAGGTTGAAGAAATTCAAGTTGGTAAAGTTGAAGGAAGCATTTGGAGGGACAAGAAAGAAGGTGGAAAAAGGAAAGTTGGTGATGGACCAGGAGACCCTTAGGCATCATGTCACCGCTTATTGGTTATATCAGCTAGGAACCGTCATTTTCCCAGACACTTCTGGAAATAGGGTGGATGCACATTATCTACAGCTTTTGGAGAATCTCGATGAGATTAACCAATACTCTTGGGCCACTGGGGTGCTTGCTTTTGTTCTAGGAGAGATGAGCAAAGGGTCGAGGATTAAGACAAATCAAATTGGAGGTTACTTAACTCTTATTCAGGTAACTTTCTACATTGTTAGTTATCAAATTATTCCCCAAAATTTTCTGCTTTCAAATAAATTTTCATGTATGTGGTTAATATTTTCGTATTTTCGCATAGGTTTGGATTTATGACCACTCCCCTTCATTGGGATTGGCTAGGGAAAAGACAGCTTATCCCTATGACGAACCTACAGCGGGAAAATGGTTGTTTTTGGACGCACAAAAGAAGTCTAAAGAAGAGCAGTTGACTTCGTTGAGGGAGAAATTGGATAAACTTACGGTGAACGATGTGGTATTTCACCCATACGCCGTACCCGATGATGTCCCTGTAGATGAAGAAGATATGAATGGTTTCTCTACCGTCTCGGCATACTATGGACCAATTTGGTATCCTAATGACTACGCAATATATAATCCAAGGAGAATACTAAGACAACTTTGTTGTGTCCAAATGGATCCCGACGTGGAGAATGAAAATTTCAATTTGGTGGTTCAAGGAACAAAGAACACCGAGAAATATTTTGTTCCAAAACATGAACCAACTCCTACGGTAGGACATTGGAATGCACTTCGTAACTACTACTTACCTTTAGGTGATTGTGTACCTTGTGGTGGAGATGTAAATGCATGTGATGAAGATTATACTGGGTTTTATCAAGAAATTAGTCATCCTTTTGTGATAAATAGAGAACAACAAGCTAAGACTGATAAGGCGAAGGGGAAGGCAAAGGAGAGGGAGGCTAAGAGAGGTCAGAAGGAGATGCCTATTTGTGGAGAAGAAGCAAAAATGTTATGGGATAATGTGGTAAGAAAATGTCTTCTCTTATACTTGTTGTTTGAAAGTATTGAAAATATATTTACTTATGCTTAAAATTGGAATCAGGTGAAGAAGGGTACGAAATTATTGAAGAAATTGATGGCTAAAATCCGCAGTGGAGAGCCGATGTCGACTAAGGAACAAACCTACTACTACGGCGAGTGGGAGGGTCTTATAACTAAAAGAATGATGGAGCCAAGTAGGTGTAAGCAATTGAAGAGGGGTCGACAACAAGGAGAATGTTCAAGTCGCGCCATGGAGGAAACCGGACGAGTAGATGAAACCCCAAGTGATGAGGAAGTTCAACCTAAAACTCGTGGTAAACAAGGAAGTGGTAAAAGGGTTCGTCGTGGTGGTCGTTAGTGATTTCGTATGGTTTTAGTTTCAAAAAACTTCTTAGTTATGGATTTCGTAGTTTGGTATGTATAACAACTTTTATATTTGTTTTAGAACCTTGTTTTTGTTTTTAATTTAAATTGGGTTTGTGTTTTCAATTTTATATGGAAGAAATTTTGAATAAAGGATTATTTTCCGCAACCTGAAATTTAAACACAGGTTAGTTCGGTAACCTGTAACTAATTAATGGTTGCCGAAGACAGAGTTCGGTTACCTCGCAACATTTAAACTGGTTGCCGAAAACTCCCCTGAGGCTTCAAGTAAAAAGTTCGGTTTTCTAAATTTCTAGCTTGTAACCGAACTTAATTTTCGGCGAACAGCTAAATACTACAAGGTTGCCGAAGAGAGAGTTCGGTTACCTCGCAACACTTAAACTGGTTGCCGAAAACTCCCCTGAGGCTTCAGGTTAAAAGTTCGGTTTTCTAAATTTCTAGCCTGTAACCGAACTTTCTAGTTCGGTTAGGAAAGTATTATATCAATGGTAGCCGAAACTTTCTCTGAAGACTCATATATAACATGAGTTCGGCAAACTGTATTTTTTCACCAGGTAACCGAACTTTAGTTCGGTTACCTGCACAAAATTACAGGTTGCCGAACTATTATCTGTCAACTCAAAAGAATACTAGCATTATCTCGATAATGAATACCACACTTCAAAAAACATAGTATTACATTGATAAGCATACTTAGTTCCATTGCATGTGTCATTTAATCATCATCAAGTGAAATTCGACCTTCATGTACAATTTCGTCAGATTTCGACAAAGCTTTCCACATCTCCATGTTATGCTCATACATAATACACCAACCCAACATTATATTGTAGTTAAAGGCAGGCCAAAAAGAGTTTCCGGATATTGGAGGCAGTGGACAATCGGGTTTTAAACGAAGGCCTATAAAGTGGTTGTTGTTAGTCAATGCCATCACACATCTCCTTCGTTTGAGTTGCTCGACACATACGGTTGTTTTCGGGGTGAAGGTGAAACTAGCATACTTTGAGAAATAATGAACCACACAATTAAAAGCCTCGGCGATTAAGTGTCCACATATCGGTATGCTCATCCAATAATCCCTTGTGATCGGATGGCCCCCATGAAGACGACGTTGATACTTAACAAATTGCTCATTGAGACTACCCACCCCATCGCACAACATTGTCTTGTAAAATGCCGGATTCTCCTTTAGTTTGGACAACAACCTTTGCCTTATATGAGTGATTGCACATCCATTATTTAGCTTTGCACCTTCGATGAAAGGCCCAAGTTGCTGATTGACAACATGAAAACCACAATTACCATCCGGAGGAACGTCGTCGGTGGATATAACGTATTCTCGAATGTATAGAGGTAGATCATTCAAATAGTCTTTATTTGGAGCATCAAGCTTCACATCTAGGGAAGATGGTTGAATAGGGCAAATTGGAGACTTAAGCTTCACGTCGCCGGAAGATGGTTGGCTTGGTTGAGATGGACACATCGTACCTTTTTTCTTCAAATCTCGCTCACTTGTTTCGCCTTTCTCCTCAATACTCCTACCCCTTTTCTTGGTTTGCTCCAAGTACATTTCCGCGGTATACTCATGGGCCGATGGATCTCTAGTAAATGGGGTTTGCTCACTTTTCTTCTTACGTAACACCTTTGCATATTCTCTTAGTTGTTTTTTAGTTTCTTTTTTGCTTGGCCTACCTTTGCGTTTGCCTTTTGACGGTTCATAAACATTCTCCGAAGTTTGTGGATATATGATTTTCCTCATGTCATCCCAAAATATTTGTTTTTGGAGCTTGTTCATGCCACGATACATCTCTAGTACGGTTCTACCCATGTCGTTATCACCAAACTCCTCTCCGGCTTCTTCTCCCTTTGGAGGAGGGATGAAAGTTAGATGCTTCCAATATGGATCAATGTCGCTTAAAGGGATTACGCCATGCTCGTAGTTGATTATCATATGGCGACAAGGGAGTCCCATAGACTTCTTCATGTTACATACACACACCTCATCCCTCTTGGTTTCCCACTTATCAATCAACTCGACTTCTATGATCAACAACTTCATACATTGGCGAGATACGTTGTAATGGATTCCCTTGAACAATGGGTGGTCGGCGTATTTTCCGGTCATTTTGAATATACGGCTTTTTTGGAATTTCTCTTTAATTCTATCAATGTCGCGCTTGAAGTAATTATCCATAGCATTCCACAAGGTTACGAAATTATCAACACATCCAAACAGATTCTTCTTCAACCGATGGTGAGCCGACTCTACTAAACTTGTCGCTTGATTTCCCAAGTGTTTATATTGGTTGGTATAGGCATTAACGAACCTCTCTTTGTGTTGTTCCAACCATTGGCGAAGAACATACGATACAACACCGGGATAATCGGGAGTATCCCAATGGCCGATAAACTCCGCAAGATTTAGATGATACTCTTCCTCGGTAAGAGACCAACACAATGATTCCCATTCACTGTTGAAAGCAACCCACTTAGCGTAATTTAGAGCGTATTGTTTTTCAACTTCCTCTTTTGCATCCGCTCGTTCATGTTCCGGTAGCATCATAATCTCTTCATATCCTTTTTTCTTGGGTGGACAAATTATTGGCTTACACCTATTGATCAAATTACACCATATATGGAATGTACAAAGCATATTGTGTGCTAATGGAAACACTACCTCTATTGCATTCATCAATGCGACTTCATTGTCGGTCACTATAACCCCGGGAATATCATCACCTCGGAAGATTGCCTTAACTTGTTCTAGTGCCCAAATGTAACTAGATTCTTGCTCGTCTCTTAAAAAACAAAACGCCACGGTAAACGGTGACTGCGTCGAAGTACGCCCAACAATATTCAACAATGGCATCTCGTACTTGTTCGTCTTATAAGTACAATCCATTATGAGAACTTCATGAAAGCATTGAGCCAATTGAACACTCGTTGGATGCGCAATGAAGAGTTGTGTTATCTCTCCGTCCGAATCCACATCCTTTTGAACCGCGTAGTCTTTCTCTTTGGCCAAAAAAAACAATTGTTGCATCACTTGTCTATCTCTCCATTCCTTCTTTCTAATTGTCACTATTGCATTATAAATGGTGGACAAAGATGAGTGGTTATCCTTGTTATCCTCCTTTAGTATTTGGAGCATTTGAATCGGTGAAAGATCCATTTTCCTCATTTTAGCTACCTTGTCCATCTCTTCAGGAGTTAGCTTGGCCGCCATGAAATGTCCTTCAAGATGCTCCGGACGAGGGTGGTTATGACAACCTTCCATAACCTTGTAGAGAACCCATCCACCCAATTCTTTGTTGTAATTAAATGCAAGCTTGAATGGGCATTTAATCTTCTTTGAGAAAGTTTTGTTCTTCCTATTTGTCTTTCCTTTATAAACATAACCCTTCCTCTTGTGGCTTTTATCGGGATCACCGCTTCTCTCACAAACCATTTCAAAGCGGGTTTTGGTCTCTCTCCCATTCAATACTAATACGCACATGTCTTTTAGTGCATGTTGTCTAGCCCAACTCTTTGCCTCTAAAGGACTTTTGAATACCAAGTCATTCATGTAGTGATGTGACGTGTCATCGTACAAAATATCAACAGGGGTAGGTTGATTTTCCATTGGTTCTATTGGATCAGATGCAACCTACGAGTAATAGCACAACGTCAATACCAACTAAAAATAAGAAATACTTATATTTTCGGCAATGTAAATATAATATGCGATCCTGCCGAACAAAAGGTTCGGTTATGAAAAAAAAATTGCGATCTTGCCGAACTTGTTCTTTGGAAATTTCAAAACTATAGTTCGGCAACATAATTAATACAATCGACTAAACCGAACTATAGAGTTCGGTTATCTATTCAATGAAGGTGACTTGCGAGATTGCCGAACATAAAGTTCGGTAACAAAAGGAATAAACTCGACTGAACCGAACCATTAACTGTATACTCTATAAAATTAGTTCGGCAACGTTTTCTGGAAAAAGATAACCGAACTCTCAAAAAACTCCATTAAAACAGAGTTCGGTTACCTGCGTATGCTGAAATGAGTAACCGAACTGCACATACAGGAGAGTTCGGCTAACTTTTTGGCAGAATTGCTAACCGAACTACTATCACCTAGCCAAAATTTCTTCCTGAAATTTTCGATTTGGCCAATTTTTTGCACAATTCAAGCTACATTAACTAAATTTGAGACATACCTGAGTAACCATAACTTCATTTTCTGGTTGTGGCTGATAAAATTCATCATTTGGGTCGTTAGCTTGAGTTTGGGGAAAAAAGCATTCATCATCTAAGAAATAACTCATACCCGGATCGTTAGAAGTATTGACAAATAGTTTAGGAGATGAAGGAGGTTCTGATTCTGAGGAGGAGGTATCATCACATGAATCACTCATATCATATTTACTAAACTCAAAATAAAAATTTTTGGGTTCTTCTTCCCTATTTTTCTTCATCTTTTCTTCTTCTTCTTCTCCTTCTTCTTCATCTCATTCTAACAAAACTATCCTATTAATAACTAACTAATCACTAACTAATCACTAATTAATCATTACACTAACACTAACTAATCTAACTAATTTAATTACCAAGGTTAAATTTGGTATTAAAAAATATATTAGATAAGGGGTGACCCAAAATTACTTCAAATAACCACCTCCAAATTGGAAGAGTAGTCCCCCACTGTTTTGGGCTAGTCCCCAAAACACGGTTCTATATATAATGCTTGAGATCTCAGCAATATTCCATACGACCATCATTTATATAATGCTTGAGATCATCCAATAATACATGGAAACATCTTATAATTCATGGGTACCCATAAACTTACTCAAAAACATCAAATTTAATTATTTAGTTCAACTGAAACCAAATTTAACCCCCCGTGAACCAACTCTCGCCCCATTATGTACGTGATCTTATAATTCACAGATATATATGCCTACATTAAAAATATCACAATTTTCCTTAATTTGAGTGTACGTGATCATATTACAATTCACAGACCTATTAACCATCTCAGTAAACTTAAATTTCAGTATCTGCATAAAATATACGAGTATCCATTATACTATAATAAGGAAGCATCATATAATTCATGTGCAAAAATATATACTCCATTTGTTTCAGGAAAAGTAATACTTTCACATTTTCAATTTAGCTTATTTTAAGCAAATTTTAAGTTGCGGAATTGGTACTGCGAAATCACCAGATTATTGATTTGAAGTGTGATAAGGACATAACTGAATGTATTTTAGCAAATTTTAAGTTGTGCAAAGTTTGAAATATCATGAACAAATAAACCGATTTTTAGATTTACTTATTTGTGGTCGTGTTTTTCAATTTGTTTATCTTTCTGTACATATATAAGTATAATTTAGGGATTGTTATTTGTTTTATACTCTTCGCAATTTTGAATGACAAAATGTTTTCATGTATGGTATAGTGGTACCCCTACTAACTTCCTCATGATAGCTTCATGTCATTCATTTCTAGATATACTGCTTAACTTCAAAATCGTCTTTTGACTTCATAAGCCTATATGTATTCTTAGTTGCGTGTTACTTACTACATGAACATGGTCACTTTTATATTGTATGTCATTTCAGTTTCCAATTATGCAATTTTTTGGATAAATAAAGTTATTAATTATAATAATGGAGATTATGGAATTGGTACTGTGAAATCACATGATTTTTTGTTTTATTACAGGAATTAAAGGAGCTTCATGACGCGCATGCAATAGGTGTAGTAGAGTTGAAAGTATGGCTGAAAAAAGGTTGAATATGTCTTGGAATCAATGACCGGGAAACTCCAAGGTGTTCGCGGACATTTTATATTATGATGGGAAGAAATATCGACTTTGAAAGTTATACCATTCTTTGAGATGGAGGTAGGAAAATTAATAGAAGTAAAAGGAGGGACAATATAGACTGGTTATAAAAATATAAATACTGAGCAGGCTAAGTATCAAACAAGGTCATCCAGGTCTCTTCATATTGAAGAGGTTAAGATTACCTGTTGAAGGGATTTGCTCTGACAATGCTCTGAGAAGTATATGATTTCTACCAGTCCTTACCTGCCTATGTCGGAGTTCCATCAAAGACATCCAGTTTAGGACTTCAAACTTCATGAAGAAGGTAAATAAAAAAAGCTGAAGGGATGCATATCGTGCCTAAAAAAATTTGATAATATAACCCCAACGTTAATTGTGGTAAACTCTTCTATTTTTGTAAGTGTTATCAGAACTGTGGTAATTATATTGTATCTCATTTTGAGTCTTAACTGTCACCTTGCTGCTTGCAAACTTTGAATTTCACTGAATGTATTCACAGAGCAAATACTTATTATGAACTACAATTATACCCTTATGTAAATGTATGGTATCTACTTTTAAGTGGAAAGGAAGAGTTTAATTGTTGAGATGATTAGTGGAAATTACTTAAGAGCCAATACATGGATATTTTGACATGTTCACAGGCTTATTTTGTCAGAAAAAGTTGATTTTGTCTCTTCAGGATATTTATCATGTTTTAATGGTTTTATTTAAAGGGAAAAATCTAGGGGCTATATATACCAGTCACATTTGCATACTTAATTAACAGTTTAACAAGTGCCTACAGCTAGCATACTGTCCCGGCCTCCGGGGGGAACCCAGCAATATCCCTTTTTTGTTTAAGACGACAAGGTTCAGAGGACATCAACAAGATGGACTCACTGTGACTAATATAAAATTTGTAGGTAACTATGTTAATGGCTCCCATGGAATCAATAAGAGCGAAGGGGTGCTCAATAAGTTATGGCTCTCATACCTTCTTGCATACATTTTGTTGTGTATTATTTTTTTCTTGAATTATAAAATAAATTATGATGACCCATAAACTTAATCAAAGACTGTTCTGAAAAAATTCTAAGGCATTAAACCACGGACGCGAGGCGAAACCCCGCCACACTAAATTAGTTGATCCCACAAGCCCCGGTGAGTAGCACGAGTTACATACTAGTGTATTATAAAATCCAATAAAATATTATGTATATGTCTGTAGACATCTAGCGTATATATATATTTCATATGGGTGCATGCAAAAGACTATAAGTAGATCGAAAATTATAAAGGTGGATTAACACTTATAAAATAGATTTAAGATCAAAGGTTAAGGTATATCTCTCGGTGATTTGTTTGCATTTTCGAACGAAAGATTAATCCATTTGATCGATTTGGATTGTGTAACTTTCATAACTTGGACTTTAAGAGTAGCTTGATGTAGAGCAACGTGCATGATAACGTCTTGTGAATGGAGAAAATAGGGAAGAAGAGACACAGTAGAAGGGAAAAAGAAAGAGATAAATTCTATTAATATGTGTATAATTATAAGGATTTACATCTCTATTTATAAGGATAGAAGAAACCCTAATCTTAGATACAAGGGCATCTTAGTAAATAAACATTAGTTTATAACAGTAGTTTCGGTTTTAATATTGGTTATCTAAAGTGGTATGTGAAACCTTCGTGCTTAACTCTTATAGGTTGTTTACAAGTCTTTTAGATTTGTAAGATCCTTTCGGTTTTTCCTTTATTCGCTCGAACCTTTGTCATTTGTGACAAAAAGGGGGAGAAATATATGGAGTAAACAAGTGATTTTTAATCACTAAGGAAAAGACAATTGTGCTTAAACGTTATATCTAACGAAAGAGTAAAGCATTGACTAAGGGGGAGAAACATATCATATTGTTGTTGTAGTAATTCTGACTACCAAAAGCGGAATAACAAAGATGTTCGGATTGAATATTTACCTAGCTTACCTTTAGGGGGAGTAAAAGCTTTTGTTATTCAAATGTCAACAACGACATTTATTGATTGAATATATGCATGTTATTGTACAGTTGAAACTTGGAGCCAAGCGTATGTAAAATGATTGATTTTGTAATTTGTTTATCCATATGTAATAAGAGTTTTGTCACTAAAATTGACAAAGGGGGAGATTGTTAGAGAATTTCTCGGTTGAACTCACCAAGCGTTGGTATGTCAAGTTTGGTTGTCATATTTTAGTATTAAAACTCATCTAGAGTCGCTTGATTAAATACTAGAGTCAACTTCGTTTAGGTTAGACTAGAAAGTCTAGGGATGTTGAGACATACAAGTATTACTCCGAAGACCTGAAGAATGTGAAGAAGTAACGAACTATAATGATGACATCATCCTTCCACTTGAGGTTAGTAATATTGACTTGAACTGTTTCATTCCTAACATATATTTCAAGTCGTGCTATATTGAAAACATAACTACAAAGCTGTATATATTGTACATAGTGTATAATACTCTAGTGATGTGGCATGATCATAATATTACGGAATTAGACTATGAAGTATAACGCTTATCTATTGAACTTCGTAGATATGACATCGACATAATCTTGTATATATTGTTATGATTATGTCAATGGGTTATGGTGAAGATTTCATCCTAGGAAACAATTTTTTGCATTTATTTAAAGGAAGTACATTCATGAACTTGTTTTCGTGAATCAAAAGGGAAATCACGAGGCTTATTGGTTCGGTTATTCATTGCAAATCTTTGATGACCAATATATGTGAAGTGGTAAAACCGATCTTAACTTATGTTATGTATCTTGGTATAACTAATCACAATGCCTGACTTATGATTTGGCATGACTGGTTTTTAATAATTGGTGTAACCGATCCTAAGTAATCACCATGAAATGGTATGATCGATCCTTGTAATTGGCGTGACCGATCCTAGTAATTGGTGTGACCGATCCTAGTAATTGGTCCTGGTAGTCCTGGTAACTGGTGTGACCGGTCACAAGTAATACCATGTGTAGATGGAACTGATCCTTGTAACTGGTGTAACCGATCCTAGTGACTGGTGTGATCGATCACAAGTATTTTCATAATTGGGTATAACCGATCCTAGTGATTAGTAGAACTGATTGAACCCATGCATGTGATTTGGTATTTGATCAATTATACAGTAGTCTTGGAAAACAGGTGAACCAATTCTAAACTTGTTTGGAAGTGTGATATAACTGATTCCAAGAATGCAAATCCATGTAAATATGAAATAAGGATTTGCAGTGAAAAGATGTTGTTAGAGCATAGCTCGGTTGAACCCACCAAGCGTTGGTATGTCAAGTTTGATTGTCATATTTTAGTGAATCAAAACTCAATTTAAGAGTCGCTTGATTATGTATTAGAGACAACTTCGTATAGGTTAGGCTATAAAGATTAGGATAATGAGACATACAAGTATTACTCGAAGACTTGAAGAATGTGAAGAAGTAACAAGCTACATCGACAACATCATCCTTCCTCTTGAGGTTAGTAATATTTTGACTTGAACTGTTTCATTCCCAACGTATCTTTCAAGTCGTGCTATATTGAAAACATAACTGCGAAGCTGTGAATGATTATACTCTAGTAGACATAGTGTTAAGGAATTAGAATACGAAGTATAACGCTTATCTTTTGAACTTCGTATATAAGACATCGACATAATCGTATGAATGCTATTGTGATTATGTGTATGGGTATGGGTGAAGATTTCGTCCTAGGAAACAATGTTTACATTCGTTTAAAGGAAGTACATTCATGAACTTGTTTTATGAATCGAAAGGGAAATCGCTAGGCTTATTGGTATTGATATTCATTGCATATCTTTGGATTACCAATATGTGTGAGTTAGTAGAACCGATCGTAACTTGTTATGTATCTTGGTAAAACTAGTCACAATGCCTGACTTATGTATTGGTATGACTTTTATTAGTGTAACCGATCCTAAGTAATCACCTAAGATGGTATGATCGTTGGTGTGACCAATCCTAGTAATTGGTGTAACCGATCCTAGTAATTGGTGTGACCGATCACAAAAGAGTACTAACCGGTCCTGGTAATTGGTGTAACCGGTCCTGGTAATTGGTGTAACCGATCCTGGTAACTGGTGTGACCGATCACAAGTAATACCATGAGAATATGGTAATCGGTCCTGGTAATTGATGTGGCCAATTTGGTAAATGATGTAACCGGTCCTAGTAACCATATTAAGGTAGAACCGATCCTTTTGTTTGGTAGGACCGTAAACCCATAATTAGTGTGTTGATTTGATCAATCACATAGTTCTTGGAAATCAAATGAACCAATTCTAAACTTGTTTGGAAGTGTGGTATAATCGTTTCCAAGATTGTAAATATGAAAGAGGATTTACAAAGAATTAAGATGTCGACATACTTTAAACATGTTCAGTAACTCTTATCTTTTATTGTTCAAAGATATTCCTTAATAACTAAAGGAGATCCCGGACCGAAATAAGTTGAGAATCTTTTAATTAAGGTTGTTAATTTTTATATGCTTTTAATTACCAGCAATTAAAATGCATATCTCTGGAAAATAAAAATTGGTAATGTGCATTTACTAATTGGAGATTTTCTAGTAGGATTTCGGTTAATTTTGGACAGAACATTTCTAGGAATTATGAAAACCGATTTTGGAAATATTGCATAACTTAAGAATATTTTGGTTTTGGAAATTCCTTGGTGTCCAAACTTTCTTGGTCTATAAATACCCAAGTTTGCATTTCATGTAAACTATCCTAAGAGCCATCAAAACTACCTTGTTGTGTTGTTACTGGTGGAGCCGTCTATTTGGAGAGGAAAGTACCCTAATTAGGCGAAATCTCTTATGACCGCTCGTTTAAAGACTTCTGTGGGATCAAGAAGCTCTACGAGTACCGTTGGTAGGAAACTATATAATTGCAGTATTATTAGTTTTCAATTTGATTTGATTGACTAACGGTTGTTGAACTTTGATTGCACCTATTTTGTTTATTCTTGAGAATCTTCTCTTCTGATATAAGATTCACTCAAACTAGATCGAAGTGTCGACGGGATCTTTAGAACTGTTTGTAGATCTAAAGACGTCTTGTGATAATCCATTGTTAATAGACTCCATTCCATACGTGATTGATCACAAGAGATTCAAGTTGTTGTGTGCAGGTGTTTATTAAAGATTTAAGAAGATTTGAAGACGAAGAAGATTTCTGATTTGGGTTCATAATCTTTGGTGTACACAAAACTTGATCGGCTGGGATCCAACTATAATCAGTTTATCTTTTGGTAGATTTGATTGATTAGTTGCGTAGATCGGCATCAGTATTTAGAATCTGGATAGATCCTATTATTGATTGCATAATCTAAACTCGACTACTTGTTAGTTGTTTGTTAGATAGATCTAAACCCGACAAAGGAGTTTATTGGATTAAACAGAAGAGCCTTTGTCTAACTCATATCACTGGGATTGAATAGAGTTGATACCGAACAGATTTGTTGTTCCTTTACTGTTTGGAATACGAACCAAAGGAATTGTTCCAGTGTGTGCGCTTATTGAATGTTGGAAGCGCAGGGATACTGAAGAAACTAGGTGAACTATAGGTTTAGTTGCTTGGTCTCAACTATACGAAGTTAGGTTGATTTTGTATAGCGGCTTAATTCTGAGAGTATTCAATTCTCGACTAGGTCCCGGGATTTTTATGCATTTGCGGTTTCCTCGTTAACAAAATCTTGCTGTGTCATTTACTTTTGTTTTCCGCAATTATAATTGTTGTTATTATAATTTAAAGTAAATTACACAAACGTTAACTCAGTATTACTTGATAGTGATCCTATAGAGTTTGGTTAAGTCCGAACCTATTATCAAGTAATCACACTTTGATTGTTGTATTGTCTCGATCTTGTATCCATAGACGATCACACAAAGTGTGAATACCTATTCGTTGTATTGTCTCGACTCAGTCCATATACAATCACTTTCGGTAAGAGGACTTATAGGTGGAAAAGTTTTAGATTGAGGTATATTTGGGTACCTTCGTCTTTTCAGATGTCAACATACTTTGAACATGAGCAGTAACTCTTATCATTTATTGTTCAAAGATATTCCTTAGTACTCAATACCTAAGTTTGCATTTATTGGAAATAGATATCGGTTTTGGAAATTCCTTGGTGTCCAAACATCCTTGGTTTATAAATACCTAAGTTTGCATTTCTTGCAAACTATTCTAAGAGCTAGGAAAACTTCTTGTTGTTTATGGTGGAGTCGTCTATTCGGAGAGGAAAGTATCATAATTAGGTGAAATCTCTTACGACTGCTCATTTAAAGACTTCTGTGGGATCAAGAAGCTCTACGAGTACCGTTGGTGGGAAACTAGATAATTGCAGTGTGATTAGTTTTCAATTGATTTGATTGACTAACTGATGTAATTTTAGATAGTGGTAAGAAATGAGGTTGTCGTTCACTCGGATTCGTAGAGATTAAAGTTTTTAAAAATACTAAATAAATATATCCAAAGACTATTAACAATGGGCGAGAGGTACTGAGACTAAGGATTTAACCAATCTTTATAACATAAGGTTCACTTATTTATTCTCAACAATTTTAGCTCAAGAAATATAATCATGGACTCTATTTTTGCCAAGGTAGATTCTCAAAACATTGATTGTAAATGTTAAGCATGGGACATCAAATCACCTAAGCTAAGCATGACCCATCTAATCAAATGACAACCAATTTAATCAAATCATATTTCAATTATTTTAATGCAAAAGTCATAAAAAGAATAAAAATAAATTTACCCATGTATGAAGTTCGGCCTCCTCCGTCGTCCCAGTGTTGGGGTTTAACTCATCATGTCGAAAACACACTCAAAATATGTATTCATGGCTCAAAAAGTGTTTACAAGAAGAGAAAATAATGAAACAGGAAATCTGCAACAGCAAAGGTGCGTTACAGACCGACTGTTTCAACTCTCAACTGTTATGATGAAGATAATCGTTACAAATCTGAAGATAAATGTTGCAGAAGAGGATGAAGAAACTGTTACAATGAAAATAAATGTTGCAAACCAGTTGAAGAAACTGTTACAACGAAGATTAATGTTGCAAACCAGTTGAAGAAACCGTCGCTGTTTCCCTGTTCTTCACGAGCAGCAGCAGCAACAACAACAGAGTTCTGAAAACTCTTGATTCACGCCTCCTGAGCTCTCCTATCGACCCCAAACTCTCTACACCCCTTCTATGTGATCCTAGGAACCTATTTATACATCATTGCGACATTGAATCTCCTCCATTAACTACAAATAATCTTCTTTTACTCGGGTATATTTTTTTCCATTTTTTTCATTGATTTTGATTTTCACGCATCTGCAGCTGTATTTATTTCCTTCTATACCTTCTTCACGCTCTATAATATCGATTAAGTCTTCCAATCACGTGCAGTACACGTTTAAATTTCTCACAACTCATGCAAGCTCATGTTTTTCCTCCAACTCCCTGTTTGGATTAAACCAAGTTATCCAGCCAAATTTGATCGATAAAATCACCCATAATAGCTTTATATAGTCATATCACGTCTACCCACTAAGTTTCATGGATTGAATCTCACTAAATCACGTCCAAACATCCGATTGAAATTCTGTTGTTAATGAAAATATTTTCCCGCCAAAATTCATTTTTTGAATTTGAGAAGAACATGTCCTCCCCCTAATCCTGCACGGGTGTCCCTTTAGCACTTGTCTTATGGGGTGCAAATAGTAATTTTTGGGCGTAGATAGTAATTTTTCCGGGGTTCCTCCGACACATTTTTGGGGTGCTTCCGGTGCATTTCTGGGGTGCCTTTAGTACTCTATCCTGGGGTGTAAAACACCACTTTTCAAGCCAATTTCGCCGCAAGAGCTTATTTCTATAAAAATACCTACAAAGACATAAAATAACAAAATAAATACAAAATCGAACACTAACAAAATATACAATTGAGACATATTAGACACAATAATGCGTCTATCACTAACGGTTGTTGCAACTTTGATTGCAACAAGTTTGTTTATTCTTGAGAATCTTCTCTTTTGATATAAGATTCACTCAAACTAGATCGAAGTATCGACGGGATCTTTAGAATTCTTGTTAGATCTAAAGACATATTGTGATAATCCATTGTTAACAGACTTCGTTCTGTGCGTGATTGATCACAAGAGATTCAAGTGATGTTGTGCAGGTTTTCGTATCTTGTGAATTGTGTGCACAAACCTTGTTCGGCTGGGATCCAACTAGAATAGGATTTATTGGATTGATTAGTTGCGTGAGATCGACATTCTCAATATATCTCTTTGAGATTATTTTGATTAAGTGTGAATCTATACTTGACTATTTTGGTAGTTAAAGTTAGATTGATCTAGCCTGACAAAGGAGTTTATTAGATTAAACATAAGAGCCTTTGTCAATGACTCATCCATATCTTGTAGTAAAGATTGATTAGAGTGGTTACCAAACAGATTCTTCCTTTGTTGTTTGGAATACGATCTAAAGGACTTGCTATTCACGTGCGTGATTCTAGAAGTCGAAGGCGCAGGGATACTGAGGGAACTACGTAGCTAGGGGTAGTCTGCTTGGTCTCAACTATACGAAGTTGGTTTAGATTTTGTATAGCGACTTAATTCTGAGAGTATTCAAAACTGGACTAGGTCCGGGGGGTTTCTGCATTTGCGGTTTCCTCGTTAACAAAATCTTGTTGTGTATTTTAATTTAATTTCCACATTATAATTATTTATTATAATAAAATAAAATACACATATGTTAACTCTGTATTACTTGATATTGATCCTATAGAGTTTGGTTATTACCAAACCTATTGTCAAGTAACATACTTCGTTGTTGTATTGTCTCGATCTCGTATCCATAGACGATCACACGAAGTGTGAACCGAATTTTCGTATAGTCTAGACTCTGTCCATAGACGATCACATTCCGTAGAGGACTTATAGGTTGAAACAAGTTTTTGAATGATGCATACACATTCCGTAGAGGACTTATAGGTTTAAACACCTAAATTTAATCATGATGTATACACATAAGTTTTTGAGTGATCAATGAAGTTTTATAAGTGTTTGAGAGAGTTATGGCAATGCTAAACATATTTAAAAAATAAGACTTTGAGCATCTGGTAAAATCTACTAGGACTGTTGGTACAACGGTTTGTGAACCGTTAGACTTGTTCACGAGTCAGGGTGCTTTAGTTCATGAACCGGTTCGCCAACCCTACTAGACTACCAAACTTAGTTGACCACGGTTCGTGAACCAGGTTTATCAACTGCTAGCCTATAATACCAACTTTAAGAAATCAGTTCACAAAGGTTCGTGAATTTCACAAAGGTTTCATGAACCGGGTCCGTGAATTGATCTCATTTGAACTAGCGGTTTGCGAACTGGTTACCTAACCTTCCAGTATTTTTGAAACTCACATATCTATGGTTTGCGAACTAGTTCGTTAACCTACCCTGAGCATAAATGTCATATAGTTCAATATTTCTCGCTTATGATGTTTGAAACATTCCCACGCGATAAAATGCATGGGAAATTTTCAATTGATACACAAATTAATTCACACAATAAATTGTTTAGAACTAATGTTGTTAAGGATCGTTAAACATCTTTTAGAATCATATTTCGAGATTTTTAACAAGATAAGCTTAACTCGAAATTTCTTCTTTGTAAATATACTTGAAAATACGAGGGCACCCAAATACACCACAATCTTTTATTTATCAACCTATAAGTCCTTTACCAAGTGTGATCGTCTATGAACAGAGTCAAGACAATACAACAACTTCGGTACACACTTCATGTGATCGTCTATGGATACGAGATCGAGACAATACAATAACAAGATTACTTGTGTGATTGACTATGGATTCAAGATCGAGACGATACGACAACAAAGTGTTCACTTGATAATAGGTACGGTATTAAACCGAAACTCTATACGATCAATATCAAGTGTTATGGAGTTAACGTACGTGTGTAATTTACTTAATTATAATAACAATTCTAATGCAAAAAACAAAGTAAATAACGCAGCAATATTTTGTTAACGAGAAAACCGCAAAGCAGAAAACCCCCGGGACCTAGTCCAGTTTTGAATACTCTCAGAATTAAGCCGTTATACAAAATCTGATACCAATTTCGTATAGTTGAGACCAAGTAGACTACCCCTAGCTACTTAGTTTCCTCGGTATTCCCGTGCCTTCGACTTTTAGAGTCACGCACGTGAATCACCAATCTTTTATATCGTATTCCAAACAGTAAAGGATAAATCTTTTTGGTAACCACTCTATTCAATATTGGTAATAAGATATTAATGAGTCATTGACAAAGGCTCTTATGTTTAATCTAATAAACTCCTTTGTTTGTTTAGATCAATCTAAACTTTGACTATCGAAATAATCAAACTCTAGATTTCCAATCAATCTATATAGATCTCAAAGAGAGACTATAAGGTGATGCCGATATCACGCAACTAGCCAATTAAGTCTATCAAAGATAAAAACGATTCTAGTTGGATCCCAGCCGATAAAGGTTTGTGCACACAATTCACAGGACACGAAAACTAATAAGAAAAAAACTTCGTCGTCCTTAGATCTTCGTTTGTCTTCAATAATAACCTGCACAACACCACTTAAATCCTGTTGTGATCAACCACACACAGAACGGAGTATGCTAACAATGGATTATCACAAGATGTCTTTAGATACGAAAATGGTTCTAAAGATCCCGTCAATACTTTGATCTAGTTTGAGTGAGCCTTATATCAGAAGAGAAGGTTCTCAAGAATAAACAACTAGGTGCAATATCGAGAATTACAATAAAAATCAAATTATCTAGTTTCCCACCAACGACACTCGTAGAGCTTCTTGATCCCACATAAGTCTTTAAACGAGTGGTCGTAAGAGATTTTGCCTAATTAGGGTATTTTCCTCTCCAGATAGACGGCTCCACCAGAAACAACACGAATGAAGTTTGCCTAGCTCTTAGGATAGTTTGCAAAAAATGCAAACTCAAGTATTCATACACCATGGTTGTTTGGACAGCAAGGAAATTCCAAAACCGAAAATATTCTCAAGATATTATCATTAAAGTACTTAATTTCGGTTTTCCTATTTTCAATTAATTACCAAGCCATATTTCCGAAAACTCTTATAGAAAACTTCGATTATTATTCTAGCACATTAACTAATAATATTTTCCAGAGGATATGCTTTAATTGCTGGTAATTAAAACATATATTATGAAAATCATAATTAAATGCTTTTCAATTTCTCGAACCTGGGATCACCTTGAGTATCAAGGAAAATCTTTGAACAATTAATGATAAGAGTTATGTACATGTTCAAATAATGTCGACATCTAGAAGTTTCTCAGCAAACCCTAATTTCAAGCTTCACACAAAACATAAAGAGATATGTGAATATTGGAAACTCGGTTTTGCTCATTGGGATCGGTTGTACCAACCTCACAATATAAGTTGTGATCGGTTATACCATGTTTCCCAAACCAGGTTGTGACTGGTTACACCTTGCTTCCCAAAGGTAGCTTGTGATCGGTTACACCTTACTTCCCGAGTTAGCTTGTGATCGGTTACACCTTGGTTCCCAAAGAAGCTTGTGACCGATTACAACTAACTTCCCAAATTATCTTGTGACCGGTTACACCATGCTTCCAAAAGGTAGCTTGTGACCGATTACACCTAACTTCCCAATATAGCTTGTGACCGGTTACACCATGCTTCACAAAGTAGCTTGTGACCGATTACAACATACTATACCATATAGGCTATGACCGGTCATACCATAAATCTCAACAAGTTAATATAGGTTCTACCTTGTCATCATATATTGGTCATTTAAAAGATATTCAATAAAGAACCTGACCAATCATGATTTCCTTTCGATTATGAAACAAGGTCATATATTTACTTCTTTTAAACAAATGTTATAAAACATTGTTTCCTAGGGTGAAATCATACATATATCTTACACATAATCAAGAGACTATATACAAAGATTATGTTGATGTGTATTTACACAGTTCCAAAAGATACGCGTTTATACTTCGTAATTCAATAGATTCCTTGACACTATGATCATAATGTTATGACCAAGTCTAACCACTAGAGTATTATTTATATACAGCTTCACATGTTATGTTTTCAATATAATCCGACTTGAAAGATACGTTAGGAATGGAAATAAGATCAAGTCAATATTACTAACCTCAAGTGGAAGGATGATGTTCTTGTTGGATTCGTTACTTTTTCACATTCTCCAGGTCTTCGGAATAATACTTGTACGTCTCAACATTCCTAGACTTTCTAGTCTAACCTAAACGAAGTTAACTCTAGTATTTAAGCGACTCTAGATGAGTTTTGATACTAAAATATGACAACCAAACTTGACATACCAACGCTTGGTGGGTTCAACTGAGCTATGCTTTAATAATCTCCCCCATTGTCAATTTTAGTGGAAAAACTCTATTACATATGGGGCTAAACAAATTACAAAATAACTCAATCTTCTTACGCTTGATTCCAAGTTTCAACAGCACAATAACCTGCATATATTCAAAAATAAATGTCGTTGTTGACATTTGAATAACAAAAGGTTTTACTCCCCCTAAAGGCAAGCTAGGTAAATATTTAATCCGAACATCTTTGTTATTCCCCTTTTGTAGTATGAAATACTAAACAACATGATGGTATGTTTCTCCCCCTTAGTCTATGCTTTACTCTTTCATTATATGTAACGTTTAAACACATGTGTTCATTCCTAGTGATTGAAAATAACTTGTTTACTCCATATATTTCTCCCCCTTTTTGTCACAAAATGACAAAGGTACGAGCGAATAAAAGACAAACCGATAGGATCATACAAATCTATAAGACTTGTACAACCTATAAGAGTTAAGCACGAAGGTTTCACATACCATTTTAGATTACCAATAGTAGAACCGAAACTACAAAAGTAATCTATCTTTAGTGTTTTATCAAGGAAACAATTGCCCGAAGCAATTTTCCTTATAATCCGACAAACCGACTAAGATAACTTAATTTTTTTATCGAACATATTGTGTATGTACAATCGGTTATTTCGATAAGACATAAATAGAGATCAGAATTAACTCTATTTCTCTTATCAGGCTCTAATTTCATAAAATAACTTAGATCTTTCCCTTTAGACAAGACAAACACTAGGTTAGTTAACTAGTATTTCTTTTCAAGGCATTCAATTAGACTTGAATAAATAAATCCTCCAATTGATAAGTCTAACAAAGATCAAACTTGGTTTATCTTATCCGGAATCAAATGGACTAAAAAAATGACCTCGTTGTTAGAGCATGGCTCGGCTAAATCCACCAAGCATTGGTATGTCAAGTTTGGTTGTCATATTTTAGTGTGTCAAAACTCATCTAAGAGTCGCTTGATTATGTACTAGAGACAACTTAGTTTAGGTTAGACTATAAAGTCTAGGAGTGTTGAGACATACAAGTATTACTCAAAGACCTGAAGAACATGAAGAAGTAACGAACTACAACGACGACATCATCCTTCCTCTTGAAGTTAGTAATATTGAATTGAACTGTTTCATTCCTAACGTATCTTTCAATTCGTGCTATATTGAAAACATAACTGTGAAGCTGTGTATTGGATATATTACTGTAGTAGTAAGACATGATCACATGATCATAGTATTAGGGAATTAGACTACGAAGTATAACGCTTATCTTTTGAACTTCGTAGATATGACATCGGCATAATCTTATGAATGCTGTTATGATTATATGAATAGGTAATGGTGAAGATTCCATCCTAGGAAACAATGTTTTATATTTGTGTAAAGGAAGTACATTCATGAACTTGTTTTATGAATCGAAAGGGAAATCGCTAGGCTTATTGGTACGGCTAGTCATTGCAAATCTTTTGATTACCAGTATGTGTGAGATGGTAGAACCGATCGTAGCTTTGTTATGTATCTTGGTACAACTAATCACAATGTATGTCTTATGATTTGGTATGACTAGTTTTAATTAATTAGTGTAACCGATCCTAAGTAATCAACTGAGATGGTATGATCGATTTGTAATTGGTGTGGCAAATCCTAGTAATTGGTGTGACCGATCACAGAGTGTTGTGTAATCGATCCTTATAATTGGTGTAACTGGTCCTAGTAATTGGTGTAACCGATCCTAGTGACTGGTGTGACCGATCACAAGCAATACCATGAGTATATGGTAACCGGTCCTGGTAATTTATGTAACCGATCCTGGTAACTGATGTAACCGGTCCTGTTAACTTGTGTGACCGATCACAAGTGTTTCCATATTAGGGTATAACTGATCCTAGTGATTGGTAGAACCGATTGAACCCATGTATGTAATTTGATATTTGATCAATCACTTAGTAGTCTTGGAATATAGGTGAACCAATTCGAAACTTGTTTGGAAGTATGGTATAACCGATTCCAAGAATGTAAATATGAAAGATGATTTACAGAGAAAAGATGTCATCATACTTTGAACACGGACAGTAACTCTTATCATTTATTGTTCAAAGATATTCCTTAGTACTCAAGGAGATCCTGTACCGAAATTAATTAAGAATCTTTTAATTAAGGTTTTTGGTTATATATGTTTTTAATGACCATCAATTAAATGCATATCTCTAGAGAATAAAAATTAGTAATGTGCTTTTACTAATTGGAGATTTTTTATTGAGAGATTTCGGAAAATATTGGACAAGCATTTACTGGAATTATGAAAACCGAATTTTTCCATTCATTGCATATCTTGAGAATATTTTCGGATTTGGAAATTCCTTGGTGTCCAAACATCCTTGGTCTATAAATACCTAAGTTTGTATTTCTAGCAAACTACCCTAAGAGCAAGGCAAACTTCATCTTTTTGTTGTTTCTAGTGGAGCCGTCTATCTGGAGAGAAAAGTACCCTAATTAGGCGAAATCTCTTATGACCACTCGTTTAAAGACTTCTGTGGGATCAAGAAGCTCCACGAGTACCGTTGGTGGGAAACTAGATAATTGCAGTGTTATTAGTTTTCGATTGATTTGATTGACTAACGGTTGTTGAAACTTTGATTGCACCTAGTTTGTTTATTCTTGAGAATCTTCTCTTCTGATATAAGATTCACTCAAACTAGATCGAAGTATCGACGGGATCTTTAAAACTGCTTGTAGATCTAAAGACATCTTGTGATAATCCATTGTTAATAGACTCCGTTCTGTGCGTGATTGATCACAAGAGATTCAAGTGGTGTTTTGCAGGTTTTAATTGAAGATTAAAGAAGATTTGAAGGCGCTCATATATTTGTGTTGCACAAACCTTGATCGGCTGGGATCCAACTAGAATCGGATTTATTCGATTGATAGTTGCGTGAGATCGGTAACACCTAATAGTTCTCTTGAGATCTATTTTGATTGTTACAAATCCGAATCTTATTACTTCGGTAATAGAGATTGGATTGATCTAACTAGGCAAAGGAGTTTATTAGCTTAAACGGAAGAGACTTTGCATATGACTTGAGATATCCTATCTTAAAGAATCAATAGAGTTGTTACCAAACAGATTTTTTGTTCCTTTACTGTTTGGAATACGATCCAAAGGAATTGTTCATATGCGTGCACTCATCGAAGTCGGAAGCGAAGGGATACTGAGGAAACTAAGTGAATTAGGGGTAGTTACTTGGTCTCAACTATACGAAGTTGGTTTAGATTCTGTATAGCGGCTTAATTCTGAGAGTATTCAATTCTGGACTTGGTCTCGGGGTTTTTCTGCATTTGCAGTTTTCCTCGTTAACAAAATCTTGATGTGTGATTTACTTTTCTATTTCCGCAATTATATTTGTTTATATAATTTGAAGTAAATTACACAAACGTTAACTCCTCCGCTTTACTTGATAGTGATCCTATAGAGTTTGGTTAAGTCCGAACCTATTATCAAGTAATCACACTTTGGTAGTCGTATTGTCTCGATCTCGTATCCATAGAAAATCACACAAAGTGTGAATACCGATTTGTAGTATTGTCTCGACTTTTTCCTTATACAATCACTTTCGGTAAGAGGACTTATAGGTGGATAAATTAAAGATTATGGTGTATTTGGGTACCGGCCCTCGTCTTTTCACACGTGAAATTGTTAAGCCAACAACAATAGAAACAAACCAAAATAATTGACTTGCTATAGTTTTTCTTAACCGGAAGCAATTTAAATAAATATAACCAATGTAAGCACCGCAATTGCACCAAATTTCGTTAAGCAAAAACATTTGATACCAAACAATAAAGAAGATACCAAATCATAAGCCAAATAAATTGATACAGTTTTTCTTAACCGGAAACAAATGAATCACAATAATCAATCCATACAGCATAATGAAACATATCAATTGTACCGAAATTTTGTAAAGAAAAATCAAAATATATGCAATAAACTCAAGCTTTTCTTAAACAGGAAAAATAATTAACTAACAATAAATATTGTTACCTCAATTTCCGTAGCCACTTCTCCTCAGAAAGATATATCGTTTAAGCGCAAGTTAAAATAAGAACTCTCCCCCAGTGTGTTGTCATCCTCTCGCAAGAACAACAACAAAAGTAACCTTTACCAGAGAAAGGTTGAATCGGTTTTAACTAATGATTGCCAATAGCAAAAGTTCAAACCCGAAACACATATGTTATGTTAAACACAACTTATGTAAACGTAAATTGATTATCAACATATTGTGACTTTTCACACATGAGTTTCAATCGGAACACCTTATGATCCTTTGATAAAACCTACCAACAAGGACTAGAACTTACTCCCGCTGAATCAATAAGCCACACAAATCATAAGGGCTACACAATATGAGATCGAATATTTTTAGGTTAATAAAACCGAAATCAAACATCTCATAACCAAAAGCAAATATATTTACACAGGCTATGCAATCGGAAACTATCAAATAATGAACAAAGATTATAAAATAATAATTTTATTTATTAATAAATAGATGGATAGTTTTATTCAAATAAACCTTATACAAAATATCGAAATAAATCAACAATTTGATGTCTATTTTCCAGATCAAGTATCTCAGCATATGACTTAATCCTTAGTGGTGCTTTGATTATTCACTGAGATTCTTCAGTGTTTAAGCTCTTGAAGAACGTCTCGAGAAACTTGTCAGCAACCACTTCTCCTTTTTTTCTTCAAGTTTTTCAACTTGTTCCTTTATGTCTACAAGATCAGCTTTTGTATCTTCAATTCTTTCCTTTTGCCAATCTTGATTTCGAACCATTATTATAAGATTGGATCTTAGTTCTTCAAAACCATTGATAAAGTTTACCATACTGTCAGTAGGTATCCACTTGGTTTCTTTCGAATCTTGAAAGTCAAAAGACATGACTCATCTTGGGATCCAGTAGAACTAGCAGATTTGTAATCATACATGATTTTTGATATGATCTTCTTCTTCCTTTCTGTATCGATTCCCAAACAATTCTTAACTTTAAGAGTTCCTCCTTATTAGCTTTTGTAATACTGCGAGTTATTGGAGGCATGCTCAAGGATTTAAATAAGAATTAATCAGGGTATCTCAATACAGGCAAGAGAGAATTTTTCTTGGAAGAAAAAACTTTCGGACCAGAAATACCCAGAGACTTTCGTAAATATACAAAGTATATATTTTGTTTCCTTTGTCCGAAACTCTCATCCTGGAAGTTTCTAGGATGAATATTAAAATTCAAAATTTTTAAATAAACCCTAATTATGGAAGACCAGTGATAAATATGAACAAATTTTTTTTAGACAAAATGGATTCGCAGTTACCCGAAAATTGCCATAAAATTTTTCTGATATTTATTAACACAAAAGGATCTCTCGTTTATGTGCTTCCTCATCCCGAAATTATGAGCATGAATCTGGATGAGGGTGCACAGACTCCATACAACTAAGTTGTATCGGAGTAAGCCTCATCATGCTTACAATGAGTATCAGAACCACTGTTCATGTTTATCTTTGGAGATTTCTGCCTAAAGTATTCTCTCCCAGAAATTTGATCTTTCCTTGTGATGCATGTTTGATCATGTGGAGAAAATGGACTAATATGGGAATCTTCAGAGATAGACAAATTCCTTTTAATTCTGTTAATGAGATTTTCATATGATCTTCTCATTTTAAGGATTTCCTTATAATTCATATCAGTTTGATCATCAAAATAATTGAGGGATTTTTCCGAATCCTTTTCTGATTGCTTTTCTTAGCATAAATTATCTCCTTCCATTTCTCCTGGAAATATTTGGTAGATAAACTACTTTCATGTAAACAGAGACTGTTTCGACATGAGTGAGGTGGAATTTTTTTCAGAAGTGATTATCAACTCTTTCATCACATATTGAGTTGATTTCATCAGTTTGGGGTATATTTTGTCCTTCTACCGAGGAATGGTCTTTCATTTTTTTAAGACAAGATACTTCTTTTAACACTTTTACAACAGTATTTTGTAGAAGTACAAGTTTCTTGTCAAGTGACTGAAATCTAAATTCCTTATGATCCTTTTTTCACGGAACCGATTCAAAGTTTCCCTTGAACTAGATTTCGTTTGATCATTAGTAGATGTAGAGAGAGGTTTTTCAGTCTCTTATGACTTGATGTAGTTAGGATGACTACCTTCATCATCATGATCTGTTTCAGATGTGATCAAATAAGTCTTGTCATGACGATCTGTAAAAGTCGAGGAGGGACTTTTAGTTTCATCATCTGAAGAAATTATAACAAAATTATTAGTCAGAGTCTTTGACTGAACCCCTTATTCTTAAGTAAGAGTTTTATCAAGAGTTTCTATTTTGACAGTGCGATCCATATTCTCTTTGGCTAGAATATTCAGTTGTATGTCCTTTTCTCTGATCTCTTGTCTAAGAAGATTAGATTCTGCCTTTAATAATAATATTTTTGAGGATATAGATCTCATAGGCTTTATGAGTTTTAAAAACTCTTTTTCAGCATCTTCTTGACATCAGGATCGGACACAAATGTACTATTAATCGCTTTAACTCCTGGATCATGACTTAGAGATCTAGTAGAATTATTAGCTTTTAAGTGTTCGTAATCTTGCAATACATTAACTGAATCAGTCATCGATTCAAATCATATAGGTTAGATCGCACCAAACACAAATTGTTAGATCTTTTCGTGTTTGCTTTCTCTGATACCAATTGAAATTACGAGGGTACCCAAATACACCACAATCGTTTATTTATCAACCTATAAGTCCTTTACCAAGTGTGATCGTCTATGGATAGAGTTGAGACAATACAACAACTTCGGTACACACTTCTTGTGGTCGTCTATGGAGACGAGATCGAGAAAATACAACAACAAGATTACTTATGTGATTGACTATGGATTCAAGATCGAGACGATACGACAACAAAGTGTTCACTTGATAATAGGTACAATATTAAACCGACACTCTATAAGATCAATATCAAGTGTTACGGAGTTAACGTACGTGTATAATTTACTTAATTATGATAACAATTATAATGTGGAAAACAAAGTAAATAACACAACAAGATTTATTTACCGAGGAAACCGCAACTGCAAAAAAATCCTGGGACCTAGTCCAGTTTTGAATACTCTCAGAATTAAGCCGTTATGCAAAATCTAATACCAACTTCGTATAGTTGAGACCAAGTAGACTACCCATAGCTACTTAGTTTCCTCAGTATCCTTGCGCCTTGCGCCTTCGACTTCTATAGTCACGCACGTGAATCACCAATCCTTAGATAGTATTCCAAATAGTAAATGATAAATTTGTTTGGTAACCACTCTATTCAATCTCGGTAATAAGATATTACTGAGCCGCTGACAAAGGCTCTTCTGTTTAATCTAATAAACTCATTTGTTTGGTTAGATCAATCTAAACTCTGACGTCTGAAATAATCAAACTCTAGATTTGCACTCAATCATTATAGATCTCAAAGAGAAACTATAAGGTGATGCCGATCTCAGACAACTATCCAATCAAGTCTATCAAAGATAAATACGATTCTAGTTGGATCCCAGCCGTTTGTGCACACAATTTACAACATATGAAAACTAATAAGAAAAAACTTCGCCGTCTTTAGATCTTCGTCTGTCTTTAATAATAACTTGCACAACACCACTTGAATCCTCTTGTGATTAATCACACACATAACGGAGTTTGTTAACAATGGAGTATCAGAAGATGTATTTAGATCCGAAAATGGTTCTAAAGATCCCGTCAATACTTTGATCTATTTTGAGTGGGCCTTATATCAGAAGAGAAGGTTCTCAAGAATAAACAAACTAGGTGCAATCAAAGTTTCAATGGGTAGCTAGGATTTGGAGTAAAATGTTTTGTGGGTACACCTCTTGTAAACCCTCCTGAGACTAGAACTTGGCCACTAGGCCACCTATGGGTTCAAAGGCTTGTTGTACATGCTAAGTGCAATCGCGATGCCTGCGATAGTGAGTTAGGATTTTATTTTCTAGATTACTTGCTCGAGGACTAGAAAATTATAAGTTTAGGGGTATTGGATAGACACATTTTTGTGTCTGAATTGTACTCAATTTCCTGTATCGCAAGTGCTTGATTTTGTACTTATTATAGTGTTTTATGTGTACATGTGTTTTTTGAGAAATAAACTCTTACGGAAAAATTGGCTCGAAAAGTGATGTTTGCACCACTCCCCCTCCCCCGAAAAATTACTAAAGGCACCTAGGAGAATTGTTAAAGGCACCCACATCTTTTATAAGTGGCACCCCTTCTTATCTCCTTTGAAAACGATTTTTCATGGGAATTTATGTAATAAAAGAAAAAATTATGTGTAATCAGAGAGAATATCTTTCCGAGATTTGATTTATCCATTAACAAAGAATTTAAGTTGGAGAAGGAAACATTGTGAAGAATAAAATTAAAACTAGTTGCACGCCCGTGCTTGCTTTGCAGGGGCCCAGATTGGTTGTCCGAAATCTAATTAAAGAAATTTTTGTGATAACTGGTCACCTGTGGTTCCTTGATCACTGGACCACTGGTTCTTTTTCTTGGTGGTATAACCATGATAGATTGATTGACTCGAATAAACTAACATTGCATCAGTAAAGATAAAAGAATGGAAGGGTGCTTTAAGGTTATAGAATGACCACCCTTAACTTCTCTATATGAGCTTTTTACAACTTAACATCATCCCGAACAGAAACACAAATTTGAACTTCAATAAACTGTACTATGTACTTTCGGTACTAACTACTACAACTCAAGAACTCTTTCCAGAAATGGTAAACTAAGTTCCTATAGGAACTCTAGATAATCCCATCTCAGATCACCATAGTTTGAAATTTTTGCAGAATGTTCTAGTCATGGCTTCTTCATTTTATGCTCTCATTCTTTTTTCTCGTTTTCTATTCAATCTTTATCTTTTCAGGCTCCTCCTGAAATATAGATACTCATTCAAGATTAACATGAATTCCAGACATCGCACCTGCGGTGAGTTAAGTCAACAAACCTTTTTGAATGCTAAAGAAGAGACGTAAAAGAATGCAAAACCACAAAACCTTTTCGACTGTCCTTTTAGGAATCAATAGTAATGTCTGCGGAAATAAAAAAAAAAGGAATAAGCATCGAAACGTCACCAATGCAAAAAAAAAAAAAAAAAAAAAAAAAAAAAAAAAAAAGACGAACCTCCCTGCAACGGCACCTGATACCATTGTACGAACAGATGGAGGAAAAACTTATAATGACTTACTTTAGCACATTTCCTCCTTCATACTTCCAAGAGCCATTACTTGGACTTCGTATGGTTGTATCACCTAGTCCAATACACTAAAAAAAGATGCATGTATGTTATTTAGTAAATAATAGACCTCCGGATAGCTTAAAATTACTTATCAATCATAACACAACAAAAAATTTAAGCTATTTGAAATACTCTGGACAGTTTGTGAACTACAAAACTAATAGGACTAACTCTCAAAGACATATCCAAGCAATATATCTATGAACATGTTAAAACCCATACTTGAAATTAAAGTTCACACATGTAATCGACGTTACTTCTTCTACCACTGTTTAAACCCATCCACACTACTACTAAAGTGAGTCAGGTACGTAAAACATACATAAAACTCTATAAAATACTGGAAAGCACAATTATTCCGCTAAAAAGACCGTAATAGTAATGGAGAACTCCAGCTTACCCAGCCCTTAACATACAGATAATTGGCTACATCGTCTCTCTTAATTCTAACTATATTGGGTTAGTATTGTTACATCTAATCATAAATGCTTCAAAAAGCAGTAAATATTTGATGTAGAAAAACTAACCCAGTTCGGTTAGAAGGCGTAATCTGTTATATGTTGTTTACGAAGATATCAAATTTTGGCTCTCCCTTAATCTCGGATATCTATAGCCATGCTTTAAAATACTTACCTGAAGTTATTTAACTAAAAGATCACACGAAGTAATATGAAACCCGTAGCCACATAATATTCACCGCTATGCTTTTCATCTCTGAGTTAATATAAATTGAAACCAATGAAGATCAAAGTTATAAGACCCGAAATGTATAAATTGAAGCTGTATGAATAGAAGTATTTGAGAAAATTATCAATCTTACATTCTTACTTGAATTTCTGAGCAAAACCATGCTTAAGTTCCCTTCATAACAAATAAGATAAGATTGCCTGTCATTTTATTTTTATTCCCAATGCTGTTTATTGTTGCCGACAGAATAGTTTCCTTGGATAAAGAAAAAAAACAATCAATTGGGCGAGAATCAGTAGAAAGGGAAGCTAACATACATACCATCAGTTCAGCTGCTTTCTATCGTTGTTGGAGAATTAGGTATTAGGCCATACATAACGTCTTCCACAGTTCTCCTGTAAATCTGGAGTCCTTGGTCATAAGTACCTGATAGACCATGCACCAATATGTTTGTTTACCCTTGATAACAGGACATGTTCCAGCATGTGAATTAATAATAGTAGATTGTTAGATTAGAATGGCAATACAACTACAAAATCAACAAACTGTGATCTCAGTATCTTTGCCATCTCAATTACGTCCGAGACGTATGGGTTTCTACAACAACATCAAAAGAAACAAATACTTAACAATAACTATCTTAGAATTATCCACTTGTAGAAACATGAAAATTGCAGATTTGTTTTCTATATGGATGGCAACCCATTTTCGAGCTTTGTGTCACATTCTCTGAACTCTACTTATACTTAAGTTGTTTGTTGGAATTCCTGAATGCAGAAACCAACTATATTTACTATATTCATCATATGGTATATGCCACCACTATCAAGCCATGACATCTATCCAACGGTTCCTAAACAAAACTATGAAGTCGCATTCTATTAGATCATCAAAGTTAATTCTCCGATTGAAATGTTAAAAAAACTATCACAAAGAAAACTATGGGTTTTTTTTTTTTTTTTTTCCTGTTTACTGTTACATTCATAGACTAAAACAGTATGAGAACCAAAAACAGAATTGATTATATGTTTACCAAACAATCAAAAAAAATATCGAAAATACAATACAACATCAAGAAAAAAAGACTGAGGAGGAGAAGTGGATACACAGTAAACAGATTCAAAGATTCAACTTACTGATTTTTAGATAGGAAACACGATTCACAGGTGAAAGTATATAATTGTGTTATGTCAATCATGATTAACATATACAATTGAAAAGAATAATTGAAAGATTGAAATCATAAGAAGATAGAGAGGCAGGAGAGACAGGGTGAAAGAGGCAGATGATTAAGGGTTTTAAACTACTAAAAAGTACCGCTTGGTCTCTTGAGATATATGATAGATTAGAGAGTAATTGTCCTAATGGAGGTCGGAGAGTAATGGAGGTTACCAGAGACGACCGGAGTTTTTAGATTAGGGTTTGGTGTAAAATGTCGGTGGTAGTGAAGGAATTTTTCTTTTTTTTTTGATACAGATGGAGACCCAAGTATCAGTAGATCCGGCTAAGTGGGGGTAGAAAATATCAAAAATTTGTAGTGCGGAAAAACAAATGGTTCCTGTTGGTCTAAATATTTTTGGTGGGGCCAGAAACTCTAGAATTCGAACTTGATACAACTTTTAACCATTTTTTTTAATAGGAAAAAAGGGGAAGAGATCCCCTTAAGCAGCTTACATAGTTTGAGAAATGTTGTTGGCTAGCAGACTGCCAGTTCTCTCCAGATTCAAAACATTGTTATTCATATCTGGATTAATAGGTACAAAACCATTGTTTAGATTTCCCACAGGACTAGAAATTAAATTGTCTAAAATTATCATAAAAAGACCAGTTATAGAGTTTTGGTCCCAACTCCTATTTGTATTGCAGTTTGTACTTAGCATAGCTTGGTTAACTGCCAGTTGATTTTCCCTTTCATTGATTGTGCTCCAGGTGCCGATTTCAAAAACTTCCTCCCCATCATTGTTCAGAGTGAATCTTTCTCCCATCTTCTCAGCATGCAGACTTATGATTAGCTTTATTAGTTAGCCAGAGTTTGATTCAAATTCCATCCTGCTTCCTAATTTCGCTGCCCAGTTGTATGCATCAGTTGCTGCCTTCTTTCTCAGTGTTTCTGGAGAGCTTTGCTGGAGACGTGCTCCTTTAGCTCCTCTGCAGTGACTTGTGTGATCAAAAAGTAGCATTCCCATTCCAATTTTATTATTCATAGGGTTGCAGACAAGTGCTATGTTAATTTTCAGAGTGAATAGCATTGGAGCTTTCCAAGTTATTCTGAATTCAATAATTTGAGCTTCAGCTTCTTCTTTGGTGCACTCCACATTCATTGGATTGTTTTTCTCTTCTTTTTTTTTGGCTGCTGTTGTTGTATTGATATACAGAATGATATCCTTAGCTATAAGATCAGCCCTTGTTTTTTTATTTTCAAAAGTTAAGTTGCACCTGGCCTTCCACACATGCCATATCACAATTGCGCACAATTCAGGCTAACCTAATGCTTGAGACTCTTGTTTTCTAATCAGAAGTATGGAGTGAGCCATTCATGGAAATCCCATTTGTTGCCTATCACTTCATATGGGTCGAAAAATAGTTCCTTCCAAACTTGTTGGACTAAAGGGCAGTGGATGAACAATTGCGAGATTGATTCCCTAGAGCAATTGCATATTTTGCAAGTAGTGTCAATATATTTTAAGTGTTAACCTACTCTTTCTCCTGTTGGTAGGATTGAGTGTGTTGCCTTCCATAAGAAGACTTGTATTGAAGGGGAGACTTCCAAGTTCCATTATGCTGATTTTTACCTTTATGGGTCAGTTCATTATAGAGAGACTTCACAGTGAACTTGCCATCCTTGGTTAGAGGCCAGAAGACACTGTCTTCATTTCCACAGTGGATGATAGTGTTTGTGATCTTGGTGACTGTGTTAAAATTGAAAAGACTCTCTAAGAGAGAGTTGTTCCATTGGTTGTTGTTTATTATGAGGTCAGCTACAAGCTCAATATGAATAGGGCAATTGTTAGGCTTGACTAGTTTCTCATCTAGTCCATAAACCCAATTATTTGTCCATATGTTAACTTTTGCTCTATCTCCAATCTTTCATTTCCCATACTTTTGAATATTTGCTATGCCAGATAGGATACCCTTCCAAACCCAGGAATCAGTTGGTTTAGGCAGAGATGACATATGCATTATATCCTTAGTATTGAAATATTTAGCCTGCATGACCTGAGCACCTAAAGTATTTGGTTGTTCTATCATTCTCCAACCTATTTTGGAGATGATAGCACTGTTGAATTTTTCCAGATTAATAAAACCTAGACCGCCTTCCTCCAGAGGTTTACAAACTCCTTTCCAGGCTTTGAAATAAATGCCTTTTGGTTTTCCTTTCTCCTTACCCCAGAAAAAATCTCTTTGGATGTTATTCATTTCCTCAATGGTAGTCTTTGGGATTTTGAAAGTACTCATTTGGTAATTTGCCATGGTGGAAGTAACATGTTTAATTAGAACTTTTTTCCCAGCTGGGTTTATTGTTTTATTGTTCCATCCTTCTATTTTATGTTTCATACTATCAACCACAAGGTGAAATGCCTCAACTTTAGATTTATTAGTGAACAATGGGGACCCCAGATATTTGTCTTTAAGAGAAATATGACTGATTTGCATTATTTCAGTGATGTCCAACATGGTTTGGGGTGAAGAATTATTGCTAAAAAACACCCCAGACTTTGCTAAATTTATCATTTTCCCAGAGCAAGTGCTAAACTTATCAATTATACGGAGAATGTTTTCAGCCTCAATTTTAGAAGCCTTGCAGAAGATGATGCAATCATCAGCAAAAACCAAGTGACTTAGAGAAGGAGCCCTCTTGACAATTTTGATTCCATGTATTTTACCTTCACTCTCAGCTTGCATTAACATTCTAGAGAAGTATTCCATACATAGGATGAAGAGGTATGGTGATAGGGTATCCCCTTGCCTGAGTCCTCTAGTAGGTTTGAAGAACTCACATGGGACACCATTAAGCAGAATAGCTAAGCTAAAAGTGGATATGCATTGGTTAATCCTAGAGCACCACTCTTCAGAAAAGCCCATTTTTTTAAGGATAGCCAAGAGGAAAGGCCATTCCACTCTGTCAAAGGCCTTGGACATGTCTATCTTTAGACCCATCCATTCTTGCCTATCTCTTCTATTCTTCATGTTATGAATGATCTCGTGAGCTACCATGGTGTTGTCATTAATCTGCCTTCCTGGAATGAAAGCAGATTGATAAGGTGAAACTATTTTGTTCAGAAAAGGTTTCATTCTCTGAGCTAGGATTTTGGATATTAGCTTGTAAGTGGTGTTACATAATGAGATTGGTCTAAAGTCTCCTGGAGAGGATGGGAACTGAACCTTAGGAATAAGAGAGACAAAAGTAGAGTTCATTTCCTTGAGCATATAACCTGTTTCAAAAAAAAAATTGAACCAATTTTATGAGATCCTCACCAATTATTTCCCAATTGTTTTGGAAGAAATTTGGAGGGAAGGCATTTGGTCCAGGAGCTTTGTTTCCTTCCATATCAAAAAGTGTTTTCTTAACTTCAGCAGCAGTTGGAAGTTCAAGAAGAATAGTATTGTCTCTGGTGGAAATGGTTTGAGGAATGAGATTCAAGATTTCCAAGTTTATTTGTGGTGTTGTAGTTGTTGCTATACTTTTGAAATGATTAGTGAGACAGCTAGAGATGGCAGTTCTTTCATTCATCCAGATGCCATTAGTGTCTTGCAAAGTATCAATTATGTTTTTCCTATATCTTGTCCTAGCAGCATTGTGAAAAAAGGAAGTATTTTTTTCTCCTAGGTTTATAACATTGTTTCTGCTCTTAGTTTTCCAGTAATTCTCCTCTATACCTTGCCACTTATGTAGAGAGTTTTCCATTCTCTTAATAGTGGTATGGCATCTGTTGGGATTGTTAGCTAGAGTATCAATATCCCTCTTGATTTTTGCTATATTATGTTGTATTTTTCCAAAAGTATTTTTGTTCCATCTATTAAGCGAAAATTTGACATTTTTGAGGTTTGAGGCAAAGGAGAAACTAGCAGAACCTTGTTGGTTTTTTTTTACAAGATTCACTGATAACTCCCTTGCAATCAGGATGTTCCATCCATCCCCCAAAATATTTAAAGGGATAAGCCCCATCCTTCCAATCAGGATTTGTTTTTAAGATAATGGGACCATGATCTGAGCCCCTAGCAATGAGATGATGGATTGTAGATTTTGGAAAGAGTTTAATCCATTTCTCATTGCTTAAGGCTCTATCAAGTCTTTCTTCAACTCTTGAGTTATCCTCTCTTTTATTGATCCAAGTAAAAGGGTAACCATTAAACCCCAGATCCTGGAGGTTCATATCAGCTATTATAGTGCTAAACAAACTAGCTTCTTCTCTGTTAAAAGGTCTTGCACCCTTTTTCTCCTCCTTCCTTAGAACAACATTTAAATCACCCATGACTAACCAAGGAATGTTAACTTTATCAGCTATATTTATTAGATTCTCCCATGAATCCTGTTTTCCAATGGTGTAAGGGCTACCATAGAAAGCAGATATCATAAAAGAACTTTGAGTTCTACTGTCAGTGACCATAGCATTGATTTGATTGTGAGTATGACTATCAATTCTAACATTGATATTGTGTTCCAGATCAAAGCCATCCCCCCTGCTTGGCCTCTTGGAGGGACCAACCAGTAATGATGGACATTACAAGATTTCAGAATTTTATGCATATTAACATTTTGTTGTTTAGTTTCAATGAGGCATAGAATGTCTGGGTTGTGTTTGGTTAGTATGTCTAGTAAGTAATTTTGGGTATTATGCTGCCCTAGACCCTAACAATTCCAAATAATAACTATGAAGAACTCCCAAAAGTATGAAATTATGGGATATGTCTTAGTTACTTTACTATTTATATGCAAGCCAGATAGGTAAGGTTTTTCTAGAATAAGCAGTTTCATGTGAATTGGGATTAAGCCAAAATTCTGAAAATGAAAGGTTAGAGATACCTTTAGTTTCTTTGATTTCCAGTCCTTGTTAGATGTTGATGGACCTCCATAAGTTGCCTCCGTTTTCCTCTGTGCTTCCGACTTATTATACTCCTTGTATATGTTATCATCTGAGGTCTGCATAGGATCTTCAAACATTCTTTTCTTCTTAGTTATCCCAGGATTCTGTGCTCTTTCCTCATTGTTGATAGCATCAAATTCATTCATTAGGTTCACTTGTCTTGGAAATCGAGTCCAAGCTTTGTTTGGACTTTCCCCTCCTGCAATTCTTATGCTTAATTTCTCAAAGCCCGACGGGAAAAATAGTGAAAGTTTTGTGGAAGATGTTTTAATAGCTCTGGCAGCTCTTTTCATGGAGGAAGATTTTGCGCTTTTCCTACTTTGAGGTTCCTTCTTGCATTCAAGTTCTTCCCCTCCTCCAAAGTTGAAGAACAATTCTTTTTCCCCTTCTAGAATTCCTTTGAAGGGTCTGTTGATGAAAGGATCAGAATATCAGATAGATCAGCTGGCTTCAAATTGTGTAGGAAAGCTTCCTCAGACATTTCTTTGCTATTCACCTCATTTTCCTCCTCATTTTCCTTTTGTTGCTGTGGATCTTTCCCAGTGAAGCCCACTATTCTTAGAGCGTTTGGAATGTCATTTCTTGTGACATGGACCGTAACGAGATTTGAATCAGATGAATCATTGTTACTGTCCATATTTCCTTCTTCTATGATAGGTGAATTTTGGTTATTTGCTTTTGAAGTACCTCCTAATTCCATGATTCTTCTTTCATCTGAGACTTTTTGATTTTTTCCTTCTTATTCCTGAGCAGAACAGATTCTTGCTGAATGATCTGGGATTCTGCAGACTTGGCAGAGTCTTGGGTGATAGCATAGTCATACTCAATTCTAGTCTTCTTATCTCCCACCTTTGCCCACATGCCTGTTGGCATTTTTTTCTTGAGGTCTAGCAAAACTATTACATCAACATTCTTCTCATCATCGTCTCTCCCATATGGTCTTTTTGAATCTTGTAAAACACCTGCTGGTTTGCATATTTCATACAGTGCTTGCCAAGAGGTCATTCTAGTTGAGACTCTTTTCAAATGTATCTTCATAATTACTGAATCAAACCATTTTGGGTTGAAATCTGTAAAACCCCCTTTTTGGTACCTCTTTCAGCACCATGAATTGATGCAGAGCTAGCCATGGCCCATGGCCCTCTTGATGCAAGATGATTTCTGTCTTCTTCACTGTTAACTTTAATCACATAGAAATTGAAACCCTTATTGAATCTGGATAAGTTGAAACCTTTAGATAGGTCCCAAGATCTTTTGATGCAGTCTGTAAGATCCATGAGATGAGGTTTGTGTGGACTAACTAATCTTCCAACAAAACTCAACTTCCACTCTTTTCTTTCGGGTTCCTTGAGATAAGAAGGATCTATTTCAACGCATGGTTCATCATCTTCATCAATGGAGACAGCTTTCTTCATTTTATCCACTAATTGGCTAATAGTATTATCAAAATCTACCATTAGAATGATATTAATGGAGTTGGTTCTGGTATAGATAGATAAAAAATAGATATGGTTGGTGGTTCTTGAAGAGAGGGGTAAATAGTAGGTGTATATTGTGATTGGTTTGAATAATAAATTCTGGGAAGAGAGAGGCGGGAAAAAATTTGACTTATGGGATTTGAATTTTGATAGTACACTGTTCTTCTGCAGCTTGTTGTTGAGAGGGCAGAGATAGGCTCCCGTGATCGTGTGCAAGAGATTTTTATGATGAATCTCTATCTCATGTTGGGTAATTTCAGCAGCCTTTAATTGACCGTTGTTAGGAAGGGGGTGTTGAAGACCCTCATTATGAGTAACAATTATACTCCCTCCGTCCTAGTTTACTTGCCTAAATTGGGCATTTTTTTTTGTCCTAATTTAGTAGCTAAGTTTCATATTTTCCCCCATTTTATCCTAATTTACCCCTATGTTGGAATCAGGTCATGGTATTGAGAATTGTGTAATTCTATTTCACATGCACATCTTAAATACTTCTCTCTCTATATATTCTTTATTCCTTTCTTCTCCGACTAAACTAGATATGTATCTTAAATACTAGTTTGGGGGTAATTTTGGGAAAAAAATTCCTCTCTATTTTCCTTAATCTGTGTGCAAAAACCATTTTAAGCAAGTAAACTAGGACGGAGAGAGTATAATTCTTTATAAGAAGAGTACGACGGATTTTACAGAAAAAGTGCAGAGAGAATTCTTCTTTGCAATTACTTATTTAATTAAAAGTCTGGTGCCTTTTTATCTCCTGAGAAGGACAACGCCTTCCACGATAGTAGAGATAACATGGCCTTTTTATTAATTTATTCCTTTTATTTGGATCAGTAATTGCATTACAGCAATTGTGAAGGGATGACAAGCCTCTGATGTTATGCCCATGATCTTTATAGATGTGTACAGTCAAGCGTGTACATTGCCAAGCATGTTGTCTAGTATCCACACATTTAAGATGACCATGAGGGCTAAAGTCTTTCAGGTTGTTACTTTTCCATTGAGTATCATGCTTAAAAGTACTCCATGTGGATCTGTCAATGGAAGTACAAATTTTATATTGTATCTGCCCTTGAAGTTGTACTTTACCAGTGTAATGGGATCTTGTGGAAACCCATCTTAACTCCTTAAATAAGTGACCAGACCATAAATGGTTAGCTCCCCATTTAATATACAGGTTTGTATTAGTTAGATGTTTAGCCCCAGTTATCACTGGATAATGATATGAAATCCATTGGATTTAAAGATCGTTACCGTTTGAGATATCAAAGTACTGCCAGGACCCCAACGTAGATGTATGAGAATTAACAAGTTTATTTTTCCTATCCAACTGGGAACGAATTAAGAACGGGTTAAATTGATTCCATTCCAGGTACAGGTTCTATTTGTTCATACTGATCCATTTAAACCAAATTTTGTCATATTCCAAAAAGACCAATTTACTCCAACTCTTGTCAAAGTGATTGAAACCGATAAGGGAGTTTTATGGCCAAAGGACCGTTGAGGTGTTACCAGACTTTTTGGACTCAATTATCTCCGATTCGACCCATACTGAATGGGTTGACCAATTCATATTCCGATTCAATAATAACAATTAATGCAATCTGAGAAGATTGTTGCGTGTACTTCTTGTGATATTGAGTTTGAATCATCATGAATATGAGCAGGTAATGTATCTTAATTATGACAATGAATCGATTCTTCTTCCCATCATTTATATCGGTGATACAAACAAAGAAGAGTAGGTTTGAGAATTCTTTATAAATGTACTTTAGATGTTCAACATTTGTTTCAATTCTTTCAGAGAAGAAGAAAGAAAACCTGTAAGAATGTCTTTCAACGAGAAGAGTATTTTCTCCTGAAACTATATATATAATTATTCCGGAAAATATTTTCCATTAAAAAGATGAAGATTTTGGAGTTATGAAAAGATGAAGATTTTGGAGTTATGAAAGATATTTGAGAAGATATCAGTGCTGAGTATAAATAAGAGTTGGGGGAGAGCCACTGGAGGATAGAGGGAGCGGAGAGTTCGAAGAAAAAGAAGTTGTAGTTTCACCTTTTTATTATTTTTCTCTCTTTTCTTCTTTGTAAACACCATATGAACATTAAAAAATTATTTTGAGAGTGTTTCCAACATGAGGAGCTAAACCCCATCACTGGGGCAACGGAGGAATCCATTTTCTGTCAATTATGTGGCAATTTCAATTTAATTAATTTTCTGCAGTTCTTTTTATGATTTTTTGCACTAAGTTAAAATTGATTAAATAATTTTTATTAATTAGTTGTATTTTCTCTTGATGGTGCATGCTTAGTCTAGGGATTTTGATGCATCATGCTTGTGATTAACAATTGACGTTTTGAAAATCTAATATAGGCAATAATTTAGAATCACAATTCCTTTTGTTGGAGCTGTATATTGTCTAGAATTGCATGATAAAAATTAATATTGAATCACATAAATATTAGTGAATGGTGGAATCCTTAGCCTCAGTACTCAAAATCTTTTTGATATAATCTTTGTTTAATTTTCTTTATTTTAGTATTTAAAATTAAATCTAAAACCAAATATCTACAAGTCTTAACAAACCACTATTTCTCACCACTGTAAAAATTACATCACTTTTTGTTGATAAATTTATCCAAATGTCTTCGTCGATATTCAGTCTTTGAGGGTTATTCAGTGATGTCTGATACTCAACTACCAACCTTTATACCTAATCCGAGACTTGACGCCAGTAGACTAGAAATCATGATATAGTTTTGTACATCTAACATTGACAACAAGGTTGAGATAACAAAACTTACGAGTTTGACTGAGCAGTGCTCTAACACTAGGATTTAGATGACGACTCTAGCCACAACTAGGAAACATGGGTGCCAGGATTGAGACAGTATGCAAGGAGTCCTCTAATTATATTGATGAATATGGCTTGGTAACTTAAAAACAATGCTAACTAGTTTCCATGTTTATGAATTACTTTGTGAGAAGTTTGCCTTGAGTCACAAAGAAGAATGTGCAACCGTATATGTCATACGTAATGCACCAAGTGGTTATCCCGAGAACAATGGTTAAGTAGTTCTTGAACCGACAAGAAAAGTAAAGTATAATATCATGAGACCAAAAGCATTTCGTGAACTGTCCAAAACAGTATGTGTACTCAACCTCAAAAACTATCGAGGAACATTTCAAAATCAACCAGTTAGCAGACTGCATAAACAGTTCGTGTACAAATGAAAGAAATAGTATCCAGGAACATCTCAAAATCGACCAATTATTTGAGAATTGATTAATCAATTCTTTTAATTTACTAGTTAAAGTTAGCGAACTAAGTAAAACAGTTTGTGAAGATAAAAACTAACTTGATTACTCCTTATTACTTGAATTTTTGTTTGCAATGCTCATCATAATACTAAAGTCATACGAAATATCTCAGTAGATAGAATGGTAGATAATATGAGTAAATAGGATAGACATTCTTCACATACCTTTGTTAATGAAGTTTTCATTGACGTCGTTGTTCTTTAGTCTTCAAGGTCAAATTCTGAATTCTGATACTCAACTACCATACTATATTCCTATTCCAAGACTGGCTCTAGTAGACTATAAATCAAAATGTAGTTTTGATCATCTAAATTTGACAACAAGCTTGACATACCAAAACTTATGAGTTTAACTGAGTGATGCTCTAACATTATACCCTTACCTCTACATTCTCTGTTCTGAAGCTTTGTCAACTTACATTGATAAACTGACTATAATTTTCCTTGTTTGAAGGTATTAAGATTTATAAAAATGACTCAGCCATTACTCATTTATTGTTTGTTGATGACCGTTTGCTCATTTCTAAGGCTATTACTCTTGGTTTCTAAAACATTAACGATTATCTCGATAAATATTACCTAGCCTCTGGACAGGAAATCAATTTTGATAAATCAGGGATTTTATTTAATAAGAAAATTCCCACTCATGTGATGAACTAGTTAATTTTTTATTTTGAACATTCACACTCTTGACTTAGGTGAGAGGTATTTGGGCACCCCTATTTCTTTCTAGAAATCCAAAATCCAGATTCATGTGAGTATTCTGCAGTATTGATGCTAGGATTACCTCCTGGTATCATAAACTCATGTCTCAAGCTGTTAGGACATCCCTTGTCAAACATTTTGTCCCGGCTATCCCAATATACCATATGGTTGCTTTCTTATTCATAAAGCTCTTTGTAGGAAGATAAATACCCATTTATGTAAATTTTGATGGGGAAGGGGGGATATGCTAGATCCTAAAGATAAAAAGTTTCATTTGATGAGGTGGGATATTCTATCTTCCCCTAAGTGTTAAGGAGAACTGGGTTTTAGTAAAGTTGAACTGAATAACCTTGATATGCTTGCTAGAATGCCTGAAAACTGGTGGACAATCCTTATTTTATTATAATTTCTAATCTTAAGGCTAGATACTTCCCTTACTTTGACTTCTTAAATGTTTAGTGTCCCCTTACCGGCTTTTGCACACGGTGATGTCTTTTCACCATTAAGGAGCTCATATAACCTTTCATCTCTTGGATAGTTGGTGATGGTCAATTTATTAATCCTTGGTGTGATAATTGGATTCCCTCTTTAAGTTCTGCTAAACCTATCCCACTGTTCCTCAACATCCCAGTTTAAAAGTTTCTTACTTTATTAATCAAGGTCAGATCCTGGAACTTAACTAGATTACTCAATTTGATAATGCTTTTGTTGAGAAGATTGTTTATATTCCCTTAAGCCAGCCATGCACTCTTGATAGGTGATAAAAGGGTTTTAGAACTTTCAAAGAATGACAAATTTAGTTCTAATTATGCATATTTGGGTGTCATAGGTCCTAGATTTTTCCTAAATAACAATCTCTGGAAGTGCATTTGGAAAATTAAAGTTTCTTGTCGTATCCAACTCTTTCCTAGATAGCTTCTACGAATGCAATTTCTATTAGAACTATCTCGAGGTTAGAATGCCTATGTACTCTATAATTTTCCCTAGATGTCTGCTTTCTGAAGGATTTGTTATGCATGCTTTGGTGATGTATCTTTTTGATAGTTACATTTAGAATTCATCTCTCCTTTGCCTGCCTACTTATTCCTTCTCTGCTTCCTCTTTTTTCTGTTTTGTCTAATGAGTCTAAGAGTTTTTCTTTTTAATGCTTTTATCATGCAGTCTATTTGGAGTATTAGGAATAGTCTTGTCTTTAGTATGAAAAAGGAAAACCAAGGTGTTGTTATTACTAGGGCCAGAGTTATGCTTGTCCTCAGAATCTTTATTCTTCCACCTAGACCTTTCCTGAATGTCATTGGTACTGTAAAATGGATGCCTCGTCCTCCATGTTGGGTTAAATATAACGCATATGACGCTTTTTATGACATCACTTTGTCTTATGGTACAGTGTATGTATTGACGGATTTCTCCGATAAGTCTTCTTTTTGTGCTGTTATTGATGAGTGCCAAATATTGCATATTTCTACACCTTTTTATTGGCAATTAACTCATCTTTTGCGCTTTAAAATCATATATTATCCCAAATTCTGTATTTTCATTGTTTTCAAGAATAAATAATTTTACTAATTAATTTTGTGTTTTAGGTACTAAATAAAGCTTGGAAGAATGGAGAAGCCAAAATAATAGAGAATTGGTGACAACGGAAGAGAGACAACAAAGCTCCCGCTAGAAGGCAGTGAAGAATATTGTTTGCACCTCATCCGCAAGTGATGAATGTTTCTTTCACGTCTCAAAACTACAAGTGGGCTTGAGATATTAGATTTGAAGAAGACATAAGCCCATAAGAGATAAGAACCAAGACACAAGCCTGATTCCAATCTGAGCCGTCGGATTCGATTTAGCTTCTGAGCATTCAATGGCATCCAGACCCGTTGCATCAACATCTGATGCATTCGCCCAGCACTGTAGCACCCTCTATCCTTTTCTCTTTCGACCAGAAACATCCCAATTTCATTTATCTTCGCTTTCATCTGCAGAACCAGTACAACTCTCAGTTCACCTGCCTCCATCAATCAACTCTATCCCCGACCGTTTCTGATTACAGCCACCTTCTCAGCCTCCATCAATCAACCTCCTAGTCTCTATCTATCTCCATCTTAGCTTCTTCTCCAAAGCAGTAACCCTAGAAGCTAGGATTGGGTTATCTTCACAGCTATAGAACATCAAATCAAGGAGCTGGAAAGTTGAATTGCAGAAGGGGTTTGTCAAAAAACATGTTTTGGGTGAGTGGGTATTCTATAATTTTCGAATTTAAGTGACTGAGAAGAAATTGATGTATAAATAGAGAAGAGGTTTTGATGTAAAAGGCATGCCCGGATTAGCCGGTGCACCAAGCAGTAGATTTCATTTTCAGTATTTCTTAATCATGTTCTAATTTTGTAACTAGGGTTTAGATGAAGCCCTTAATCTATTGCTATTTTGATTCATGTGTTTGATATTGCTCTTGAATGCTTAAATTGTTTAGGATAGAATCAATCATAGTATGTCAACATTTTGCTCTCACAGTGTATGCCATGTATCCATTGTAGTTAGAATACCACTGTGTTGATTATGCTGCAACTCAAGCTTAACTAGACTGTGATTAATCCTTAAATTAGTTGTGTTTTAACTAGACAGTTAATGCTTTGGAAAGATACCTTAGTTGCGATTGAACTACCTATCGGAGAAACACCTTAGATATAAGACAGACTTGAATCTGTTACAAGGACAAGAACATTATTGAGATTGAATTGACTTAGTGTAGGTTAAGAGGTGGATTCGACTGCCTTAGTACCTTTTATTTGCGTTCTCGTTTTCTAATTTATGTTACATAAACAACATCTAGCCGTATCGGCAAACAAAACCCCCCTTTTTTTGGTTACTCTTTGTTCTAAGTCAGTTGTAGTAAGACTATAGCTTCAACTCTACACCCACCTTGTCCCTGAGGATCGACCTGTGCTTGCCCTGTGTTACATTAGGACACTGTGCACTTGCAGTTCTAATTGTAGGCTTGTTTAGAGACCTACCAGCTATTACCTTTGAAGTTGATTCTCCTGAAGAAGCAAAAACCCATGTAATATGGGATGTTTTGAAGAAGGTAGTGGAGTTACGACTTACTCATGTCAATGTGGAAAGTGATGATAAGGATCTGGTGGACCAATTTTTAGCGAGAAATTTTGATGACAACCAACAAACGAATGCTTTTTTCAAACACATTTCTTCTTTTAGTTATAGTTTCGTTGCTTGTAAAAAAAAATTTCTTTCTTAGAACTGCAATGTTATTGCCCACACCTTAACTCCATGGGTTAAGGTAAACGCTTTATCTACGTTCTTGTCTAGACTTATTTCTAATGTCGAGGCAGACGAAAAAAAAAAAAATAGTCCTAAGGTCGGTTCCTACTGGCAATGCAAATCATCAGATTTGCCAGTTTTGCACCCACTATGGGCAAGGAAAATTTACGAATATGATGATTTTCCTTGTCCATAGGCCCGTCTAGACTTACTGTTTTGTTTACGAATCGTCCCATCGTTAGTGGTGCACTCCAAGCCATGCCGTTGGGGAAAAAGTATTTGTGAAATTTGAAAAAGAAACAATAAACCTCAACAATCGTGAAACGATGGTGTGGTCGGTCAACTTAATATCTAAGAATGTTTATTCGTATGTTGCTTTGATAAGTAGTGAAACATGATGAGTAGTGAAACCTTGATGGACCTTGAACAAAGGTGTCAGGCTGAGTGGCTTAACATCAACGATAAAGACTTCCAATATGGAAGTTGTTATGAGATCTTAAGATTGTTTCCCAAATATAATCCAGTTTTATATGTTTGAATTTCTTAATTTTTATTAATTGTTAACTTAAGCATAAATGTAAAGTAGATTTTCATTTATCAAACAAAAGGGTAATTACCTTGATCTAAAAGGAACTACATCTGTCAAACCAATGATTTCCTTGTCCTCCAAAGGTATATTCATTGCTTGTTTGATCCAACATAGTCATATAATCACCGTTTCGAGTCTGAGATGGTGGTTGAGTAGGGCGATATTGCAAAACCTTGAAATGGTACATGAGTTGGTCGAATTGGCTGAGCAGTTAGTTGAAATGGTTGAAATGCTGATGTGGTTGGGGTATAAATTGCAGATTGCCTAAATGCATCAATGTTCATTTCAAGCCACCACCAGGAGTGTGTACCTGACCTTGGGGGATTTGTAAGAAACTAATAGGAGTCTGGATATGGATATTCATCATGTATACGTCTTCTCTATCACCTACTGCTATCTGAGTCTCTCCCACTAAATTTGAAGTAGAATGATGACTTCCACTACTTCTTTGACTGCTACCACCAGGTCTTGTACTCATGCCATCACGACCTAAACCCATTTGAGAACTTTTTCCTATGCCGGCACGGCGTGAACCCGTGCCACCACGACTTACATTCATATCATTATAACTTGAACCTGCTGGCGTGTCATGCATTACATACTTCAAACTGTCCCTCTGTATCTGCATCTGGTTCAAGCAAAAAGTTTGGAATTCATCGAGAAGATGTGTTAAAGTGTTCAACTGGTTTGATATTCTTCTGGTGATGCCACCACCTCGTAATATGGATACCTCTGATGCAGACCTTCATAACCGATTGGAACAGTAATAATATCTCCTGAAGGAGATAAAGTTTTAATATCCCAAGATAATTGAGGCATATTTGACGAACTCATTTGACTAGGATACATATATGCTTCGCCCGTCGTGGTGGAGGCTGGGACGGAAGATCAGTAAGTGGCATATTACTAATTGCTGGAAAGTCCACATTACCCAAGTTTTGTGGTTGCACAACAATATTTGTCTTGCAAATCTTCTGGAACCAGTTATAGTAATCAAATTCATTCTCTGGGATGTTGATCAAATATTCAACTTCTTCCCAAGGTTCTTCATTATTTAACAACTTTATCCAATCGTCCTGTGAAATTATTGAGGTTGGCAACGGCTTGATTGCTTTTACCTTTTTGCCTTGTAGTTAAAAAATATCTTTCTTTATAGTACCAAATACCATGACCAGTAACATGACCGTAAAATACAACTCTCTTAAGGCTTAACTGTAGCATTCTCTATGATGTTTCTTGACGATACTCATCAAGAGAAATATACGACATCTCGTTCATGTATTACAGTTGTCCTGCACAGTTGTTGCATCCTCTGAATTGCATTGACATTTTTGACCATTATTTATCTGGGAAATCCAATTATCATTTTTGTACTTGTACACAACTGGAAAAATTATACAGTTTGTAAACAACGAAGTAAGTATACCACCAATACTGAAAGTACATTTACCAGTTTAACAATTAAACCGATAATTGAATCTAAATAATATAAAGGGATCAGGGTTCTTACCTCCAATATGACCCAAAATCCATTCAAGCTATCTGAAGTAACACACGAGCATTCACCTAGAGTTAAGTATAGTTCACCTAAAATTGCAAGTCTCCAATCATATGTTGGTGCTTTAGTTGAATCTTCCAAAGCTTCGAGAAAACCAACGAATGCCACTGAGCTAACACTGGGGAACATAATTTGGCCTAACACATATAACACAAAAATGCGTTCAAGCTCTGGATAATCGGCAAGGAACAAGTGTTGTCGTTCTTCACTTAGGTTAACTACCATTCTCCTAGCACAATGCTTCAAAATTATCTTTAACCCAAACACTTTTATTCCATTTGCGTGTAATTTTTTGGATTATGTCTTTGCTTCAATATCATTTGAGTACAAAGGAAGTAGTTGTTTCCATCTTCCATTTGCCTTACCTTCCGACTTCCACTTTAATTGGTTAAATGGAAGTAAATCACCCTCACATGTTCTTACCGTCAACATGTACAAATCTAACGATGTAAACCCTAAAAACAACTTGGTCATAATCAAAGTCTGTATCTAAAACTAAAAATTGAATCTAAATAAAACTAACAATTGAATTGGAAAAATAAAACTTACCACATTCGAAATCCCAGAACGTATATGCAACTTCACTAACGTTCTAATATAACTCGCACAACTTGAGTGTTGTGGTTTTTGCTTTTCATATAATATAAACGATGCCAAGGATATTTCGTACACCCTCTTAAACGGGTAGGGGAAGGAGCTCAAACACACTATTGATCTCAGACCACCCACCTCTTAATTTAAGGTAAACCAACTCGCTCGGGATGACTAGATATAACCGGAGGTGATACACCAGGACCAACTAGTTGTATAACATCTGCGAACTCTTTTTCTTTATCGTGAATCCATACACCATCACATATTGCGGAGATGAATTTTCCTTTGTCTTTTCTGTTTCTTTTGCTTTGTCTAGCTGTTTTGGTCTTCATTTTCAAAGTAATTCCTTAAAGAAGTTGCTCTCATTTTCTCTCCAGAGAAGGGAAGAAGAATTATGTGTAAATGAAACTAAAAAGAATGATGCTATTTATATACGATAGAACACCGACCGTGGATGGTAGAGTCTCCGTCTATCGAGACTATCCCGCCAGCGATCGAGGCTCAACCGGTCGAGTCTCGGACACTAGCCGTTTTCTTTTTATCATTCGGTAGAGACTCCATCGCTTAACAATATTACCATAGTGGCGCGGCCAGTTTGCCAGGCCACCTGGCGTGTATGTGCGTTAGCCGCCCATCGGAACCGGCCTAAGAGGGAAAAAAAAAAACAAAAAAAAAACTGTTTCCACAGCATAACTAGTCCGCTGTCCGCATGAGTTTGCCCCTACACTGAAGAAAATTTTGGCGGGGATTTTTTCCGAACTGGTGTATGAAGCACTCACTCAGTGTGGTCTTATCCCATGGCAACGAAATTAGTTCTTCAATCTCATCCTCTCCCTGTTTTCGTTTTCTCTGCAAATCATTTCCTTCGAAAGCAATCACCACATAACTTATCACTTTTCTCTTCATTCTCCACAGTTTCTTCAACTCAAACCCTAACCCTAAATCATAATATCATTTATGGTCCATCTCTTCACAAAGGTACAAATCCATCTCAATCTTCTGTTCAGGTTATTGACGAAGATGAAAGAGAAGTGATCAATAAGGAGAGCTTCTCCCGTGTTTTTGAGCTATCCGCCCTTAGAGTTCCTGCAGAAGAATGTTTTGCCCTAGAAAATCGATTGAGAGGACATTTATTGAATTGGCCTCGCGTTCGTAACATTGCTAGGGTTCCTGGAGATGAAATGGAGGATGAATTCAAGAAGATATTACCAGAGAAAAATGAAACGGGCGAAGATGAGGAAGAGAAAAAGAGATTAGATTCATTAGATCGCCGTTTATATGGTAAAGCTGATGATGATGGTGAGGAATTGAGTCCAGTTTTGTATAGAGATAACATCATGAAGTCGTTCAATTCTCGTGGTTATGTCAATTTCAGGAATGTTGCCAAGATTTCAAGACCAAAGAAGAAAACTAATAAGAGGGGAGATGAGGGAGAAGGTTCTGATAGGGAGAAGAGAATTGGTAAGAATGATTTTGCAGTGGTAGAAGTTGTTGAAAATGAGACTGATGATTTTAGTGGATTGCTTGGTGAGGATTTTAAAGGGGGAAGATGGAGAGGCTCAACAAGGTTGCTGCTGATGGATGAAAACCTTGCTAACAAAAATGTGGAGGAGCTCCCTGAAGCTGTCAAGGTGGCTTTTTTCAACACTTTGATTATTTGTGAGTTGATTCCATTGTTTTCTCTAATATGCTTTCTTGTATGGTTTTAGTATGTTCCCCGTTAAACTAGAAATTTTAGGATTAATAAGAACTGCAATGACCTAAGGTATAACGTCAATAAATCCAGTTGATTTCATGACTCGGGCCGAAGAGTAAACCTTTTATTTCTGTACTAGTCATGTTACTCATGCTGCAATGAGGGACAGAGTGATGCTATAATTCTGACCTTACCTGTCTCTGGTGTTTACCATACACAGTGAAAAACTAATACATTCCCCTAAAACATGCAACTTTCCACTTCACAAAGTATGTGTATAGACCACAAATAATCTGACCAGCTGTTCTCATAAAGCATAGCCTAACATCTAAGCATGGAAGAATGAGAAGTATCAGAAATGGGAAGAAGGGCAAAAGATGAGTAGGATCCAACTCCAACATAATGTGTCAAAAAACTCACAACTCAAGGAGAAGAAATCTTCCATAACATGGAGTCTTGTTTTTCCTTTTCCTTTCTTCCAGTTATATGTGTTCCCCCACTTACTCTCATGCTATATACTTAAAGAGTAACTTAACAATCTAATATGTGCTTTAGGCCGTGATAACAGGAGAACTCGCACAAAGCAGGAAAACAATACCCGAGCTTGTACAGTGCAAGCTGACATTATTTTATAATTATTGGCAAATGAACGAGGTATTTGACATTCAGCTAATTACACCCTATTTTTTGGGTATGCTTTCGTTCTAGGTTTTCCTTTCTAGTACAAGTACTTAATTGTATCTCATTTGACCTTTTTACGCTTTTGTTGTTCTCTAAGTTTGACTAATTTTTGAATTATTCTCCTTGCAGATATTAGAGGCCTTGCTTCCTAAGGGTATAATTGTTCCTTCAGCTTTTGAGACAATTGGACATATTGCTCACCTGAACTTGAGAGATGAGCACCTTCCTTACAAGAAACTTATTGCGCAGGTTTCAGTCTACGACAATATTTTTTTTGTTTTGGGGGCACAATATGGCTATGTTAGTGCCGTTGGTGTTTTACAAGGTTCTTTTATAACCCTTCTTATCAGTAGTAACTAATGCTAATCTGTTTCAGGTAGTGTTGGATAAAAATAAGCCAAAAATACAAACAGTTGTTAATAAGATTGAAAGCATTCAAAACGAGTACAGAACAATGCAGCTCGAAGTTCTCGCTGGAAATAATTCCCTTGTAGCTACTGTCACGGAGAACGGAATTCGTTTTCACGTAGATTTAGCAGCCGTGTAAGTCCTTCTATACCTAAAATTAGATAGAAAATCCATATGTAACTCATTTAACTAACATTAAGCAACCACATGCTGGGTACATCTCATGTAATGCGCCTATACATCACTCGTTGATGTTTATAGGCGTACTTTCATATTACATCATTACTATTAACAACATTATCATTATCCGAGTTTCTTTACTTCAAAATCTGCATATGCTTTCTAGTCAGACTTATGTTATTAGAAACATTTTGGTCTTTATGAAGAGGAATGTATATATGTATATCAATCTTCTCTGTATCCAATGGTTGAATGGTACAGTAATTGGTTTTGTCGAGTGCATGCCCGTAGTATTTTTCCAAATCCTGATTCCAACCTCAGTAGAAAAACTGAAGAAGTGATTGTAATTTTGTCTTCTGGTTGTATATCGTACCCTCCTCTTGTATAATAACAAGAATTTTCATGTTTCTTTTATGCAGATATTGGAATTCAAAGCTAGCCACTGAAAGGCAAAGGCTGATTAACCGCTTTACTAGCAGTGATATTGTTTGTATGTTCTTTTCTCTTTAAACGTTGTTGCTAATTATTGTTCTACTGCTAAGTTTCAGTTTGGTGTTTACCCTCTTAGCTAAACTAATCTGTGGCGTTCTTAGTTATATGGACCACTGGTATCTTTCTCATCGCGGCATGTATACCAAATAAAATAAAATAAATAAATAAAAGTAATGATATCTCTCCTAACATTTTCGACATATTTATTCCTCACTCGAACACCAATCTTAATGTAGGATCTATCCTATCCTGATTTGTCTTCGAAGTTGATCAATTAGGAAATATTTCTTTTCGTGGAAGTTGAGTAGCTAGCCTGACAAACAAGTTATTCTCTTAACAATGGACAGGTGATGTTTTCTCTGGTGTCGGTCCAATAGCTTTAGCTGCGGCAAAGAAAGTAAAACATGTCTATGCTAATGATTTAAACCCTGCTGCTGTGGAATATCTAGAAAGAAATTGTGTTCTCAACAAACTCGAGAGAAAGATTAAGGTACGGGCATGATCACAACTTAAATCAAGTCCAGTGTGTTTTGTCGACATTAGCAATACAGTACATATTTTTTCAAATTCTTGAGACATTTCAGGCATTGTAGGAGCTATCGCATCCTGGAATTGAAAACTCAATGCGAATATTTTCTTGCATATATGTCTGTTTCTATCGTTTGTATCATTTCCTGCTTGTGCTGGTGCCAAGGCAGTCCTGCACAAACGCACAAAATCCGATACACTAGAGTACATTACACCTAGTTGATTTTCCAGTCTCAACAGAAGTGTAACTGATATTTTAATAAACCTCAGGTTTCTAACATGGACGGTAGGAGGTTCATCGTTGCAATGTTTAACAGCCATAAAGCAAAATCTATCACACAAGTAGTTATGAATTTGCCGAATGATGCAGTGGAGTATCTTGGTCAGTTGGTTTCAGGACCTATTATGCTTCTACATCTATTTATAATAAAGTCTGTTTGGTTAAGGCAGCGTTTTGTAGTTTATTTTATGTATACTTGGTCCCGTTATCTTATATTGTTGACAAGTTGGCAACAGCAACTTTATCTTGTAGCACCCCTTTTACCAACTAACCTACTGTAATATAGGTCCTCAGCCACTTTTCCTCGCACACTTCCAGTTGTAGAATTTGACGCGTTAGCACCAACACTATCATAAGCTTTCATCTCCTAACTCTACCATGGTAGTACATGTCTCCTTACATAAGATATATTTTGGCAGTGCTTGTAGATATTAATGCCTGCCTTGAGTAAATATCCTGAATGGTCAGCTGCATCTTCTCATGATGGCTGAGGAGCAGACAGGGTGCTGGAGGGCGTAGAACGAGTGGTCGTATTATATTTCTGTTTTTGCTGAAATAGAGTGGTCGAAGCAGACCCAGAATATGTTTGATAGAGTGTAAATGTTGTTGCTTGAATCCTGATTTATTAAATCCTTAAAAACTATAAGTTTCTGTCTCAAGCATGGGTGGCTAGGAGGTCCTCATTTGATCCTTATGGCATCATGATGTCGTCATGAATTGGGACAAATTCGGCTCCGAAAGTTTGAAGGATCCTTATTGTTCTCTCTCTTGCTCATCTGTTTTGGTGAAAAACTCTCTTTTTTGCCTGCAGATGTATTTAGGGGCATATTCATAGATCGACCTAAGGAGATGATTTCACCAATGCCCATGATCCATGTATATGGATTCTCCAATGCATCAGATCCTGAGTTTGACTTTCACCAGGTCTATATTATATTAACATACTGCTTCAGTTTCCACCCTGTCAAGTGCCTATTACTTATAAAAAAATTATTATTGCAGAGGATTAGGATCTCGCTGAAGGAGGTTGCAGTTGAGGTAGAAATACATAGGGTCCGGCATGTTGCACCTGGGAAATGGATGTTGTGTGCTTCATTTGTTCTCCCAGAGATTGTAGCATTTGCAAGTCTAAGTTAATACAGGTAAGAAATACTTCTTTGGTGTGTTAATTCACTGTAAAATGCGAATGTATGAATTGATAATATTAAGGTTTTTCTAGGTTTATGAAAGTCTGGAGATACCTTTTCCACGCATGAATACTTTGATGTTTTGCTTAGTGAGTGAGTCCATTGAGCTGTTTCTTTGACAATGTGAGAACACACAGAAATAGCTATCTCCAGCACTTGATGTCGATATATCAATTGTTTAACTAACTTGATCAGGTTGGCTCTTAATTGGAAGTAATGACATGATAATACCCAATGGTAGATTAAGGCGTAATCACCTCAACTTTTATTTCGGTATTTTTTTTTTAATATCATTAGACAACTGCTGTACTAAATTCACTGCGCAAATGTAAAACAAGGGACAATTAGGTTACTAGAGTTTGGAGATCCTAGATATAATTCTAGAGCTTGTTCAACATCATAGGGACCACATATACAGAGAAGTTCAGATCTCATACTTTTCTAGTGTTGGTCCTCATGCTTCTAGCTTAGGCCATGTTCTATGAGGGATTAGGAATTCCCTTAAAATAGTCCATGTCGAGTTTAAAGATCTACGTTAAGTGATTAGTGAATTTCAAGAAAAATGTAATTATTTTCGAGAACAACATGATTTTTTTTTTCTTTTTAAAGAAAACTATTTTACAAAATAATGATGATATATAATCGAGAAACCAAACCCCGATAGGGAAATGGTTTAGAATCTCTGGATTTGGGGTAGGGAATTAAGGGTTTTGGGATATTCCTTGCCCCATAAGATCTGATTTTTCCCTTAATTAAGGGTGCAGCCTTAAAGAGTAAAATGTGTTTGAATCGTTCAACTGATATGGAGTTTTTTTTTTCTTCACTTTGTTGCTTAGCATAGTACGGTAAACAGTAAAAGTTACGTTATTCTAATTGCTTTGCCCTGCACTAACTCCAAGTGTTTATAATTCTAGGTGACATACAAGGAGTGTGACCCGGTTAATGCATAGAAGAAAGTACTTACTAGAGTTATTTCAGTTCTCAGATGAAGATTTGGTGCTGATAGATTCGTTATGGAAGGGTAGATAACTCGGTCTGTAGATTTTACTCCTTACACATTACAAGTACTTCATCATCCATCAATTTTTGTAAATTGTTTGCACGGAAACAAAGATGTCTTAAGAAAAAGCTTTACCCTTCATACAACCACCAGGAAGGAAAATATTGTACAAGATAAAGAACTAGAATAGATCAACAACAATCTCCAATAAAGTTACCAAGGAGAGGAAAACGCTGTTACCACCAGGTATCATGTTTTCATTGCGGGTCTAACCAGCCCTAAGCCAGAACCACTCCCCAAATGCTTAAAATCAGTAGCTTGCAAATTATCATCATGTCCAGCAAACCCAGTTCCTCCTCTCCCTAGTCGCACCAGATTTTTCTCCTTGCATCCCTTGTTACAAGACAAACAGACTTTGTCAACAGCCATAAATCTATCTGCACACTTACTGCAAAACACATGCCCACATGTGTTGAGGGCCACAAGTGTCAATGTATTAGTTAGCGTAACTTTGCAACTAGGGCAGACGTATGTATTATCCAGCGCATGGGATTTCTTTTCCTTATTTTTCTCTTCAGTAAAATGGACAGGAAAAAGGGTTTTCAACTTAAGCTTCTCTTTGCCTTCCGGACACACAGTACAGGTGGAGGGTGCATCCACTTTAACAGGAGCTTCAGGTGTTGCAGAGGGTAGCCAAAAGGCTTTCATGTCACGGAGTGCTTCTTCTTCATATGATGTCACTTTTACACTATTCGCCCCATGAAAGCCATTCTTGTCTTGATTGAAGTTTTTGTCACTGTACTGAGGAACTGCGCCGTGATTTTGCTGATCGAAAGCATCAATCTCCCTTGCTTTCTGCAGCTGCATCTTCTCCTCGTCCTCTTCTTTCTCTTGCTTCTGTTGAGTAGCATGGGCAGCCAGCTTCCTACCAAATGCATAGAATGTACAGTGAGGTTTACAATCAACCCAAAGTATATATATAAAAAAAAACATAAAAAAACTACTCCATGGAACAGTTCTCACTGAAGAAACATATCATTTTGTTATAAAGAATTAAAGAACCATGGACAATAAGCGCGAGTTGCCAGAACTTCATGCTATCAGATATTTGTATAATAACTACTCCCTCCGTTTCAAAAAAAAATAGGCATGTTTCATGTGTAATGTACATGAAACAAGCTATTTTTTTGAAACGGAGGTAGTACTATTTAATTCAATTCCATAAATTGCCATAAAAAACAAATGGCGCGTTAAAATGTGGATCCGAGGTTTTATTCATCCTGGAATATTCCTAATCCCTGTTGGGATCAAAGTGCATACCATAATTCTTTCCGCACAAGAATGGCTTTCACATTAGTGCACACACACTTTGCTATAAAAATACAAGAGTTACAGACGCTAAAGCACCATATATAGCTGTTCAATCGTTTCAACTTCTTTTTCTAAAATGTATCTAGAATCTGGAGTCTAATTACTATAATCCCACTTGAGCAAAAGAGGAACTTACAGCAGGAGTCGGTAAAATATAGAATGAAAACGGATCCACAGAAAGCTACAAATATGACACCATATAAGATGGTCAGGCGAACTGACACAACTAAGCCTTGAACGTGCTTTTCCTCCCTCTTAATCCATAATTATTTTAATCAGTGCTCACCAGAACATCCTATTGAAACTTCAGTCAGCTAAAGGTCCATATGACATCTATCTCCCAATTAACTACTTCCTTTGATTCATCGGAGTTACAGGAATCCTGAAAACCACAAATCACACCCGTATCGGTATGCAGATAATTCAAGTGTCTTATACAAGCATGCTTTATAATACCTATAAGCCCCTCAACAAAACTAAATACTAATGAAACTCAAAGCTCTTCACACACTGCATTCAGTACGTATACTAACCTCAAAATACCCATCTATCACATTAGAAATCTTCCTAATGGTTAATCACTCCCCACATAATTTACAGATCCAGACAAACAAAACACCGTTCAATTCACTATATTTCACTAAATCCCTACTGTTTTTCCGATTAAATATAGCAAAATCATAAAACCCCCCAAATCAATAAGCAATCAACCCTATATAATTCAGTGATATTCCAGATGGGAGAAAGATGAAGACTAACCTTTGAATGTCTTTCTTTTGAGACAATAAGCACTCGAGAATACACTCTTTGCAAAATACATGACCTTTTTGGCAACAAAGAGGATCAATGAAAGGCTTCAAGCAAAGGCAACAGGAATCAAAGGGCTTGATTGAATCCTTTCCAAGTCTTTCTCTCTGGGTTCCATATCCGAGCTTTTTCTTCTCATCATATGTGAAGAAAGCAAGATCATTGTTGTTCTTCGAATGTCGCTGAGGCATAGCTACTCAATTCACGAACCCTAGCTTGCGAATCGAATTTAGTTTTCTCTGCACCAAAAAGATGGTCGGTGAACTTCTATTTTCGGTTATACCCTCGGCCTCGACTGGTAGAAGAAGAGGTTGTCAATTTAAAACAACACACGGACCAGGATTCGAAAACAAGGATTTGGGCCTGAAATCCGAAGTTGAGTTTGGGCCTGAAATCCGATATCATCAGTGAGCCTAGAGGTGAGCATGGTCCGGATTGGACCATTTTTAGCTTCATCCGCATGTGATTCAGTACATTACGGTCGTGTTTGGGAACAGAGATAAAAACGGTTAAAAAATGTTTGTTTTCATTTAATTTCAAGATGGGACAAGGAAAGCTAATCAATCCTTGGTTTTCGGAGGATAAAAAATTAGGTTTATGGTATTCTCCTGACTTGGTTATCGGAGGCTAAAAGATAAGATTTTCGGTATTCTCCTGAAAACATGTTCTCCCATTTTTCCAACCTAGGATAGAGCCACAAACTCCACAGTTTAAATTTTTTAAGACTATCTTGTCATTTGCTCATACTATTTACCTCGTTATCTGATATACTTGTGTAAGTTGAGTAAAAACTGATCAATTCAAGATTAATCTACTGTTGGATTGAGTGTCAAATAAACATAAGTTGAGTTAATCCAAAACTGGATGGAATTTTAGACAAACAACACTAAAACAGATCAATCTCAAGGTTATCATAAATTAAATTAAGATACACTATCATATGCCATGTTATTCCAAGCTCCCAAACAGACCATATGTATATCAAACTAGGCACCTAAACAGTGACATGAAAAATTTGATCATGTGAAAATGAGTAGTGGATTTAAGTTGATGGATCTGACAAGTGCGTTTACACTAAATTTGTTGAGGATACCTGTGTGGTTGTGTGCTTGAATGTTGATGATATGCTTATACTTGATACAAACATATATGTGATTAATTCCACTAAAAGCATGTTGAATGAGAACTTTGACTTAAAAGACTTAGACCCTGTGTATGTAAACTTAGGGATGAAAATTAGAATAAATTCTAACGGGTATAGTCTTAGTCAATCTCATTATGTTGGATCCGTACTTAGAAAATATAATCATTTTGATTGTAAGCCTGCTTATAATCCGTATGATCCTTGTTGTAGACTCAAAAAAAATAAGGGTAATGGGGTTTCACAACTTGAATGCTCACGAATTATAGGAAGTCTGATGTATTTGATGAACTGTACGAGACCAGATATTGCTTATGCTGTGAGTAGGTTAAGTAGGTGTTAGAGCACTGCTCGGTCGAACTCGCAAGCGTTGCTATCTCAAGCTTGTTGTCAAGTTTAGTTGCCAAAACTATAAGTCTTGATTTCTAGTCTACTTATAGCTAAGTCTCGGACTAGGATAGAAAGTGTAGTTGAGCTCTAGACTCCACGACGTTCATCATACAAAGACGAAGAACTACTCAAGGAACTGGTGGAACTTCATCGACTAAAAGGTATGTGGAGACTTGAACTTATCTATCACTCAAAAAGTCTATCTACTCTATCACCTATCTTGAGAAAAAAGTCGTATTACTATATAGACTTCGATTATACACATTTTCTATTTCAAGTCGAGTTTATCTCGCTCTCGAAATATGTGTTGGTAAGCTTTCGCTTTGGCCAAGTTCATCTTTACTCGTGACGAAAGTCATGTTGATTATTTCAATATCTTGAAAATTACTTTGATGAAAAATAGTGTGTGAAAAACCTCTATTTAACATCCTCTAAGAATGTTTCAATGATTGAAATAAAGAGTTTAGAATATGTAACCATCTTTGGATATAAGCGTATATAGTGTGTTCGCACATTAGTGTATAAGTCCAAAACTGGGATCCAAATGTATGCATACTTGTGTGTATACCAAATGGTTGATGGAGACTGGGTAAGTATGCGTACCCGTACGCGTACTGGCGGAAGTTCACGTCCGTGAATTTCTGCTGAGTTTGGAAATAAAAACCAACTCATCTGGTTACCTAAGTACGCGTACCCGTACGCATACTGGCGGAAAGTTCACGTCCGTGAATTTCTGCTGAGTTTGAAAACCAAATCAAACTCAAATCCGGTTACTTAAGTACGCATACCCGTACGCATACTTAAGTGTGTTACTTTCTAAAATTGGTTTATTCGTAAACTTAAATTTATATAAACTAAGGAATGCATATTTGCAAACCGTGGCTATAAAGTTCATGAATCGATTCGAGTGAATCAAAACCAATTTTGCTTCGTTGAGTCTTGTATACTTCTATGAGATCTGAGCAATTGAACAACTCTTGAACTAGTTCATTTGAGTCATTTGAACTAGTTATGGTGAAGATGAATAAGGTTGATATGAGAGTGCTCATATGGCTAACCATTTGGTTAACTACTGTTGAATCAACGACTTGTACATGTTTAGGTACGGTTACACAAACCTAAATGACATATACTTCATATGTGTATAACAAGCTAAGTTCGATCTAACGGTTGAAAGATATTAGCTTGAATCTAATCAGGTTTTCATCTAACGGTGAATATTGAATGCTTTGTTACCAAGGTAACTTAGATTGCAAACCCTGATTTGGAGACTATATAAAGGAGAACTCTAGCAACTGGGAAAGGTAATCCCCACACCTCTTGTGTGATACTAGTTGTATAAGCTAGAGTCGATTCTCCTTTAACCTTAGGTTTCTACCGAGACCCTGTAGGTTAACGACTTGAAGACTTCATTGGGATTGTGAAGCCAGACCGGACTATTTTATTTGTAGTTGCGTGATCTGATCTTGCCCGATTCTATCGTATTGAGTACAATTGAAATAATTGACTCGAAATTAATTTCTCCGATAGGAAAGATAAAAGTAATCACAAACATCTTCGTCTCATCGTTTGTGATTCCACAATATCTAGTTTCGCAATCATACGATTTAGATTATTGTGAGGTGATTGATAATTCTAGGCTGTTCTTCGGGAATATAAGTCCGGGTTATCAATTGGTTCTTGTTCACCTTGATTTATCAAAAGACGGAGCAAAACTTGTAGGTATTTCTGTGGGAGACAGATTTATCTATTCTTGTAGACTTTTTTGTGTGAGACAGATTTGTTTATTAAAGTCTTCGACTTTGGGTCATAGAAACTCTTAGTTGTGGGTGAGATCAGCTAAGGGAATCAAGTGCGTAGTATTCTATTGGGATCAGAGACGTAAGGAGTGCAACTGTACCTTGGATCAGTGTGAGATTGATTGGGGTTCAACTACAGTCCAGACCGAAGTTAGTTTGTAGTAGGCTAGTGTCTGTAGCGGCTTAATACAGTATGTGTTCAATCTAGACTAGGTCCTGGGGGTTTTCTGCATTTGCGGTTTCCTCGTTAACAAAACTTCTGGTGTATGTGTTATTTCTTTTCCGCATTATATTTTGTTATATAATTGAAATATCACAGGTTGTGCGTTGAATCAATCAATTGGGAAATCCGACCTTTGGTTGTTGATTGAAATTGATTGATACTTGAACATTGGTCTTTGGTACCGTTCAAGTTAATTTCTCTTGTATTCAATTAGACTCGCAGATTTCTATTTGCTTGAGTAAGGATTGAATCGAGAAATTGAGATATAACTCTTTGATATACTTTTTATTAAGGTTGAGTCTGATTGTCTAGTTGATTCTCTTAAAAGTATATTGGAGTTAGTCAATACAGATTGCTAAGCGAATTATTGGGTGAGGTTGGTGTACCCCCACTTTTTCAGTAGGTACACCTGTAATCCGGGGCAGGATCATTGGGATGCACTTTTTAGAGTGCTAAGGTACTTGAGTACACGTTGACCTTTTGTTTGAATTATGAAAGGTATCATGTCGTCCTGATGGATTTTGTGATGCAAAATGGATATCAGACTCAGAGGTACAAGTGGATATGTTTTCACTCTAGCTGGCGGGTTTGTTTCTCGGAAGAGTTCCAAATAGACATGTATAGCTCGATCCACTATGGAATCGAAGTTTATTGCATTAGATAAATTAGGAGAGGAAGCCTCATGGCTAAGATGTTTTTTTAGAAGATATTGCTCTCTGGCATAGGCATGTGCCAGCTATATCTATACAATGTGTTAGCTAAGCTGTAATAGCTAAAAGCTAAAAACAACTAATCTCAAACAGGCGTTATTTCCATTGATTCAATAAAGTTCAGGGAGAATATCGCAGACCCTTTGACGAAAGGTTTGTCCAAAGAGATAGTAAGGAATGCATCGAGGGGGATGGGTCTTAAGCTCATCAATTAAAATTGACATGAAGGAAACTCAACCTTGCTGACTGGAGATCCCAAGATCATAGTTTTGAATGAGACAACTAATTTGTGGTGGGTTAAGGTAAACACTATCAGAGAATTTCATTCTCTATTCTCTGTCCCTCCCTACGGTGTAGACATAATAGTGTGACTGCATGTGGAGGATGACTTGTAAATAAGTCTTAATGAGTTATATAGTTTCAATTTAAGATTGAAATGGGGTGTTGCAGTAAACTCTCTTGATGGAACTCACCTATCTGAATGAGGAAGTGGGCCTCTTCCTATGAGAATAAAGATGATTCTTTATAGCATTATGAGAAAATGGGATATGTCCAGGGCCAAAATGGACACAACAACACGAACTTGACAGCACCTAGAGAGATGTCATGCGTGGCTATTATCGCGAACTACACCAAAAAATGACAGTTCAATACATCGCGTTCACTATCCATCAATTAGTTCCGGTAATTTCTCACTAAGCAAAGGTTCAATACCTCATGGACACCTCGATAATGGTTTTCTCGATTTCTGATTTATGATATTTTATCAGTATTTCATTCATGTGGGGGATTGTTGGAGAAAATGAGTCTTTTTAATGTGTTTTAGTTTTGTGGTCTTGGTTAGAATTGATCTAATGACCTAAAGGTCTAAGGATGCTTACTCATTTTCTATGAGTGAATGAAATGCAAATATGGGTGGGAATGAGACACTTACCATGCCTAGTGCTTGTATGCACATGTGAAAGTCAACCAAGATTAAAATTAAAACAAGTTTTCAATTTCTAAACGGATAAATTAAAACAAGTTTTTAATTTCTAAACGAAATAACTAAAACAAGATTTTAAGTCGTACTGTTTTTATTAAAATTAAAACAAGGTTTTAATTCCTTAAATGTTTTTATATTTAATAAGGGAAGTTACCAAATACAATTTATGTCAGATTCATTTTCACTGCCTATAAAAGCAAAGAGATTTCTTCATTCCAAAATGTGTCCATAAGAAGCTACTATCCTTATTCTTTTCGTCTTTCTCCCTCTATGTGGGTTTTACATTCCTGAGCTTTGTTGTTGAGTTCGTAAGTGGGCAAGTACTTGCAACGGGCAGTTTTATCCTGGATACGACTGCACCACAGGGTATTAGCATCACTCGTTTTTGAGGCGCCAGTGAACTATCGTGTTAAGGACAGCTTGATGATCAAGTGACTCTGTCCTTAGTGTGCTGTTAAATGTTTGAGTGTTTTATTTCATTTTCAGAAATTTAATTATAACATCATTTTTCAGTATTTCATTGTTGCAGTTCCAACAATCTTAACACGATGTGATTTGAAATAAAATTCTCTGATAGCGTGACTGCCAATGAAATGAGACAACTAATTGTTGGAGGGTTAATGTAAAAACAACACAAATATTTAATTATACACTACCCAAGATCCCAAACAGACCCTACGTATATCAAACTACGCGTTCGCATTAAATTCAATTCGCCATCAATAAATTTACATCGATGGATGCGCGGATGGATGGGTTGGATGCGGAGGGTCCAGTAAATTTATTTCAAAAGTAATATTTGAGATAGAAAGAGAAGAAACCAGCAAAAATGAATTGAATTCCTATAAAACAAAATTAACAACAATATATACAGATAACAAATTTTGTGGACAACACCCAAAGAAACACAAATCTTAACAACAAGTACCCACTTCATATACAAAATTTTTGATGTCTAAAAAGACTGTAAAACCTATATACATCATCATATCTCTAAATGAGTCATAGTAGAACCTCTATATAAGAATATTCTAGGCGACACAAAAATATATTCTTATACAGAGGTTTACCTTAAAAAGATCAACAAAAAAAGTTATACATACCTAGGTAATACAAATACTAATCAAATTTGAGGGAGGATCCATGGACAATCTTATATGTACACTATCCATACAAGATTGAACCAAACTTTTTTTAGAGTTCGAATGAAAATGAATTTGAACCCAATATTTTGGTGATATGTTTTTCTTATTAAACTCTATATTCCTACAAAAAATGAGCACAATTCGAGATGTATAACACCACCTACCACTTTGAAAATCAATCGTTAAAAATTAACGGTCGAAATTAATATCGGTAGATTGTGAGGTTTGGTATATCGAATTGTGCTCGTTTTTGGTAAAAATCTAGAGTATAATAATAGGAACATACCATCAAAATATTAGGTTCAAATTCACTGTCATTTGGACTCTGAAGAAAAATTGGTTCAATCTTGTATGCTCATACAATATTTTCACAAATATGTTTGGCATCGCTACAACTCTCACAAACACTTCTAAGACAACTTTGTTTAATAATTCACTTAGTGTTTGAGAATAATGGTTTAATTCTTGAGTGATAATGAACATCACTTATGATTGTAAGTTCAAAAGGCATACTTGCCAATACAAATTATCATTGTACATGGGTCCAGAACCCTGGACCACAATATATATTGTTTTGTGTAATTTCAAGACGGACTTCTCACATGCTTACATGAATTCAAAATAAGAATTTCATCTAAACTGTGAAAATGTTTGCTTAGATATTAAGTTTTCTTAGCTTGAGTTCAAAGCTACGTAGAGCCTTGAAAATCTATAAATAAAGAGACTCGTGCCACATAATTTCTCAATACCTGGCACTTCTGCGTCCTGATTGCTTGCTAAAATTCGTCCTTCATAACCTAGGTTCTTCTTGAATTGTTTTCTAGGTACAACTTAAAAACTTCACTTAGGGATTCATGAAGCCCGATCAGAATATTTTTTACCTGATAGTTCTTGTATCCGAATCTTGTTCTTATTGATCTTCGAGGTTCTCTTAATCTCAGATCAGCAACGAGATAGATAGTAATTACAAAGTTCTCTTCGTCTCAATCTTTGTGATTCCTCAAAATAGTTATTTAAACACTTACTTGATTTGTTTGGATTGTTCTTAAGAGGTAGCTAATAATCCAAGCTTCTCAGCTAACTGGGTGTAAGTAGTCGAGGTTTGCTGGACTTTTTCTACTGCAAACAGATTTCCAAACCTTGATTATAAAATCAAAAGGCAAATCAAATAGGCTTATAGGTAAAGGAATATTAGTATCAAAAGTCTTCTCCTAGGCTGTAAAGGACGTCATCTAAGGGAATCAATTGTCTTGCAAGGTCTAAGAGACGTAAGGAGCACGACTACAGCTGAATTTCTTGGAGGGTGAATTCGGTCTCAACTACATTCCAGTCCGAAGTCTGATAGTAGGCTAGTGTCCGTAGCGGCTTAATACAGTTCAGTGTTCAAATCTGAATGAGGTCCCGGGGTTTTATATATGCAGTTGTAGTTTTCCTCGTTAACAAAACTTCTGGTTACTTGTGTGTTTTCCTTTTCAACGTGATATTTTTTTGTATTTATAATAAGAATAACACAAGTAGTACGTAGTCAATATAGATATTTAAGTCCTTATTAATTATGATCAATAATGAGACTTGTTCTTATCATAATTCGGATCCTCGTGATTTGGATACGGCTAGATTGATCTTGGATATCGATTTGTAAGATCGTCCAAGAACTCTTTAAAAAGGAGAGGGTACCAAGTACACCACCAACTTTTTCGTTTGGCAACATGTATGGACAAAACCTAATGCAATTGCAAGTAGACCAACTTAATGATCATTGACAATATGTAAATAGAGTTTATATCTCCATCTCTTCTCAATCAGAAAGTCTAGACAATGGAGTACGTGAACCTGATTGTTAAGAAGAGTACTTAGAAGATCTCAAAAAATCAATATCCAAGGTCAAACTAGTCATATCCAATATATTCAGATCCGAATTATGTCAAGTACGAAACTTTTTATCTATCTTTCAAGATACGAATTCTACAAGAAACGGGTCTCGTAATTGATCTTAATTATATGAACGTATCTATTAGAAATGAATACGTACTACTTGTGTAAATCCTATTATAAAGATAACCAATATAATGCGGAAAAGGAAAAACACAAGACACCAGAAGTTTTGCTAACGAGGAAACCACAACTGCATAAAAAAAAACTGGGACCTCGTCCAGATTTGAACACCAAAATATATTAATTCACTACAGATACTAGCCTACTGCCAGACTTCAGACTGGAATGTAGTTTAGACAAAATCCACCCTCCAAGCGATTCAGTTACGGTTGCACTCCTTACGTCTCTTGAACCTCGCAAGGATCTACGCAATTGATTCCCTTAGTTGACGTCCTTTACAGTATAAGAGTTGTTTCAGACAAAGCGAAGACTTTCGATAACAATCTACCTTTAACAAATAAGCCTATTTTATTTCCCTTTAGATCAAAGATCAAGGTTTGGAAATTTGTTTGCAATAGACAAAGCTAGCAAACCCCACAAATCCAGAATATTTACACTCAATTAGCTGAGAAGCCTGAATTTTTAACCACCTCTCAAGAACAATCGTGAACTAATCAATTAAGAATAGTTTTCAAATATCTATCTTGAGGAATCATAAAGTCTGAGACAAAAAGAACTTTTTGATTTCAATCTATCTTGCCTGAAAGAGATTACAAAAACCTGGATAATATATAAGCAAGATCAGGATACACGAACTATCAAGGTAAGTATAGTCATACTTAGCTTCATGAATTCCCAAGTGAAGTCTTTCAATCGTTGACCTAATTATGTTTCTCAGAAGAAACCTAGGTCAATAAAGGATAGCTCTAGCTATCAACTAGAACAAAGAAGTGTCAGGTAATAATTTTCTAGTTGAAAGAGTCTTTCTATTATAGATGTTCAAGACTGATAGTTGCTTGGAATTCAATCTCAAATAACTTGAGAGCAAGCAAACACTTTCTCTGTTTAGATGATACTCTAATTAGGGTTTCAAGTATGCATGTGAGAAGTTTATCTTGAAATCACATAGAAAAATATACATAGTGGTTCGGGTACGTGAACTGCTTATAATGATATTTCTTGGCAAATATGCCTTTCGAACTAATAAGCAATATTGTGTTCACTTAAACACTTACATCCCGTTTGGTTGGGAGAATCAGAATCCTAGGAATTCAATTATGGGGTAATCCAATTCTTGGAATTGGATTCCAAGGAATTTGATTTCAATCCAAAAAATTTATGCTCGGTTGAGGTAATTCAATTACCTTTGTTTTTATCCCGGAATCCAATTTCATTGGACCAATGCAATGGAAATCTATCATTTTGGAGGGAATTGGATTCCTAGGAATTAAAATTCCCAATTACATAGAGTTCATTTGCCCCGTTCGATTCAAGGAATTGGACAATTCCTTGAAACGAACGGGTTGTTAATACTAAACATATTTAAAAAATAAGTCTTTGATCATCTGCTAAAATTTATTGGGACCATTGGTGAGACGGTTCGTGAACCATTAGGCAGTTTATGAATCCCAGGCGCCACGGTTCATGAACCGGGTTCTTGAACCGTTCTGCGGCTCGTGAACTCAGATGTCAATGGTTCGTGAACTGGGTTCGCCAACCAATTTCAGATAACCGCGGTTCGTGAACCGGGTTGAAAAATTGTCCCATATGAACTTTACGGTTTGTGAACTAGTTTTCCAACCTTCATGTATCCCCGAAACTCAGATATCCATGATTTGCGAGATTGTTCGCCAACCTGTCCTCAACCAAATTATCATAGTTCTTAATTTTTCTCTTTGATGTTTGAAACCTTCTCAAATGCCATAAATATAAAATGATCCACAAACATTAGTTCTTGAACATAAATTGCTTCGAACTAAGATTGCTTGGACCAATGAACATCCATTGCTTAAATAATATTTCGATATGTTTGACAAGACAAGCTTGACTCAAAATTTCTTCTTTGAAATAAATCTACTAGAATTCATACGACATAGTCTCATATAGATAGAATGGTAAAGCTTGTGAGTAAATAGAATGGTTCAGTCTTCACATACCTTGTTGATAAAGTTCTCCAAATATCTTCGTCGATCTTCAGTTTTCGAGGGTTATTCAGTGATTTCTGATACTCAACTACCAACTTCTATACCTAGAAATCGAGATATAGTTTACTCAGTAGACTAGAAATCGAGATATAGTTTTGTTCAATTAACATTGACAACAAGCTTGAGATAGCAAAACTTGTGGGTTTGACCGAGATATGCTCTAACACTCTTCTAAACAATCATGTTCACAGACTTTTAGTTTAACATATTGATTGCGGAAGAGATGAGATAAAAACTCTACATACATATTGTCCAAGGGTTTTGACTTATATCTACTTCCAGTTGTATTGGGATTTTTCCATAATGGTTGCAGAACGAAAGAGTAGGTGGTGTACTTGGTACCCTAACCTTTTCAGTTAATCCTCATATATGCAGAAGCAGGTTAAAGCTATTGTTAACAACTGTTTTTATCCCCAAAAAAATATTCTAATTTGAAGTAGAGATAACAGTGACCACCCTACTGTTAAGAGTCCGTATAATTATATATGTTCAGAATTTTTTTTGGAGCTTGATGAAAATAAAAAATGGACTAAACTGCGACATCTGTCTATCCTTTTATATATTCGACATTTTTTATGATTGCTCTAAACTCAGGTCAGAGCTAACTTGTATCAAAGATGACTAACTATATTTAAAAAATATCTTATTTGTTGTTCAAACCAAGAAACTATTGTACACTTTTTATTCAATGTCCTTGGACGATGAAGATTTTGGAAATGGGCTCAGCAACAATAGAAATGCTCTATTAAGAAATCATGTCAACCTTAACTGAAGTCTCAACAATGTTAGCATGTACCCGCCAAATAACAAATCTTCTAAGGCCTCCTCTTTCATCATGTGGGAAATCTGGAATGCTAGGAATTCTGGCGTTTTTAGGTATGTTACGCCTGATTCCCAATCTTTCATTACTATGTTAATAAACAAAGCAGTGGAATTCCATATTCATACTTTTCATAATATGAGTTCAACTCACTGTAAGCAAATGATTACTGTAACATGAGATGTCCAACAAAGTGGTGTATCTAATCATCTTGGTTTAATTTGCATAAATTGATAGCACTCTCAGGGATGTAAAATGGGACTTCATTGGAGCCTATATATGTAAAGCACATTTACAGAAATGGCAACAACATGGATAAACTTCGAGTAATCAAAGATGGTCCATCTAGCTCACAAATTAGACAGAAAGAAGCCATGGTGGAGAGTGATTCCACATATATTACTAATGTTTGTAAAAGTCTAGTTCTTTGTCCTTGTTTTTCTTTACCCAATATCTTAGGTGATATCCAATTATTGATATGTCATATTAAGTATGTTCTCTTTGTACATTAGGCATACAAAAAAATAATACAAATGCTGATATTTTGGCTTTAAAAGCAGATAATGAAATTTTAACTGAAGAATGAATTAATACACCCCCACTTTCTTTGGTGTCTGTTTTGTCGAACGATTGTTCATTTATAAAGTTGTAATATAAAGTTCAATCTCTGAGATTTGTTTTAGACCTAAATTCCGATTTAAACTAGCAAATAAGTAAAAGATGATAACAATATTAAGAGAAATTGGAACTTAGGATTCTACCATTAATCATATGCAAGTAATACATGACTCTGTTTCTTTGCCAAAAACAAATTTCTAAATATTAATTGTAAATCATAAGCATGGCGCATCAAAAATTCTAAGTCTAAGCATACGCCATCAGATAAAATCACAACTACTTAATGAAACTCATAAATCAATTAAAATTAATACAAAAAGTAAGAAATAATTGAATATAATTGCAATTCAGTTGTGAAATATGGCTTCCTTCATTGTTCTCGTGATTGTGCTTAGCTCATCGTGCTTAAAACACTCTCAAAAGATAAATACATAGCTTAAAAGTGTTTGAAAAGAACAAAAAATAATAAAACAGCTACACTACAACGTTTATAAACATTGCAGATGAACTATTACAGAGAAAATAAGACTCTGCGGAAAACAACAGTTTTCTGCTACAGAATACACCACGGCTCTCTGCAACTATTTTGTAATGTGGTCTGTTCTTCATCTTGCTTTTTTTTTTTTTTTTTCTGCAGACGCATAAGGATTTTATGCAACTAGTTTTCTTCGATTCTAAACTCCCCAATCACTCTGTAACCCACTTGTGACTCGACACCACCCTATATATACACCACAGGCTAAATTCCCTCGAAATATCTTCGAAATATTTGTTTTTTTCTTTGGTAGAAAGTTACGGGAAAAACAAAATTTCTTCTTGTACGCGTCTCCCTGTTATACTCTGCACATGATGGATACGAATCCTATGAGAGTTATCTTCTCCTTAATCCTATATATTTTCCAATTTAAAAGCTAGAAGTCCCGAAACACTCTCTCTTCCCTGTTTTAGCCTAGATAACAAGAAATTTCCCCTTGTTTTACGTTTCTAAACAAATTATCAATCATGTTACTCCAAGTCCAAATCCTTCAAAATATCTTCTAAATTCTCACAAAGAATTATGTAGATGAACAACGTTTTTCTGCCAAAAATGGTGAAGAAGAAGGGTGCCCTGAATCCAAAATGCGGGTGCCTTTATCAACGAGGTGGCCATACCCAAAGTGAGGGTGCCTTTGGTAATTTTCTGGGTGCCTTTATCACTTTTTGAGCCAATTTTTCGACAAAAAATTATTTCTCGAAAACACCTAGAAACACAATAAGTATAAAATTGAGTATGAACAACATAGATAATTGAGAAAAGTTAATAATCCTTTTTCCCAGTTTTAACTATGGAGACTTCCCTTTTTTTCGATTTCCAAACAATTACCGACCCTGTAGAGGGAGGGAGGGTGGGTGGGGGTATCCAAAATGGCGTAACTGGGGTACCCTTATCCGGAGAATTTAATTTTCACAAAAGTTCTCAAAAACACCTACAAACACATAAATTAACGTAATAAGTGCAAAATTGAGTACTAACAATATAGAGAATTAAAAACAATATAGAGAACTAAGAACAATTAAGACACAAAAAATGTGTCTATCAATGATCACAAGGGAAAGGCCCTTTACGTAAAGCCCAATTAGTTTTCTGTGAATGTAAGCCATGTACCAAAATAGAATAAAATAAACTATTATGCATCCATAATCGAATTGGTACGCAAAATATTTATAGCTTTATAGTTTGTTTGTATCTCTTATGTGAAAAATGATTTACTCTTTCAAAGTTTGCTGAAGAGATGACCCCTGGTTTTATTAGGAAAGTTTGCTCTTTCAAAGGTAAGATTGGTGGAGTTGAATGGAGTGGTTTCATTCCTTTTGTGTTGTGGGCTATATGAATTGGCAGAAACAACTTGATTCACAATAAAATGAATTTTCACCCTCTTAAACAGCTTGCTCTTGCCATTAGAAGATGTAGAGAGTTTTACTTTCTAAATCAGAATAATTACAGGAGAAAGCAACAAGAGATTATGGTGAGTTGGAGTTTCCCAAGAAATGGAAACTATAAATTAAATATTGACGGCGCTTCTATTGATGGTTCTCTTGCAGGGATTGGAGGTATCATTAGAGATGCTAGTGGTCGTTTTGTGGCTTGCTTTTGCAGTCATATCTTCTGAAATGGCAGAAGTGTGTGCTGTTAGTGATGGTCTTCTCCTCGCAAACGGCTTGGGATCACAAGATTGGAAGTTGAATGCGATTCAACTTATGCTGCGCAAGTCTGCAAAGATGAGGTCAGAGTTCCATGGTACCTACAAGGTCTGAAGTCTGACATTTTGAGATTGAAGAATGAGTTTGATGACATATCTTTCGGCCATGACTACCGGGAGGCTAATTTTGTAGCAAATTTCCTCTCAAAAAAAGCTTCAAAGAACAATATGGCGGGAGTGTGGATCAACAATCCACCTCAAGAAATAATAAGTTTATTATCTAATGATAGTCAGGGTCTGCCCTACCCTCGACTTGTTAGTTTAGAGTAGTTGTTGTCTGCCTGCGTGCAGAATATCAAAAAAAAAAAAAAAGATTTACTCACACTTCTATTCTCACATTTTGGGTACCATTTTTTTCTTTTTATAAAAATCGAATAGTAACGGATTTAAAATTAATATTTCATGGATACGTTCCTGTAATAAAACTCGGCGTATTATCAAAAATGTTGCATTCCGAAATATCAAAATCCTAATAGTCATACTTCCGGCTTTTATTGCCTCCGATTGAATTTAAAATGTGGGATAATATCTTAATCGGTTGAATTACAAAACGGTACAAAAATGAGTCTTGTTATTTTTGGAGCTTACATTAAATTTCAACTTGTCTCTCCGGTTGGGTAAAAGGACACGATTTACTAGATCAAATAAGCGATGGGAGGTCTCGTAACAAAACCCATTTGGTTTCACTTCTTTCCTTGAACCCTATAGCGAAAGGGGAATACAGTCATGGGACAATCATATTATCCTGTTCTTATCCTAAAGGAAATTAATATAATTTCCAACTAGTAAGTTCCGATCAAGTAATGACACGATTTACTCTGCCCAATAAACGACGTGATATAAAGAATCTCTCGTAACAAAACTCGTTTGGTTTGACTTCATCTCTCGTAACAAAAGAGAATACATTACGTAATGTTCTTATCCTAAAACAATGAATACAATTTCTAGTTAGTAAAAGCTCATGTGATGTTTGCTATGGAAGTGCTCACGACGTGTACGGGAATCCAACACCTTCCGCTTATGATATGACTACCATCCTGCCACAATCCTTTCATCAGTTCATGAATCATGTCTATCTTGTAAGTTGTAAAGTGTGACTCTATGGGGGTTACCAGGAAGAAGACATTAAATACTCCGTCCGGATGGCTTTTTTGTTTTTTTTGGTGCCCTTTCCTAATATTTTAATTACCTAATTGAATTTTGTGTTAGAGAAAAGAGAAATGAATCCCACCAAATTTTTATGGGAACATTATTTAAATACCCTTTAAAATTTTCTGGCCAAATTGGGGTATACCCAGATTAATTGGAGTATACCCAGATTTAAATGGACCTAGTGCCCTTACCAAGGAGAGGGCAAATATGGGTGAGTTTACTTTAATACCCTTGAACTAATTAACTTAAAATTAAACTCCAAAATTAAAACTAAAAAACTCTTAATCTTCCTTAATCTCTCTTCTCTAATCTCTCTGCTCTTCCCCTTCATCTTCTTCCATTTCTTCCATCAGCCGAAAATCTTCAACTTTGATTTTCCAAAATAATGGTTGATTCTACCAGCGAAAAAGAAGACTGTAAGTGATGTCTGAACTTATACCCATCATTGTGTTGTGTGATTTGATTGTTATATGATTGTTATATTAGGTTAGAAATCGAAAATTATGATTTCTGTGTCTTTAGTCGGCAAGGTCGTAACATGCATATCTTGCCGACTTTTCATAATAGCCATGGCGACTGTAAAAAAATTCAACAGCCGGCAGGGTATTTTTTGAAGACCTTGCCGACTAACACATGATTCCACATTTTTCTCAACAGCCGGCAGGGTATTTTTTTATAGACCTTGCCTACTAATACATGATTCCACATTTTGTCAACAGCCGACGGTTTTTTTTTTGTAGATCTTGCCGACTAATATTAGTCGTCTCCTGTGTGTCAAAAAAATAAAGTCGGCATTGCCTTCATTTGAATACCCTGCCGGCCAAAGTTAGTCGGCGTCGTCTTCATTCATCTACCTTGCCGGCCAAATATAGTCGGCATCTTCTTCATTCGTCGACCTTGCCGACTTTTCACAGTTTCAGAATAATTTTTTTCCATCACAAATCTTGAGTTCAATCAAAAACAAAATTTCATAACTTAAATTTATAATATCAGAAGTTTTAATCTACTCAATTAATTAACCTAATCAGAATTTTTAGTGTTAATTAAACAAGGGTATATTAGCCATTTAGAAAATACATGGTTAAGGGGTGGCTTGTTTTACTTCAAAATGACTCAGGTTTTGTCTCATTAGGTATACCGCAATTAATCTGGGTATACCCCAATTTGGCGAGGCAAAATTTGCCCCTTCAAATATACCTTTATTCAATTTTTGAAAATACCTCTACATTCTGAAAAATGGAAGCAATTAGCACAAGTTGTTTTCATAAATGGACGCAACTAGCATAAGTTGCTTCCATAAGTGGACGCAACTTTAAACAAGTTACTTCCAAAAAGTGGAAGCAATTTTCTCGAATTGACTCCAAATAAAATATTTTTTACCCCTCGGGGTATTTGTCAAGATCAACAATAATGAAGGGTATTTATAACATTCCCACAATTTTGATCTGGTCTCCTAAAAGTTAATACCTTCTGTCACGATTTTCTCATAGGAGGATTGTTTAATTCTTCTTCGCATGACCCTTTTCTGGTATGTAACCCACTAACACACCCAAGCGTTCCTACTTGCTTGCAAAAAAAAAAGAGTTCATACTTGGTAAAATAAAGAAAAATAAAATAAATAAATTAAGCTCACCAAGGAAAATAATGTTAATCTCTTTGAGCGATAACATTTTAGTGTACTTTTTTTTCCAGCGGACATTAATTTAATTATATTGATAATCACAATTACAAGATTAACTCGACTAGAAGACTGACTCATTACATAATTTCCAGCAATTTTTAGTACTTAAACAGACAACATAAACAAACCAAGCACTTAACAAAGCAGTTACAAATTCGATTTTGAAAGACAATTATGACCATTCCTTTCAAATTCTAAAGTTTCATGGGAAGTAGTAACACTAACAGGACAAGCTTAAATGAACTTGTTTAGATGAAAATGTACACATCCAAACCAATGTAGTCATTTCTGGATTTCGGTCCGTTTCGGTTGGGACCAAGATACTGGGACAACTTTATCGCGAAGAGATTCTCGGTGAAGTCTCGGTGTAACTACCGGAACTTCATTTTCGAATTTTATACCTATAGTATTATATCAAACACACATTGCACTTGTTAAGTTGTGTATAGATGTAATGAAATACCACCAATTTTTAGATAAAGGAAACAAGTTTTCATTCAAAATATTAGGAAACCCAAGATCCATACAAATTTTAAAATGGAAACACAAGAGAAATAAATTTCAACAGAGAATTCCGGCCAGTTCCAGCGAAGTTAACCGAGATTTCTGTCCTAATTACGTCTAGGCGAAATCAAACATTTCTCTACCTTGATTGCCGAAATCGGAATTTCTGTCAAGGTCCCGGCCGAGTTTGACTGCATTCATCCAAAGATTCCAAACCGTGTAGGAACCAAAATCCAACCATTTCTCAATGGTTTTTTCATAAAAGTAGTAACACAAGTAACAAAGATAACTGAAATCGTTTATCTTTGGTGGAAATCACCTCCGTAGGAATCAATCTTAGGTAACTATCATTTGTTGGTATCTTTGAAGTAAATGTTGTTGCTGGTGTCTTTAATAGAAACCCCGCTGCTGATATTGTAGAAATTCTTTGATGTTGATGCTATGAACTTGATCTTCTCCATCAAATAGATTGTAAAACTAGTTGATGGTGTTATAACACTGCTCGGTCGAACTCGCAAGCGTTGCTATCTCAAGCTTGTTTGTCAAGTTTAGTTGATCATAACTATATACTTGATTTCAAGTCTACTTATAGCTATGTCTCGGATTAGGATAGAAGTGTGTAGTTGAGCATTAGACTTCACGGCGTTCACCAATTGAAGAAGAAGAAGATCTACTGAAGACCCTGGAGGAACTTCGTCGACAAAAGGTATATGGAGACAAAAACTTATCTATCACTCAGAAGTCTATTCAATTCTATCTACTAATGAGACTAAGTCGCATATCAATATAGACTTTGTGTTATACACATTTGAAATTTCGAGTCGAGTTTATCTCGTTTATATATTTCTCGAAACACAAGTTTAAAGCTTAGAAAGCTTCATCATCTACTTGACAAGTTTAGTTGTAAACAATTTATTTGTTGGAAACTAAATATTAAGTCAAGATGATCATGTGAAAATTACCTTGAACATCTTACATGATTTGTGTGAGACAATCATTTGATGTTAACTTGGGAAGTTTCGTATTGATCAATTAAGCATTTGAAAATTACTTGAAGCTAGTGGTATTGTAAGATTACCATTATTGTCTTCTAAGGATGTTTCAAATTGATTGAATGAGAGTTTTAGAACTACTACCTGGATACACACAGTATGCGTACCCAGTATGCGAACTGTGAAGTACTAGTTCAGGTCCGGAACTCTTGTTTGCGAACTGTATTTGCGAACGAGTTTATCTATGATAGGTCTGGAACCATGGTTTTTAAAAGTGTACGCTTCACACTTCGAAGCGTACGCTTCGCTCCAAATTTCACCAATCCGCTCCAAAGCGTGCTTATGAAGCGTAATGCCAATGAATCGGACGCTTTATTTCTGAAGCGTAGATTCGCTTCAAATCTTACGGTTCACGCTTCTGTTTCCTTTTGTTTTTTTATTAGATAGGAATCATACGATTAAGTGAATGAAGCCTTTATTTTTTTTAATCAATCCAGATCCGCAATTCAAACATCCCTTCTTCTTCTTCTTTTCTCTTAAGTTCTAATCATGGGAGACATCTAAAGATTCTAAACCCCTAAATTTCATATAGGGTTTATAAACAAATTAACAACACTCTCTTTTTAGTAATTCTTTTCATCTTAAATTCATTATTGTATGAAGGATTCAAGGTCAATAATCGAACCCATCAGTCCATCAATGATTTCAAGCTACTGGAGTAGATTATAAAGGATTAAAGTATCAAAACTTTGAATTCGTGTAAGCCATCACTCATCAGATTCATTACTTCTTTAATTTTGCATTGATATTCTTTTAATTTTTGGCTTGCTGTATTGTTAAGTTTTAACCTAATTATTTGAAATTTTAATTGTTGGCTTACTGTTTTCTTCCAAACTTATGTGCAGCATGACTAAAAGGAGCAAGCAATCCAAAATCTCTTTTGGTGGTTTAACCTCAAATACACCAGCAAAAGATCCAACTTGGGAGCATTGTGAGGCAGTAGACCCTGGCAAGCGACGACATGTTTTAAAATGTAATTATTGTGGGAAAGACTTTTCCGGTGGTGTTTTTAGAATTAAAAATCATCTTGCACATACTAGAAAAGATGCTAGTCCATGTGAGAAGGTTCTTCCAGAAGTAAAACAATTATTTATTTCCTACATTAAATTTTTTGAAAATAATAAATAAAAGTGTGAAGAATCAGGTGCTTTGGATGGTGAAGATAAGTTAGGGGTAAAGAGAAGTTGATGAAAGATGCTTTTGATAGAACTAAAACACCAAACACAATTAATAGCTACTACAAGAAGCCAGACAGAGATGATGCTTGTATAGCTATATGCGACTTTTTTTTATGCAAATGCGGTGCCTTTCAATATAGTGAACAACATGTATTTTAAGAGAATGGTAAATGTTATCGGAGAGTTTGGAAAAGGGTTGAAGCCTCCGTCCATGCATGAAGTCAGAGTCACAAACTTGAAAAAGAAAGTCGAATATGTGCAAGGCACATTAGCAGAATACAAGCAAGAGTGGAAGAGAACTGGTTGTACTTTGATGCCCGATGGATGGACAGATAAGAAACAACGGTCTATTACAAACTTTTTGGTGAATAGTCCACGCTGCACAATATTTCTTAAATCTATTGATACGTCTGACATACAACATAATGCACAAAATTTGTTTAAATTGCTTGATATTATTGTTGCTGATCTTGGAGAGGAAAATGTTGTCCAAGTGATTAATGACGGTGCATTGGCGTATGTTAAAGCGGGTGAATTGTTGATGGAGAAAGGGAAAAACATATGTTGGTCTCCGTGTGTGGCGCATTGCATCAATCTCATTCTTGAGGACTTCAGAAATCTTCCTATGCACCATGATGCTTTTGAGAAGGCTAGATTTGTGTCAACCTATATTTATAAGCATGCTTTGGTCGTAAATCTAATGAGAGAATATACTAATGGAAAGGATCTTACTAGGGCAGTGTCGACACGATTTGCTACAAACTACTTGAATCTGAAAATCTTTCATGTTTTGAAAGTCGCACTTAGAAAGATGTTTACTTCGGAGGCTTGGACAAAAAGCAAGTATGCCAAAGAAAAGCTTGGAAAAAAGGTACAAGAAATTGTATTAGGTGATGCTAATTTTTGGCTATCCATTATTAGTTGCTTGAAAAGTGTTACTCCACTTGTGACAGTCTTGAGACTTGTTGATGGGGATGATAAACCGACGATGGGATACATTTACAAGGCTATTGAAAGGGCAAAAAAACAAATTCAAATCAATTTCAAGAACGTGAGAAGTAGGTATATTGTTTACACGAACATTATTGAATTGAGGTGGAACACACAACTTCATGGACCTCTTCATGCGGCTGGATATTTTCTTAATCCCAGGTAAACAACTGTTATTTTATGCATTTGTTTTCTTTTCGAAACATTATGCAATACCGATTCTGTAGAGTACTATTGACACTTGTTAATTTATGTTCTCTCTATGTAGATATCATTATTCTCCTAATTTTGATGCCAATATTGATATAAAAAATGGGTTTTATGATGTCGTTACAAGAATGTGCTCGTCGGCAGAGGAAAGGATAAATATTGATAAACAAGTAGAGTTGTTTACTAATGCAGGGGGATGTTTGGTCATGCTATGGCCAAGGATACTAGAGATAAAAAACACCCTGGTATTTTTTTACAGACTTGTAATGTTAGATTAATACTTATTTTTTTCTTCTGCACTTCCATGTAATTGTGTTATACTTAACTACTTACATTTTCTTTTATCCAAGCTTTATGGTGGAACTCATACGGAGATTCAGCTCCCGAACTCCAAAGAGTTGTTGTCCGTGTTCTAAGTGCCACATGTAGTGCTACCGAATGTGAGAGAAATTGGAGTATATTCGAGCAGGTACATACAAAGAGAAGGAATCGATTGTCGTAACAAAAACTGAATGCACTTGTCTATGTCAAGTACAATCTCCAACTAAATGAAAGGTTTACAAAAAGGCAAAAACAAGGAGATTCTTATGATCCAATATGTTTGTCTGAATGGAGTCCGATGATGAATGGATCACCGAGAAAGAGGATCCTACTTTAGAAAGAGATCCAACATGGATGGATGTGCATGAATGTTTTCAAATTACTGAAGCCGAAGCAAATAAAAAGAAACGGAAAAGAGGTATGAAAATGCATAGTAATAATGTATATTATTTGGTTTTATACATTAGAATATACTTTCTGCGATACAACTTTGTGACTTTAATAGACAACATCAATAACATCAATGTATCCTGGTAACTATTTTATAAAGATGGACATATTGCAATTTTTTGCCATTAAATACTTGTATATATTGACTGTGATACATCTTTGTTGTAGGACCGAGGAACCTAAGTACAATGAAACTTGCACAAGGTAAAGGGAGCAGCAAAGAGAAGGAAATAAGACTTGTGGATGCAGATGAAATACAAGAAGTTGAAGAGGATGATATAGAAGGAGACTATATGGAAGAAATGGAAGATTTTGAGAGAACTGAAACTCAAATGCAAGCAGAAAGTGATAATGAATGGATTTCTGATGATGGTTATGATTTGGGAGCTTGATGACTATTTAGATGAACATATTTTGCTGGTTAGTAGTAGTGGGCAATCGAAATATATGTAGTTATCGCCTTATCGGCATATATATTTTGCATATGTTTCTGTTTAAGCTTCAGATACTTTAACATGAAAACAGATACTTTTTGGGTAGTAAGACACGAGAATTAGAGGCATACTTGTGGAGATAATCAAAGGTTAACTTAGAAGCTATATTTTGTAAAGTGAAAATTGACTGCTACATCATGTATGAGTCTGTGACACTTGACTATCTGTTAATGAAGTATATATTTTTGGGTTTTATTATTATTATTTATAAAAAAACACACCAAAGGCTTAAAAAAAAAACGAAAAGTATTTATACAGAGATGGTTGGGAGCCTAGCAACAAGTTGCGCCCCAATACCTTTTTGAATAGTAATAGCTAACCTATGAAAAAGAGAACTGCCTAATTTGCTATTGACATCGTGGCTAGACATACAGTTCTTCAATCTCTTCAAGAATACAACAAGATCGTCTCCTAACTCCCCTAACGTTGGGAAGGCTAAAACACCAAATCCATAACCGTGAGACAAACATTTATCTGCATATTTGTTTCTCTTACGAGTAATGGCAACTGAGATAGCATGACCAGGTGTAAACTTATGGTTTCCACCTTTAGAGAAGGGCGAAACACCGGTGACATCAAAACATACGTCATGCCCATTTTCCCAATAGCAAATTATTTTCTATATATATATCTATATATGAAAATTATTTTCAATACATATAAAAAAACATAACTATGAAGCTCCGCTTCACGCTTCAACATACGATTCGCTTCCTAAAAATAAAAAACGCTTCACGCTTTAAAAACCTTTTCCGGAACTGTGGTTTGCAAACAGTGTTTGCGAACGACAAGACTAGGCAAGGTCTGGAACTGTGGTTCGCATACTCAGTTTGCGAACTTGGTTGTTAGGTTCTAAAATCGGAAAGTATGATAACTTGTTCACATACTCGTATGGTAACTATTGTCTACACTCATGAACTCAGGTTCGTTTGCGAACTCAGTTTGCAAACTAAAGTCCCTGAAACTTTATTGTATTAAGGTATGCGAACTTTCTTTGCAAACCGTGACATTATGTTCATGAATTGGTTCTTGTATAAGTACCGTGTACACTTACAAACCAAACCGAATATGTTTCAAATTGTTCATGGATATTTCTATGAGATAGTGAACATTTGAACAACTCTCTTGAAACACATTTAGATTCATTTGATTATCTATCACGATTAATTGACTACCAGATTTGATCTAGAAGTGTTAGATGAATATGGCTAAGCTAAAAGTGTTCATATGGTTAACTTCGGTTAACTGTTATTGATCCAACTTGCTATACACGTTTAGGTACGGTTCACCCATATCTAAATATAGGTATATTTCATTTGTGTGTATCAAGCTAATACCATCTAACGGTGGAGATTGATTGCTTATTTTCTAAGGAAACTTAGCTTGAATCTTAAATCAGGAGTTCATCTAACGGTGAATATTAATTGTTTTGTTACTAAGTTATCTTAGCTTTTATTGTAAGCAACCCTAATTTGAAAGACTATATAAGTAGGAATTATAGCATCTGCGAAACCTAATCCCGACACTCTCGTGTGTCCTAGTTGCAAACTAGAGTCGATTCTCCATTAACCTAGGTTTCCAGTTCTTCGGAAAACCATTATTAGGTTTAACGACTTAAAGACTTCGCTTGGGCTTCGTGAAGCCAGGTCCAACTATTTTCTCTGTAGTTTCGTATCCTGATCTTACTTTTTCTATCGTATTGAGTTTAATCTTCTCTAATATTTTCTCGAGATTTATCTCCGATAGGTAAGATATAAAAAGTAATCACAACAGTTTCTTCGTCTCAGACTCTTGTGATTCCGCAATAACTTCTTTTGTTAGTCAGTTAGGTTATTGTGAGGTGACTAATATTTCTAGGCTGCTCTTCGGGAGTATAAGACCGGATTATTAGTTGAGTTTCTTGTTCACCTTGATCTTTATCTTAAGATGGAAATAACAAATAAAATAGACTTATCTGTGGAGACAAATTTGTTTGTAAGTCTTCGACTTTAGGACGTAGCAACTTCTAGGATGTAAATGACGTCAGCTAGGGGAATCAAGTGTGCAGAGTCTTGCGAGATTCAAGAGGCGTAAGGAATGCGACTGTACCTTAATCGGTGTGAGACTTGGTTAGGACTTAACTACATTCCAGTCCGAAGTTAACTTGTAGCAGGCTAGAGTTTGTAGCGGCTTAATACAGTGTGGTGTTCAAGTCTAAACTAGGTCCCAGGGTTTTTATGCATTTGCGGTTTCCTCGTTAACAAAATTTCTGGTGTCTGTGTTATTTCTTTTCCGCATTATATTTTCTTTATATAATTGAAATATCACAGGTTGTGCGTTTTTCATCATAGTTGATAAATCCGACCTTGTTTGTTGGATAGAACTTGATTAACACTCGGACATTGATCTTTGGTACCATCCGAGTTATTCTCGTAACAATCAGGTTCATGGATTTTTATCTGTTTGATTTACTGATTGTGTTGAGAAAGAGATAAATCTCTTTAATATTTTTCCTGATTGAGACTCAGTAACTTGGTGCTCTCAGAATCATATTGGAGTTTAGTCCAGACAGATTGCCGAATAAAATAGTTGGGTGTGGTTGTTGTGCCCCGCGTTTTCAGATGGGAACTATCAGAAATCGAAGTCATAGTATTATAAATGAAACTATGAAACATAAATCAAATAAGATAAAAACAAGTTAGGGTTGGAATCTAAAACAACTAGATTCAGAACCAAAACCATAGAAAACAACTGAAGTCAAAGCAGGTAAGAAGAAGCAGTAAAAGTTGTTGATGTGTTAAGATTCTTCTGTTCAGATCTGCTTCAAAGGATCCAATCTGAGCATGAGAAAACTCAAATGATGTCAGAGTTTCAGTGGGTTTCTGAGACTGAGGAGATTGGAGAGGATATATAAAACTTTAGAGTACGATGGACCAAGTTTTAGTATATTTCACCACTCTCTTGAAAGTCATTTCTAAGGGGGTAACTGGTGAGGACTTAGAGCATTTCCAATGATATATATATATACGTGGAAACTTATTTATTTTAATAAGTTACAAGAAAGCTGAATCTGGGGTATGCAAATTGACTTGCAGGCAATATAATAACTTGTCATTCATAACCATTACTTTTGCTCTCTTCCATCACCACATACAAACAAGATTATCCTTCATTTGTTTCAAGATCTCTTCGCAACTGCAAAATAAAAATCGTCCTCAAAATTAAGTTAAACTAGAATCAATAAAACCCATTAGAAATTGGTCGAAACGTCTAATAGGAAATCTAAGTAACAAAAGTCAATATCCTGAGGTTTCAGCTTTCTCTATAACAAAAATCTTAGGAAAAAAATATTTTATTGACATGAAATATAAATAAATGTTGTTTTGATAAGCATCCCTAGCGGTAGTTGTGCCAAGATATGTTTTAATACATGTGTCCTTTAAATGTAAAAAGCATATTCACAAATTTAGAAACAAGGTTAAAGTAGTTCTGAAATGAAAACAATTGATGACGTGGGCTTGGATGGGAGTATATAAAAACAAATCCTCTCATTCAAACTCAAGTTGCCAAATTAGATACAATTTTAACCGTACAACAACCACTGAAGACTAGATGACATCAATATTTTGATATATTCAAACTCCGTAGGAGATTCTCTAATGATAACTTGCTAAACATCAGGCACAAAACAAATATTCTAGATGCAGGAGGAAAAATAAATGTAACTTATATCATTGTGAACATCGAACTTATATCATTGGGAACATCATTGTTTTATACTAGAGGCGTAGATTCAAGAGATTATACATTCTAAATAAATTGTGTAACAATATTGTAAACAGCATATATCCACGCCAAATTAGTATCAAACTAGATCTTTATTTGGTTGATAGTGATAAAGTTAAATTCCAAAGCCACTACATAGGGTTACCAATTTTACGAGATAACGGAAAAAATACCCCTCAATTATATGGAACTTTGTAAGCCCTATTAAATTTGGTAACTCCTTATTACAGCCTAACCATATTTCAGAATTAAATTCTCCAAGTCGAACTAATGGAGGAATAAATTCTCTATCAAGTCTCAATTGAGTCAAAAAATAAATTGGAACAAAATTAATGTATATTATTTAAAAATAAATAAATAGGTCATGCCTTAAAGGGTCTACATCCCTATAGAGAAAATTGCATTATATGAATTGAGTATACGAACCTTTTTGTTGTTGAAAATAAGATTATATATATATATATAAAGAGCAGAAACAAATCCACTGATACATGCTGGTGCCCATAAGCAAGGTGCCCTTAAAATAGATGTATTAGCACATACCAAGGCTTTTTAGATTTCGTAACCATAAATGCATTACAAGAATCAAAGAGGTACTAAGAAGGCAAAGAACATGTTTTATCCCAGAGTTATTTAACAATAACTCTCACACAACGGGGATCGATTCCAAACTTTGGTTTAGTAGGGGTATTCAAAAACATTTATCGCATGTCTTAATAAAATTCTTGCGCAAGTGTATGAACAAACTAATCTTGTATTAGTGCTGCCTCAAAAATAGCGGGGACCCAGTTTCATGGGTAGTGGAGCCATGTCTCAGGACAGTGAGAGCAAGCCAAACTTAGTTTTGATCACAGAAGTTCTTGAAAAACATCCCTTGTATGGTCTTATGTAAATTTATAAAGAAAAACAACCCAACATTAGCACAGACTCAGGACAGTGAGAACAAGTTGTGTTATCAACGATAACAAGGCTACAGTTTCAGGGTAATGGTACCCTATCTAAAGGAAGTGAGAAAGAGCTAAGTTATCTACGATAAGAAAGCCCCTATTCCAAGGCAGTGGGATCCCATTCTCATGTCAATAAGAGCTCGTCATACGAGTCAAACACCGGAAAATTCGTTTCATAGAGAAGTTTCATTTGAGCAAGAACCAGAGCGAAAGGAAAAAATAACAATAAAATGTGCATACTTGATAAGCTTCCTTGGAACTAGTGTATGGAGCTGGGGCGAACAAAAATCATTTTGTTAGGAAGCCTTTTGGGAAAATGGGATAAAAAAATTTCCATGAAGAAGCTTTGTTGGAACCCGACACTAAAAACCAACGGAGAATTATCTGTCAAGTCGTTGTAGGCTAAACTTTCCAATCCAAATCATCAAGTCTCTCAGCAAGCTTGTAACTTATGGAAAGTCATACGGAACATGGGTACTTCTCAAAGATTCAAACTCTTTGTTTTAAAATGTATCCAGGACGTATTACCAACAAGAGAGAAAATTGGAGCTTTCAAGAACATAAATACACATTGTGTTTCTGTATACACTCAATTGATAATACATACTACATCTGCTTTTTGATTGTGACTATGCTAAAGCAGTATGGATGCTGCCATTGATGGCTAATCAGGGAGTGATTAACATTTCTACTTCTTATTACAAAAATAAATAATGAATGGGTTGTAGGGAAGGACAACACAACTTCATTTGGAAAGAGAGATGCTCCAGGATTTTTGAAACAAAGAAAACACCCCCCAAAAACTATTTATGTATATTCATAAGCATATTAACTACTTGAACATAACAAGGACTGCATCCCCTAAAATGAATATTGGAACTGCTAATGTTAACTGGAATTGGATGTCACCAATGCTCAACACTTGGACACTGAACTGCGATGCTTCCTGTTTGTCTGCTATTAGCACCTCCGGCTTTGGTTTAGTCTTTGGTAAATGTTCAGGTACTTTCAAAGGAGCTGTGTATGTGAACTTCAGAGTTGCATCGACTGAAGAAATCGAGGCTATAACTCTGCTCCAAGCTGTAAAATGAGCCCAGGAGAAAAGCTGGCAAATTTGCACCATGATTGTTTGCATCTGATTCGCGATCTGGATCTGAGTCAACCCCTGACTCGTCACGAGTCAGATGTCAGACTGTTTGTTTTCAAATTTGAGTCAGATCTGACTCAGACTTAACCCCTGACTCGGACCCATTTGAGTCAGGTAACAAAATACACCTGACTCATGGGATCAAACCACTGACTCACATTTTTTTGAGTCAGTTGAGTCAGATCTGACTCAAAAGGTGATTTTAGTCAGATGCAGACGACTCAAAATCCAGATAACTCAGATGAGTCAGATGTAAACAAACATGGTGCTGCTCATAGAAGGGACTGTTTATCTACAATCAACTATCTCAAAGGTACAAATAACACAATTAAATGGAAATACTAGACAATGTAAAATGAAGCTAAACTAACAACTGATACATTAATATATTTTTTCGGTTTTCAATTTGTAAACAAGAAGGCTAAGGAGCAGGAGAGCAGCAAATGTTTTGGAAAAGAAGTGGAAGAAATCAACTGAAGTACAATCAACTGTTTTCTTGTACCTAGACTCTCTTTTGATTCCAGCAAAGCTTTTGATGTAAATAGTTCCGAGAACAATATTTTGTTTGTGGCAACGCGAATCTTCACGCTACAGCCATCAAAATGGATCCATATTTAAGGGAAACAATCATCGGACCTGCATCAGAGGAGTAGTTTTTTTTTTCTTTTTTTGCGACGGAGGAGTAGTCTGCATTAGAGGAGTATTTTTTTTTTCTTTTTTTGCGACAGAAGAGTAGTCTGTTTACCTTTTTTTTTTCTTCTAATATATACTCCCTCCGTCATAAATTATTAGTCCGTTTTGACTAAATCAAGAGGAATGTACAAAACTATCCTTATTAAATGTTATTTTATTACTAAAATTAAAAATAGTATATGGAGCACGTAAGAAAAATACGTATTTTGTAAATTTATTATTTATAGAAATGTTTAAATTGAAGATAAAAAATAAATATATTTATGGATTGATTTAGTAATTTTGTTTCCTAAGGAAAATATCATTTAAGACGTTTAAATAGAAGATAAAAATTAAAGTATTTATGGATTAATTTAGTAGATTTGTTTCTTAATTTTGTAGATTGGTTTCTTATTTAGGAAGATATCATTTAAGATTTTGATTGATTATATTTAAAAATAAGCTTATAATTATAAAAAATTGAAGGATATATTTAAGAGTTTGACTAAAAAATATGACTATATACGAAAGTTGACCAAGATTTTAGAACAGACGAAAATAGAATAGAAGACAGAAATTTTAGGATAGAGGGAGTAATATTTTATTCTCACACAAAAGAAAATTTTTTTTTTTTTTTTTCCAAAACATTTATTTTCACTTTGACGAACTGCTATAGGAAATTACAACGTGACAGCCAGTAACAAACGACCATTTTCAAAAATTGCCTTTGTACTTGGATGGGACTACACAGTTGCCCATCTACTTAGTTGAAACGCCAAGAGAAAAAGTGATGAAATTTCTTTCTTTTTGCAATAAATCCAGTAATCGTGCAGGAAGAGTACGATACACGAAAAGTAGGTGATAATTATGCTTGACCACAACTTAAACTATCACCATCGTCATCATGTTTATATGGATAATGGGATTATCTTGGCATTTTTAAATAGAAGTTATACCTACTTAAAAATACTTAATAAGATGTTTCAACTTTTAACCAATTAGTAAGAGCATATACCAAGTTATCAACTAAATAGGCTTACTGTTTTTAACATTTTATTGATTCGCGACCTGCACCAATGGTACCTACCACCACCTACAAGACTGCTAACTGGGGTACCATTTTATTTGGGATATACCAATATATATATATATAGGATAAAAAAAACAATTGCATTTGGATTGGTACACCCCATTAACAGCCTTACACCTACAAGACCAGCAGGATGTGCGCTAACTCTCCCAACTGCAGCGAAGGCATATTTCTTGCAGGGGATCCATTGTTCCAAAAAGAATCGACTCAATGTATCCACATTTGGCATTGACCACTTTTTCCTCAACTTTATTTGGCAAATGCTGCAAATATTTTTTTTTGCAAATTGTCCTGATTCTCCTGAATGTGTACCAAACCCTATAGATGCAGAACTAATAGTAACCTAGCATAAAACCCGTCATTTTATTTGTTTTAGGAATATCAAAGGTATTTGAGACTTCGATGATATTTTTTTCAATTCTTTTTTTATATGTTTGGATATTTTTTTTTTGCATTTGTAGAATAAAGTGGATTTTCTTCCTTCTAAAATGAAAATTATAGAAACACATTGGACGGAATTTGATACTAATTTAATCAAAAGTGGTGTAGTTAAAACTGTGGCCGAATCTCTACCATGCTATACCAAATACCAACCCCAATTGACTAATTATATTCCTAATTGCTTAAAATTTGTCCATAAAATAATAAAATACCTTATCTCTTCACCAATTTAACAGACAAATTTTTTAAATAAAACCAAATTAATTTCCTTTCATATTTAGAAAGGGTGTTTTCGTCATTTTATCAAAACCCATATTCTTCAGAATATTCCTAAAACCTCATTTCCACCATTAAACCCAGCGGTTTTAACTTTCAAGTCTTCAATACAACCATTTTCTTGCATTTCTTTCTTCCCCTCCACCGACTATAAAAACCAAAATTTCCAGACTAAAAAAAGAAAAACACCAAAATTTCCAAAATTTTCATCCAATCAAACCCAGAAACAGGATTCAGGGGTCTAAGAATTAGATAAGAGGTACATCTCATTTGCAGAAAAAGAAGATAAACTTTGAAGGTTTCAATTTTTGTTTTTCAAAAATGCTTCCTCAACAAAGTTCTCAATCCGAGTCAAATCGGTCATCTCCTCACAAAATCGAACCATCATCACCAAGATTTCTGTCTGCAACAAATACTCCACCTATAGCTGGAGCTCAACGTAAGATAGCAATAGCTGTTGATTTGAGTGATGAAAGTGCTTATGCAGTGAAATGGGCTGTACAGAATTACCTCCGACCTGGTGATGTTGTAATTCTTCTTCATGTTAGACCAACTAGTGTTCTTTATGGAGCTGATTGGGGTTCAGTTGATTTAAGTGTTGAAACAGATGAAGAATCTCAACAAAAACTTGAAGATGATTTTGATGCTTTTACAACAACCAAGTCAACTGATCTTGCTCAGCCATTAGTTGAATCACAAATTCCATTTAAGATTCATATTGTGAAAGATCATGATATGAAAGAAAGACTTTGCTTAGAAGTTGAAAGGTTAGGGTTAAGTGCTGTTATTATGGGTAGTCGAGGGTTTGGTGCATCTAAGAGGAATAAGAAAGGCAGACTTGGAAGTGTTAGTGATTATTGTGTTCATCACTGTGTTTGTCCAGTTGTTGTTGTTAGACTCCCAGAGGATAAAGATGATGCTGCTGATGCTGCTGATGAGGAGAAAGAAAAAGAGGGAGATCTTCATACAGTTCCAGAGGAGGATACGGAGTGTCATGATGCCTCCGTTGAAAAGAAAGGTTTATTATTTCTCTGATTTATTTGTTTTATTTTGAGTTCTCATCTTTAATTGACATTTGATTGTTTACTTGTTTAATATCTGTGCTCATGGTTTAGTGAATCATAATATGTTAGTAGATAAATTGGGTTTCTTGTTTTGATTGTGAATTTACACACAAACCTGCCTATTTTTTAGAGACGGAGGGAGTAGTTGACTGATTAAGATCATTTTTTTTCCCTAGTTAATTGAACCCAAATTGAAATTGCATAATTTCAAATCCATTGTTTGCCTCAGATTGTTTGACAAATAGGCAAGTTTGGTCTTGTGTTTATCCATTAGATCCTTCGTTACACTCATGCATGAAAGCATTAAAACAGTCATTCTTCAAATCCAGATGATATTGCATAATTTTGATGTGAATTTTGGGAAACAAACATTGAAATGAGAAGAAAATATATTTTGCATCTTCCAGTTTTGGTTCATATAAACAGCAAGTATCAAGTTTCATTTTTGGAGTTACTATTCTTGGGAGATATTAAATACAATTTACGTATTAGGCTTTGAGTTATAAACCTCAACTTGGTATCAAAAGCTCTTACAAATCTAACTTTGGATGAGAAACGCCAAAATAGATTGTTGCACCTTCTGCTAGATAAGATAATATAACGCCTCGATTGCTACCAACTTTAAGAAACGGGTCAGTTAGTAAAGTGTGTGAGTTATGAACACGGATGTCTGTTATGGCAGTATTACCTTCCAACGTGTCCGTCAATCTTCGTATCCTTTTATTTGTTAAATGTTTCTACTTGATATCTTTATGCTAATGCTGCAAGTTATCGGGTTCCTGTTTTGGTAGCAATTCCGTAAAACTATTTGGTGTTTGTAGGATCATTTATTGCGGGTATTCGTAGTCGTATATAAAAAGGTTCCTTTTAAGATGATGTCTAGCTTTTTCTTTCTATTATAATTGAAAAGCAGCCTTACCTCTTAGGCGCCCAAAGTAAAAAATTTTTTTTTTTTGAAGCACCAAAGTAAAGATAGTGATGATGCTTTCTATGCACATATCATGCAGTATGGTCCTTTATATTTTCTTGTTTTTCTCTGTAACTAGAGCTATGAGTGCCCAAGTTAATTTGTCACATCACATATAAAACTGGCTTACGCAGTAAGTGTATCCAAGTATCTGAATTTTAGTTGCCTGGTTGATTGTTAAATTTTTTATGATGAAGTTTCAGTTTTTCTCTCTTAATCATTTTCTGATACTCAGTCTTATATTGTGCAGATGCATAAGTAGTCCGTGTGTCCGTGGTACGGTCCTCATGAATCCAGGTGGGTAATGAATAATCCTTTCCTCCTTTACTGTATTCTATATTGTCTCATATTACAAGTTTGAGTTGCTATATATTTCTAGAGAGTCAAGGCCAGAATTCTTATGCGATCCTGAAAGCAGGGTTGCTATTTGATATTCTGTACGTTCTGTGAAACATATCCTGTCATTCACATTTTAGAGAAAAATTGAATGCCCCTTAAATCCCTTCAAAACAAGATAAAACCTATTTGCCTCTTAGAGGTTTTGATGACTCTGTGATAACTAAACACTCGTCCAACTGCTGAGCTTCAGATTTTTCACTGCACAGTTGCGAGAAAATTTATTGGATATAATGCAAGAAGATTCTCCTTCGCTGCTCATAGCTACTTCCAGGGTGGGAACAGTGTTCACTTGCTGTATTCTTAAGGCTGACACACATCTGTGTTTCTATTGAATTGCAGAATGTGAGAAACATGCTTGAGTTGAAGACCAGGAGAGGTGTTAGAGAACTGAGAAGGGTTTAGTGCTGGTTGGTGGGACTCATGCCATGTAAATTTGAAGGCTGCAATGTTGTTATCTCTTTCTTGCTCCATCTGATCTATTTATACTTTCATTGTCTGTATGTTGCACATAAGAATAGTGGATACTTGATGGATGGTCATCTGGTGGCTTAGGACGGTTGTTCATGTAGGTTCTTCAAAAGGATTCTACTGCTTTTCTTTGTGAAATATATGTTCTGTTGTTGGATATATCTGTTGCATCACATACCTATTCCCTCCTCTTCATCATTATATTTTAAAGTTCTTGCAAAGAATCAGGAATATGGAGCAACTGATTTCTTGGCAACCTATTAAGACGATCACAGGATGTTTTGTCTGTAACTTTTGGTGCTAACTTGGACATAATCATTTTCTTAGGCCCATGGAAGCTTTTTTATACTCGTTTAATTGGGCCCCCAAAAAACAATGAGGGGCCTCACCAAAAATTATAGGGCTTCCAAAAGGTGGTGAAAATACTATTATGTCATTCTCTAATAACTAAACTAAAAATCCTATTAACCCTTAACCCTAGGCTCCTAATTTCATTTCATATCTAAACCAAAAACTCTTCCTCTCCTCCCCTACTCCCGTCTCTGCTCCTCCCCCATTAACGACCCGAAGATTATTTTTTTCTTTCAAACGATTCATCGGAGTAATCGCGATGCGAAAACTTTAATCGACGATTAACTTCTTCTACAAACATGGCACGTACTAAGCAGACTGCTAGGGAATCTATTCAGATCCCTAATCTCCTGGAGGCAGTAAACACTAGGGTTTATGTAAAAAAGAGGAAGAAATCAAAAAAGGCGGAATCGAAGAAACGTATGGCTCCAATCAGAAGGTATGTGAACTAAAACCCCCTAATCTAACTTGGGTTTGCGTTTAATTTCATATGCTGATTGAAAAATTAGGTTTTCAACTGAAAAATTGCAGTTACAGATCTAGGGTCGTTAATCACGATGTGTTTATTCCCTGACGAATTTTCATCTGCATGTTGGTTTTATGAAAAATCGTTAACGTATAGGATGAAGGAGATAATGACCCTAAAACTTGGTTTGGAAATTTTGTGCCCTAGATTAGAGTCGTCAATTTAGTAACCACAGTGTTGACGATTCTTGTTGACGACCCATTTTGTTGCTCAACGACCCTATATTACACAAAACTACATCTCTGTCCAAAATAATTACAGGGTCGTTAAGTTTTATACATAAACCATTAACGATTTGTCATGACGACCCTTTTGTAGACCTTAACGACTCTCTGTACTAAAATAACTTCCTTACTGTCCAAAAAATTGAAAGGGTCGTCATCGAAAACCAGTAGAGTCGTCATTAGGTATTTTAGAATCGTTATGGTCTAGTTTGGAGTCGTCATATGTAGAGCTGGCAAATAAGCCAAAAACCCGCGGGTTGGCCCGGACCGGACCGCAAAAACCCGCGCCCGGTTTGGCTGGTTTCTAAACAAGCCGGGTTAGGGTTGGAGAAATGCTGGCTTGTGGAAAAACGGGTTAACCCGGACCGGACCGTAAACCCGCCGGTTTAACCCGTAACCCATCTACAGTAATAAGTTTCACTTAATTTCCACCGTCAGATTATCTAGGATTAATCACGTTCGTTCGTTTAGGATATAAAAGCCAAAAACCCTAGAGAAGATTTTATTTCTTCTTCCTCTTTTATTTCTTCTCCACTGTCTCTTCCTTTTCACTGCGCCTCCTCACCACCTCCATCTTTATTTCACACTTCACAGGGTGTTGCTAGTGCTCCCTAGAGGTTGAAGATAATCAGACCGAGTGTGAGAAGTTATTGAAGTTGAGAGTTGATTTAAAGTTTGATTTTGAACTCGGTTCAAGGTGGATCTGTGAGATAGAGATGCATTCGAGATGATAGTAAAGCGAATCTGAGAAGAAAGTAGGGTTTACTGTTAGGGGTTTGGAACTTTGGATTATGGAATTACATGGTTTTGATTATTATTTGAATTTCTGTTGGATTGGCAGAGAAGGGAAATGAAGAAGTTTGGGTTTGTTGCTGCTACAGCCCACAGATTAATCACTTTTTATAGAATCAACCATTAAAGACCTTAAATCTATTCTTCAATCAGCGGACAGGGATGCATGCAATTGAAATGGAAAATCATTCAAACAACTGAAACGGTAACTGGTTCACAGATCATCTCGAGATTCTTATGTTTATAATTGATTACTTCTATGACTGTTCTTTAGTTTATTGTATTTGGTGTTTAATTTTCTGTTTTCACTCTTCTACAGGAAAGCACCAGTTTTTGTATAACAGGTGTTTGTGTAATTGACCTGGAGAGTTTGCTTGGTTGGAATCATTGGATTGATTGAAAACTAGTGGTTTATATTGAATTGAATAGAATTTGTGAGAATTGTTATTTAGGGGAATTCTGTTTTTGTGTGAATTTTTTGATGTTCTGCTGGATTTTGGATGATTGAGAATTTGAAGCAGAGTAAAATTGGGGTTGAAGAATTTAGGGGCAGAAATCTTAGGGATAAGTCGTCTCAATTTCTCGATTGAATTGATTTTTGTAGGCATAGACTTTTGAGTTGAATTGATTTCAAGTAATTGGAAGTTGTAACCAACCTAGTGGTAATGCTCAAGGCACTGATGGTTAGAGATGGTTGATGGCAGTAAATCGGAGGAAATGGTTGAGCTTGGTTATTGTTGTTTGATGGAAGAAGATGGAGGAAGTTGAGTTTGTCGAGTGGTAGCAGAGATAGCATTTGGTTTATCATGGACCATGGTGGTGAGTATGGAGACGTTGAAGAACTCAAGTGGAAAAATGGGTTTTATTCTCCATATCTGTTTTAGATTAATTCTTGTAATTATTTTACATCTTGTAATTTGTCACAAATTAAGTTAATTAAATTTAAATTTTATTTTTAATTAAACAAGCTGGGTTAACCCGTAAGCCCGCAAGCTTTACCCGCTACGGGTGCAGGTTGAAGAAATGACCACCCGTGAAGAATATCGACCCGTAGGTTTTGACCCGTGTTAACCTGAACCCGTGTAACCCGTAACATCCAGCCCTGGCCCACCCATTTGCCAGCTCTAGTCATATGTGTTGAAGGGTCGTTTATGTTTATCATATTTTTAGTGACGACCCTTTATCTGAGACAATGAAAATGATGTCTTATTGGTTTATCTCTTTTTGTCTTTGGACTATTGTAGCAAGACGAAAGATAAGAATCCCATGGTAACTCCTCCTTCAAGACCTCTCTGCCATGATAAATACTTAATTGCCGGTCCATTACGCGGAAAACGACCGAGTGAGGTAGCATTCTCTATCCGTGAACCCAAAGATAAAGGTAATGAGTCTTCGGATTCGTCGACTTCATCCTCTCCTGTTGTGTCTGCTTCTGGAAGCGATGAGGAAGAAGAACAATAAGAAATTCCTATGGGAGGTGAATATGCTGTTGATGATGATTATGAAGATGGTAACAGTGGTGATGGTCGAGGTGATGTTAAGGAGGATTTGGAGATTGAGGAGGAGGAGGATGAAGGTAATGATGAGGAGGAGGATGGAAATGGTGGTGGTAGTGGTGATGAGAAGGATGATGATGGTGATGATGGTAATGGTGAAGGTGGTGATGATGAGGATGATGAGTATGATGATGATGATGATGATGATGAGGAGGAGGAGCAGCAGCCGGCTTTACAGGCTAATAAGAAGAAGCCAAGTCCAAATGCACCCAGTGCGAGACACATTCCCGCCCAACATTTGCAGCTGGAACGTCTTCGTGGTGGGAAAGCTAGAGGAGAACCTAAAGATGGTTGCGAAGTTCTATTTGGATATAAGAGCCACTGGGCTCGTACCATCTATGAGACAATCGTAACAATTGAAACTTTGCTTTTCATATGATTTGTTGATATTAAGTTTCTTATTTTTGATTTTTATTTGTTTCTCTTTTGTAGGATCATAAGAATGCCACACGTCTTTTTAGACGCCAATCTTCATATGTAAAAATGTCAAAATGGCCGCTAGAAGGTGAATGTGCAAGAGTGAGAGAGATTGTTGAAAAGTCAGGTTTGTATGCTGCGGTTGAGAATTCCGTCATTACGTATGACAAGGTCGCAGTATCATGTTTTTGTGAGAGGTTTTATGGTAAAACCGATACATTCCAATTTCCTTTTGGCGAGATGGCAGTGACTCCAGACGATGCAGAGCAGATTTTAGGGTTGCAGGTCGAAGGAAAATCCACCGGTGACAAGTTCACGAAAAACCTACCTTGGAAAGAAATTTATGCACTCACCTTGAAGTTGTTTGGTTGGGATGAAGCGACGACGAATGCGCATTTCGTCCCGGGAAAGAAGTACCCAAAGAAAGAATTCAAGCTTAAGCCCCTTAGAAAGATGTATGCTGGTTCACTTAAGAAAGACGGAGACAATAATCTCCTCTCTGATTTGGAAGTTCGTGCTACGACGGCTGCATATTTGTTGTACGTCCTTGGTTCTGTTATATTTCCCGATAGCAAAGGAAACAGAGTCAGCGTCAACCTTCTTCAGCTTTTGGATCCATTGGACGAGGTGAGTAGGTATTCGTGGGGGACTGCCATAGTGGCACATTTGAATGCACAGCTAGCAAAGGCATCTCGGGAACGAACTTCTCAAATTAACGGGAATTTGGCTCTACTTCAGGTAATTGGAGTGATTAAAATTGTTGGGTGTGTGTATTATTTTTTGTCCCGTATTTTTAGATTTATTGTATTTTTTATTGTTTTGGTGTTATTTTAGGTGTGGATTTACGAGCATTTCCCTTCATTGATCAAAGACGATGAAGACGTCCAATTGGAGTCAACATGGGATAATACTAAACCAAGAGGAACCCGATACAAGTTTAGTGGGTCTAAGGATAAGGAGCAATCTCAAAAGGAAGACTTGATATCCATGCGCCATAAATTGGACAACATGACAGCCGAAGACGTAAACTTTGATCCGTATAAGGAAGATAGAGATGGAGGAATCCAAGATCTCGTATATTACCATGGTCCTTTGTTTTACCCTTACGGATATTCAATGTATAATCCAAATAGAATAATGCGTAAGCTTGGGTATATTCAAGATTCACCCGATCCGGACAATGTACCACCGTTCAAACATAAATTAGACAAATGCAAGGCGGACGGAAAAACGATTAATGTTGTTTATGAACCTGAGCCTAAGGCCAAGCATTGGAATGATAGGCATAAGGGTAAGAGGAGGGTAGACATCTCTTTTTGGGAGCATGTGAATGAAGGTCACGAGGTAAGTGAAGATTACATGCGATGGTACGAAGGCTTCTCTCACCCCCGTGTGATAAGGATAGATACTACTACCGGTAAGAGGAGCAACAAAGCATCCTCCTCGGCTGCTACATCCGATACTAGAGATGATTCTACCATTCTTAAGCTTGTGGTAAGTATTTTGCTTTGTAATTTTGTTATTCATATACCTACAAATATAAGCTTGTTAATATGAATTGGTATTTGAATGCAAATAGAGGGAACGAATGAAGATTCTTATCAAGGCATTTTGTTGCTCGGACGACAAAGGGGAAGTGATAGAACCTGAGCGACATCGTAAGTACGTTGATTACTGCAGACACATTGAAAATCCACAAGCGAAGAAAATGTTTGCTGATGTGGCTAAGCAAAGTAAGAGGGCCAGGAAAAAATCTAGCCAACTAAGACAAGAACGTGCTGAAGGAAGCGAAGATGATGATGAACAAGCTATCGGAGAAGAAGGAGGTTCTCCAAGAGGCAGCCCAACACAGGGTCCTTCTAAGACAAGCAAGTCATCATCAAGTCAGGAAAGTCAGAGAGGTCGAGGCAAAGGTAGAGGTGGTAGTCGTGAGTGAGGAGATGTTTTATAGTTTTAATGGATGAACTTGTTTTTTTCTTTCTATTAGGGTTGTCGATTTGAACTCATGTTTCTTAGATACTATGTGTTTGGTTTGTTAAAACACTTTTGCTTTCTTAAGAATTTAGAAGGATGTTTAGAAGTTTTTGTCTTTAAATGATTGTAGAAATGTGTTGGACTCGTCCTCAACATACTTAACCGAATAAAGACCTTAGTGCTAAAAAGTTCCCAAAATTTTTCCAGTGTAAGAGTCATTATCATTAAACTGAGCAGGTTGACTACCCTAATATTTACAATTGATATAACTTGGTGGATATGTAGAGTCGTCAGTTTAATATTTTGCTGATTAACGACCCTAACCATATAGAAAGAGTCGTGATTGGATTAAAATTGCGAACTAACGACTCCTTGGAACCAAAACATCTAGGAGATCAACAAGAAAATGCCCTCTTAGAGTCGTCAATATTTTTCTTATTCAAATAACGACCCTTTAAGGGAGAATCGTCATTCGTTAATCTGGTGGATTGACGACCCTTTCGAAAATGAGGGCTATAATGAAAATTATGATAGAGTCGTTATTAGGTATATTCTATAAGTAGACGACCCAGTTTTGAAACATTAAATTGGAACGAGAATGAACTTTGATTTCATTAAGAAAATAACATTACATCAATCTCGTATTACATAAGAGTTAATATGGGTATTCTAGTATCTGACACATCAAATGTTCGTCGATGAACCTCCTGGAGTCATCAATGTTTATCACACCACCCTGACGATTTTTCATAACCTGGAAAAGTTGCAGGTTTGCGTCGTCATTGGTGGTTTTAATAAAATAACGACTCTATAGAGTCGTGTGGGT
>JAJJMB010007708.1:15177734-15196799 GCA_023531105.1 Papaver atlanticum
GTTGTTCCATAGTGGGGCTGATTCGACCATTTGGAGCAACAAACGGAAAAATCGAAGGGTATAAGATGTTTACCTGATTGTTTTGAGCTTCGGGTTCCTCATTTTGAGAGTTGGTTCCTTCGTTTTGAGCAATGGGATCTTCATTTGCACCATTATTCATGGCTTCCTCTACTAACATGTCTTCATCATACATCCAATCCAAAAGGGAATGCAAGATAATCTCACCATCAACACAATTATGTTTGTTATTTGAAGCTTCACCAACATCATTTCCTCCACTAGAATCACTCATTTCAAATAACCTTAACTTTTCCCCCAAAAACTCAACTTCTCCTTCTCCACAACACAAAAACACAAATTTTCTTTTATTAAAAATTTATCCTTAAATCTGATTTTAATCTAACTAAACTAATTAACAACTTAATTAACCTAATTAACTTAATTAACACTAATGATTTAGGGGTAGTTTAGGCATTTAAAAAATATTGGGATAAGGGATAACCACCGATTGCTATTTCATGACCCTTTTTGTCCTGTAGTGTGAGGCCCCTAATTGTTTTTTGGGCCCCCCAATTAAACGAGGTTTTTTATCCCCACAAAGAATGTGTGTGTGGGTGGGGGCAGTAAGAGCATCTCCGATGCTAAGGGTGAAGGTCATTCTATGTAGGGTCTTCTCCGATAGCTTGTTCATCATCATCTCCTATGTGGCTAAAACAAATAAAAGTTGGACATTTTACCTCAAGTTTCATCTCCAATGCTAAAATCTTCCTACCCTAAAATCAATTTTGGAAAAAGCTTTATAAGAGGTCACAATTATGAGGAAAAAATATCTTTGAAATTATCACCCAACAACAATATTTTCAATTAGGAGAAATTAAATTTGGAATAAAAAATTGATGATGTAATAGACCCAAGGTCATGGAGAAGGTGAAGATATGACTTTCTCTTTTACCCCTTCTTATGAGTGGCATCCTTGTCATGATTTTTCATTAACCTTGACCCTAGCATTGGAGATCAATTTTTGGTTAAAAAAGTGTTAAATCCTAGGTGTCATGTCTTTTTAAGACCTTCTCCCCTAGCATTGGAGACGCTCTAAACATAGATATAAGTCGGGATTCCATGACATTCAATTTTTGGTTAAAAAAGTGTTAAATCCTAGGTGTCATGTCTTTTTAAGACCTTCTCCCCTAGCATTGGAGACGCTCTAAACATAGATATAAGTCGGGATTCCATGACATTTTCTTCTTCTTTTTTGATCGATAAAGAAGTTGGTCATCACTGGTATCATCCACCCAATGATTTTGCCATTATACTACAGTGTTATCGGCAAATGGCATTTTAATTTTATTCGATTTGGTTTTGGCGCAATAAGATAAGGGGAAATATGCAAACATAGATACTAGTCCGACCATTAATATCTTGGAGTCCGATCTTGTGTACCCTCTTCGACAAGTGTTCACATGACTGTTTTAATTTCATTTGATTTTGATTTATTTATTATCGTTTTTTTTTCTTTTGATATTTTTTTAAACAAAGGTCTCTTCATTAATCACAATTCAAGGTTATAATGGGTTTAAAATCAAAAACTAGAGAATACAAAGAAAAAGAAACATAAGAAACATGTCATACAAGTATATTACCGAGAAATCCGATAAAAGAAAGAGAAGGATTACCGGAATATGACAATTACAAGCATGAATAAGACCCGAATAAATCAGAGGAGTAATGTTTTTTCTCATAATTATATTCCAACCATTTTGTTAGTTTTTCTTTCATAAAGATGTGCTCCCAAGAATGGAGTGATTTGATCAAATCTCTTAAAACTTGTGATGGAGTATCCGTCGTCAAAACCATCATTGATGAACATTTCGTCGCAGGATAAACCAAAAATGAAGATTCCTCTGAAGATTCCACCTCCGGAGCCAACAATAATAAAGATTTCGTCGTTGAATATCATCTCAAGTGATTTTAAAACCGATATAAATCTTTCTAATATAGGAGATAAAACCACCATAAGGGTGTACAAAAGTTACCAAATGGTAAGCAAAACGCATAATAAAACCTAATTATCTAAAAATAAGCAAAGGAAATGAAAATCCCACTCAGATTTGGCCCAGAAAGGACCAGATCTGAGCAGGAAGCAACTGCCGGAAAAGGGGTTTTTTTCCTGTAGAAAAATGAGTAAGATGAGAGAGGGTTTAGAACGACTTCTTCCCAGAAATTCTCTTTGTCGGAGAGATTTGGTTGTTCATTCAATTTTGATATATATGTATAACAGGAGGAACAGATTTTAAGCATGTTTTGGTAATGTGACCAGCCATTACTAATTAATAGATAATTAGATATAAATGCAAAATTAACACTTTCTAATAGATTGCGTAAAAATGGATTCTATAGCCATCGACAAGAGGAAATATGAAGATTGCAACAAACATTTCATAACTGCTGGGCTTGATTGCTTGAAAAACAGTACATGAATTCTTGCCTAGATCACGTGTGGCTCTCCCATAAGCATGTTTCTTGAACTTGGAGGTCTACGTATTCGTACTTGACGCCCGTTTTGTTTCTAATCCTAACGTGCACAGTACTGCAATAACTCTCAATAATCCTGTTCACAAATACACTTTTTATAATGTCATCTTGCATTTAACCGTAAATTGACTAATCCTTTTCTATTACCACTTTTTCTTAGTCGGCGATGGACACAGATGATATCTCGGAGTTGTTCACAGAGAGAGGGAGGGGATAGACCCTGCTGAAGAAGTCGGAAAATTTTGGCGTACATTTCTTCTCGAAGTCGTTTAATGGGAAGATTAATGGCGATGAAACCTTCCCTTGTTCTTTTGTTATTTTCTCCCACACCAACGTTTTTTTCTGAGCCTTCAACAACTAAAAAAAGGTTACATGTCTTCAACTATATCTTTTAGGTTTTTTTGTTCCTGTCCATTGAATCTCGACGAAGCTCCAAGACTATCTTCTGTATAGTGGCAAAACCAGGAGCTAAACTTGAAGGAAGGGGGGTAAAGCATAGATATAAGTCGGATGATTGATAGTTTGGAGTCCGATTCTGTGCACCTTCTCCAACGAGTGTTCATGTGACGTTTTAATTTCATTCTATTTTGATAATTATGTGATAATATGACAAGAGGATGGGATTTTAAACATGCTTGGTAATGAGGATGGTCAATTAACTAATTAACAAATTAAATATAAATGTTAAATTAATACTTTTTAAAAGACCGCATAAAAATAGATTTCATAGCCAGCCACAAGAGGAACACATGAAAATTGCAACAAACGTTTCACAACTTTGGGGTTGATTGCTTGAAAAATAACATATAAATTCTTGGCTTGATCATATGTGGCTCACCCATGAAAGTCGGACGATTGATAGCTTGTAGTCCGATCATGTGCAACCTCTCCACAAGTGTTCACGTGACGTTGTAATTTCATTCGATTTTGATAGTTACGTGACAATATGATAAGAGGGATACATTAACACTTTTGAAAAGATTGCATAAAAATAAATTCGATAGCCAGCGACAAGAGAAACATATGAACATTGCCAAAAATATTTCACAACTGTTGTATCTTGATTGCTTGAAAAATAGTACATGTATGATACCCTGATTCGGCAGGTAGGGTTTGCCGAATGAAATATAGGTAATCGGTGCTAGAGCATCGCTTGGTCGAACTCACAAGTTTTTCTATCTCAAGCTTGTTGTCAATATTAGATGTACGAAACTATATCTTGATTTATAGACTATTAAAGTCAAGTGTCGCACTAGGATTAAAGCTTGGTAGTTGGGTATAAAATGACACTGAATAACCCTCGAAGATTGAAGACTGAAGAAAAAACGAAGACATTTGCAAGAACTTCATCAACAAAGAGGTACGTGAAGACCCACCTATCGTATTTTGTCATCGTATCTGTTAGAGCATTGCTCAGTTGAACCCACCAACCGTTGGTATGTCAAGTTTGGTTGTCATATTTTAGCTACAAAACTCGAAGCTGCTTGATTAGATTACTAAAGTCAACTTCGTTGGGTTAGACTAGAAACATTAGAAATATTGATACAAACTCGTGTTACTCTGAAAAACCTGTCGACGCATCAACATCAACGTACACATCATCCCTTGGTTTGAGGTTAGTAATAGAGACTTTACTTGTTTTCATTTCTATCTATGTTTCTTTGAAGTCGTTTGTATTCAAAACATGAAATATGAAGTATATTTATGTATCTCTAGTATTGGAGACTAATTGACCATTACATTATGATCAAAGTGTCAAGGAAGTGTATACCATTCCCTTTATCCCATTTTAGTTAAAGGTTTAGGTTTTTTCACGTAGATTAAGAAAAGGGAGATACATTAATCTTTTTCCAAATATTTAAACTATCCTATTTTTATTTTTTTTTATTTTTTTTGCTTTTAGTGGTTGATTTTAACGCAGGAATAACTTTATAAATGAGAAAAATATGAAAACCTTCATCTATTTTGGGACTAAAAAAACCTAAACACGGAGGGAGTAGTTGTTTCATACAACTTTGGTATATCGGAGTACGACGTATAACGTTTATCTTTTGAATTTTGTAAACACAACACTATCTTTGTAATAAACAAATCTTCAGGGATTTGGAAGAAAAATTAAATCACAAATAAAAATAATTATGTGTTTATTAACGTACTAAAAGGGTGTCTAATGGACCCATCAATATATATAATTTAACCATAATAATATTAGCTAAACTGTGAGTCTGAATTCAATTGATAATTAATTTGCACTTCTGAATGTCTGTAAGTAGCTAACAGTTCTTCCAACAATATATCACAATGCATGTTAAAAAAAGCATATATTAAATTACTTTAAATTACCATAAAAATTATTTTTAGAGCATATTTCCAGTACCTTACAAAGGATTCCTAAATAGTAGTGTATGATCTGTGAACTGCAAATGATATATCATTGTATCGCTCTCCACCAATGTAAGCCTATTAATCTGCTTCCTCCTCATAATATCATAAATTAATTTTGATATAATGGTGGCAAAGAATCCCCCGCCTCAGTTTCTTTGACGACTTAAACATCTGAGTAAAATTCTCATTCATTAAGACCCAAAGATTTGAGCAGTAAATTATCATTGATTTCAAGAAATCCATTTCTCTCCAAATCCATGCTTCCTTAACGTTTAAAATATAGATTTCTTCAAAATAGAATAATTTTGTTAGGTGTATATAACACGTACAAGTAATAACAATGCTTAGAACTAATCTGAGTTACTTTTTTTTTTTGAAGCATCTGGCTTACTAATAGTTTTCCCCTCTTAATTTCTTTCCTCTTTTCCATTTTCCATAAAAAAGAATTGAAAATAAATCTCAATTGAACTTTGTAAGTCCTCATTTTTAATATATTTTCTAACACAAATCCTTATGTTGTTATTGGTTAATTGAAAAATCCGATAATTTCTGTTCCCAAACTCTCACTTTCGGTATAAATATTTTTGTAACCATTAATATAATTTACATTATTGAGCAGATGTCACTGTGGTGCAGTGGTAAAGTCGCTGGGTGATGATACCAGCGACCTGAGTTTGAAACTCGTCAGCATGGGGTGGGGAGATTTTTCTCTTTCTTTTCCTAGCTACCTGGGCTTGTAGGTAGTAGACCTCTTTGAGGTTTAAACTTTAATATAATCTTTGGACTTTGAACCCAATTTTAAAAATAATTTACATTATTGAGGGAATCTACTACACTGGTGAAGCTCAAAGATATAAGATGAATTATGATATTGATATCTAGAATTTGAATTAAACATGAAAAGATTTATAGAGGCGGTAAAGCAAAAGGATTATCAAAAATTGACATATAATCATGATATTGATTATTGGAGTTAGATTTGCGTATGCTTTTATATATTATTACTGATATCTGATATCCTTAATGAAATGAGTACATATAGAAGATCAGTGTTACATTCTAATATATATATATATAAAAAGAAGAGTTTTTGTTAGAGCATAGCTCGGTTGAACCCACCAAGCGTTGGTATGTCAAGTTTGGTTGTCATATTTTAGTGAATCAAAACTCATCTAAGAGTCGCTTGATTATGTAACTAGAGACAACTTCGTATAGGTTAGACTAGAAAGTCTAGGATTATGAGACATACAAGTATTACTCGAAGACCTGAAGAATGTGAAGAAGTAACAAGCTACAACGACGACATCATCCTTCCTTTTGAGGTTAATAATATTGACTTGAACTGTTTCATTCCTAACGTATCTTTCAAGTCGTGTTATATTGAAAACATAACTGCGAAGCTGTGAATGATTATACTTTAGTAGTAAGACATGATCACATGATCATAGTGTTAAGGAATTAGAATACGAAGTATAAAGCTTATCTTTTGAACTTCGTATGTATGACATCGACATAATCTTTTGTGATTATGTGTATGGGTAAAGGTGAAGATTTCATCCTAGGAAACAATGTTTACAATTGTTTAAAGAAAGTACATTCATGAACTTGTTTTATGAATCGAAAGGAAAGTCGCTAGGCTTATTGGTATTGTTATTCATTGCATATATTTGGATTACCAATATGTGTAAGTTAGTAGAACCGATCATAACTTGTTATGTATATTGGTAAAACTAATCACAGTGCCTGGTATGACTTCTTTTAGTGTAACCGATCCTAAGTAATCACATGAGATGGTATGATCGATATTTGTTTTTGGTGTGACCGATCCTAGTAATTGGTGTGATCGATCACAAAAGAGTTGTGTAATCGATCCTTGTAATTGGTGTAACCGGTCCTAGTAATTGGTGTAACCGATCCTAGTGACTTGTGTAACCGATCACAAGTAATACCATGAGTATATGGTAACCGGTCCTGGTAACTTGTGTCTTCGATCACAAGCAAACCATATTGAGGTAGAACCGATCCTTGTGTTTGGTAAAACCGTGAACCCATTATTAGTGATTTGATATTTGATCAATCACATAGTTGTCTTGGAATACAGATGAACCAATTCTAAACTTGTTTGGAAGTGTGGTATAATCGATTCCAAGATTGTAAATATGAAAGAGGATTTACAAAGAAAAGATGTCAACATACTTTGAACATGAACAGTAACTCTTATCTTTTATTGTTCAAAGATATTCCTTAATAACTCAAGGAGATCCCGGTCCGAAATAAATTAAGAATCTTTTAATTAAGGTTTTTAGTTTTATATGTTTTAATTACCAGCAATTAAATGCATATCTCTAGAAAATAAAAATTGGTAATGTGCATTTACTAATTTGAGACTTTCTATTGAGAGATTTCGAAAATATTGGACAAAGCATTTCCAGGAATTATGAAAACCGATTTTGGGCATTTAATGCATATCTTGAGAATATTCGGTTTTGGAAATTCCTTGGTGTCCAAACATCCTTGGTCTATAAACACCCAAGTTTGCATTTCTAGCAAACGATCCTAAGAGCCAGGCAAACTTCATCTTTTTGTTGTTTCTGGTGGAGCCATCTACCCGAAGAGGAAAATACCTTAATTAGGCGAAATCTCTTACGACCGCTCGTTTAAAGACTTCCGTGGGATCAAGAATATCTATGAGTATCGTTGGTGAGAAACTAGATAATTGCAGTTTATTTTAGTTTTCGATTGATTTGATTGACTAACGGTTGTTGAACTTTGATTGCACCTAGTTTGTTTATTCTTGAGAATCTTCATTTCTGATATAAGATTCACTCAAACTAGATCGAAGTATCGACGGGATCTTTAGAAATGTTTGTAGATCTAAAGACATCTTGTGATAATCCATTGTTAACAGACTCCGTTCTGTGCCTGATTGATCACAAGAGATTCAAGTGGTGTTGTGCAGGTGTTTATTGAAGATTAAAAAAGATTTGAAGACAAATAAGATTTCTTATTTGATTTCTATATCTTTGGGTGTGCACAAACCTTGATCGTCTGGGATCCAACTAGAATCGAATTTATTCGATTGACTAGTTGTGTAAGATTTGCATCACCTTATAGTTTCTTGTTGGAATCTATATTGATTGATTGCAAATCTAAACTTTGCTACTTCGGTAGTTGTTGGATAGATTGATCTAACCTGGCAAAAGAGTTTATTAGTTAAACAGAAGAGCCTTTGCATATGACTTGAGATATCTTTATCTGAAAGAATCAAGAGAGCTGTTACCAAACAGATTTGTTGTTCCTTTACTGTTTGGAATACGATCCAAAGGAATTGTTACAGTGCGTGCACTTATTGAATGTCGGAAGCGCAAGGATACTGAAGAAACTAAGTGAACTAGGTTTAGTTGCTTGGTCTCAACTATACGAAGTTGGTTTTGATTTTGTATAACGGCTTAATTATGAGAGTATTCAATTCTGTACTAGGTCCTGGGGTGTTTCTGCATTTGCGATTTCCTCGTTCAAAAAATCTTGCTGTGTCATTTACTTTTCCTTTCTGCAATTATAATTGTTGTTATTATAATTTAAAGTAAATTACGCAAACGTTAACTCCGTATTACTTGATAGTAATCCTATATAGTTTGGTTAAGTCTGACCTATTATCAAGTAATCACACCTTGATTGTTGTATTATATCGATCTAGTATCCATAGATGATCACACAAAGTGTGAATACCGATTTGTAGTATTGTCTCAACTTTGTCCATAGACAATCACTTTCGGTAAGAGGACTTATAGGTGGATAATTTAAAGATTGTGGTGTATTTTGGTACCCTCGTCTTTTCAATTGGTATAAGAGCAGGCAAACACGAAAAGATCTACATTCTGTGTTTGGTGCGATCCAACCTATAAGAATTGAACCTAATAGATGATTCTAATGAAATGATTGCAGAAAATTCTGATGATGAAATTGAAAAATTATTTTCATTGATCACTAGACAGTTTCGAGATCTCTTAAATAAAATAAATAAGAGATTCATAAAAGATACTCATCGATCTTCTCGACCCCATGATCGAATTCTTGTCAAGAACAAGAAAGATCAGGAAGAAGATGATGAATATCAGCCTCAATGCATTAAGTGTAAGGGTTTTGGTCATATGGATAAAGACTATCCTAATATTAGGAAATACACTGGAAGCAAGGCATTGACTGTAACACTAGACGAGACACCTGATTCATATGATTCTGAAGAAGAGGAAACAACTAATATTGCATTAGTTGTCAATTTAATTTCCTCCACCTCCATTAGTGATTTAACCATTTTAAAAATGAACATGTCTTCAATTGTTAATAAATCATCTAATGGTAAAAGGAAAAATAAGACAAAATGCAAAACTGTATCAAAAAACAGAATTGCTAAAAGTTGCATATGCAACTCCAACCGATCTCAAGATACTTCGTTAGTTCGAGGTAACAAGATTTTTTTCCCTTCATACGATGCTAGATCAAGGACACACTGGTTGTTCCAAATCCCATAATGAGAGAAAATCTCATACTAATACCACCTGATCGGTATTAAAATTACATCCTCACCTTGTGTGCCAAATTTATGTGTGAAAATATATGTGGATTATGGGAATAAAATCTAGTAATTGAAAATAAATTCATATTTATAGGAATATTTTATTTTCGGAAGTATGAAAAATATAAAAGGATCCTTCTCCTACTCTGGTCATTCCTTGTCCGAACTATGAGTCAGGATCCGATGTCTTCTCTTGATAAGGTGCATGACCTGAAAGATCTCTTTAAGAATAAGCCTGCACCTTCTCTTGATGTTGAGAAATCTAAGAGGAAAATCAAAAGGAGAGATTGGCTTAGCAAGAAGGAAAGAGAGAATATGCTGAAGAAAGATCAGTGTATTGAGGCATTGACACACTTTTGTGTTCAATCAAAGACAGAATTACATGTTCTTGCAGAATCCTTAACGAAAACTTCTCAACTGCAAGAAATTCTGGTTAAGCAACAAGGTTATCTACTTGAAGAAATTCACAAGCTGAAGACTGAAAGTAATAATCTGCCTTCCTCTAGCACTGATATGAAGGACTAAGTTGCAAGAAAAAATAGACATCAGTTTTTGATTTATTTCAATTATTGTATAAGGTCTATTTCTGAATAAAACTATCTATTATTAATGAATAAAATTATTATTTTATAATTTTTCTTGTGATAGTTTTTCCGATTACATAGCCTGTGCTTGAATACTTTATATTATTGCTATGTGTTTATGGGATGTCTGATTTCGGTTTTCATAACCTTAATATTCGATCTCATATGATGTGAACCCTTATGGTTTGTATGGCTTTTTTATTTAGCGGGATTAAGTTCTAGCCCATGTTGGTAGGCTTTATCAAAGGATCATAAGGTGTTCCGATTGAGACTCATATGTAAAAAGTCACAATGTGTTGAATCAATTTGTGTTTACATAAGTTGTGTTTAGCATAAACATATGTGTTTCGGGTTTTCAACTTTTGCTATTGGCACATATTAGTTAAAACCGATTCAACCTTTCTCTGGTAAAGGTTGCTCTTTGTTGTTGTTCTTTTGTTCTTGCGAGAGGATGATAACATAATGGGGGGGAGTTCTAACTTGAACTTGTGCTTAATGATATATCTTTCTGGGGAGAAGAGGATGCGGAATCTGAGGCAACGAATTTTTTAGTTAATCGTTTTCCTGTTTAAGAAAAACCTGATTTTATTGCATATATTTTGCTTTTGCTTAACAAAATTTCGGTACAATTGATATTTATTCCATTATGTGTGTATGGATGTGTGTGTGTGTGTGATTCAATTGTTTCCGGTTAAGAAAAACTGTGTCAATTTATTTGGCTTATTGTTTGGTATCAAGTGTTTTTGCTTAACGAAATTTCGATGCAATTGCGTTGCTATAATGTCTACATTTGTTTCAATTGCTTCCGGTTACGAGAAATAATTGTGCAAGTCAGTTTATTTGGTTTTTATATATTGTTTATGGCTTAACAAAATACAGGATCATTTGTTTAGTCCAATTCGATTCCGGATAAGAGAAACTAAGTTAATTCTGATCTTAGTTAGACTTATCAAATTGAAGGATTCGGTTATTCAAGTCTAATCGAATGCCTTGACAAGAAATACTAGTTAACTAACCTAGTACTTGTCTTGTCTAAAGTGAAAGGTCTAAGTTATTGTATGAATAATTAGAACCTGATGAGAAAAATAAAGTTAATTCTGATCTTTATTTTAGTCTTATCGAAATAAGCGATTGTATTTTTTCAATCGGTTTAGCAAGGGAACTAAGTTTCTTAGTCAATTTGTTAAACTATTAGGAAAAATTGCTTCGGGCAATTGTTTCCTTGATAACATATTAGAACCATATTACTTGTAGTTTTGGTTTTGATATTGGTTATCTAAAATGGTATGTGAAACCTTCGTGCTTAACTCTTATAGGTTGTACAAGTATTTTAGATTTGTAAGATCCTTTCGGTTTGACCTTTATTTGATCGAACCTTTGTCATTTTGTGACAAAAAGGGGGAGAAATATATGGAGTAAACAAGTGATTTGTAATCACTATGGAAAGGACAATTGTGCTTAAACGTTATATCTAACGAAAGAGTAAAGCATTGACTAAGGGGGAGCAACATATCATATTGCTATTGTAGCTATCTTGACTACAAAAGGGGAATAACAAATATGTTCGGATTGAAAATCTACCTATCTTTCCTTTAGGGGGAGTATTAGCTTTGTTATTCAAATGTCAACAACGGCATTTATGGTTTGAATATATGCAGGTTATTGTGTTGTTGAAACTTGGAATCAAGCGTATGTGTAATGAATTCTTGTAATTTGTTTATCCATATGTATTAAGAGTTTTGTCACCAAAATTGACTAAGGGGGAGATTGTTAGAGCATAGCTCGGTTGAACCCACCAAGCGTTGGTATGTCAAGTTTGGTTGTCATATTTTAGTGAATCAAAACTCATCTAAGAGTTGCTTGATTATGTAACTAGAGGTATAGGTTAGACTAGAAAGTCTAGGATTATGAGACATACAAGTATTACTCGAAGACCTGAAGAATGTGAAGAAATAACAAGCTATAACGACAACATCATCCTTCCTCTCGAGGTTAGTAATATTGACTTGAACTGTTTCATTCCTAACGTATCTTTCAAGTCGTTCTATATTGAAAACATAACTGCGAAGCCGTGAATTATTATACTCTAGTAGTAAGACATGATCATATGATCATATTGTTAAGGAATTAGAATACGAAGTATAACGCTTATCTTTTGAACTTCGTATATATGACATCGACGTAATCGTATGAATGCTATTGTGATTATGTGTATGGGTAAAGGTGAAGATTTCATCCTAGGGAACAATGTTTACATTTGTTTAAAGAAAGTATATTCATGAACTTTTTTTATGAATCGAAAGGGAAATCGCTAGGCTTATTGGTGATAGGTGTCTAAAACACCTTGATATTTATCTATTGTTTATGCTTTCTTTGCTAAGTTTTCTTGTAAAGTATGTATCTTATGTTTAGTTTTGAGTTTTAGGTACTTTGGAGTCATTTGGAACAAAAGAAGAAGAAACGTCGCTTAAAAGGAAAATGGTGCAAATGTTGTTGGAGGCGAAATTATTTCTCATTATTTGCTTTTATTTCTTCATCTCTGTCTGAAAAGCATGTCAGCTTTAGTGATGCAAATTATTGTCTGAAAAGCATGGCAGCTTTATTGATGAAGAGAAATTGAAAAGAATAAGTGAATCTGAGAAATAAGAGACGGTTGTTGTTGTTGGAAGGATTCGAATAAGAGCAAAAGCGTCAATACTCATGTGCAACTGCTATTGGGAACGGAGCGATTAGGGGCAACCTGCTGAGTTATGTTTATTGGCTGTCACTGTTGGTGGCTTGAATCTGATTGCCGGGTGCCTACACTCTGGGGTTCTCAGAGCTGGGGTGGATACATCCATTCTTCTTCCTACACAAAACCTAAATTTCAGAGAGAACAAATCATATGTTTTATTTCTCTACCTGAAACCGAGAGAAACAGTGAGAAAATACGGCTGTGGCTGTTCGCTGAGATTGAGAAAGGAATTCAGGGACAAACCAAGGTGATGGTGCTGTGTATGCTGGTGGTTGTAGTTTTACAAGGAACAGATGGAGTTTGCAACAGGAGAAACAATGAAGAAATGGAATCTGGTTGCTGTTGGAAATGGATTCAAACATCAGTGAAGGAGATCGAAGATTGAGACAAACACAGAGAAGGGAGAATCGAGTGAATCCAGAGAATATGAAGCTGCTACCGTAAATTGAACAAGAAAAGAAGAAATTGATGACTGAATTTAAGTTAGGGTTTTGATTCTGTCATTGCAGATCGAGGAGCAGTTAGTATTTGCCATTTCTGCAAATAAGAGAGATGAAGGAGAGAAGAACAAGGAGGAAGACGATGGATATGGAACAGATTCAAGGTGGGTTTGGTTTGAATTGATCGAGAGAAGAAGTGGCAGTGAAATTGCTTGATTCTGGTGATGAATGAGTGAATTGCAGGAGGTGGGTCTTAACTGAGTTGATGATGCTGTATAGATGTATGCTAGGACAGGGGAGTGCAGAAAAGAAAATGGAATTGCAGCTGTGTTGGCATCACAGGGAAGAAGATGCACTGAACTCAGAGAAGAAATCAGATGGAGAATAGTTTGAGAAGCTGAGATAAGAAGAACTGATGGTGCTTTGAGGCTGATTGTTGGTGATTGCAGAGTGGTTGACAAGGAATGGAGTTGCTGGTGGTATATGAAGTTCAGGTAAAGTTGAAGCTGCAATTTATGTGTTGGATCTGTTGCAGGTAATAGCATTTCAGATGCAGTTTGAAGTAGATAGAATGGAAGTGCTGCAATAGATGAATGCTAGGTGCTGAGGGATGCTGTATTAGAATTGGTGTTTGAATTGAGCTTGTGTTGCTATCTTAGAAGATGATGCTGTTAGTAAGGAGATGCAGATGAACTGGGATTAGTGGTGTCAGGTTTACAGGGATGAATGATTTGTTAGTAAGGAGATGCAGATGAACTAGATCAAGGACACACTGGTTGTTCCAAATCCCATAATGAGAGAAAATCGCATACTATCACCACCTGATCGGGATTAAAATTACATCCTCACCTTGTGTGCCGAATTTATGTGTGAGGAAGTAAATATCAAGGCACTTTTGTGTGGATTATGGGTGAAAAAGTGGGGGTACAACAACCTCACCCAATATTTCGCTTAGCAATCTGTATGGATTAACTCCAATATACTTTTAAGAGAATCAACTAGACACTCAATCTTAATAAAAAGTATATCAAAGAGTTATTTCACAATTTCTCAATTCAATCCTCACTCAAACAAATAGAAATATGCGAGCCTGATTGAATACAAGAGAAATAACTTGAACGGTGTCAAAGACCAATGTTTAAGGATCAATCAATTTCAATCAACAACCAAAGGTTGGATTTACTAATTGATCAATTCAACGCACAACCTGTGATATTTCAATTATATAACAAAATATAATGCAGAAAAGAAATAACACAAACACCAGAAGTTTTGTTAACGAGGAAACCGCAAATGCAGAAAAACCCCGGGACCTAGTCCAAATTGAACACACACTGTATTAAGCCGCTACAGACACTAGCCTACTACAAACTAACTTCGGTCTGGACTGTAGTTGAACCCCAATCAATCTCACACTGATCCAAGGTACAGTTACGCTCCTTACGTCTCTGATCCCAGCAGGATACTACGCACTTGATTCCCTTAGCTTTCAACTGGCTCACCAAGTTTCTCCACAATAATTTGCTTTTGCTTATCCTTGTCTTCAATTTTGTACACAACAAAATATAAACTCAAAATAATTTTCAAAATCCAGGCATTCAGCTTTAAGCAATCTAGATATTATCAGAACCATGTCATTACTGTGATGCAGGAAACTCCTAAGATTAAGGGGTACAACATCAATTATCAGTTTCTCCACCACTCAATTATGTTGGTTTGTTTCTCCACCACTCTAAGCAAACCAATTGAGTGTAAAAAATTTCACAAGTTGGAGCAGTCTCATCTTTCTCTTCTAGTAGCTAGTGTTTACTTAATAAACATGACAGCATAATACAAAAACCAGAGCAATTATCTCATCCAAATCGCCAACTTCTTCCTTTGGTTCATAGCTACCCCTTGGGATCAGAAGATCAATTGCATCATCAATCTGCAATACAATACAAGTGGAGATAAGAACCAATATATGAAACATAGCACTGCGAAATAACCATCTGCTTGTTTGATCTGATTACACACCTTACATATATTAGAAAGCTCTGTTCTTGAAGTCACAAATCCGATAAGCTTTGATCAAATGGACTCAGCGATAACCTATGAAAGCATAAACCATCAGTCGGTTGAATAATATCAGAACCATATTCGATATCTAGAGAACACGTTGAATCAAACAGTCTAGCATGTAGTTATCATATACCAAACATATGAAATCGAGTATTGAGAAAGTGGAGTTAGAGAATTTACCCAAGAATCTTATTCTCGATGCTACCTTCAAGAGCTTGTCCAAGACCAATCCAAGCTCTATTTATGAATCTACATACAATAAACAACAAAATGAGTTATCAGAATGAAACCTTCAACAGAAAATTAAAATTGAACCAAAAAAAAGATTTTCATTGAAAATATACAAAACTAACCAACACCAAAGCATAAACCACACTACAGGTACCAACAATACAGACCACCATTTCTAGCATCTAACCTTGAGAAGCCAGAAAAAAAATTCTAGCCAAGCTAGTAGATTTGTCAAATTCAATACTCACTAAACATATTAAATATAACATGCCATCTCTAAGGATCTTCCAGTTATCTTCCTCAACAATACATGTGAAAACAAAACTTATAGTCTGTTGATGTTCTTCTCATCCTGTACAAGAATTAAAAAATAAAAATCGGAATCCTTAAGAAAACTGAACACCCAATTTTGTTTGACAAAAATTCTGGATGACTTCTAATTATTCATTAGCACATGCATAGAATATAGAAATTTAATTTCAGTAAAAGCAAATGCATTGGAGAGCAAAACTCCAATGCCCAGGGTTCAGAAATCATCATATAATTAAATAGCTCGGCTTCTAATAACATCAAGATCCATCTCAGTAGGATCAGTTGCTTGCAACTCTACCTGAATTCTGTCAAGCTCTCTCTTGAACCTCTCCTTTGAACTCGCATAAGTCATCTTGGTCCTCACTCTTGCTGTATCAGGAGACCTTCAAAACACAAAACATGAGACAAAGGTTATTCACAGTTCTAACCCTGACCCGAATTCCGATCAGACAACGAAAAATACACTAGTAAAAGTTACCAATGGATGAAGAAAATCTTGCTCTTTTGTCAATTCTCTGCAGTCACGAAATCAAAATCATAGATAGCATATCGGCACTCATCGGCAGGAAGGTTGGAAGTGAAATTTCCATAGCTTTCAACTGGCTCACCAAGTTTCTCCACAATAATTTGCTTTTACTTATCCTTGTCTTCAATTTTGTACACCACAAAACGGGAAGTCCTTTTGGCCTTCAGTTCCAAAAATATTTGTTTGCAATCGTCGTGCACAGCGATCCCCGACGCTGCATTAGCGTAATACAAAAAATCTAATCCAACAATTCAAAAACAAACTATATACACATATACCAAAATCAATACCAATCCAAATATACATCATACAACTATTGCATGTTAAGATACAGAACCAAAACCTAATTCTGTATTATAAGCCTAACATGTAGCACATAAGAAAACTCAGTCTTAAAATGCAAGTAATGGAGTAAGTTACTAGAAACTGCCCCCTTGGTCCTAAAGCATACTTTCAAAAACGCGTAGCACATAAGAAGCCTCATCTGAGTAAATCCAAGACTAGCCATGTACTATAAATATAGATGTTAATGTCAGACCAGCAATTGCCAATTATGAGCACTAACAAGGTTTCAACGGTCATGTACTTAGTCAACCAGAGCTTTAACTACATAACCGATAACACAAGGTTTTTTCCCCTTGCAAAAATGGATCATAGAACAAGCTTGTAGTACAACACAAAGAGACTCAGAGAATGCAAATTCTTGACTTAGTTACACCATACAACTCACGTTGATAGATAAAATATACATTTTTCATTTAAGCCTTACATCAAACACTTGATACACTGAAAAAAAAATAGCATGTTCAACTCACAATCCCATATAAAGACAGAGAGATATATACCAAACCAACATTCTGGTAGTATTGGTTTCCTCCATTTCCAGATACTTTAGAGCTACATTAAGACAAGTCAGGAATCAGTAAGAACACAAATAAGTATCAAAGACAAACATCACTAAAATAAAAGATTTTAGTTCTTCTCACCATTGATAAAACTTTAAGTTGCTTCAAATAAGCCTTCTCCGTATCTATAGATCAAAAAATAAAAACCCAATTAAAATCATTAGTGGATACAGACGATCTACAAACTTAAGAATCAAGAGCTTCAACCAGGAAACAAATAAAAACACAATTAAAATCATTAGTGAACACAGAGGATCTACAAACTTAAAAATCAAGAGCTTCAATCAGGAATCAGTTGAAGTAAACCGGAAACCAATTCAGGAAAAACAATACTTAGATCGAAACTATTACAAAAAAAAATCAAGAGCTTAAATTTACCCTAACCCCTAATATTAAAAATTACATTTCTGAGATTGAAGATGATGAGTCGGATGAGCCAAATAATTACCCAAAAGGGTAGTCACCCAATTACTAATCCATAGATAGGGTTTGCTATATCATGGATTTCTTTCAAGCAGCAGCAGCAACAACCTCTGTGAAGTAAAACCGAAAAGACTGTTCAGATATGAAATCAACTGAGAGAAAGTGAAATAAATTCAGAAAAAGAGCAGAAGAAAATTTAGCTTCAACTCAATTAGGAAAGAGTTTTCATGGTGGAGATTTTCTTCCTAGTCAGTGCCGTGAAATGGATCTGGTAAGTGAAGAGAAAATACAAGTTTTTCTTCGGAGAGAGGAGGCGGCTGTGAAGAAAGAGAAAAAGAAAAGAGAACGAATGAAAGAAAAGAGAAAAAGATAACCTTTTGACCACAAACATAAAATAATCTGACCAGAGAAATAATACTATTAGTATGTCGTTGCCTAAGTCAACTAAAGTCCGTTATACAAATCATCGTTGTTTAAGTCAACAAAAGTCAAAAGAGAACGACAGTTTGACTCTAGTCAACGGCACTTTACTATGTTGCTAGATCGTGATTCTCAGTTTGTGTCGTTTCATTGTGTCTCTATTAGCCCATTCTCCACTAGTGTAGCCTATTACAAACTAACTTCGGTCTGGACTGTAGTTGAACCCCAATCAATCTCACACTGATCCAAGGTAAAGTTGCGCTCCTTACGTCTCTGATCCCAGCAGGATACTACGCACTTGATTCCCTTAGCTGATCTCATCCACAACTAAGAGTTGACGACCCAAAGTCGAAGACTTTAATAAACAAATCTGCCTCACACATAAAAGTCTACAGGAATAAGTAAATCTGTCTCCCACAGAAATACCTACGAGTTTTGTTCTGTCTTTTGATAAATCAAGGTGAACAGGAACCAATTGATAACCCGGACTTACATTCCCGGAGAACAGCCTAGAATTATCAATCACCTCACAATAATCTTAATAGACTAGCGAAACAAGATATTGCGGAATCACAAACGATGAGACGAAGGTGTTTGTGACTACTTTTCTATCTTGCCTATCGGAGAAATTAATCTCAAGCCAATCTTACGATTGTACTCAAATACGATAGAAACAGCAAGATCATATCACGCAACTACAGAGAAAATAGTTGGGTCTGGCTTCACAATCCCAATGAAGTCTTTAAGTCGTTGACCTATAGGGTCTCGATAGAAACCTAAGGTTAAAGGAGAATCGACTCTAGCTTATACAACTAGTATCACACAGGAGGTGTGGGGATTAGGTTTCCCAGTTGCTAGAGTTCTCCTTTATATAGTCTTCAAATCAGGGTTTGCAATCTAAGTTACCTTGGTAACAAAGCATTCAATATTCACCGT
>JAJJMB010007708.1:15196809-15254175 GCA_023531105.1 Papaver atlanticum
ATGGTTAGCCATATGAGCACTTTCATATCAACCTTATTAATCTTCACCATAACTAGTTCAAATGACTCAAAAGAACTACTTAGAGAGTTGTTCAATTGTTTAGATCTCAAAGAAGTATACAAGACACAATCGAAGCAAAAACGATTTTTATTCACTCGAATCGATTCATGAACATTATAGCCACGGTTTGCAAATATGCATTCCTTAATTTATAAATGTCTTAGTTTTCGAATAAACCGTTTTTAGAAAATTACCCACTTAAGTATGCATACGGGTACACATACTTTAATACCCGGATTGAGCTTGTTTTCAGTTCACAAACTCCAGCAGAAATTCACGGGATGTGAACTTCCGACAGTACGTGTACTTAGCTCCGGTCATCCTAAACCAGTAAAGTACGCATACTTTGCTTCAAAGATTTTGGACTTACACAAGTATGAGTTCACATACAATATTTATATCTAATCAAGGTTATATATTCTAAACTCTCATTTCAATCATTGGAACATTCTTAGAGGATGTTATATAGTTGTTATTCACAAACTATTTTTCATCAAAGCGATTTTCAAGAGATTGAAATAATCAACATGACTTTCGTCACGAGTAAAGATGAACTTGGCTAAAGCGAAAGCTTCCCAACACATATTTCGAGAAATAGATAAGCGAGATAAACTCGACTCGAAATAGCAAATGTGTATAATTGAAGTCTATATAGCAATACGACTTTTGTCTCAAGATAGGAGATAGAGTAGATAGAATTTTGAGTGATAGATAAGTTCAAGTCTCCACATACCCTTTTTTTCGATGAAGTTCCACCTGTTCCTTGAGTAGTTCTTCGTCTTTGTATGATGAACGCCGTGGAGTCTAGTGCTCAACTACACTTACTATCCTAGTCCGAGACTTAGCTATAAGTAGACTAGAAATCAAGACTTATAGTTTTGGCAACTAAACTTGACAAACAAGCTTGAGATAGCAACGCTTGCGAGTTCGACCGAGCAGTGCTATAACAATGGGAATAAAATATAGTAATTGAAAATATATTCAAATTATTCGTATTTATAGGAATATTTAATTTTCGGAAGTATGAAAAATATAAAAGGATCCTTCTCCTACTCTGGTCATTCCTTGTCTGAACTATGAGTCATGATCCGATGTCTTCTCTTGATAAGGTGCATGATCTGAAAGATCTCTTTAAGAATAAGCCTGCACCTTCTCTTGATGTTGAGAAATCTAAGAGGAAAATCAAAAAGAGAGATTGACTTAGCAAGAAGGAAAGAGACAATATGCTGAAGAAAGATCAGTGTATTGAGGCATTGACACACTTTTGTGTTCAATCAAAGACAGAATTACATGTTCTTGCAGAATCCTTCACGAAAACTTCTCAAATGCAAGAAATTCTGGTTAAGCAACAAGGTTATCTACTTGAAGAAATTCACAAGCTGAAGATTGAAAGTAATAATCTGCCTTCCTCTAGCACTGATATGAAGGACTAAGTTGCAAGAAAAAATAGACATCAGTTTTTGATTTATTTCAATTATTGTATAAGGTCTATTTCTGAATAAAACTATCTATTATTAATGAATAAAATTATTATTTTATAATTTTTCTTGTGATAGTTTTTCCGATTACATAGCATGTGCTTGAATGATTTATATTATTGCTATGTGTTTATGGGATGTTGATATGATTTTTAATTGTTGTAGAAAAAGTGGTAATAAGATTCGTTCAACTCGGACTTGTGAAGAATAATTTTTAGACTTTATTAAGAAAACTAGAAAAATCAAAATAATGTTTTGGTCAAGATTATAAAAAGCACTGAGACTCAGGATTCCACCAAATTCCATTCATGTGATTCAAATAATAATTCCAATCAATTATAGCTCAAATATTAAAAATATGGACTCTTATTCTTTGCCAAAAGTAGATTTTTGAAAAGCAATGACTGTAAATCAAAAGCATGATGTATCAAAAATACATTGACCAAGCATACATCATCAAACAATATCACACCCATTCAATAAAAATCATAAATCAATTAAAAATCAATGCAAATAGTTCTAAAAGAATTATTAGAATTACCACATGAGTGAAATAGGGCTTCCTCCGTCATCTCAGTGTTGGGGTTTAGCTCCTCATGGTAAAAATATGATCAAAAGATAGAAACATGGCTCAAAAGTTGTTTTTATTGAAGGAGAATAATAATACAGCGAATCTGCAACGCTTTATAGTCGTTACAGAAGTCACCGTTACAACTGAAGTGCTGTTAATAAACGATAAATCGGTTCTGCTGTTGAAGAACGACACTCGTATGCGACTGTTCCGTGTGGGTCAATGTTCTTCGTGTTCTTCAGCAGCAGCAGCAGCAGAACCCGGTTTCCTGCACCTTTGATTTCTCGGCTGTGTGGTGTTCTAAACTTCCCCTAACTTTCGACACCCCTTCTATATGACCCAACCAATCTATTTATATCAAAAAGAGCGATTAAATCTCTCCAAAATCTTCCAAAATCTCTTCCTTTCTCTTCACGGCAAAGTTGCGGCAATTTCTTGTTTTAGAATTTATACGCGTTTCTGAGCTTTCCGTTTGATTCCAAACACTTCCTTAGATAGATACCAATCTTTGGGAAGGTTTATAGCACTTTAATCTCTCTAAAATTTCCTAAAACAGGTCACACACGTGACTTTCCATATTTTGCTGTTGAGATAAAAATCCGTCGATTGAGCCCAGTTTAATTGAATTCAACACCCATATTAGATTCCTAGACCCATAAGGAGTCTATCCTATGAAAATCAGAGGTTTAGTCGACCTCAAACTCCTCCAAATCACTAACACCAAAACTGCCAGAAACATGTTTTCTGTTTTGGTTTTGGTTTCCCGCCAAAAAAGGAATTTGAACGTGAATGGGAAAGGTTACCCCTTATCCAGTAGTCGCCCCTTATCCGTTGCTAGAGTCCGCATAACACTCGTCCCTTGGGTTGCATTTATCAACTTTTCGATCCAATTTCGTCGCAAAAGCTTATTTCTCCAAAAACACCTACAAAGAGATAAAATGCCAAAATAAGTACAAAAATGGGTACTAACAATATACACAATAGAGATGAAAATAGACACATAAATGCGTCTATCAAATACCCCCAAACTTATTATTTGCTAGTCCCGAGCAAATCAAAAACAGAAAATAAAATCCTAACTCACTGTCGCAGGCATCGTCGATTGCACTTAGCATGTGCAACAAGCCTTTAAACCCCTAGGTGGCCCTAGTGGCCGAGTTATAGTCTCGGGAGGGTTTACTAGAGATATACCCACAAAACCTTTACTCCAGACCCTAGCTATCTACTCAGAACCTTGGAATGGCACTAAAGAACCTCCTTGGTTGGCATACTTATTGATTACGGGAGGTAGTACCCTGATGCGAAATTCTAATTGTTGTACACGAGTTTGCACTCAAGCATACTAAAATTCATATATGAGTGACAAAGCTCTACTCAGATAGTCGCACTATGGACATCAATATCCGGAATCAAACAAATCGCATGAATAGATTAAGAAGATGGATATAGAAATAGATGGTTGCGAATGAACTTCAATGCCAAGATGAACCTATGACCTAGTGGATTAAGATACTGGTATGGACTAATATCAACACAACTGGCATATACAAGGGAACCAGTGGTCGATAATCCTAAATCTACATCAACTCAGCTGGCATATACAAGGGAACTAGTGGTCGACTTTATAATAAACTTTTTTTTTTTTTAACGACATGATTAGATCTTTTGGATCCAAGCGCATGCTTCTTGTCAACAGATTACATGGTAATTCCCATGGATCCTGCGTTCCACGCTTGTTTAGGCGACGGAGACAGGGAGAACACACACATATTGCTATCCAAGTGTTAATATTTATTCCGATTGGTCTAATTGGTCTGGTCTTTTTTTTTTTTTTTAGTAACTCAATAACTCTATTTCAACCAGCAGATATCAACATAAAAATTTGCAAAAACAAAAACAGAAGTAATAAGATGATTCCGAGATACGGTGAAACTATCATGTTATTTCTAACACCTGAGCTCTATGCTTTTATGAATAGACTCTTATAGATGTTTCCATTTAGTCAGATTGGTCCCTCAACTCCTAAAACCAAAATGCTTCCATCCACTTAGATTGGTTAGTGCCATCCTTAATAGCCATAAATTTCTAGGCTCTGGAGTTTATAATGCAACTAAAAAGTTTCTCCCATACCCCCAAACTTAAATCTAACATTGTCCTCAATGTTCTAAAGATAAAATTAAAAGCATGAACCATGGGTTACCTCCCAAGAAGTGCTAAGTTTAAAGTCTTCAGCCAGACTAAGAAAGGATTAGTCACTCGAATCATAAAGTAACAGTCGGAATAACTGTGGGTCTTCAAAAAATAGAGTTGACCAAAGGAAATTGCAATAAACCAAGAAAGTGACTCAGAACCTAATAGGTGACACATTTGAAATCTATATGTTCCCACATTTGGAAGAAAAATATTTGGTGGGAAAACAAACTCGACCGGGGTATCATAGCCTGGGTAAACCACATCAACCAGAGGATGGGTTTCTAACAACTGAACTTCCTTATGGAATCACTAGATTCAGGGAAATGTGTATGAAGATAATCTGTTAAAACGGTTGAGGCACATATGTCAAGTCCCAAGTGAGGGACCTTTCTAAGAGTTAAAGCACATGGAGAATGAAAATCACCCCCAAACTTAGAGTTTTCAGTGTCTCTAGTTAGACTAGTCACAATCTCCCTAATTTCTAGGTCATCAGATTCCTGAAAATAGGCAATTGATTCTTCTAAGTCAAGTTCATCCTCACTCATCTCTATGAGTTCATTTTCTTTGTCTAAGACTATTGTTTCTAAATCACTAGACAATAAAACAGTATTTTCAGAATAAACTCGTTCCTCTAAACCATTATTGGCTTCGTAATCAAAAAGAAATACTATATCGTCTAAAACGGGGATATCTCTAGACAAATCCTCGTCCTTTTGAATAGGTGAATAATTATTAAAATTATTTGGATTTGAACTAGAAATAACATTATCATTATAAAGCTCAATTGGAGTAACAAATTCCTGATCACTATGCCTACATATTTAAGATTCTTCAGCAACACTATCCTCATCATAATCGTCATTATAATAGCATGGAAATGGTTGAACCTCATCTAAACATGTAGTGTTACCAATTCTAACCTCGTCATATTGATTATGCAAATTACTATCATTATTTTCAAGGGTATTATTGGAAACACTGTATTGGAAATTAAGATTATTTCGAGCAAGTCTTTCATTCGTCTCAGCCATCAGCTTGAGGGATTCCTCTATAGAAAGTTTTCTCAATGGTGCAGTTTGTCTATTCATTTCCGATTGAGACTCATATGTAAAAAGTCATAATGTGTTGAATCAATTTGTGTTTACAAAAGTTGTGTTTAGCATAAACATATGTGTTTCGGGTTTTCAACTTTTGCTATTGGCATGCATTAGTTAAAACCGTTTCAACCTTTCTCTGGTAAAGGTTGCTCTTTGTTGTTGTTCTTTTGTTCTTGCGAGAGGATGATAACATAATGGGGGAGATTTCTAACTTGAACATGTGCTTAATGATATATCTTTCTGGGGAAAAGAGGATGCGGAATATGAGGTAACGAATTTGTTAGTTAATCGTTTTCCTATTTAAGAAAAGCCTGATTTTATTGCATATATTTTGCTTTTGCTTAACAAAATTTCGGTACAATTGATATTTATTCCATTAAGTGTGTATGGATGTGTGTGTGTGTGATTCAATTGTTTCTGGTTAAGAAAAACTGTTGATGAGCACGCAAGTGTGACGCATTTTCACCCATAAATACATTAGCTGGGACTCATTTTATCACTAATAAACTTGTTTGTAGGTGTTTTGGGGCAATAAACATTTTTGGAAAATTCGGCTCAAAAAGTTGTTAAAGGCACCACCTTGATGACACGTGTTATTCGGGCTCTCTCTGTTGGTTAAGGGGCACCTCAATTACTAAGAGGCACCTTCTTTACTATTCAACACCTATTGCTATTCACACTCCGGATTAGGCTAAGGGCTGCCCACCTTCTTCTTCATTTCAAATTCTGTTTTTTGCGGGAGATAGTGGCAACACAAAAACAGATTTAGGGTTCGAATTTAGGTTGTATTTTAGAGAGACTCAAGGGACGAAACTCATTGGGCTTGTTCCTTTGGGATAAACAGAGATGGTAGGAATGTTGGATTCAATCCAGTTGGACCAGATAATCGTTAAAAAGGAAACAGAGTTCACGGGAAGAATATTATGAAACTACGGGATTTTATGGATTCGGTTTGGAGAGCTTCTGGTGAGACTCGATTGAAGATTTAGCTTGGTCTGGGCCTGTTAAACTCAAATAGGACTGGTAAGTCCTTCAGATTCGAGAAAAGATGGGTTGAATACGTAGATTTGGTTATAACAGAAAAGAGAAGATATTCACGGGTTTTCCAGCGTTCACTGAGGTTTGGCGTGTGTTTGACTCAATCAAAGACAATCTAGGAACATTCGATATGCAGGAAAATATGAAGAGTGAATTGCAGCCGCGTGAGAATAAAGAAAATATTCCCGAGTTTAATGTCATTACTGTGAGAAGATTATGAGCAATTATTCGAGATATTTCTTGACTGATGGGTATATAAATGATTCCTGGGAGTCATAGAAGGAGATAGAGAGTTTTGGGGATACGACAGAGAGATGAGGCCGGAGAAAGGAAAGTGCAGAAGTCATTGATGCACTTTCAGGTGAAGAAGAAGACGAAGAGTAGATCACTGTTTGAATAGGCCTGTCATTTTTTCTTTGTAACAGTTACTCAATTGTGACAGTAGGTTCTGTAACAGCCATAAAGCGTTACGAATCTCTGTTCTATTACAATTCTTCAATAAAAACACCTTTTTGAGCAATGAATTATCTTTTTGAGTGTGTTTTCACCATGTGGAGCTAGACCCCATCACCGGGATAAGGAAGGAAGCCAAATTTCACTAATGCGGTAATTATATTAATTCTTTTTATGACTAATTGCACAATGAATTCTGATTATCTTTGAATGGTTGTCATTTCAATTGATGGGTTATGCTTGCTTAAATGTTTTGATATCCCATGCTTTAGATTTACATCCATTACTTTCGAAATCTACTATAGGCAATGAATTAGAGTCAATGCAACTTTATATTATGAGTTATTATTGTTTAGAATTGGTATTTAAACTGCATAAAATTGAAGTCTGGTGGAATTCCAAGTCCCGGTCATCTCTTCATCCTGTGACAATATTTTGTATATATTTTTATTTTATTTTATTTTATTAATTCTTAAAATCAATCTCATCAAGTCCGAGTGAACGACAACCTTTCTTACCACTATCTAAAATTCGATCAATTTTTGGCGCCGCCGGCGCGGGCTTGTTTTTAGATTTGTTTTTAGGTTTTTATTTTTATTTTTATTATTTTTGTTCCTTTTTACGCGTTTTGGTATTTTATGTTTGCTTTCAGATTTGGTGCGGAGCTTATGAAAAAGAGAAAGTGTTGAAAAGTAAAGCGAAGCCAAAGAAGGAAAGAAAAGAGAAATCCAAAGGAGAAAAGAAGAATATTTTTGTATATAGTTAATTTATTTTTATTATTTTATTTTTAGAAACTGTAATTAGGGTTATATTTTTGTAATCTTTTATTTTATTTTTTTGGACACTTTTTGGACTATTTTTTGGGACATTGGACATTATTATTTTTAAAACCCTAAGGAAGGATTAATTTAAATAAAACTGCTGCAGGGAAGGACGACAGTTACGATACTGTCTCGGCCCCTCAAGTTCGTACACTGACATAGGATTCGGTGGCCTGAGTCGACTTCAACGGTTCATCGCCCGTCTGGTACGGGAGGTAAGACTCTATCCACCCACGAATCCCCTGTCAGTGGGTTTTATTTTGTGTTAAGAATGTCGAACTGGTATTATAATAGCCAATACAACGAATATCCGACTGAGCAACATGGACATTATTCCTATTATGATCATAGTGTGAATAGTGGTTGGGAACGCCATCCTTTTGAAGGATATGGGTCATACCATGGTGAGCCAAATTACTATCCACATGTATACCGGTCATACGAGCAAGATTCTTATACTTCTCCTCAACTAGAGTCGGCACGTAAGATACTTGAGTCAACACGTAAGTTACTTGAGTCGACATATAAGTCAACTGAGACAAATGACTTAGTTATGGACGAAAGAACCGCAACCAAGAGTGAACCTTCTATACATGATACTATCAGGAAGTCATGTGAGTCGATTCAGAAGCGTTTGTTAGAGGCGCAAAATGCTCAAAATAAGCTTAATTTTCAAGATAGTGTTTCCAATAGTACCCTTAAAAATGAGGATAGTTATTCAGATAATCAAGATAACGAGGTTAAAATTGGTAACACTACTTATTTAGATGAGGTTCGATCATTTTCATGTTATTATAATGATGATTGTGATGAGGATAGTATTGATGAAGAATCTGAAATATGTAGGCATAGTGATCAGGAATTTGTTACTCCGATTTAGCTTTATAATGATAATGTTATTTCTAGTACAAATCCAAATAATTTTAATAATTATTCACCTATTCAAAAGGACGAGGATTTGACTAGAAATACCCCCGTTTTAGACGATGTACTATTTCCTTTTCACGAAGCCAATGATGGATTAGAGGAACGAGTTTATTTTGAGTCTAGCGATTTAGAAACAATAGTCTTAGGCAAAGAAAATGAACTCGTAAAGATGAGTGAGGATGAACCAGACTTAGAAGAATCAATTGACCATTTTCAGGACCTAGAAATTAGGGAAGTTGTGACTAGTCTTTCTAGAGACACTGAAAACTCTAAGTTTGGGGGTGATTATCATTCTCCATGTGCTTTAACTCTTAGAAAGGTCCCTCACTTGGGACTTGATATATGTGCCTCAACCATTGTGACAGATTACCTTCAAACTAGCTCTCCCGAACCTAATAATGTCCAGGAAGAAGTTCAGTTGTTAGAAACCCATCCTATGGTTGATGTGGTTTACCCAGGAGATAATACCCAAATTGACTTTGTTCCTTCCAAATATTTTTCAACCAATTGTGGGAACGTATAAGTTTCAAATGTGTCAATTATTAAGTTTTGAGACTAAACCTAATTACTTTAGGAGATTAGGGTCGACACATTTGCTTAAGAATGACCACTACCGTGGTCAACTGTGTGAGTCAAATCTGATTGACTTAGAGAATCCCCAATTATGCAGGTTGTTGTTATGTGCTTCTAAGTTCTTAGTTAAGTATTTCCAGACTCTTCAACCTGACCTTCAGGATCTTACCTTTGAGGAAATTCGGCCCTTGAAAACATTTTATCTAGAGAATTTTATAGAACCTGAACCTGAACCACAACTAGATATAGTTGTCTTAATTACAAAATTAGATAAGGGTATGTTCGGTATCTTCATGGTCTGTTGTAATTTACTTTTCCTTTGGGTAACACTTTTTGATTCAGATGACCCGCAGTTGTTCAGGTTACTTCTTTATGATTCTATGAGGTGACTAATCCTTTCTTAGTCTGGCTGAAGACTTTAAACTTAGCACTTGCTGGGAGGTAACCCATGTTTTCGATACTCTGGTAATATCCTTCCTCACTTCCTTTGGATAGTAACAATTTCTCCTTGTTCATGTTTTTAATTTCATCTTTAGAACATTGAGGACAATGTTAGATTTAAGTATGGGGGAGTGGTTATTAACTTTTTATTTTTATTTTTCAGGAATTTTCTTGCATATTATGACCAGCTGTTGAGCGGGTCTAAAAAAATAAATTATATATATATATATATTATGACCAGCTGTGTAGCGGGTCTAAATTTTTTTTATTTTTTATTTATGATTGTTAGGGTTATGACCAGCTGTGTAGCGAGTCTTTTTCTTTTTTTCTTGCATGTTATGACCAGCTGTGTAGCGGGTCTAAAAAAAATAAAAAAATTGACCAGCTGTGTTGCGGGTCTCTCTCTCTCTCTCTTATTATATGACCAGCTGTGTAGCGGGTCAATTTTCTGTTTTGCTCGAGGACTGGCAAAATGTAAATGTGGGGGAATTTGATGAGCACGCAAGTGTGACGCATTTTAACCCATAAATACATTAGATGGGACTCATTTTATCACTAATAAACTTGTTTGTAGGTGTTTTTGGGCAATAAACATTTTTGGAAAATTCGGCTCAAAAAGTTGTTAAAGGCACCCCCTGGAGGACACGTGTTATTCAGACTCTCTCTGTTAGTTAAGGGGCACCTCAATTACTAAGGGACACCTTCTTTACTATTCAGCACCTATTGCTATTCACACTCCGGATTTGGCTAAGGGCTGCCCACCTTCTTCTTCATTTCAAATTCTGTTTTTTGCGGGAGATAGTGGCAACACAAAAGCAGATTTAGGGTTCGAATTTAGGTTGTATTTCAGAGAGACTCAAGGGCCGAAACTCATTGGGCTTGTTCCTTTGGGATAAACAGAGATGGTAGGAGTGTTGGATTCAAACCAGTTGGACCAGATAATCGTTGAGAAGGAAACAGAGTTCACGGGAAGAATATTATGAAACTACGGGATTTTATTGATTCGGTTTGGAGAGCTTCTGGTGAGACTCGATCGAAGATTTAGCTTGGTCTGGGCCTGTTAAACTCAAATAGGACTGGTAAGTCCTTCAGATTCGAGAAAAGATGGGTTGAATACGTGGATTTGGTTATAACAGAAAAGAGAAGATATTCACGGGTTTTCCAGCGTTCACTGAGGTTTGGCGTGTGTTTGACTCAATCAAAGACAATCTTAGACGATCTAGGAACATTCGATATGCAGGAAAATATGAAGAGTCAATTGCATCCGCGTGAGAATAAAAAAAATATTCCCGAGTTTAATGTCATTACTGTGAGAAGATTATGAGCAATTATTTGAGATATTTCTTGACTGATGGGTATATAAATGATTCCTGGGAGTCATAGAAGGAGATAGAGAGTTTTGGGGATACGACAGAGAGCTGAGGCCGGAGAAAGGAAAGTGCAGAAGTCATTGCTGCACTTTCAGGTGAAGAAGAAGACGAAGAGTAGATCACTGTTTGAATAGGCCTGTCATCTTTTCTTTGTAACAGTTACTCAATTGTGACAGTAGGTTCTGTAACAGCCATAAAGCGTTACGAATCTCTGTTCTATTACAATTCTTCAATAAAAACACCTTTTTGAGCAATGAATTATCTTTTTGAGTGTGTTTTCACCATGTGGAGCTAGACCCCATCACCGGGATAAGGAAGGAAGCCAAGTTTCACTAATGCGGTAATTATATTAATTCTTTTTATGACTAATTGCACAATTATTTAAATGAATTATGATTATCTTTGAATGGTTGTCATTTCAATTGATGGGTTATGCTTGCTTAAATTTTTTGATATCCCATGCTTTAGATTTACATCCATTATTTTCGAAATCTACTTTAGGCAATGAATTAGAGTCAATGAAACTTTATATTATGAGCTATTATTGTTTAGAATTGGTATTTAAACTACATAAAATTGAAGTCTGGTGGAATTCCGAGTCCCGGTCATATCTTCATCCATTGACAATATTTTGTATATATTTTTATTTTATTTTAGTTTATTAATTCTTAAAATCAATCTCATCAAGTCCGAGTGAAAGACAACCTTTCTTACCACTATCTAAAATTCGATCAACTGTGTCAATTTATTTGGCTTATCGTTTGGTATCTTCTTTATTGTTTGGTATCAAGTGTTTTTGCTTAACGAAATTATGGTGCAATTGCGGTGCTATAATATATATGTTTGTTTCAATTGCTTCCGGTTACGAGAAATAATTGTGCAAGTCAATTTATTTGGTTTGTATGTATTGTTTATGGCTTAACAAAATACGGGATCATTTGTTTAGTCCAATTCGATTCCGGATAAGAGAAACTAAGTTAATTCTGAACTTAGTTAGACTTATCAAAGTGAAGGATTAGATTATTCAAGTCTAATCGAATGCCATGACAAGAAATACTAGTTAACTAACCTAGTACTTGTCTTGTCTAAAGTGAAAGGTCTAAGTTATTTGTCTGAATAATTAGAACCCGATGAGAAAAATAAAGTTATTTCTGATCTTTATCTTGATCTTATCGAAATAAGCGATTGTATTTGTGCAATCGGTTTAGCAAGGGAACTAAGTTTCTTAGTCAAATTGTTAAACTATTAGGGAAAATTGCTTCGGGAAATTGTTTCCTTGATAACATATTAAAACCAAATTACTTGTAGTTTCGGTTTTGATATTTGTTATCTAAAATAGTATGTGAAACCTTCGTGCTTAACTCTTATAGGTTGTACAAGTATTTTAGATTTGTAAGATCCTTTCGGTTTGACCTTTATTTGATCGAACCTTTGTCATTTTGTGACAAAAAGGGGGAGAAATATATGGAGTAAACAAGTGCTTTGTAATCACTACGGAAAGGACAATTGTGCTTAAACGTTATATCTAACGAAAGAGTAAAGCATTGATTAAGGGAGAGAACCATATCATATTGTTATTGTAGTTATCTTGACTACAAAAGGGGAATAACAAAGATGTTCGGATTGAAAATCTACCTATCTTGCCTTTAGGGGGAGTATTAGCTTTGTTATTCAAATGTCAACAACGGCATTTATGGATTGAATATATGCAGGTTATTGTGTTGTTGAAACTTGGAATCAAGCGTATGTGTAATGAATTCTTATAATTTTTTTATCCATATGTATTAAGAGTTTTGTCACTAAAATTGACAAAGGGGGAGATTGTTAGAGCATAGATCTGTTTAACCCACCAAGAGTTGGTATGTCAAGTTTGGTTGTCATATTTTAGTGAATCAAAACTCATCTAAGAGTCGCTTGATTATGTAACTAGAGACAACTTCGTATAGGTTAGACTAGAAAGTCTAGGATTATGAGACATACAAGTATTACTCGAAGACCAGAAGAATGTGAAGAAGTAATAAGCTACAACGACGACATCATCCTTCCTCTTGAGGTTAGTAATATTGACTTGAACTGTTTCATTCCTAACGTATCTTTCAAGTCGTGCTATATTGAAAACATAACTGCGAAGCTGTGAATGATTATACTCTAGTAGTAAGACATGATCACATGATCATAGTGCTAAGGAATTAGAATACGAAGTATAACGCTTATTTTTGAACTTCGTATATATGACATCGACATAATCGTATGAATGCTATTGTGATTATGTGTATGGGTAAAGGTGAAGATTTCATCCTAGGAAAAAATGTTTACATTTGTTTAAAGGAAGTATATTCATGAAATTGTTTTATGAATCGAAAGGGAAATCGTTAGGCTTATTGGTATTGTTATTCATTGCATATCTTTGGATTACCAATATATGTGAGTTAGTATAACCGATCATAACTTGTTATGTATCTTGGTATAACTAATCATAGTGCCTGACTTATGATTTGGTATGACTTCTTTTAGTGTAACAAATCCTAAGTAATCACCTGAGATGGTATAATCGATATTTGTAATTGGTGTGACCGATCCTAGTAATTGGTGTGACCGATCACAAAAGAGTTGTATAATATATCCTTGTAATTGGTGTAACCGGTACTAGTAATTGGTGTAATCGATCCTAGTGACTTGTGTAATCGATCACAAGTTGGTAACCGGTCCTGGTAACTTGTGTGTTCGATCACAAGCAAACCATATTGAGGTAGAACCGATCTTTGTGTTTGGTAAAACCGCGAACCCATGATTAGTGATTTGATATTTGATCAATCACATAGTTGTCTTGGAATACAGATGAACCAATTCTAAAATTGTCTGGAAGTGTGGTATAATCGATTCCAAGATTGTAAATATGAAAGAGGATTTACAAAGAAAAGATGTCAACATACTTTGAACATGAACAGTAACTCTTATCTTTTATTGTTCAAAGATACTCCTTAATAACTCAAGGAGATCCCTGTCCATAATAAATTAAGAATCTTTTAATTAAGGTTGTTAGTTTTATATGCTTTAATTACCAGCAATTAAATGCATATCTCTAGAAAATAAAAATTGGTAATGTGCATTTACTAATTTGAGATTTTCTATTGAGAGATTTCGAAAATATTGGACAAAGCATTTCCAGGAATTATGAAAACCGATTTTGGGCATTTAATGCATATCTTGAGAATATTCGGTTTTGGAAATTCCTTGGTGTCCAAACATCCTTGGTCTATAAATACCCAAGTTTGCATTTCTAGCAAACGATCCTAAGAGCCATGCAAACTTCATCTTTTTGTTGTTTCTGGTGGAGCCGTCTATCCGGAGAGCAAAGTACCCTAATTAAGCGAAATCTCTTACGACCGCTCGTTTAAAGACTTCCGTGGGATCAAGAAGCTCTACGAGTACCGTTGGTGGGAAACTAGATAATTGCAGTTTATTTTAGTTTTCGATTGATTTGATTGACTAACGGTTGTTGAACTTTGATTGCACCTAGTTTGTTTATTCTTGAGAATCTTCTCTTCTGATATAAGATTCACTCAAACTAGATCGAAGTATCGACCGGATCTTTAGAAACTGTTTGTAGATCTAAAGACATCTTGTGATAATCCATTGTTAGCAGACTCCGTTCTGTGCGTGATTGATCACAAGAGATTCAAATAGTGTTGTGCAGGTATCTATTGAAGATTAAAGAAGATTTGAAGACAAAGAAGATTTCTTATTTGGTTTATATATCTTTGGGTGTGCACAAACCTTGATCGGCTGGGATCCAACTAGAATCGGATTTATTCGATTGATTAGTTGTGTAAGATCGGCATCACCTTTTAGTTTCTTGTTGGAATCTATATTGATTGATTGCAAATCTAAACTCTGATACTTCGGTAGTTGTTGGATAGATTGATCTAACCAGGAAAAAGAGTTTATTAGTTAAACGGAAGAGCCTTTGCATATGACTTGAGATATCTTCATCTGAAAGAATCAAGAGAGTTGTTACCAAACAGATTTGTTGTTTCTTTACTATTTGGAATATGATCCAAAGGAATTGTTCCGGTGCGTGCACTTATTGAATGTCGGAAGCGCATGGATACTGAAGAAACTAAGTGAACTAGGTTTAATTGCTTGGTCTCAATTATACGAAGTTGGTTTAGATTTTGTATAGCGGCTTAATTATGAGAGTATTCAATTCTGGAATAGATCCCGTGGTTTTTCTGCATTTGCGGTTTCCTCGTTAAAAATATCTTGCTGTTTCATTTACTTTTCCTTTCCGCAATTATAATTTTTGTTATTATAATTTAAAGTAAATTACACAAACGTTAACTTCGTATTACTTGATAGTGATCCTATAGAGTTTGGTTAAGTCCGAACCTATTATCAAGTAATCACACCTTGATTGTTGTATTGTCCCGATCTAGTATTCATAGACGATCACACAAAGTGTGAATACCGATTTGTAGTATTGTCTCGACTTTGTCCATAGACAATCAGGACTTATAGGTGAATAATTAAAAGATTGTGGTGTATTTTGGTACCCTCGTCTTTTCAGTTTTGTAGTATTCCGCACTATTAATGACTCGAGTAAAAATGCCACACTATTTAAGTTTCCATTAAATGGTTGTTAGCGTTCAACAAACTTGCACCTCATCATATTTCGACTTGTTAACCTAACATGAATAGAATTAATAGACAATCATATCATTATACACCATTTTTTTTTTCGTACAACAAAATTTTGTGAAACTTAAATACATTTACACCCTGGTAATATCATTTACACCACTAACATCCCTCACTATATGTGGGATTAGTTGTTTACAAAATAAACATATAATATCATTTAGTTTAATATTAATAATAATCAAGAATTCCTAAGAAGCGTGGCCAATTTAAGCATAATCTTTATAATTATCCTTCATAGTTAATTTTTTTTTTTAAATATACGACGGCTCAAAGCTAATTATTATGAATGACGATGCCATTCGGTAGACGGTGGAGACTCATGCACGAACAAATGAAAAATATATACCTCTAACATCTTAATGGTGGTGGTGATGAGCCTGCATGATATGCCTTGCAAGCTCAATCAAATTCTCCCTTTCAACAATTATGCCACTGTAGAAACACTTCTTGTAATAAAAATTGTTCGGAGTCATCATCGCAAGTTTCTTCTCGGAAGCCTTCTGCTCCTTTTTTGAATCTGATTTCGTCATTTCTCAAGATAGCTCTCTCTCATCTTAGGACACAACTTATGAGTGATCAAACCAATCGACTATTCCACTTGCTTTACGAGATAATGACCACGATATCACATGAACATCTGGATAATGTTATGTTCACTCACTGGAAAACTACTGCTTACCAAGCAGTTGTGAAACGGCGTGGCTGCAAGCATGCATAAGAGAAGTCTTGGAAACTCACAAACGAATTATTCAAGAAAAACTTGTAATCACGGCGGTTCAAATAAAAATTGCAGATATCAGGACACTGATAAATGATAATGAACGTTAACATATATCTGATGAATATTTATATAACAGCCTATTGCGTGCCGCTGCAACTATTAAAAGAAATAGGAAAGTTCTAAAAAGCGTAAAACTTCATAAAAGGACGGTTACAAAGATGAACATAAAAGATTAAAAAAAAAAAAGGCAGCCAAGGTTCTTGAGCCAAACCGAATGTTTACGGTTTGGTTTCCAAACGGAATGTTTCTATTTTCAGATGCATATTTTTCTAATCCTTTGCAATATTTTTTATATTTATAGCTCGATCTTCAAACTGAACCAATGGAAGATCAACCCGCAGTTATGGATATTTTGTCCAAGGATACAAGTGCTCACTATGCCAACAACTTTGAATGGCAGAAGGTTGCTTCCCATGGTGAAACGTAGATACGAGAATATCCAAGGCATGAACATGGTTCATACTCACATTGAACTGGTCTTGCAACATACGTGCACGCTCATCACATTTCCATTCAACTTTGAATGGAAAGATTTAAAGGATGCAAAGAAGTGGGCTCGAGAACAAGGGTTGAAGAAGAAGTGTATCATAGTCCAAAATAAACAAGTTAAAAGATACAACTTTCAAATGTTTTTCGAGTCTAGTGGGAAATATGAGAGTCATCAAAGAAAAGGTTATGAGTATCAACCAAAGACCGCGAGGAAAAAGAAAGTTATTCATACAAAGAAGACCAGGTGTCCTTTTCAACTTCAATTTAATTTAAACCAAGAAAAGGAAGTGTGGTATATGAGTGAAGTTAAATCGGGTTATCATAACCATCCTATCCCGGAGAGTTTGCTTAATCATCCTTATTCGGCAAGGCTCAATCTCGGAGAAAAGAAGCTAGTAAAAGTGTTGACTAAAAAAAGAACAAGACTTATTGATATTCTAGCTAGTGTGAAGGTATTAAATGAAAATAACACATCTATCTTGACTATCATCTACAATGAAATAGAAAAAAATTAGGAATGAGAAATGGCAAGATAGACTACTTATGCAACAACTATTGTATTTGGCAGAACAAGCAAACTACTTGGTAGCCTATGATGTAAATGAGAAAAAGGAGGTGATACATCTTTTCATTGCTCATCCGGAATTCGTAAGGTTGGAGAGATGCTTCCATTAAATTCTTTTCATGGATTTCACCTATAAAACGAATAAGTACAATATGCCGATGTTGAACTTTGTGGAGCAAACGTCTACAAAGGCACCGTTTACTGTCGGTTTTTGTTTATTGAGAGGCGAGATGAATGAGAGTTATACTTAAGGTAAAGTTATTGTACCAAGAAGGTTATACTCCTAGATCATGGATAAGGAGCAACCATTGATGTGGGCGATATAACGTGTTTTTCCCAACGGACATCATCATCTTTGCACGTTTCATTTGTGGAACAATGTGCAAACTAATTTCAAGAACATGATTCAACCACCAAGGAAAACAATGATGGAGATGATTAAGAAACTCCCGTTGGATAAACAACAAGAAGTTAAAGAGAAATTTGTTGAAGATGACAAAGTATCCGCGGTTAAATGGGCTAGCTTCCAACAAGAGTGGGACAAGTTGACATGGTCGACCACGTAAGGAATGTATTTTGTAAGGGAGCGTATTCTGTTTGACAATTGGGAAAGCTACCCCGGATAGCGTATTTAAAGAATGAAATATTGGATCCCCGTAAGGAAAAATTCGTTAGTATGTGGGTAAACAAGTATAAACATAATGACAACCAAGCCACAAGCACGGTGGAGTCATCTGACTATCGATTTAAGAGGAGGCTAAATGGGTGCGATGTTGGTTTTGTTGTGAATTTTCAATCTATGAAAGAGTACTTTAAGCGTGATCTCGATAGAGTTAATGAGGATTTTCAATTTAATCGTTCTAGAAAGGATACTCTTTATTTGGATAACCTTTGGCTCCGAGGAATTAATCACTATGTATCGCATTGGGCGATTAAGAAGATTATGAAGGAAGTGGACGCTTTGAAGAAATTTATTCCAAGGGAATGTATTTGTCCCAACATATCGTCATTGAGCATTCCATGTAAGCACATTATAGCTAAGTACTCACCAAAGGTTATCCCAATCCATGATATCGATCCTTTTTGGAGACAACTTATCTTCAATGATCCGTTACCCAATGAAGGTTTTGGAGAAGTGTTTTGCGACACCGAGGCACACAAAGAACTATTTGACAAGTATGCTTCATTGTATCCGGCTCAAAGACAACTTTGGTTGTATGAGTTGCGGAAATTTAACCGCCCCCAAACGATATTCTTGAACCAATCAAGGGGAAGGGAAGGGTAGGCCTCCATATCAACAAACAAAGAAAGAATGGAGGGTAGAAGCCAAGAGAATGGTTCAACAAGGTCCACAATTACTGGCTTCAATCCAAAGAGATCTTTCGGGTTTTGAGCGCTTGAACGCCTTGTATAAGGAGGAGGTCATTAAAGGAAAAGGTAATGCTACAAACAAACATAAATTAAATGAAATGGAAGAAGGGTGACCAAGTCGAGATAGTGAAGTGAAGATCAAAGGCCCCAAGAAGACGGTTGTTCCATCCCAAGAAGGCTCAACAACAAATGATGGTAGTGGAGTCCAAATAAAACTTGGTAGTGTAATTGTTATTAAGAAATTAGCAAGAGATCGAGGTAATGATGTTAAAGGAAAAACACCGATAGTCGAGCCGTCACAAATCACCCCACAAAGAGTTGCTAGTGGAGAGAAAAAGACAGTTTATATGGAAGTAGGTCCAATGATATCACCACCTATAGATGAGGAAGGTTATTATATACGACCTATGTACACAATATATAAAAATTATATGCACTTTTTACCACATTTTATCCATGAGTACGTTAAGTCCACCGACGATATTGATGGCGATGGAAATTGTGGTTAACATTTGTTCGTAGATCAACTTGGACCTTTTGAGGATTCCAAAGATTGGGGTGACAACCAAATTACTTATGTAAGGAAAAAGTGTTTGCTTGAATTACGTTGTTTCCTCGGTTTGTATAAGCCAATGATGAGATGTGGAAGATAAGAAACGGATGCGGCGTTAAATGAGAAGTTCCAATCATTTGAATGACGTTTAATGGGAAACACTAGATTGACAAGTGAATATTGGATGTCAATGCCAATATGTGGCTATATACTCGCCAACTCATTCCAATGCGTTATTCATACTATCTCCTATGGATATAGTGCTACATACGCACCAACAAGACGTATTTTTACCGAAGAATTGTCACCAAGGAGATTCATCATGGGGTTTGTGTCGTTGAACCATTTTATCGCCCTCCAATTGAGAGAAGATTGCCCATTACCTCCATTAAGGATGGGAGACGGTGGTGATGGCGAAATACCCAAGAGTTGGTGTAATTGGTTCGAGGAAAGTTTGAATTTTTGAGGGCATTACAATTGTCGAGGGATGCCCCATGTGAATTAGTTGTGTGACGAAGAGGATGAATAGATATAACGAAAGGTGGTGAAAAAGCTTTTGTATGCTTCATTATGAATAAAATTTGTATTTTTTGAATGACTCAATAGTATTTTTTTCATTCATTAAACCACATTACATAAGTAAATAATTAGAACTATCCTCTACTCGTACGACTATTCAAGAAGTCCTTAAGGATGGCAAAATGAGCTTCATAATTGAAATTTAAACCTTTCTATTTTCTCCATTCCTTTTTAGCTTGAGCGACGACTTCAACATCCGTTTCACCTATAAGTCGAAGTTCATTACAAATTTGAAGTAATTCCATAGATTCTTCAACTTGTTTGCAAATGAATCCAGATCGAACATTCAAATCCACCCCCTCACGGTTATTATTATTACCAGTCTCGTAACAAAAGTTTTCATAGATCTTTACCCAATAACTAACACTCACCAAACCACCTTGCCTTCGTTCTTCTCCTCTCTTAGGATAACATAGTATATAGTTTTTTCAAATAGAGAAGTCTTCATCCAAAGTGAAATTGGGTTTAGCCATTTGTAAGCTTTTTTGGGAAGAAAATAGATTTAGAAGGTGAGTTTTTGATTTGGGATGAGTGATATATATATAAGTAAACTTGAATTTCAAACCGTAGGGCTTTCCATATTTTATTCTTGTAAAGATACGGTTTGAAAATTCAAACCGTAGAAGTGTCAGAAACAGTCTCTGGTAGGCTTATGGTTCGATTTCCAAATCGTAAACTCAGTACGGTTTGGTTTCCAAACTGTAAACCGTAGGCACACTTTTATCTAAAAATACTAAGTGTTTGATTCAACCTACGGTATGGTTTCCAAACCGTACGCAATCTCAGGGAAACCATACCGTTGGAACTTAAACCGTAAGCACACTTTTATCTAAAAAAACCAAGTGTTTGATTCAACCTATGGTTTGGAACTTTAACCGTAGGTACACTCTTATCTTAAAAAAAAAATATCTTTTGGATTCAAAAAAATCCATCCCGAAAAGAAATTAACTTGGACAACTAAAGCTCATTCATTTCACAATCCGACCTAAAAGAAAGAAGTTCATAATCCATCCTAAAATAAAGAAATTCATAAGTTCATAAATTATCCATAACTTAGCACTACTAGTTAACCTAGCCACGAACTTTACCACCTCGGCTACCTCGACCACCACGTCCATCTTTTGGTTGAGCTTGAGTTTCAACATCCTCTTGAAATTCTTCGTGAGTAGAAGAAGAAGCTTCGCTAGATGAAGACATGTTCCTCTTGGTACCACTTGGTTCGGCATCGTCACTTGAAGCACTTGAATACGTAAAGATAGCTTCTTTTTCAGGGTTGGGTATGTATTTAACTTGGTTCCGCAGTTTCTTCAGTTGTGGAACCGTCATCTTCTGGTTAGCATTAATGCAACCGGTAATGTCCTTGACAACGACCTTACATCTAGAGGCCTATTCACATATCAAAAGAATATCACAAACTTGTATATAGTTCAAAAACTTGCATTTAAATAAATTCTAAAGTTAGTAGTGTAATAACATACCATCATCAAGGCTCGATCCTTCCAATGCTTCACCAACTTCACTAGCTCATTCTGTGTTTTTGGACTAACCTCTTTGTTTTAATACTGTGCCGCTTCTGGATCCATATTAATCACATAAGGATGACCCCACTCAAGAAACCAACGCAAGTAATCGTCTTCGGCTTCGCTAGTGCCAGGAATTGGTGTTAACTCATCCAATTTAAGTTGGTAGTGGAGTGCGGTATAGTTTTTCCAATTGGCGACCATTGGTGTTGGGGTGAAATTTAGTTTCACTGGAGGTGTTGAACAATCTGAAATGGTGGAGTGTTCTTTGTCTACTTTAAAAGATTATTCGATAACTATCTTTCGGACATACCCACATTGACGTAGAACTCTACGAGGATTATACATCACAAACCCTGTAGGATAATACAACGGTCCGTTGTAGGTTGACACACTTGAAATTTCGCGCTGGTCAACTCCATCTTCATTGAGCCTTAGGTATGGGTCAAACACCACCTTTTCCACTGTCATAGCGTCCAACTTGAACCTAATCTCAGCAATGAACGACTCTTTATGCTTCTGTTGAACTCCAGTGTAAGGGTATCTCCTTCTAGTAGGTAAACGATTATGCCATTTTGGATCCTCACTTGGCCTCAACGTAGGAAAATGGTCATAAATTAACTGCACAAAAGTGAATGATACATACTTGGTTATGCTACCTGGACAATCAAATTATAAATGAAATTTGAAAATCACCGAAAATTACCTGGACAATCAAAACACTTCCTCCAACTTGAAAGCAATTCCATCTCGTAGTTTTACAAAGATTATCAAGCAAATAAGAAAGGGTTGCGGTGGCCCATGAGTAATGCGGTACCTCGTTATTCATATCAAGAGAAAGTGTATTCAACAATTGGAGATAAGAAGCTTTGACCCGGTTACCCGTAAGATCGGGGAAAATGATGGTACCAAGACCATACAACAAATAAGCAATAGCCGTATGCCTAATGTTATTTTCATTCATCAATCCATCTTGTTCCTTCTTTTTGGATCCTTCAAACATTTCCCTCAAATTATTTAATTTAATCTTTCTTGCAATGTTGACTGCTATATTTGTTTCATTCCTCTTTCTTACCCTTTTGGCTCTAGGTTTGGCTCCAGTGGCAAGTTCAAACTGCTTTTCTGCCATTTCCTTGTCCCACCCAAGACACTCTTTATCCAAGTCACAAAGCTTATCAAAAGGCATTGAGTCGTCAAAATCTTCAAAAACAGCTTTACCTTCCACGGAGAGCCCAATAATTTGATTAACATCGTCTGGGTGATGGTCATCTCGCCGAACGAGATATGAAAGGTGGTGGTTTCTGCCCAAAACCTTTCTAAAAATCCAGAAAAAACGTCAACATCGAAGTCCTTTTGTGAATACTCAATTGCAGACCATAAACCCGAAGCTTCTAGCAAGGCTTTAACAGCATCACATTCTTTATTCGATGGCCAATAAAGGGTTGTTTGACGCTTCAGTTTAGCAGCCGCTTTTGTATGATCCTAGACAAAACATGAAATTTTTAAAGAAATATTAAATAATGGTAAAAAAATTGAAAGAGACAAAGTTAGGGAAAGATCTTTACCTCTGCTGCTGATAGACGCATTTATGTGTCTATTTTCATCTCTATTGTATATATTATTAGTACCCATTTTTGTACTTATTATGGTGTTTTATGTCTTTGTAGGTATTTTTAGAGAAATAAGCTCTTGCGACGAAATTGGCTCGTAAAGTGGTGTTTTACACCCCAGGATAGAGTACTAAAGGCACCCCATAAATGCACCGGAAGCACCCCAGAAATACACCGGAGGAACCCCGAAAAAATGTTGAAAACACCCCAGAAAAAGTGTTAAAGGCACCCACCAAAATTACTAAAGGCACCCTAATAAATGGATAAGGGCGCCCCCAAGGCAGCCGAGCTGTTAAAGGCACCCGCGTTTTGGATACAGGGCACTTCACCCTCATCGTTTGAAAAATAATTTTGGCGGGAAATTTTTTTCATTTTCTGCGGAATTTTCTGTTGGATTTTTTGAGGAGTTTCAGTGAGATTCAATCACTGATTTTGATTGGGATGAACGTGATATGCCCAAACAATGTTGGTATGAGTGTTCTAATGCGTTCAGTTGGGCTGAATTTTCGTCGGGAAGAAAATATGCAACCTCGGAATATAGCGTGTTTGAACGTGCATGGATTGAGTTGTGATGGAGTTTGGTTGCTGCAGAAGTGTGGAGGAGTCAAACAAGGAAGTTCTGGAGCTTGTATACCTCGAAAATATGCGTAAGAACATAAAACATAAAAGAAAATATTCATGAGTTAATGGTTGGATATCGAGAAGATTTTTGAGTTATTACGAGTTTATTCTTGAACCTGTGACTATATAAAGGCTTTAGGAGACTCACAGAAGGGAAGGAGAGTTTAGGGGGAGAATAGGGAGACGTTTAGAGCATAAAAAATCGAGAAAAAAAAGTTACAGGAAAATACCATTTTTCTGCTGGTGAAGAAGGTACGAAGAACATAAGATCCTTAAAGACCGTCGTTCTCAAACAGTTCCAGCGACGGTATTCCTTTATCGTTTTCTATAACAATTGATTTTGTAACAAATATAAGTGTTACAAAACCCGGTTTTATTCATTTTTCTCCCATTTCATCATTTGTGAACCATTTTTGAGCATTAATAAAGATGAATTTTGAGCATGTTTCCATGATAATGATGAGCTAATTCTCGCGTAATCAAGGCACGGAGGAAGCTATTTATGCATGAATAATTGGTAACTATTCTATTTTTCTCTAATTTGTATTTTATAATTCACTCAATCACTACTTTGTAGAATTTTAATTGTTTGCATAATTTTTCCTAATTAGTTGTGATTCAATTAGATAGGTTATGCTTTGGTTAGATAATCTATGCTTAAGGGATACAATTAATGTTTGAGAATATGCTTGATAATTTGTGAATTAAGAAAAAGAGATTTTAAAAATAATTAGAGTTTTGGAATTTTTATCATCATTTATTCATGTGTAATAGTGGAATCTATTGTCTTGGTTATTTTCACTCTAAAAAAAAGCAAATTTGGATTTAAATTTTCTCTACTTTTAGTTTAAATAAATCTAAATTCAATTGCTTTCACAAGTCTTACGAACCTCATTCTTACCACTATCAAAATTACATCAGCTGCACAAACTCTTGCATCCCATGAAGTTTTATAACTAAATAAGACTTCGCCCCCATCTCTAGGCAAACCCCTTGCACTTTCGTCCGCCTTGGGCGGCATTAACACCATAGTATCGATCACTTCTTATGATGAAGGTGGAGATTTATACTTTTTATTTCCTTTGCCTTCGTCATCATTTGTAGGTGGAAGATCACCTTGTTCTTCAATTTCAGGATTGCTTTGTTGAGCAACCGCAACCGCAACCGCAAGTGCACGTTCAGTCACTTCTTCTCTTGGTCCACCAATGATGATACCTTTGTTCCTTTGTTGAGCGCCCAATGGAATCTTTTTACAAAGCGTTAGATTCTAATCATGACTTGGTGTTACTTCTTGCGTTCTCTTCTTCTTTCCCTTATCCTTATCCTTTGGTTGTCGATTCCTAAAAATGTTAACAACTATGTTTAATACATACAATGAAGTAAACAAAGCTGAAAACTGAAAACTCAGGTGAACTTACGGTTTGGAAAACCAACATACGGTATGGAAATTAGTTAACCCGTACGCAAACACAGTAAAATCTACGGTTTAAAAAACAATTCGTACACAAACCAACGGTTTGAAAACCAAACCGTAAGAAAAACCCGTTAAACCTACGGTGTGGAAAGTACTACATACGGTTTGGAAGAAAAAAAAACAAAAAAAAATTACTCAAGGATTCCTATACTGTTTGAAAAGCAGACCGTATATAAACTCAGTTAAGCTTACGGTATGAAACTATCAACCTACGGTTTGGAATTTAGGGTTCCATTTCTATCGCCGAAGAATCTCATACAGTTTGAAAAACAAACCGTATGAAAAAGACGTTAAATCTACGGTATGGATCTTTTAATATTTCAAATCGTATATACTGTCTACGGTTTGGAAATTAAGAACTCCAAACCATAGGCAGTTTTGAAAACGTTTTTTTAACCTAATTCAATCCAGTTTACCTATTCATGCAACAAAAACCAATGAAAGAAGATGAATTTTTTGATTCTTACCTTATTGAAGTCATTGTGGGTGTTTGAGCTCTTTGATTGTTCAATTCTTCATCTTCATCTAATTCCTCATTTGGTATTGCATGTGATTGATTCACTGATTTTAGCTTCTTGTTTGTCTTAGAATCGTTTGTTCGTCCCATAATCTTTATAGAAGTTTTAATCGACGGTGAATAATATTGAGAATCGACGATTAATCGAAAAAGAGGCAATGGATGTGATGGAGAAGATGGAGAGGAGATGGAGGAGATGGTTAGAGAAGAGAAACTAATTTTGGTTGAGGTTTAGGTATTTAAGGGGTGAAGGATATTTTGGTATTTTTTAATATGGTTTAGGTCCCCCTTTATCATCTCTTAGGACACTAGAATCCTTAGGAGCCCTCAAAACTCAAACCTTGGAGCCCCTATATTTTTGAATATTTAAATGTCCATTTGACCCAACCCAATTTTTAAAAGTCCATTACAACCATACTTTATGCTTTCTTGCTTATTTTCCTTAAATAGTTTATACAAAAGTAAGACATTTATTACAAGAAGTTGGTTGGGAGTCTACCAACAAGCTGAGCTCCTATACCTTTCTGGATTACAATTCCTAGTCTATGAAACAAATAACTTCCTATTTTAAAGTTGGCGTCATGACTTGCCATACAATTCTTCAATCTCTTCAAAAGGGCTACAGTATCCTCACCAAGCTCCCCAAATATAGTGAAATCCATAATGCCAAAGTCATATCCATGTTCCAAGCACTTACTTAAGTATTTGTTACGTTTACGTGTAATAGCACTTGAGATGGCATGACCAGGTGTAAAATTGGCCCTCCTACAGTTTGTAAAAGGCGAAACACCCGCGAAAGAAAACATCGCGTCCATTTTTCCAATTGTAAACCAGTATATCAGCAGGTCGCAAACCGGAGTGTGTGTCGGATAAAAACCCTAGTGGTACCTCCTTTCTTGCCGCAACGCCCGCTTTGTAGCACATATCAGTGACCACATCTCGGACGAGGTCATGCCTGAATTTAAGTCCTACCTCGCTAGCACAGTGAAGTGCATGGTCGCCGAAGACATCCATCAACCGGTTACAACACGGACATGAGCTATTTTCGTCGAAAAGAGGGATTCCAAGCCTATAACATAAAATGGACCGGAATTGCCTTGGGCCAACTGACTGGCTAAGCTACTAATGGGTATAGCCAACAAATAATCATGCGCGTGCTTTTCGTTATTGCATTGCTAGAGGATTGAATCACGGTCTGACATGGGGAATTTGGTGGAAATCTCTCTTTTCACAGCATCAAAGTATTGCACTGCCAAAGAACTCATAGGGTGGGGGGAAGTTTCATTGACGCTGAGGATAGATGGCGTTAGACCACAAACATTCCTAAATTTATCTAATGCAGCCTGGAAGGCGAGGTTTTGAGATATATTTGGGTAATGATCCAACATGATACCTTGCAAGTGCTGTGTTTGGAGGCATAAAGCAACATAACAATAATGACCTGTATCTGCCATTGTGTAGATTCCAAGACCTCCATATTTAATGGGTAAGGAAACAATGCGCTGTTGGAGGGGACCAAACCCTGCACCATCTCCTGTTATCATTCCTCTCAAATACTGCATCAGATGTTGATCAAAAAGCTCTTATCCAGGGTGAAGACCCATTGGATTGGTAGTTCTCATGGTAAAGTAAAGCCTTGATACTCCGGTGCAATTGCGCAAAAGCAAGAGTTCAGACTGTGGGTCTTTCGGTTTGCTAACAACATCCATCAAAGAAATGGTTTTATTAACCCTTCTCAAAACCATGTTGCTACAGAACTGCATACCTAAACTCACCGGACCACCTAACAATTTAACATCATCAGATGGTCTACTAATGTTCGCTGGAAACACATATTCAGCAAGACCTCTTGGATCAGTTATTGGCCAAAATAGTTTAGTCTTGCTAGCATTTAGGAATATCTTTTTCCATGCCTTCATTTTATATCAATTTCAATTCTTTCACAACCTCTAAAGTGTCCCAGCTATCGTTCCATCATCCAAGTACCAAGCTTGGAGATCTAACTTGCATTGTGCTGTAATTTTAGTCACCATAGGATGAAGGGTTAATGCAAATAGCAAAGGGCCCAAAGGATCTCCCTGTTGGACACCTTGAGAAAATGCCAAGATGAACTCGTTATAGTATAATTTAGCTGGTCTTCTGTAGCAGAACTCGACCCACCATGATATACTAGGACACCTTATTCTAACTTCTTTCAAAAGTGTAGTTCTATCCACCATGTTGAAGGCATTTTTGAAGTCAATGATCAACAATGTTGTCTTGATTGCCTTTAAGTTCAAGGAGCATGTTAACTGCATGAAGGATACCCTCACCCCCGCAGGGAATTCCAACCCCAAATTGAAAATCCTCCTAGATATGAAGTCATTTCTTTACACACGGAAAAAGATGCAATTTTAGAGCATAATCTTCTCCAGATTATGCCTACTGCTATGGGCCTGAGTCCTCCATTTGGTTTCGACAAGGGTGTCAAGGAAGCACTAACAATGTATTCTCCTAGTTCTGCTGGACATGCCCCTGAAAGCCACAGATTAACCACCCTTGTTATAGATGTTAATAAGTTCTCTGCTACAGCAGATGCAGCACCACTAAGGGCGTCAAGTAAATATTGGGACCCTTATTTCACCCATTTTCTCATCTCATCTTATTTATCGTAATTGCGAGAATATCGGAAAATAAAGAAGGTCATGTAGTCAATTTGGCGATGTACCCTTAAATACCAAAGATGGGGGCTCTATATGCAATGTTTTTTTTTCTTCTTTATCAATTTGAAAATGCTAATGAAGATGAGTGGGAGGGCTTTATCAATTTTCTAATGAAAAACACTTGAGAGGGAACGATGGGAAGGTCAGAAGGATATAAAGACAAGAAATAAACATGTCTCCCGACGATTTCCAAATCGTGCCTTCCTCCTCCGTTCTTCAATTTTAATATCATATTTTGTAGTCAGGATCGTGTTGTTATGCATCTCACAACGTTTACAAAGATATCAACATAAAGATCTAGTAAGATCAACAATATCGTCATCGAATCATCTTTTATCTTTAAATAATTTCTTGTTAGTATCGTTGATGCTCCCTCGATCAGACCAACTCATGTTTAAATAAGAAATTATGTTGGTTCTATCCTCATGCCTAGCTTGGTTGATCAGACAGTATATAGATTCATACTGTTATTCAAACACAAGCGCTACTTCGACTGTAACTTCAAAATTTCTGAAGTCTTTGACCATCGTGTGACTATGGATATGATATTGATATCCCTGTATAGGTTTCTTAAATTCATCCCCCACTATCATACACCATTATCATCCCCACTAGGTGGCATGATTTAAGCCTTTAGATATTGGTAAAATGCTTGAATGGAGATAGTAAGGGGTCAATTTAAAGAAATTGAGCCAATAGTTATGTGACACATAGTGAGGGATAACTTTGGTGGACAACTTATGGGGACAGGAAGCATTTTCTGTCGTTGATTTATGTTTTGACAGGTCTTTGTGTACCTCAAATACGAAAGTCACCTCAAATATGAGAGTTTGGCTACTAACCAACAACATCACGATCACCTCGCCTATCCTAAGGCAAACTTAGAACGATCTTCTTCAGCCACACAATCTACATCTTACTTGGGTGGCTATTAGTCATGCTCTGCCCTCCACACGAAATGGTAGAAGTACCCGCTTTAAAATCCTTAAACCTGAAGTCTTCTGTTTCTGGCTATTTACTTGAAAGAACATGGGACTTTCCTTTAATCTTTAGGAAAAGAAATTGAGTGCGACTTTGTGCACCCCTAGTTTAATGGGGTGCACATTCCTCCCCTCTCCATTCGCTATATACAAACAGTGTTTCATTATTTTCTAAGATTTTAATTTCACTTTAAAAGTTAAATCAGAAAATCCAAGCACAAGTTCCCATGCCACTTCTTCGTTGTTCTTCTTACTCTCGGTCTATCTTGTGTTCTTGTCTTTCTGTATCCAAAAATGAAAATAAAGACATGATTTACAAGTCTTTTCTTCTCTTATCAATTATGGATTTAGCACTTGCTCTGTTTATCATCTCCTTTTAGATTAGTACATAACTGAGTTGTTTCTTGAAACCAATCAAGCCCTGATTTTCTTCTCCACCAATTACTACTTACTGGACTGATACCTCCCCCACCACCTCCCTATGCAAAAATAATCATTTGTCCATCTAACAAATTCCGAACTATTTGATGGAAAAATGATCAATCAATTTCTTGTCTTCGGTAAACAAGAATCCTAAGAAGAAAATTAGGTCGTTTGTAAGACCAATTCCAGAAGAAAAAAGATCATCAACAATAAAATGACCACTATTGTCATCAATCATCATTAGCACGTATTTAATCGTAATAATGTAATCAATTTCAAATTCAATCAGAATAAAGATATTTTGATGAAGAGATTGGATTTAGGATTTTTTTTTTGTCTTTGATCATATGAATGAGTATGAGGTTTGTTCTTGGATAGTTTGGTTTTGGTTTTCTTTAATTAACAATAATCAACAAATATGATTATTTGATTTCAAGCTATTTTGCAAAAATGCTGTCGGACAATGGGTGGGTTGTTTGTGTATTTGAGAGAAGAGATAGTATGGCAACACGAAAAGTGGTGTAGGATGTTAGTACTGGAAACGATAGAAATCAACAAATCTTTATAAACTTCTCAATAGGAAGTGATTTTATTAATGTCTGATTCAATGCCTCTGACAAATAAAAGACGCGGCCTTTATATAGGCTTACAGACTAAATTGCCAGAACTAGAAAATAAAGGAAGATCACTACAAAATCTAAACAAATAATGAGGAAATCTCAGGAAAATCAAAAGAATACGATATCATGCCAAAAGCTGCGTAATATCTCTTATTTCCTAACTGAAATAGCCTAAAGTAACCAAACTCGGACCAAGTTTCCATAAAAGGCTAGCGATTACGGTTTCGACGCTCCATTTCCTCAAGGTAGGATTTAGCCATGTTGTACACTACATCATTCTCCCCAGGAAGGAGGAAATTCGCCCTTGAATTAGGCAGGTCAGGCACGTCATCATCGGACAAATCACCATAGTTTGGAATGAGATGACGCACATTGAACACATCTGCAGTACGAATGTGACTTGGAAGCTTCAAACGGTACGCATTAGAATTGATCTTTTCAATGATTTCAAACGGACCAACCTTGCGAGGACCCAATTTGTTGTAAGTACCAGCTGAAAAGCGTTCTTTAGTAAGCACAGCCCAAACATAATTGCCGACTTCAAACTCAACGTGACAACGATGTTTATCAGCAGTTGTTTTATATTTCTTAGAAGAAGCCACCAAGTTCTGGCCAGTAACTTCATGAATCTGTTGCAGGTGTTGAACTAAAGCATCCGCCGTAGTATGTACTCGCTGTAAGTTAGGAACAGGTGCAAGATCAAGGGGCGAGCGAGGGTTAAACCCATATACCACCTGGAAAGGACTAAAACCCGTGCTCTTATGAATAGCCCTGTTGAAAGCAAATTCGGCTTGAAACAAATGTTGATCCCACTGTTTAGTATGCGAACCCACCAAACTACGAAGTAAGTTTCCAAGAGAACGGTTCACCACCTCTGTCTGCCCATCCGTTTGGGAATGGTAAGCGCTACTGAATTTCAGACCAGTATGCAATAACTTCCATAAACACCTCCAAAAATGACTCAGAAACTTAGAATCACGGTCTGATACAATAGACTCAGGAAGACCATGAAGGCGATAAACATTTCTGAAAAATAAAAGAGCCATATTTACTGCATCTGTAGTCTTTTTGCAGGCTACAAAATGTGCCATTTTTGAGAATCTGTCAACTATTACAAAAACATAATCCATTCCTTGTTGAGTGCGAGGCAAACCCACAACAAAATCCATGCTAATGTCAGTCCACGGCTTGGATGGAATTGGTAATGGCATATATAAACCGGCATTCGTAGCAGACCCCTTAGAGACTTGACAAATATGACAGCGAGAGACATACCTTTGCACCTCTTTAAACAATCTCGGCCAAAAGTAAGATGTTGAAATCAGCTGAAACGTTTTGTCACGACCAAAATGGCCTTCATTATGTAATTCTTGCATGATTTTAAGGCGCCAACTACAGTCAGGTATACATAACCGAGTACCCTTGAAGAGAAACCCATCGACAAGAATAAACTGGGAGTTGTTTCCTGCCTTGATAGTGTCCAAAACAAGGGGGGAAATGGATCAGTCTTGTATAATTCAGAAAAAGAATCAAAGCTCAACACCTTATTATGCAGTGAAGTTAGAAGACTCTGTCGATGACTTAAGCCATCTGCCACACGGTTTTGAACACCAGCCTTGTGCTTAAGAAAAAAAGTAAAGTCCTACATTTAATTAGCCCATTTTACCTAGAGAGCAGTCATCTTGTCTTGATTGCCAATGTGTTTTAGAGCATCGTGATCAGTAGATAATACAAATTCCGAATGAATCAAATAGTGATGCCAATGCTTAAGTGTTTGAATGATAGCATAAAATTCTAACTCATAAGTGCTGTAATTACGCTTAGCTCCATTCAACTTCTCGCTGAAAAACGCGACCGTCTTGCTTGCTTGGCTTAACACGGCACCAATACCCACCTTAGAAGCATCAGTATGAACCTCAAATGGTAATGAAAAATTGGGTAAAGCTAAGATAGGAGCTGAACATAATTTATACTTGAGTAATTCGAAGCTTGCAGTAGCGACATCGGTCCATGAAAACTTTCCATTCTTTATACAATTGGTGATTGTAGCTGCTATAATGCTGAAATGGGGAATAAATCTTCTATAAAACGAAGCAAAACCGTGAAAACTTATGGCTTCATGTAATGTTTGAGCGCACGGCCAAGTACGAACAACATCAACTTTAGAATCATCGACTGAAATACCATCCCTGGAAATGACATATCCAAGAAACAAAATGCGATCCGTACAAAACACACACTTCTTGGTAGCAGCATAAAAGTGTTGTTGTCGCAATACCAATAAAACCTCTTTAAGATGAGATAAATGAGAGTCCAAATCAGTACTATAAATCAGTATGTCATCGAAATAAACGACAACAAACTTACCCAAAAATGGTTTCAAAACAGCGTTCATCACCCGCATAAAAGTACTAGGATCATTGGAGAGACCGAACGACATTACCAACCATTCATAAATTCCTTCTCTAGTCTTGAAAGCGGTTTTCCACTCATCACCCGGACGAATACGAATTTGATGGTATCCGCTTCGCAAATCCAGTTTGCTGAAAATTGTAGCACCATGTAACTGGTCCAATATATCATCCAAACGAGGAATAGGAAAGCGATACTTTACCGTAATCTTATTAATAACACGACTATCCACACACATGCGCCAAGTACCATCTTTCTTAGGAATTAGTAAAGCCGGGACAGCACACGGACTTAAACTCTCCCTAATAAGACCCTTGTCCAACAGTTTCCCTACTTGACGTTGGAGTTCAATATGCTCCTTCGGACTCATGCGATAGTGAGGGCGATTAGGAAGATCCGATCCTGGTACAAAGTCAATTCTATGTTGGATAGCTCGAGAAGGAGGTAACCCGTCTGGAAGGTCTGCCGGAAAAATGTCTGCAAAATCTTTTAATAACCCTTTAACACATGAAGGAATTTCCAGAACAGTAGAATCTTCTCGAGAAATGACAGATAATAAGAAGACCATACCAACTTCTAACATTTCCGTCTCAAAATTACGCCAAGAAAGTAAGTTAGAAGCAAAAGTAGATATTGTTTTTGGAACTGATTCTTTTGTTGGGACTAGTGTAATGCATGTCGAATTAACAGTGAATGAATAAGTATTCTTTTTACCATCGTGATTCACCTCCCTATCATATTGCCATGGCCGGCCTAACAATAAGTGACAAGCATCCATTACCACGACATCACACCAAACACTATCTTCATACAAAGATCCAATGGAAAACTTCACAAGACATCGTTTGGATATAGTTACCTCTGATCCTTCACTAAGCCAGTGGAGGGAATAAGGATGAGGATGCTTTTCGGTTGGAAGCTTCAATTTACGAACTGCTTCTTCCGACACGACATTTTCACAACTACCTGAGTCAATTATCATACGACAAATCTTACCATCAATGGTGCAAGTTATCTGAAAAATATTCTTTCGTAACCACGACTCATCACCATCAACTTTTGGACTCAGAAAAGAACGAAGAAGAACCATTAAGCATTCACCTTGATCTCCAGACAGAAATACTTCATTTAGCTCATCTTTAATCTCATCAGCGTCAGCAAAAGAATCATCATTTGCATCAATTTCCACTAGTAAGGCTTTACTAGGTCTACCGGCTTTACGACAGTCATTTGCAAAATGACCCGGATCACCATAACGATAACACTTCGGACCAGATTTCTGTGGCATACTAACACCCTGTTGTGCGGAAGCATTCTGTAAAGGGACAATAGGAGGACGGCTAACTTCCGTAGTAACATTCTTACGGGAAAATTGTTTTTCCAAGCGCAAAGCACGTTGATGGACTTCGAAAACAGAAAAATAATCAAATAAATTAAGCGTGTCTTGAAAAGTTTGGCACAAACCTCCTATGTAGCGGTAGACAAGTTGCTCTTTAGGTTCCATAATTCCCGACCGAGTAACCAAATCATAGAATTCTTTCGTATACTCGTCAATTGAACGAGAACCTTGGCGAAGATTTTGAAGACGAATATACAACTCTCAATTATAGTTAAAAGGTAAAAACGTTGTACGCATACACTTTTCAAGCCTTGCCCAAGATGAAATAGGTGGTTTACCTTGTTGAATGCGTAATGCTTTTAATTTCCTCCACCAAACCGCAGCCCTTCCTCGAAAACGGGTAGTAACAGGAGGAACCACACGAGCAGCAGGTACCTTCTTAAACTCAAGCACTTCTTCCACGGTAGAAAACCAGTCGATACAATCTTCTGGCGTCAATCCACTACCATGAAACTCAGGAATCTCTACACGGAATGCTGATTCCCAACTTCTAGAGTCACGTTCATGATGCAAGTTCACCCTTACACGATCAGCAAAGGGGTTTTCAGTATCATCATCATCGGTTTCTTCGCTGTCTGATTCATCCGTAGGAAGACGACGGCGCTCATGTCGTTGCAGCAAAGTAGCTACTTGATCGGCGAGCTGCTCAACCGTGCGTAAGAGTTCATCGTACCTAGTTCTCTCCATCACCTCATCAACCAAAATTTCACGAGGACCACCACGACCTCTGCCACGAACCATGATTGAAGGATCGATACCCAATTTTTGAATACCAAATGGTGTAGGATGTTAGTACTGGAAACGATAGAAATCAACACATCTTTATAAACTTCTCAATAGGAAGTGATTTTATTAATCTCTTATTCAATGCCTCTGACAAATAAAAGACGCGGCCTTTATATAGTCTTACAGACTAAATTGCCAGAACTAGAAAATAAAGGAAGATCACTACAAAATCTAAACAAATAAAGAGGAAATCTCAGGAAAATCAAAAGAATACGATATCATGTCAAAAGCTGCATAATATCTCTTATTTCCTAACTGAAATAGACTAAAGTAACCAACTTCGGACCAAGTTTCCATAAAAGGCAAGCGATTACGGTTTCGGCGCTCCATTTCTTCAAGGTAGGATTTAGCCATGTTGTACACTACATCAAAAAGGGAAGAACAAGAGAGAAGAAAGAGAAATAATATAGGAAATTGTGTGTTTCTTTTTTCCAAAATAAAAATAAATAAATTTACCATAGCTATCTAACCCCATTAACTACATCCAATGAAAAAAAGGAGGAATGTGCACCCCTGGATTGGATAAAGAGATTAAAGAGAGAAACATCAATGCAATAACGTCGTGTAAATTGGATAAAGACATCCGTGATGCTTAAAGCTGGACGGAATATAACAACAGCCAACAAGCCATTTAGACGGTGTTCAAAACGTTTTCCAATTTTTATAAAGCTTGTACGCGCAATCCAAAAGCTGTAAACAAACTCACCATCCGAATGCAAACAAGATTTAGAATTTGCATTACTCCTATATACAGCCATTCAGACCAGGACAACACTGCAGCTTGCTGTCTTTTTCCGTAATGTCTTTCTTAATAGGGCAAAATAGCAAGTAAACTGTCTTTTTCTGGAACTAAAAGGATTTGTCCATATCTGTTAGATTCATGGACAGAATGGCTCGCTTGCTGGGTCACATAAATTCCAAGCAATTTATTTGCACTCGCCACTCATCAACTCTCACTGGAAAAGCCATTTTTCCTCAAAGAAATCTGTTCAAAGTGTAAAACGAAAATAAAAAGTAAAAAAATTATACGCACTAATTAACTACAGCTAAAAATAGAGAGATCACTTTATGCATGACCCATTATACGTACCAAGAAACGACTACCCAGATCTTTTAAAAGGTCAATGAACCAAATTATACTCCGTCTCCCGGGTTAGTTCCGTCAGTTTTGACAAAGTATAAGTATTTACGTCAAATTAACATCTCATGCCTTGGGAAGCGAACCGTCCAACAGTCGCAAGGACAAAGAAAGAACCACTCTTTTTAACAACCTTTTCTTCCATTTTTACCCTTTAAGCGACCTTCCAGGAAAGCCATCAGCAATTGCAGGTTTGCAGCATTGTCGACGTAATTAACTGTCTTTGGGTTGGCACTTGGCATCCCATGCCCTCTTTCTCCATCACTTTCCTTGAAATTGGAAAGCCTTTTTTCTCTCTTTCTATCTCCCTATTTATACCAAGCCAACAATCTTTCTCATTCATCATCAGTTCAAATCTTCAATCTCATTCTTCTCTGTGATTTATCTTCTCTCCTTAGAAAGATCTTAAAAAAATGGCAGGAACAAAGACAGTTGATTTCCAAGATTATTTGCCAACCATGGCTGATAAATTAGGAGGAGAAGGTTTAATTGGTGAATTATGCAATGGGTTTCAATTATTAATGGATCAGGAAAAGGGTTTAATTACTTTTGAAAGTTTGAAAAGAAATTCAGCTCATTTGGGTTTACAGGGGTTAAGCGATGACGAATTGAGGAGTATGCTAAGAGAAGGTGATATGGATGGTGATGGTGCTCTTAATCAGATGGAATTTTGTGTTCTTATGTTTAGATTAAGTCCTGATTTGATGGAAGAATCTGAAATCTGGTTAGAAGATGCTCTTCAACAAGAATTCCAACATCACGGGTAGTTTCATTTTTGTTTTATTTTCTCTCCTGTTGATTGTTGTAATTGTTGAAATGAGGGAAAATGGAAGGGAAAATCTACTGTCAGTCTGAGTTGCCATTTATGAACCTATTCTTCAACGAGGGGTTTAGATTTGGTTACTCAATCTTGTTATATAATTAATCCAACACTAATTTTTTCGGTTTAATTTCTCTCGTCTTTCTTGATTCTAGTATAAAGTCCTAAAATTTCTCTGTTTATTAGTCATTCAAAGTATGCAAAATTTTTACCTTTTAGCCATGGAGACTGGAGAGTGGAGTATGTGAGGAAACCGACTTTGTCACATCCATTTTACTTATGTGGGAGAAGTAAATCTGGTGAAGGGAGGATAGCGCTCAGTGCCCAAAAAACAATGGACTAACCCAGATCCGTAAGGTAGTTCATAGCAAACAAGGTATTTGGAAGAGAAATTAGATACTGAACACTCTGTTGAAGCATTAAATTAATCGGAGATGGTAGACAATTCAGAAGGTGCTAGGAAATTTGAAAGCATCAAACCAAAAATGAAAAATTTGAAAGCATCAAACCAAAAATGAAATGGAAGGGAAGGAACGGTTTGGCGGATGTGTTACATTTCATGCGGTCCTCAACCAGCACGGGGTATTAGTCCTGATCCTAAATCCAAGTTGTATTTTGGATTCCATTCATCGTACCCGGTGTCTGTCATGTACCTGGATGTACAATGACAGGATAAACACTTGATTCGTGAGAATCAAGCTACTCGGCTCTTGCGAACAGCCTAAATCTCTGGTTCTTGCGAACACAGCCTAAATCGAATAAAACGATTGATTTCATTAAAATTGGATTGAGAGTTTCATTACAGGTTCAGTAGCTTATATAGCCCTCACTCACTACCTAACATCCAACGGCTAAACAGCTCCCAGGTGGTTACATTAGATCCACTAGCATAATTACTAAAGACACCCAAGAAGAAGTTAAATACTACTAATAGTCCTACTACTAAGTACTGACTCTGAATGGGATAAGCGGCACCCTCTTCTCATCATATCGGGTACATGACATTCCCCACTCCTTGGAAACATCCTTGTCCTCAAGGATGAGAGCTAAGCTGCCAAGTCCTCTTCTCATCATATCGGGTACAACATGATATCCAGAGGTGGGTGCATCTCCAAAAGACACAAATGAAGAGTATAGCTTCTTGTCAGCTGAAAACTCCCGTCTATAGTGTTGAAGTCGCAGCAGGACCAATAGCTGTTATGCGAACTAATGTCCATGTAAGGTCCTGAAATACTACATCCAGCCTGACGATCCAATGTCTACTGAACCTCGAAATAATATGAGCACACAAGGTAGGAGGTCCACCCAAAAATTCAACTAAGGAACTGAACTCGCGTGTGCTCGGTGCCCAACAGAAGCATGTTCAGAATCATCACAATTTGTAGCTTGGGAATTAGTAACAGTAGTGGCACTATCAACAAGACGCATGCTGCTGACAGATGAACAAGAATCTCCATGTATGGGAGAAAAATGACGTACCCAAGCCACAGGTGTTGTCCTAACAACCAAAGTTGCCACTGCCGACAGAAATTGTTGAACATCTCACCTGACACCAAGGAGATTGGAGTTGCCCAGAGTTTCCCTTCTGTGCAATTTGCATAAACTCCACTCTGAACTTGTACAGTGTTGTCTACTCTTGGTGGAAGTTGTCTGAACTCCGGCACAGTTGGAAACACAATCTTGGCCTCAGATATAAACAAATAAGATAGCTTCCCAACCATTACTCTTAACTCCCAGAAGTGGACTACGAAGATAACTCTCGACTGCAACCCATACGGTAACCTTCAACAGCTCGAGGAACTCAATATATCTCATCACTGCATTTGTGAATACTGAGAAGAATGTGAAAACATAAGCTTCAGCGACAAGGGCACTTGGTGCAGACCAATTTAAATCCCAACCATCCCCATGAATACTCATCAGTGCACAATATAATGGAGCATCAGAATTTACTGCAATTAAGATGAATATTGTCAAGTGACAGTCCTGTGCCAGCAAAACAGACAGGTGAACAAACAGAGTAGTTTCCGCATCAACGACCTGCATTTTGCCTCTATCAAACAATAACCGTCTATAACCCATAGTACCATTACCATTTCCTACACTATGTATATCAGTTGAACTTGAAACCAAGCTGAATTTCCATCTCAGGTACCTTACCCACAGCAACATAGTGAGAATCATTTCAACTTCCATAGAAGTATAAACACGAAGCTCCACAAGGTCACCATCATCAGGCCATAGCTGCAACAATTGATGAACTGAAGCATGAAATTGCACTTGACAGAACCCATAAGAGTACACAGTTAAGGTGTTGAATGGAATTATAGATGTAGTCCTGAGATTGAAAACATTACAGCAAAAAAATGACATAAAAATATATCTGTCGTTGCTTGCACCTTCCAGACAAGGAGCATAGTAATACTGACATTACTCTCGAGCACTTCATCATCCAGTTCGTAATCACTACGATTGTCCCCACTGAAAACCCACAAAAACACATTCGAAGACGCAAATATAAAATTCAAATCGAACTCACGCTCCGAAATCAGTTTATACACAGATTCAGCAATATATTCATCCATCCCATTTGACACAAAAAGAACAGTGACTCGAGAAGTAGTTGTGTCAACACAAGATTCAAAAGCATCAGAAAAATCAAAATACCCTTTACTATCGAACACCTTGCCCCGATCATATATCCAGCGAGCAAATATGATGATAATGAACAGGTATCTGTTAAACCTTACTGTGTATCTTGACTCACACATGTTACCAATCATTTGATAAATCTGCTCAGGTACAACCACCAGTGTCAACAGAGTCATGCTAGAAATAGTTGTTCGTGGCAATTTCACCAATAGCGTACTCTCACAACCATTGTCACCCTCCTTAAAAAACACAAACACCATCAACTTTGTAAACTCCAATTCTAATTGATATCCATTGTCAAGACCTAACTCATGAACGAACATTTGGTGGTATCCATCCATTAAAAGTAAACACACAAGAAATATACAAGAATGAGAAGCAACCATATCACAGAATCTATATTTACCAGGAAGATATGGGTACTCCATCATGAGTTCAATTGTTTTTCCACGATCAAATACTTGACCCCTTTTGAGCTGCACTAGGAAATCAATTCCAACACCCTGTAAATTCCAAGCTTCATTCTCAGGCATTTTAGCAAACAAGAGGCCTACAATATTAGTAACACCACCTCTAGCTAATATATCCATAATTGATTCACCAACCAATCAATCGAACCGGTACCCAGGTTTGTGAAATAAGTCATGAACAGAATTTCCATTGTAGTTGGCCATCAAAATAGAACAAATAGATAATGCAAACGAACATGAAGTAGGTGTATCAAAACCAATTTCAGAAATTCCAGCGAAATAAGAAATACTCGTAATGAGTTGGAAGTCTTTTCCTGGATCAAATTTGATACGAGAATCATCGAAGAGAAGAGTAAAACAATTCTTACCAATTAGTTTACTGTGACTAATGACCAATTCCTTCGAGCATTCAGGTTTCGCAACCTCAGAACTCATAATTTCTTTCGATTGAAAATTCAACTCATCAGGCCAATCTTCCTCTTTGTCGAAGAAAAACGAAGGAATGAGAAATTCGAAATCGAGACAATCATCATCTTCTTCAGTTTCAACAAAGAGAAATTGAGGAATCAACTCCAAGTCAAGAGAATCGAAAGAATCAACAATCAATTCTTCAGCCACCAACAACTCTTCAGTCTTTGTTTCTTCTGGAACCACAGCTTCTTCCACTGTTGGTTCTTCAGAGTGAATTTCGTTCTGAATCTGTTGATGATTGTTTCCAAGTAAACTGAGAATAAGGTTCAGCTTGGAAGCTACAGTAGTGACTGAAGATTTCAACGAATTGATCTCATCTTTGATTTGAGTGATAGAATCGGTGTGTTGATTAACAGTATTTGTGAGATCGAAGAGGGTTTGTTTGGTGGCCATGGTTACAGGTTCCAGGAAGTGAATCTGATACCAATTGTCATGTACCTGGATGTACAATGACAAGATAAACACTTGATTCGTGAGAATCAAGCTTCTCTTCTCTTGCGAACAGCCTAAATCTCTGGTTCTTGCGAACACAGCCTAAATCGAATAAACGATTGATTTCATTAAAATTGGATTGAGAGTTTCATTACAGGTTCAGTAGCTTATATAGCCCTCCCTCACTGCCTAGCATCCAACGGCTAAACAGCCCCCAGGTGGTTACATTAGATCCACTAGCATAATTGGGCCGACCGACCGGAGAGCCCGTTGGGAGGGAGTCCATTTTATGAGAACTTTTTTATCAAATGAAACCTAATAAAAATGTTCAATTTTATAAAAAGATTGGATTTTCTCCCGTTTCCAGTTAAATGACTAATTAACCCCTCCGTTCTTTTTTTCACCTACACATTTTTCCGTTGATTCCGTAAATATCAGGGGTATATACAATCAGTTGTTTTTAATCGACCTTTCTCTTTATTTCTTCCTTCTTCTTCGTCCCCAAATCACACAGAAAACTCCAACCACCACCAGCAACTCTGTCACCACCTTCCCCATGGGCAGCACCTCGAAAAAAAATAAATTATATCAATTGGACACAGGGTTGAAGAACACCATTACCACCGTCGTCACATCACCACCGCTCCATCACCAGCCACCACCACGATTACTACCACCGCCGTTCCACCCTCACCACCACCACCAAACAATATGAGATTTCCTAATCAGCGCCCTATTCAGCTCTAATCTGGATGATTAATCATTCACCACCACCGTATCCAGCTGCACCACCAAATTCATTCACAATTTTTAATCACCATTATCACCGTCAACTTCGTTCTCTGCCTTCTACACCACTAACACAAAATTACAATCAATTATATCTTCAGTACCCAAGTTAGAATTTTCACCGCCGCTGCTGCACCACTGCCACCACCAATTTTGTTCTTTGCTTTCTACAGTACCAACGGATGGCTAACTATTTTTTTAAGATATCAAATCCAGCTCAAAAGTAAGATAATTAGAGTTAATTGGGTAATCCAATCCCATAGAATACACAAACACTAACATATGATTCCGGTCGAATAGATTGCACAAGAGGTATCGATATGGGGCCGCTCTATGGTGGTGGTGATGTGGGATCATGTATGATTTTGAAAGAAAACACATATCGCAAAGATGAAGATACAGTTGACATAGTCACTGAGAGGGAAATGAAGTTATTGGTGGTCGTGCACCGTGGGGAAATAAAGAAAAATGGGGGATTTGGTGCCGCTGCAAATTGTAAAGACAAAAATGGAAGGAGCTACTGCTAAGTTTCTATTTCCTTTGGAAGTTACAAACCTATCCTCAGTTTTTATAATATGAATTTAACGCATTGCTTACACGAGTCCTAACAAATACACGTGCCCAGCTGAACTGAATTGTTTCTATGACGTGGATAGACAATAGTGTAGCCACTGTACTTGGCTCTAACTCCTCACATAATTCGTGTCAAAGACGGTATGCACGTGTGTGCGCACCAAATAAAACAGCCAAGCTTAAAGATAGAATTCTTTTGTAAGAGTCCGAATTTGTGCACACTCCTTGACGAAAAGAAATGTCAAATCTTTTTTTTTCTTCTATAATTTTCATACAGTAATGTTTAGGCGGTAAGCACGTCATTGCCACTACTTACTACTACCAGCGCCACGATTGATTCATCCAAAATTTCGCGTCAAAATTAAAAGAATGTCGTGCGCTTATGGAACGGGTTATCCGCTACAGCTTATTACTATGGATAGAAGCAAATTGATTGCATCTGTCTTCGGGGTGGATCACAAATTTTCTTTTACAGTCTCATTGCAGCGGTTTTTCGTGTTTTTCGGTCGGCCCTCCCCACCGTGGCAGAGGTGTTCTAGTTACTAAAGACACCCAAGAAGAAGTTAAATACTACTAATAGTCCTAATACTAAGTACTGACTCTGAATGGGATAAGCGGCACCCTCTTCTCATCATATCGGGTACATGACAGTGTCCATCACGGCTGCCAACAACTTTGTTATCCTGCAAGATCATTTGTAAGTGACCCTTACAAACATCAAACTAACGGACCATCACTACTTCTTGATCAACTTCAAAATAAATTAAAGAGCCTAACGCTTATTCAGTTCATTTAACCATTCCAGTAAACCCATGTATCTGAAAATTTTCTCTGCAAATCTTCAAAAATGAGGTTTGGGAAGAGTAAATTTCATTTTGATGACCACCTCGTATTCCCCATAAACTTATGACTTGATAGAAAGGTGATTTCGATGGATCGAAAGACAATCTAACTGAAGCAAGCAAACTAAAACTGTAATACTGATCCGTGCAGGGATAGTAAATGTAATACGCACTCATATGAGGGGAAATATAACATCCCCACACAATGATATCTCGCTACTAGCCTACTACACAGAAGAAGTCTTCTATTTTCTTGGAAAAAGGTACGAGCCCAGAAGGCCTACAATCAATAAATCCCAAAAACAGAAACCAAAAATAAAACCTAAGCTAAAACCGAAAGACCAACAACTAGTCAAATCTATAATATAGTTGATCAGGGAATTCAAGGATAGCTAGGTGTCACACCTTCAAATGCCTTTTGCAAATTTATGCGAAAGTGTATCCCGGTAGCACAGTGGTTTCGGGAATCAAGCTTCACCCACCTGCACTTCAGCCTTATAAGTTCGCACCAATGCAAACAACCAACTCTTTAGTTCTACAGCTGAAGTCTTTTAGCCTTCTTTTACTTCTCTTAACTTCTCAAATGCTTACCATAAAGAACTCAAACATTGCCATACATTGCCAACAACAATCAACCGACCAAGAACACTTAAAACATGACACAATCAACTCATTTTATTGCATCAAAGGGAAGAAATAAAAAAACTTGCCCACTTAGGGACTTACACAGACTTGTTCCTCTTGAACCAAGCCTTAGCCTTACAAAAACTCTCTCAATTTGAGTCTCACACTCTCCTATGTAAGCCTGTCGAATTTCCAATGCCTTGGCACTATTTATACAACAGCTTTACTGGCCAAAAACCGTGCAAAACTGTTGCACACGCATGGGACAGCCATCTGTCCCATAAAGCAGTTCCATAATCGCCTATAACTGTATCAACTTGGCCAGTTTCTCTTCAAACTCGCGCCATCATCCAACACCTATTCTCTAGCAGTTATAAACACTCTCCCACGCTTATAAACTTGCTTTATAACCATTCTACCTTGTATCGCGTCTTTGGCATGCTTGTGAAGCCAATAACCAACTCCTAACCGTCACTTGAGCCATATTGCACAAATGTTGCGCTTTACTGAGCTTGGCCTCCGTATTGCACAACTGTTGCTCTTTATTGAACTTAGCCTTCATATTGCACAACTGTTGCGCTACAATCTCAGCCACTTTCTTAGCTCATTCTGGTTACTCATGCGTAATATGCTTCGCTTAGCCAATTTGCTCGACAATAGCAATGTTACTCTTGCATTACTAGCTTGCTTGCATTACTCAAGCTTTGGCCATACTTGAACTAATGCATAGACCAAATATTGACCTATTCCTTCCTCTTGCACCATCCTTGAGTTTGGGCCAACTTAATTCCATGGATATGCCTTAATGCCAACATCGCATGTTGCATCTTGTCACTTGGATTTTCCTTGCCTTTCCCTCAATGAAGCTTCATTGTGTCGGGAAATAAGCTTCATTACTTTGCCAAATGTCTTTACAGTGTAGCGTTACCTTTGCGCGTCACTGTCCCTGTAGGGTCTTGCTATCTCAGCACTTGACAATCTATGCAGTGTCGTGCCATCCTGGATGCACACTGACTTGGCCGGCTATACTGTAACGCGCAACCTTTGCGCTTCACTAGACTGGACGGTCATAGACCTCCCCCACCTAATTCGTTCAACGTCCTCATTGAACGCGACCCAGTATAGACATTATACTTGTTTTCTCTTCGCCGCATGCACTTTCAGAACCTCTTCTGAAATTCAGCAATCTTTCCTGCCAACTTTTCATGATTTAGCATCAACATCACTTAACTTTACTGCCTTGCTATTGATCTCATCTACTTGAGCCGCACCCTGGCATTGTGCACTACACTTCAGCTGCTACTCAAATCATGCGTCAATATCCAAATGCAAACTTGAAATTCTTCTTAGCCAATTCCTCTAAATTAGGCCTGAATTCCACTTGAATAATTTACGCCTAAGTGTATGCACAGAATGATTCTTCTCAACCTGATCACTACGATCATTGCCATAGCCTTTCGCCTCCCGACTTTTCCTTTTGCATCTAACTTAACATGACAAGGACTTATAAATGACTTGGCCTTCAATTTCAATCAATTTTGCTGGCACCTGCCTTGGATTGTTTTCCTCCATGCCCTCCGTTAAGCACGTCACAAAGTGCATGGGGTTTCCTTTGCATAGAACACCCGCACCTAGCACTTCACGCCTCACAAATTCTGATCATGCAAAACTCATTCAAGAACTCATTTCTTTGAATGTTGCTAAGAATAAACTCACTATACTTAATGTGCTAACTTGCATACCCGAATCAGAAACATGCGAGTTTGCTTTGCCTAACTCGCTAAAGAAAAACTATTGAGTTGCACAGCCCATCTTTGCACCTTTGACTATCTATCTTCTGGACATAACATAGCTAACCTTTTAGCTGTCCATACGCCATGTCTTCAAAGCTAATATGTCTCAAATTATTTCTTTGAACTGCATTGCTTGTTTCCTGGAAAGTGTGTGTCTTTCTCTAGGCCATGAGTTCTACCCAACTCATGTTTGCCGATGGACTGATTTCTTTCTTGCTATATTGCTTGCACTCCCGCTGCCCAACCGCCATCGTGCCATATTACAATCCCCAAACATCAATATCACTTTCACATCAACTAGGACCCTTGTCATGTGCTTTGCTTATTAGCTTTCACCTTGTCTCACTATTGCATGCGTTAGGCTAAGTATACTATTGCAGCACTTCCCCATGAACTAGCTTTACATCGTAAATAAAGAGGCAAGACTTTATAAACGAAAACACCTTCATTCATTACTGCTCTCACATAGTAAGACCATGTACCATTACATGATTGATCCACTGATCACTTTGAAAGCTAAAACTTCATTAACAAAGTAAATTTATTACACCAAAGCAAAATCTATACAAACTTGAAAACTCAAATAAAAGTATGTACAACCAAACTTTACACACAGAGTTTGCAACAACCAACAACTAAAGCTACATAAAACAAGCTCAGAAAACACTCCTTTTTTCTGTCCCAAGTGTTTCCAATGGAGACAACAACACTCCTTCTTGTTCTAGCTTAGTTTCTGCCTTTGTCGAAGTGAGCGACAACTTTGCTGCGAGGTCTCTTCCTTGTACCATCACTTCGGCTTTCAAGAGTCTTGCTGGAATGACTCCCATAGTCATCCTCAACTGATGCATTAAGTTGCGCCTTGAGTGGACAGCTTCTAGCGAAATGCAAACCCTTGCAAATGAAACATCCCCTATACTTCCGGGCTGAAGAGAATAATTCATCTTACTTTGGCTCATGCTTTCGCTTACTATCAACAGATATTTCCTTTCCTTTGGCCTTACCTTCACACTTTGCACATCTTCAGTTATTGTGCAACTGGTAAACTCTCTTACCGCTTGAATAGCCATCTGGATACTCTTAATTTTGCGTTTCTTGAGTTTAGCAATGACTAAATAATTCGTGCCAGAAAGAAATTGGAACATCTGATCTTCTTCAGTCATGCCACACACTTCTTGCACCAATGCAAAGAAGATTTCAGCATAGGCCTGTGGTGTACCCGTCATTTTTAGCCTACGCAAACTTTCTCTTGCGTACGAAGCACCATTGCTCGGCCAGAATTGACATCTTAGTCCTTCTTTCATGTCATTCCAAGACATATGATTGGCATAACCAGCAGCTTCTTCTTCTTGCAGCATATTTCTCCACCAAACCTTTACATCACCACCTAGGTAATTGCCTACGAGAGTTACCATTTGTCCTTCCCTACTTCCATTCGCCTCAAAGTATGCCTCAACGTCATACAAGAAATTCCCAATTTCTCTAGCATTTCTAGAACCAGCATAAATTCTTGGCTCGGAGACTTGATTAGAGCTTTTTCCATTCACGTTTTCCCCTACAAACATGCCATCACTGATTAACTTGCGAATGCTTGTCATCTCCTCAGACATTTGCTTCGCATGGCCGGTTAGTATGGTATTCATATCATGAATTTCCCCTTCAATTCAGTTATTTCATCATTGGTTTCGCAATTCAACTAGGCTGCATCAGACACCTTGTCCTCAACTGCACCTACTCTTTCGTCAAATTCTTTGAACCAATATGATGTTCTTCCTTCAAGTAAATCTAGCCTGCCATTTTCTTCAGAAATAAGAGGAATATCTAGGCCATCACAACTCATGTCTATGATCAGATTGCCAAGATCACCATACCCCTCTAATTCATCAAACGTACCCGGTAGTTCTTCGTCAATCATAGTGCCATTAGAACCCATTTCTAAAGCAAATTCTCTTAAAATAATGCACCACTTACTTGCTCACGGGAAAATAGCTTAAGAGGGAAAGAAGTACCAGCGTATTATCCAACAAATACACTTGAACTGTATACCAAACACAGCTCTGATACCCAAATTGTTACACCTTCAAACTCCTCTTGCGAATTTCTACGAAAGTGTAACCCGGCAGCACACTGGTTTCGTGAATCAAGCTTCACCCACCTGCACTTCAGCCTTATAAGTTTGCTCCAATGCAAACATCAAACTCTTTAGTTCTACATCGGAAGTCTTTTAGCCTTCTTTCACTTCTCTTAACTTCTCAAATGCTTACCATAAATCACTCAAACATTGTCCTACATTGCCAATAACAATCAACCAATCAAGAACACTTAAAACATGAAACAATCAACTCATTTTATTGCATCAAAGGGAAGAAATAAAAAACTTTCCCATTTAGGGACTTACACAGACTTGTTCCTCCTGAACCAATCCCTAGCCTTACAAAAACTCTCTCAATTTGAGTCTCACACTCTCCTATGTAAGCCTGCCGAATTTCCCATGCCTTAGCACTATTTATACAGCAGCTTTACTATCCAAAAACCGTGTACAACTGTTGCACACGCATGAGACATCCATTTGTCCCATAAAGCAGTTCCATAACCGCCTATAATTGTGCCAACTTGGCCAGTTTCTCTTCAAACTCGCGCTATCATCCAACACATGTTCTTTAGCAGTTATGAACACTCTCCCACGCTTATAAACTTGCTTTATAACCGTTCTACCTTGTCTCGCGTCTTTGGCATGCTTGTGAATCCAATAACCAACTCCTAGTAGTCACTCGAGCCATATATCACAACTGTTGCGCTTTACTGAGCTTGGCCTCTGTATTGCATAAATGTTGCGCTTTACTGAACTTAGCCTTCATATTGCACAATTGTTTCGCTATAATTATCTCGGCCACTTCCTTAGCTCATTCTGGTTACTCATGCGTAATATGCTTCGGTTAGCCAATTTTCTCGACAATAGCAATGTCACTCTTGCATTACTAGCTTGCTTGCATTACTCAAGCTTTGGCCATCTTTGAACTAATGCATAGACCAACTCTTGGCCTATTCCTTCTTCTTGCATCAACCTTGAGTTTTGGCCAACTCAATTCCATGGATATGCCTTAATGCCAATATCGCATGTTGCATCTTGTCACTTGGATTTGCCTTGCCTTTCCCTCAATGAAGCTTCATTGTGTCGGGAAATAAGCTTAATTACTTAGACAAATCTATTTACAGTGTAGCGTTACCTTTGCGCGTCACTGGCCCTGTAGGGTCTTGCTATCTCAGCACTTGGTAATCTATGCAATGTCGCGCCATCCTGGCTGCACACTGACTTGGCCGGCTATAGTGTAATGCGAAACCTTTGCGCTTCACTTGCCTGGGCGGTTGTAGTAGGGTAAAAATTGATTCTGCTGAAAATGGTAAATTGGGTGTGTTTATGAGAAACGAATTCAAACCCTGAACAAATGTACTTCACATGAGTACTTTAGATTCGAAAGATCAATCTGTAAGACTATGGCCTAAACCAAGAAATGGCCGTTCCAGATTCAATTCGGTCACAAAGGAAGGAGAAGAGTTGATCGTAAGGATGGAAGCAGAGAAGGTGTTGAGATCAGAGTGATGAATTCTGTAAGGTCCAGTTGTTTATGACTTGTATCAGGATTTAGAACCTGCTTGCAGAGTGTAAGCCGTAAGTTCCAGATGGTTTCTAAGTACTTGTGTTGATAACATTATTGTTGTCAGTTGAAATAGATTTTTATACAAGTCATAATTGAACACACTGACCTCGTAGGAAGTTGAGGTAGTTGAGTAGTGGAGAAGTGGGGATCGTGTAAAAATGGTGAGAACCACGTCCCTGTCGTGAAGGGAAGACTTGGTTGGTTTTACACCCACTACTTCTTACTGCCATCAATTGCCCGCCTTTCCTGACACTTTCTCATAATGGGCGTGTTGCACGCCGCGCGCTGTAAACCGCCAGACCAATACCCTAATAAGTATCCCCCAGTTTGTGACGTGTTTGATGTCTCGAGTATTTTTTGTAGAAAATGTGGAGAAAGTTACATGAAGTGTTGAACAAGTCCTTCATAGTAGTTGTTGAGCGGGTCTTGCTGGCAAGACCTAATAATTTCGACCAATCACACGCAGGCTAGGCGGTAGGTGGTCATATGTGATAAGTCAAGTCGTGTGAATGGGACTTGGCGTGAGTTGACACTCAAAAATAGCATATGGTGCTTTTAGGTTAAATAAATAATTTAATTATTAAATTATTTATTAAATCGATATTTATGAAATATCGTTTGTAATTTATGCATGTAAAGCATCGCTTTTAAGCAAGCATCTCAAATTAAATCGATACATATTAAGTGTCGTTGTTAGGAGCACAACCAACCTTCTTTGGTCGAACGGTTGGCAGCCGAGTAAGTCGACCAAAGGCGGTGTGACAGACTCATGAAGAATAACAGCAACTGACAACAATTATGGCATCCCATTGGCCTCCTAAGATTGGGTCTAAGCCGGTCAAATCATCTAGCAGAGTTGGATGATTGAGATGATTTGCGGTAGTTGTTGATTATCACTAACTTATTTAAGACTCTTATGATTAGCGTGGCCAACCTACTTTGAGCAGCTGCCAGGAGCCGTTTGGGTAAGCTGAGGAAAATTCGATCAGTCCTCATGGAAGAGGGGCGGACGGCGATCACGACGGCATCTTATTGGCTTCCCGAAATAAGAAATATGCCGATCAATTTGGCCGGCCAAGTTGGATGGCCGAGATCATTTTGCGGCAGTTACATACTGCCGTTGGTCGAATTTAAGGCATTTAAAGCCGTGTGACCAGCATACTTTGGATAATCGGTTTGCGGCATTGCTGGCAAGTTTAAAGCAATGCGATTGGTCGGAGCTTCAGTTGAGCCGTCGGTGAGCATGTCCGCGCCTTGCTGATCGCTTAAAATCAAATCTAGGCCTGTCGATTCGGCTAGCGAAGTTGGACAGCCATGTTTGATTTGATACTGCCATGTGCGGTCTTAATTCGATTAGAATCCTTTTTAATCCGCGCAACTAGCCTACTTTGGCTAGCGATCCTGGGCGCTGCCTACAGGCTAGGGGAGTTCCGATTGGTTGGAATAGAAGTGGGTCCGCCGGTGAGTACCATGGGACTTGTTGGGTCATGTTTGTAATACCTAGGGTTAGTTAACGGAGCTTACCAAGTTGTGTGGTCACGATCAATTTGCGACCATTTTGGACAGCCGACCAACCTACTTCCACTTTTAATTAAAAGCGCTGGTTACATCTTTAGAGCGATTTGATTGGTCTATGGAAAAGAGGGACTGGTGGTCAGCAGCATGGGGCATGGCCGGTCGGCAAGGAAGGGAGCCAGCTAGGGCAAACCGACCGGCCAAGTTGCCCGTTCGTGCCTCCTTCCGCTACTTTCCAACTTAGTCGCGGATTCCTTTTTCTTCTTTATTTCGATTTTTGGTAGGATTGGATTCCTACTAGCTACATGGTAGCTTGGTTCCCTAGCTTTCTTACATTTGGTCTTGACCAATAGGAATCGAGATATTGTGTAGGCTCCATTTTAGGGTGAAAACCTATTTTTTTGCAAGTGACACAAAATTATACCAAAATCGATTTTTTACGAGCTGACACAAAATTAATCAATTTTTAGTGAATTTTGCACGTTAGCACAAAATTATTAATTTTTTGGCTACTTTTGCAAGTAGCACGTTTCTAGGTGGCACGACTTGCAGTACCTTTTATGCATATCTTAATCTGAACATTAAGAAAATTCATGCTTTCAGCTGAGAACAAACACAAATTTAACGTCAGTATTTAAGAGTTCAGCTAAGAACACAACATAAGATAGACGCTCATCAAACCCTGCATTAATAAATAATGCAAGCAGGAGCTTAACAAAATCTACAGAATATTTGTGACTTTGCAATCAACGCTATTCTAATTAAATTTTGTATATGAATATATCGAATTGCTCGGTACATATTGTAAGAAGAGTGGCGTATGCGCTCTTCATCTTTAAATAGCTCTTACTTCTTTGCAGAACAAGAGTACACAAATTTAGGATTTTACGGTTTTAGCCCTGAACTAAAAACCACCATCAACACCGGTCATAATAGGCTACTAAGTTTGTCACTGAAAACTAGTCTTTGACCCTTCTGAAGATGGACCCCAGATTATCCGATAAATTAATATCCCTGTAGACATATCTGTAAGAGATTGAAAGAATACCAACAATAACTCTTTGCCATCTAGCCAAAAGAAACCATGGGACTTTTTATTGCATCAAGGAAAGAATACAAGCTTTTGAGTCAGATTGAAGAATTAGCTTGAACTTCTGATTATCAAGAGCCCATTCCAAAGCTATGATACTGGCCATAAATTCTGCAACATGATTAGTGACAACCCTTAGACCTCCAGATTCTGCAAAAATAAAGGCACCAACATGATTCTTGACTATAAATCCATAACCTGCAATTCCAAGTTACCTTTTGAGGTGCCGTCACAACATAAAAGAATTTTATCCTCATTTGGCAGTTGGAAAAACACCTCAGACTACACATAAGAAGTCTGTTACAAGATTGATATATTTTTTTACCTTCAGTACAGACACAGGTTCTAAATGGGAAACTACTAATAGCATCTTTGTCAAGATAATTGTATTCAAATTATCGAAATCTATGCCTCAAACACCATAATTTTCAAATAGATATTACAGATTACGGAAGCCGATGCTTCTCTTCAAGCGATTGTTGGAAACTGTAATCTAGTATTACCAAACGCCATAGTTTCAATACTAATATGAATGTAAAGATAGATTTTATGGGATAGACAAAGTAAAATTATTGATAGCAGATCTATGTGATGACATCTTACTTTTTCTACTGCGTTTTGCTGATGAACACATATTGAAGAGAAAATTTTCAAAAAGCTTGCTTGTTATTCTCACTTTTGGTCTTCTGTATATATACTGTTAGAAAAAGAAATTGTGAAAGGCCGTGTCTATTCATGATCCAAAAAAAACCACATAAGAAAAAAGCACACAACCCCATCTAATAATTTCACTAGCACTTGTTAATGTTGTCATACTAAAAAAACCATGAATCCAATACAAACTTGTGATGAAAATAGAATCTAATTCATCCGTATAATGAGAGATAATAACTTTTGACATATTTCTTTAGGTATGTATTGATTCCTCAGTTCGGTCCTCCTCCCGCACATAAGAACCAGTATCGAGTGAAACTAAGCTTTCAAAATATAGTTTACTCTTTTCCAGTAACTTAAGCTTTGGGTATAAAGTTTTCTGACAATTTCGAACTTATGGTCCTAATAATATAATTCATCATTTATCTCAATTAGAATCTCACCACTCTTAGAAGATGACACAATCTTCGTACGACTCCATACTCAGTCTCATGATTTATAATAAAACGTCTAGTCCAAGTGTTTGGACCACATAAATATGGAATGGGCTTAATAGCCCATTAGACTTAAACAAAAACATTTAATTGGATCATGGGTTGAAGCCTAAATCAATTAAGGGTTAAAACCCTAATCTGTTGGCCTTTATTGAAGGTGACTAAATTTATTGTATCCTAAAAAGTTGATGAATTTTTTGATGGTAAGATCAGGCATAAATTCAAACCAGGAAGTTAGAATTAATTTAGATGTGTATTTAGTCCAAATGCATTAATTAATTTGGTCATCCTGAAAGGAGGGGATGAATATTGATTATTTATTGGACTAAGTACATTTTTAATGTCTAGATACATAATTCTGATTTCAAATAAAGATGAACCTAGAGAGCATTTGGTCTAGGTACGTTATCAAAATGAATGCAGACAGGTAATTAACTGGATGCATACCCTCTACAACCTATAAATAGATGAGGAATTTCAACTAGAAAGGTACACATTTTCTAATCCTTTTCTCTCCTCAAAAACCTGCTTAGAGCTCTTACTCATTGAGGTATCGGAGTGTCCTTGCAGGTACCCCCCCTTATTCATTCATCAAGAATATTTATAAAGCCAAGATCATTGGAGAGCTGAGCTGGAAACTCTTCATCATCAAGAACGTATCACGAGCAAAATTGTGAGTTACCTAAAAGTCTACAATTCATCCATCAGGTATAAATCTTGACTCATCCAACGGTTAAGATTATATCTTTCAATACAAATCTCGAGGTGTGTTGTAGGAACATTTTTGCTACAACATCTTTTGGCGCCCACCGTGGGGCAGATAAGGAATCCTCAAAAAAAAATCAAGATCCGTGCCTACATACAAGCATGCCGGAGTGATGGGAACGCCAATATGGATGCAATAGTACGAGGAATTCAGAGCGATATTGATTACCCGCTTTGATAAGGAGTTGAAACATCACCTGCAACAATAGCATCAGGAAGTCCTTCTGAGAGAACTCATTCCCCAGGAATTAGTAGGTGGAATCATTGGGTACGCATTACAATTCCCCCTTTAATTTGAAGGTACCAATTTTAACAAATCCTCAAGAAACCTATATCAGCATCAAACAAACTTGTTAAACTCGCGTCCAAACTCCATTTCCAATAGAGGTTTTCGTTTAGCCTCGTGTATCGAACGAGTGGATAGGACAGGGGAAATACCTATAGATCTCAAAACAGACTGTTGAAAGATTGACTAGATAAGAAATCACAAACGGGTAATACCCTGAAGGTGTCACTCCACACCAGCGTGCACGATATTCGTATGAGGGTTGGTGAACACGTCGTGCATGATCTTCACATGAAAGGAAAGCTCTTAAAGTAAGTAATGTACCAAAGGAAAGTCGATGACCAAATGACAGCTACAAAAGCCATCACGCCGTCGTAGGATCATAATGACGATTGGACCTAGTCATTGGCAGAACAACAGGCGCGAGCGGGAGGAATATCGACGAGTAGAGTCGGAGAGTACCTCGACAAGCGGAAGCGACATAAGCGCCTCGACCAATGGAAGCGAAAAGAATATTACGACGAAAAAGAATCGAAAGTTTCTCCTACAAATAGGAGGAAATCGCCATAGATGCATTGTATATGAGTAATCTCCAATGTACATCACTATGGATGCAATATTCCAATTCCAGATAAAAGAAAGACACATATGGACCGAAACATATGAAACTAGTGGTCATCAACAGTATGCGACATGAACGTCAACGGTCGACCTCAGTTGCAGCATAATCCGCGTACTCAATTCGCACACGCTCTATTAGTTTAGCCTCGCAAACATCAACGATCTCAAGTTGTATAATCACAACAAATCAGTGGAAAACATCTTCACTATATCTATACTCCAACGCAAGTGTTACTTGCTCGTACATGCGCCCTTGGTCGGTTAATCAAACACAAAACTTCCCCAATGGTCTAACTCTCTAGACCCAGCATTCCAAGTAATCGGTTCTATCAGCAATTTAGCTCGTTGATCCAACTAGTGATCCATCTTTCCTATCCAATCAACGGTGTTATTTCGGATGGATCCAAGTTAAAACTTGCACGAGTTTAAAATAATTGGACCTACACGCCGTTGCGAGTTTTACTCACAATATTCGAACAGCTAGGGGCGTTTGGTGAAGACCGTACCTGATAGATAAGCTAGCAGGAGGGAAGTTTTATCGAGTGAAAAGCAGCAAAATGAAGCCCGAAACTTGGAACTTCAGCAACTTGGAAATAATTCGATATTGACTATGAGATGCATATTTTCGATGCTGAATCTACTCACGCCTCATAAGGTAAGCCTAAATGATTTCTCAATTTGTTTACAGAAATCGTATTTTCTAGTCCTACAACAAATGCACACAATTCACATACAAATGCACAATTCATAAACTAATGCATGACCCACACACTTCGATACTAGCCAGAGTCGTTTAGCAATAACACTCGCATAACTAAGATCGGACACAAACTTCGGGCATACTAGCCAGAGCAGTTAAACAATAACTCTAGCATAGCTAGCACTGATCCTAACTTGGATTTGATTAGAGGAATAATTTCAAAAAATATTCTTTGCACGGTCTTAGTCAACACTTGCATAAATTTGTGAGCAAGCTAAACCGGCTTAGCGCAGGCTCAATAATAGCAAGGACCTTGTTCCTTGGGCATTGGAACCCCATCTCAAGGCAGTGAGAACCAAACCAACTTTACTTTGATTAGAGAAAAATCCTTGCACGGTCTTAGTCATTACTTGCGCAAATTTGCGAGCAAGCTAAACCTAAACCAGTTCAGTGCAGGCTCAATAATAGGAAGGACCTTGTTCCATGGGAAATGGAACCCCATTCTCAGGGTAATGAGAGTTCATTATACGATTAAAAAAAACGTTTTATAAAGAAGTTTTGCTGGATCAGAAGCTAGAGCTACAAACAAAGAAATTATAATGAATATAAAATTGCATATAAGATTTATCAGAGGTGGAACGAACAAAAATCATTTTGCGAGGAAGCTTTTATGGAGCGAAGTAGAAAAAGTTACACAAGGAAGCATTGCTGGAGAAGGAGTCACAGCGAAAGAAGACAAAAAAAAAAGTTACACACACTAACAAACCAATTCGTGAAGAAAGTTTGATGGAGTTAAAAAAATATATATATACATGAAGAAAATTTATTAGAGAGGGAGAGCCAAAAAAAAAGATGCAAAAAGAAGTTAATTGGAGAGGGAGCGAAAGGAAATCAAATCAATTTGCGATGAAGCTTTAACGGAATCGAAATAAAAAATATTCATGAAGAAACTTTGTTGGAGCTAGAGGGAAAGAGGAAAAATATAAAATTATTTGCATGAAGATGCCTTTCTAGAAATGGAGCGGAAAAGTGGGGAGATCTCACAAAAGCGAAGATGGAAAGACAAAATAAATAAATAAATAAAATCAACTACATAATACGAAGATCTTAAAGGAATGAGTCTCATATTTTACCTCATGCTCCCCTCATTTTGTTTGAGATATAGTGAAGCATCATTCAAAGAACATCACTTATCAAGCTCTCAATGCATGAGTAGTTGTGATATTTTACAACCATCTAAAAAGTGTAAATCACGATTCGGCATCACCATCACTATTGGAACATCAATTGGAGTATATTTATACAACATCATACATATCTACGCACAATGGTTTATACTCAAGAGAACAAATACGCCAGTTTTTTCCAAACTGTGAAGTTATACTACAATTACAGTACGAGCAGAAAGTATTCCGTTGTGCTGGCATCTATGGCCTCAAATCACAAGTGAAGCCTTAAGTCTTGAACTAATCGCAAGCACAAAATCTCACCAAGTTTTGTGCCAGTGAAAGCACGAACTCTTGTCTCAAAAACCAGATTTATTATCCAAGAGACGTGCCAACACTTATAACAGTTAGTGCAATAGCTACCACAGCGAAAAAAAAACAAAAAAGTTGGTGTGCTGCAAGCATTAAGACCTGTTACAACTACAAACACATAACTTGAAACTCGTGATATAATCTTCAAGCATTGTACATATTCTACTACGGAAAACTCTCGTCCAGCAACACCAAATACAGCCTTGTTTGCAAGCAGACTACCATATCGTTTCAACACATAGCTTAGGGGCGTCAGAATACAACTATGAAGCAACTGATCCAAGACACTCTTCTTTATCCACCAACAAGTTGGGAATT
>JAJJMB010007708.1:15254275-15385809 GCA_023531105.1 Papaver atlanticum
GGGGGGTTGGACCAAATAAATATGGAATGGGCTTAATAGGATCTTCAGTCCATTAGCCTTAAACAAAACATTTAATTGTATCATGGGTTGAAGCCTAAATCCATTAAGGGTTAAAAACCTAATCTGTTGGCCTTTATTAAAGGTGACTAAATTCATTGTATCCTAAAAAGTGGATGACTTTTTTGATAGTAAAACCAGGCATAAATTCAAACCAGGAAGTTAGAATAATCAAGATGTGTATTTAGTCCAAATACATTAATTAATCCGGTCATCCTGAAAGGAGGGGATGAATATAGATTATTTATTAGACTAAGCACATTTTTAATGTCTAGAAACATAATTATGATTTCAAATAAAGATGAACCTGAAGAGCATTTGGTCTAGGTACATTATCAAAATGAATGCAGACATGTAAGTCTCCACATACTTTTTTGTTGATGAAGTTCCACAAGTTTCATTGAGTAGTTCTTCGTCTTCATTCGATGAACGCCGTGGAGTCTAAGGCTCAACTACACTTATTATCCTAATCCGAGACTTAGCTATAAGTAGACTAGAAATCAAGACTTATAGTTTTGGCAACTAAACTTGACATACAAGCTTGAGATAGCAACGCTTGAGAGTTCGATCGAGCAGTGCTCTAACAGTTGGTATATGGGGAATGAATCTTGTAAGGATATAGTCGGGATGACGACTTTAAACCAAGCGCTGCATGGGAGGCAACCCATTGGTTTTGTATCTCTTATCTCTTATTTTTTCTTGTCTTGAATTTACTTTTTCTGATTTCTTGTCACATTTTATGTAGTATTTCCCACCTTGACTCTACTTGGATGACTTAATTTACATTGAGGACAATGTAAAGTTTAAGTGTGGGGGGAGTGGTTAAGTATTTGCATTGTAAATTTTTCAAAAAAATTCAACTTTTGTGTAAATCAATGCATGAAAAAATCCAACTTGTAGTTAGTTTAGAGTCACATAGTATACATGTCGCTAAGATTACATCGAAATTATCACAAAAGTGACTGAACTTAGAGATGCCAGAGAACGTGGTCGGGTTTCTTACTTGTGTGAGAGTTAAAGTTGGATTTAACCATGCCAGTGGCAAATGAGGTGCAAACTGAATTCGGTATTAGAGTTATGATCCCCTATAGTGGAGACTACCTATTGTACATCATGTGAGGCACCGACCTTCAATTCTTTGTACGTGTCTAAATATGTGCTTTTAGAGTGTGTGTCACCGTACGTAAACTCCGGGTAGAATGGCGAGCTACCCAACCTCCCACCAATAGAAGCACTACTTTGATCTCTTGAGTGTTATTTTATCAATCATGAGGGTGACATCGAATTGCTAACTTACATACCACTTGTAATCTTGTTCGCAGTTAGCACCATCCATTTTATCTCTCTCTACACCAACAGGTCCATAGAAACACCATCATCATCAACAAGAGGAGCATCACAAATTCGAAGGAAAGTTGAAGACGTTCAAGGTTTACAAGCAACGGTACAGAAATGAGCAGATTTCAGATTTAAGTAAAGTAACAAGACAAGGATCATAATTTTTACAAGTTGAAGACTTATGTACAAGAGCGAAGATTATCAAGATTGAGAGTTCAAGAAGTTTATGATATTGAGACATGAAGAATCAAGCCGTAAAGTACTTACACCATGGCCTTTGTACTTGCATTTTTATTTTATCTTTATTCTTATTCTTATTTGTAAATTTGTATTTTCTTTTCTTTTGTCTGGAAAAAAAAACAAACTTGGGACAGCTTCATCACTATGCTAGGTCCTTTGTTAAAAAAAAAAAGACAACAAAAAATTTCTTTAGGTTCATTACTAGTGTTTTTTTTTTTTTTTTGCTTTGTTTTGTATTTAATTTATTTTTTTTTTTTCAATAAAAAAAAAAAAAAAAAGAGAAAAAAAAAGAGACAAGAAAAATTTGTTGTATCATATTTTGGTTTGTTTTTAGTTTTGTTCTTTCAATAAAGCCAATGGAAAGAAAGAATATCCATAATGAAGTTTCAAGTAACAAGGAATTAGAGAAAAGTGTTACATTGTCAAGATTCTACGAAGTTCAAGAGTTATCATCGACAGTTGAAGACCGAAGACGAAGATGAAGACAAGGATTGAAGACCGAACACGTTTCTATGGATGCTGTGAGAGTGGTGCTAACTGCACGTCGAACGGATAACGAGGTAAGTAAGCATATTCCCACCTTCGCTAAGTGGTTGATTTCCTTTCTTAGAGATCGTCAGAAAAAGGGTTTTCAAAATGATAAAAGATGTGGGTTTTCAAAACAATTCGGAGGGTTTTTGCCTTCCTACCATTCAACGTGTCGCAGGATTTCTCTCTTCATTCCTACCTGGACACATGTGTGACCCATAAAAAAGTTGTTTATTATTGAGAGAAACTTCATTAAACCCTTTCTGGTGAGGCAGAGTCGAGACTTTCGATCACTCTCGAACCTGGATTCTTTCGATAAGGGATGGTTATTTCTCTCTCAACTTTTAAGGATGAGATTGTGTTCATATATGTGTCTAACTTCTTTTGACTAGTGTGCAGAATCTCTATGTCTTCTTAGCGCGTTGGATGTTATCATTTCAGAGAACTTGTAAGTTGGAAAAGTAGGTTTTGTGGGTATACCTCTTGTAAACCCTCACGAGACTAAAACTCGTCCACTAGGGACACCTAGGGGTTCAAAGGCTTGTTATACATGCTAAGTGTGACCGTAGTCTCGACGAAACAGAGTTGTATGTATGTTTTAGAATTATTTTGTTTGATTTGCTCAAGGACTAGCAAAGTCTAAGTGTGGGGGAATTTGATAGGTGTCTAAAACACCTAATTTTATATCTAGTATTTATGCTTTCTTTGCTATTATCTTTGTGAATTGTGTCTCTTATGTTTAGTTTTGAGTTTATAGGTACTTTGGAGTCATTTGGAGCTAAAAGGGCGAAAAGGTCAATTCACAGGCAATATTTAGAGCAGGCTAGGTTGTGCAAGAGGAGTTATGCTGGAAATCAAACTATCAAACTGGTAGAACTGACAGTTGAGGGGAAATAAAAGGCTAAGGCTTGCCCTTATCCATTTGCTTGGGCGCCTAAGTCTCGTGGCCATTCTTACACGACCCTAAAATTGGGAGAATTCATTTCTCAATTATTAGTTTCTTTCTCAATCTGTGAGGCATGGCGGCTGTTGTAAGAGAGAACCAGAGAGAGGAAGAGAGGAATCGAGAAGATGAAGAAGAACCAGGGATGGATGATGGTTGTTCTCAGAAGATGGGTTATGAAGGGAGAAGATCTAATTGTGTGCAACTCAGATCAATAACCAGAGATGAAGAAGGAGCTCACATTGGAGTTAGGGTTTGTGAGAAGAACAAGGCAATGACTGGGTTGATGCTGAAATTGGAGCTGCTGTGAGAAGAAGAATGAAAGGAATGAGTTATATTTCGAGTTTGTGGGGTTTTGAACAAGAAATTCATGGAAGAAGAGATGAATGAAATGGAGTTAGGGTTTTACAGGAAATGTTGTTGCTGCTCTTGATTGAAGCTGTAAACGATGATAGAAAGATGATCTTGAAGATGGGTATGAATCAGATGTCAGTTGTGTTTCGAAATTGTTGTGGATTTGAGAAGATGGAAACTACAGAAGTTAGGGTTTGATGTGGAATGGGTCTTTGCAGTAATGAATTTGAAGTTTCAGGCAGTGGTTGATTTGCAAGTGGTGGTACCAGATTTGGTGTTGTCGGATGATGGGATAAAGTTGCTAAGGATTGAAATTGAATCAAGAAATCAAGGAGCAAGACCTGTTGTTGCTATGATTATCAGAAATGGAGAAGTGGAGCACTGGTGGTGGTTTGCCGGTAACTTGCAGGGATAGTGAAAGTTGTGCTGATGGCTTGAACTGGATTGAGGTTTATAAGAAATTGAAGTTGTGATTGACATGGAGTTGGTAGTCTGAGCTTGAGTTGAAGCTAGATGAACTGACATGGAAGAAGAGATGTTGCTGGTGTTGTAGGAATGGCAAGAGATACAACTGAAGCTAGCTGGTGGAGATGCAGTTCTAAAGCTGTTCCTAGTGAAGCTGTTCTGGTGATTACAGGGGAAGAGATGGGTTTCTGCAGTTATGTTCAGGTTGTGCAGCTGGTGATTGTAATGGCCGTGTAACACAGATGCAAAGGACTTGAATTGAAGCCTGTAAGCAGATAAGGAAGATGATTTCTGATTGTTGTAGGTGAACTGAAGAGGTGGTTGTGCTATTGAGAATGAGAAGAATGGCAGCTGAGCTGCAAGTGTTGGTTGCAATGTAACTGGTGCTGGTGGGTTGTGTTGCAGGACAACAAATGGAGTCGCAGGGGATGGCGTTATGGTTTGTAGCCACAGTTGGAGCTAAGATGGATCTGCAGGTGGTGGTTGTGCTGTTATACAAGGTGAGATGAAGGCGTTGCTGGTGATTCGAAGACTGCAGGCGATGGCGAAGCGATGGTGAACTTGCAAGTGAATTTGCAGCTACAGACGGGATGTTGGCCTGAGTCTGGGAAGTGGTGAACTTGGGGGTTTGCTGTGATTTCAGTATAAACAATGGCTTGTGGTGAATGAGATAAGTGCAGTGATTGTTGCAGGTATGCTAGGTGTGGTACTGCAGCGAACAAGTGGCAGCGAAGGCATTGGTGGTGACTTGAGATGGGTGCGCTGTGAACTGAGATGGGAGTGTTCTGTTGTGCAGTTACGCTAGGAATGAATGCAGTAGCAGAATGATTGAATGGTTTAGAATGAAGGTGTGAAACTGCAGGGAAGCACAATCTGCTGTAGGAGTCTGAATTAGCCGTGAATCTGGTGGAAGTTTGAGAAGAAGTGGCCGGAGCTGATGGGTTATGTATGAATGAATGAATGATACACTGCTTAGATGAATGTTAGGACAGGGATCTGATGTCGATGGGTCTGTCTCTAATTCAATTACAGAAAAGAGGAAAAGGATTTGGTGCTGTGTATGATGCACTGCAGGGAGAGATGGCTGAAGTTGAGTTCAATCTGAATATTGTGATGTCGGTTCGAGTTGACTCAACCTAGTGAGTCAGGTGACGTGACTCAGACCAGATGGACTTGGTTCTATTTTGAATGGGCTTCACTCATGGGCTATCTGAAGCGACTGATTTTTGGCAGAGAGGCTATGATCTAATTTGGGATGTGAAAGTATATAAAAGGGAGACTTTTCATCTCTTTTGATATATCTCTTTTACTACTTTTATTCTAGGGTTTGAACATGATAGATTTTATGTTTCTTCTTGTGATGAACTCCATTATGTTTACCTAGTTTCTCTTGGTTAAGGAATAAGTTGGAATTCCAAATATGATTTTTATGCAATAAATTAGTTTTGTCTCCATGCTTTATCGCTTATGATTCACTATTGATAGTGTCTTATGATTTGAATGCTTGTTTGGTCGAGTCTAAAATCGATTGAGTTTGTTTTCATTTCTATTGCTAGATTAGGATTTGTTATACGCAAAAGTGATAAATTCCTGATTATAAGTAGCATAATTGTGAATATTGCTTGTAGTGATACATCCTAGTAGTCACAAGTGAGTCATAACCTTTGTTAAATCGGATTAGTGCTTTTACACGTTCGATTGCTTTGATTGGCCTGATTTCATAGAACTTAATGCATCTAGGGACTTAAACTTGATTAGTGCTTTTACACGTTAGGTTGTTCTCTTAGATAGAATTCATATTCGCATCTTTTAATGTGTTTGTTGATGACAAGAGGAAATTAGCGGGATACTCTTGCGATCAAGGTATCCTAGGCTTTTGATTAAGTTGAGATTAAATATCAATTCTTATTATTGTTTCGAATATACATGTTTGTGAATGAAAACTAATCCTTGACCAATATCTTCATCTATTTGATTTGCTTGTTTTGTTTTTATTTTACTTTATAAAAATCAAAAATCCCCACCTCAACCCCCACCCCCCCACCCCCCACCCCCACCCACACACACACACACACCACCCCCCACCCATTGTTTTATATAGGAAACCGAAACATATTGACAACCTAAGACCTCTCTGTGGGAACGATCCTTTCTTGCCCTTGCTATATATATATATATTTTGAGTAGTGAGAAAGTAATTTATTTTTGACGCATACGATAGCGATCAGTGGCATATTTAATAAAATCATGTGTGCTCCTCTAAAATAATGACGGTAGCGGGTCATGATCTATGGAGTATAATGATGTATCACAATTCCTAAACCGGGTATTCCCATTCGGAGTGAGACAAGAGTTTCCAATCTGAATAGTAAGATTAAGATGCAACTTAACAAAACTAGGGTTGGAGATTAAAGCATAACAATTCTTGCAAACACAGTTACACATGAGTAATGATTTCACAGGTAACTTTAAAAGGATGTCATGGTAGATCTCTTATGGTATGCTTGACATTCCAGATGTTTTCTTCTTCGAAATCAGCTTTTAATTTCTTGCAGAATGAAAAATACAAAGTTAGGGTTTGTACTTTATGCGTATGTCGGAAGCTGGAGACTAGAGAGGAAAACTTACAGACCGAAAACACTAAACACGGGAAAAAGTGAAGGAAAAAAAGGTGGGTAAAATATGGGACTGAGGGAAATGTGATAGAAAGGTGACGTGGTGCCCAACCATGAGATCACCAAAACTTCACCCTTTAGGCATATTCCTATGCACCATGTTAAAAAAAAAGTAATCCATAAACCAACCGCGCCACTATGGGAAAATAACTGATCGATAGTGTTTCTAGGGAGCGACATTAATAATAATGCCAGCGATAAAGACTCTATCGCTGACAGTTTTCTAAATATCTCTCGATGGAATGACTAGCGCCAACGACTAGTTCTCCGTCGCTTATAAATAGGTAATTTTCAAACTAAATATTTACACCGAAATTTTAATTTTCTCTATTTCTCTCTTTCTTAATCTAATTTATTTTCAAAAAAATGGCAAAATTTCAAACCCAACTTGATTCGGCAACACATCTTGATTTTGGTACGTGTACCGGTTTGGATACTAATCACGGTTCCGTAACCACAGTTCCAAAATGGTTTGCATACGAGTATGCGTACCGATCCGGTTCACGAGTTAAACCGATTTTCACATGATGTGCATAAGAATATGCGTACCACAAATCTGTAAGTCGATATATAGCTACTCCACTATGTGTATGAGTACATGTAATACGGGTTCATACTTATAACAGTTTCCCAGTTTGTAAGACTGATAACACTGTCTTTTATCTGAATCTATAGTTGTTTTATATTTCTCTCTAAATCGATTCGAAACATTTCCGAATAACATCAATGACACATATCACTGTTCCAGGCTATTTCCGAATGATAAAACTTGAATCATGATTTTGATTCCGAACAATAAATTGTTCTTAACCGAAATTCATCAAGTATGAACAAATGTTCATTAAGGTTAGTCATTATATTTCGAGAAGTCTCTTAACTTGATAATTAGTTCTCGACTCGAAATTCTTGTATATGCATAATAGTCTAATTAGTTATGCGACATCGTCTCAATGATAGAAAAGTGAATATAACTTGAGAAATAGGTGGTTCAGTCTTCACTTACTTGTTGATGAAGTTCTCCAAAAGCTTTGGTTGATCTTCGCCTTCAAACGGTAGAACGCAATGATGATTGCCGTGATCAACTGTTTCTCAACTACATTTCTATCCTAGTCCGAGACTTAACTAATTGTAGACTAGAAATCAAGATATAGTTTTGACAACTAAATTTGACAACAAGCTTGAGATAGCAACACTTGTGAGTTTGACCGAGCAATGCTCTAACTAGGACCGCTGGAGAAATAGTTCGTGAACTGTTAGGCAGTTCACCAATTCAGGGCGCTATGGTTCATGAACCATTTAACGACTTGTGAACTCAGATGTCAACGATTCGTGAACTGGATTCGCTAGACGTTGGTTTTTCACCAATTTAAATCACCACAGTTCGTGAATCAGGTTGGTGAACTGTCCTATCCAGAACCTTACGGTTTGCACACTGGGTTCACCAACCTTCCAATGTTTTGAACATTAGATATCAATGGTTTGTGAAGTGGATTGCCAACCTTCCCTGAGTCTAAATTATGGTAGTTCTGAAAAACTTTCTTTGACGTTTGAAACCTTCCCAAATGCCATAAATATAAATACCATTGCTTGAGAAATTTTCAAATGATCCACAAACATTAGTTCTTGAATAATAAATTATTTTGAACGAAGATTGCTAAGGACCAAAGAACATCAATTGCTTAAACTATATTTCGAGATGTTTAATAAGACAAGCTTGGCTCGATTTTTTTTTTTACAATAAATATACTAGAAGTCATACCACATAGTCTTATATAGATAGAATGGAAAGCTTATGAGTAAGTAGAATGGTTCAGTCTTCACATACCTTGTCGATGAATATCTCCAAATGTCTTCGTCGATCTTCAGTCTTCGAGGGTATTTAGTGATATTGATGGTTCAGTCTTCACTACCAACTTCTATACCTAGCTCGAGACTTGACTTAGTGGACTAGAAATCAAGATATAGTTTTGTTCATCTAACATTGACAATAGGCTTGAGATAGCAAAACTTGTGAGTTCGAGTGAGCAGTGCTTTAACATTGTCATTCTAACAATAAGATACTTAATAAAATAAAATAAAATAAATAAATAAATAAATTAGGACCCAGAAACAAACATATCATTAGATACATATTAATTTATGAAATAGCACAACAATCACACGGGTAAAAATCAAAGGATTTTTTTTTTAATATATAACAGATATGTTTGTTCCAAAATATACATACCTTCTCCTTCCATTGAATTTTCTTGCGATTATATATTTTTTGTTCCTACTCAATGAAGTTAAAAAGTAGTTGATTAGCACTGTTGTTCGAATATCAAAGTTTGTCGCCTTGAAAATCTAATGAAGACTTTACCTATTCTCAGATGCTATTTCTAATTTGAGCGAGATAATAAAATGTTTTGTTATTTGTTGTTCGTTACTCAGTAATTTTACGTGAAGAAAACATCAATCCCCTGTAATGGAAATCCTAAACCAACCTAAGTCGTGGTTTTCCTAATCCCCCTTTTGGGTGAACCTAAAAAAGAACATGAAATCCTTTCCCGAGTTATTACATGTACCAAACATGGGTATGGAATTATATTCATAGAAACATTATGAATGATGAAAGACCAATTATATTACTAAATGACATCACTATAAAGAATCTTTGAAAATATCAAAAAATGAAATATAACATTCTGAATGTTAGATATTACTCCAAGGAAACTCATACGCATTAATTTAAATTGTGAACATGACAGTGTAGGTGGACTCCAAAAATATCAAAGAACAATTCTGATGTTGTGGTGCTGGAGTTGCTGCTTAACCCAGATCCCCTAAAAATACGGTAGCAAGAGGACATCCAAACTTACATATCATCGTTGAAACATAAGAACACCTCTCTATATTTATATCCCCATATATCCTTGAACCTAACGGGTTGTATACCAATGAATTAATTTTTAAAATTAGCACCTAAATCCAATCCGCTAAATATTAGATTTCTAAGATCACACACGTACGGCCACACCCAGTCTGCTTGTGTAGGATTAGGTGACCACCCGCAAATGCTTGTGTAGGATCAGCCGATCAGGTGACCACCCGCGAATAATGGACGAGTCTGGTCGGATTAGCGGATTGAATACCAAATGCTCAACCCATAGTCGATGAACCCCAAATGCTCAACCCATAGGATAAGGGATGCACATCGGTCGGTCGGTGCGGTTTTCAGACAAAACCGTTGATGCCTCGATTCTCAGTTTCTAAACTGTTACCGAATTGTTCATGATTCGGTTCGGTTAGAAACCGATCCGAGTCAGATCGATTATTTTAAACGGTTACACGGTTTTCACCGATTCCACTTAAACTAAAAAAAAAATCTCAATTCCTTCCTGCAATGTAAACAAAATCTAGGGTAAATTTTTAAAATACCTTAAATCAACCATAAGAGAAACAACAATTCATCATTAATTATCATGAAATCAATTTCATTAACCAACACTTGAATTACATCAATTTCTTCTTTACCATCAATTTTAGTAATCTTCACTTGAATTACATCTATTTCAACTTTAATCAGAGATTCATCAAAGTCTAATTATTATTTTTTTGAGAAGATCCTTACTCTAATCAAAATTCATAATAGCATACACAAATGAAACCTTCTCAGCATCATAATCGCAAACAACTAAGGAAACCCATCATTAAACGCTGGATTAATCAATTTTTCAAAAAAAAAAAAAACCTTCCGTTTCTCTTCCTTCACTATACCTTGTTCCTATGAACCATGCAATCAATCAAAAATGATAACCATATATATGTATCAAGAAGAATCAGAGTTTGGAGATGAATCATGGAGTAGAAGAAAAAGAAGTGAAAAGGAGAAGAAGAAGGTGATGATTATGGTGATGGTCGTGACGGTTAGTGGTGGTGGTGACTCTCTATGTCGGTGAGAGAGAGAACAAGAATATTTCTGTGAGGAAGATAAGAAAAAGACAGAGAGAAAGTTGCGAAGAAGGAAAAGAAAAAGATGGAGGCGTTTAGGGTTTGATAAGTTTTCGACGGTTAGGATTGATTAAGGTAATTATAAATCTAGGGTATGTATTTGTTGGTTTATACGGTTCGGTTCGTCCGGTTTGTATGGTCAAACCGTAGACTGAGCCGAGAAATCAACGGTTCTCATTTAAAAAACTGCGGCTTACCGTTTGATGAACGGTTCGATTCGTTTTCGGCTTGGTTCATTTCGGTTCGGCTCAATTCTGTGCAACCCTACATAGGGTCGATGTTAAATTGGTTGGTTTGCTCAAGGGTTGGCCTCAGTATCCTTAATGTTCGGCATGTAAACCCCAGATGAGTACACAATAGATATCACGTGAGTAATTTCAAAATAGGCGCAGCAATCAGTAACAGTCACGCGTGCACGCGCATTACCGAATATTCATTTACGGCGATCCACCGACAAATAAAATCAAATGTCCAAATTAGTCCTCCAAGACTTTAAGCAAAACAACTTGAAATAATAGTCAAACTTGGAGGTCATTTATATAGTTTAGAAAATATTTTCCAAATCTAACACGCCAAGTTCCTCAACCTCATATTATCACTCCCCTCAGTAAAAAAAAAAAAAAAAAAAAAAAAAAACAAACACAAAATCTTCTTTCTCTCTCTTATCGAACAGAAAAATAAGAATAGGAGTTGGAAAAATGGCGACTCCACAGTTTCCAGAAGATTTCAAATGTCCAATTTCATTAGAAATGATGACAGACCCAGTAATCCTTTCATCTGGACATACTTTTGATCGATCTTCAATTCAGAGATGGTTAGATTCTGGAAACAGAACTTGTCCAATAACTAAACAACTTCTACCTCAAAATCCATCTCTTATACCTAATCATGCTTTAAGAAGTCTCATTTCTAATTTCTCATTTACTTGTTCATCTTCACAATCAAAATCATCACCTCAAGAACCAGATCCACAAACCCTTATATCTAATCTCACTTGTCGTTCTTCAACTCCTTCCCTTCACTCGCAAATTTACTCACTTGATCAACTTAATCGTCTCTGTAAATCAAACCCTTTCTTCCGCCAAAGACTGACAGAGTCTGGTGCTGTTTCAACGGTATTGAATTTTGTTGGTTCTGAAGATTCGAGATTACAAGAGTCAGCTTTACTGTTGTTATTGAATCTTAGTTTAGATGATGATAACAAAGTTGGTTTAGTAGCAGAAGGAGCAATTGGTAGAGTTATATCAGCTTTAAGATTTGGGAAACCAAATTGTAAAGCTTATGCTGCGACTATGTTAACAAGTTTAGCTATGGTGGAAGTAAATAAAGGAACAATTGGTGCTTACCCGTTTGCTATTGAGACCTTAGTTTCTCTTCTTAGAGAAGGAAAAGGTAGAGAAAGAAAAGAAGCTGCTACTGCACTGTATGTACTTTGTTCATTTCCTGATAATAAGAAGAGAGCTGTTGAATGTGGGGCAATTCCAATTTTGATTGAAATGGTTAATTCTGGTATGGAGAGAGCAATTGAAGTTATGGGTTTATTGGCAAAATGCAGGGAAGGACGAGAAGAAATGGGAAAAATCGATGAATGTGTTAGGGTGTTAATTCAAGTATTGAAGGAAGGGAGTAGTAGGAGTATAATTTGTGCCTTAGCTGTTTTGAATTCACTTTGTTCTCACAGTGAAGAGATTAGTTTGGAAGTGAGGAGAAAAGGGGTTTTAGAAATTTGTTTGGGGTTGGCTGAAGATGATAATGATAAGATAAGCAGAAATGCTTCCAATTTGGTTCAAACTCTAAGGAGGTGTTTGTCTAGAGCTTGATTTTGTTGCGAATTTTAACAAGAGAAGATTAAAGGAATCAATTTTCTGTTGTTGTTGTTGGTGGTGGTGGCGGTGGAATCGTCTGTTGAGGTATGTTTACGGTTCATTGGTTTTGTCTCCTATGTTGGGGGTAATTCATGTATATGGAATGGTTAGATTTGGTTGGGGGTATGGGGAGATGTTGTAATATTGTACATTAGGAATAAACGGGAACGGGTTCTCTGTTGTTCTGTTCATAGTGAATTTTTCAAATTGGTTATCTGAAATATAATCATGTTCATATTATCTAATTTTCACTAATTATCTATTATCAGAAACTTTAGCCACTTCTTAATAAGGGGTAGAACTTTTTGAGTACATACACTGATTAGCATAGCTCACTTCTACCAACAGAAGGGGACGTCAGGATAACAACAACTTAGAGCCTAAGTGTTGATTGCATAGGTTACAAATATGTGAATTACCTCTATCGCTACTTATGCAGTAACGTAAAACATTTAGAATTATTACTGCAGTTTTGTGGTTGAAAAGAAGGCATCAAATTACTATATAGTCTATTCTTAGTTTGCGCGTATAGGCTATAGTAGTGCAGTTGATGAGGAGAAGAGAATGCCGTAGAATTTTGCATATTCAATATGTATACTGGAATCAGTCACTGGTTGTAATCAATATTGGACATAGTTTAGGAACTATGGATTTTGATAGGGTGATCTTTGGTTTCTTCTTATGTTCCGCTTAAGGAATATAAGCCTAGGCCACTGGTGGAGAAAGCTTAACAACTTGATGTAAGTGCTTTGAGTAACTGTTTGTATTATATGTTGCATCTTGCAGTATAACCTATAAAAAAGTGGAATATTCTCTTTTTCTTTTTCGAATTTATTGCTGCTGCCATTTATTGATCTAGACCTTCAGTTTGATGGGCAATTATGATTATGAAATAACAAATAGTCTAACCAATTACCCTTTGATTGGTCTTTCTTACTTTGTTTGTTAGTCAATAAGAGGAAATTGATATCATCATTTTCATTTATGTGGAGATTTGTATCTATGATATTCTGTGATAGTTCTCTTTTAAGTAAGGTTATAGTACGATTTTAGATTGGAAGCATGGAGTTAACTTTTTCAAAGAGTATGCTTTTTATTTCACCTAACTGACCAATTTTGGGAGTTTTTTCTACTTCTGATAAAGCAAATTTTAGCATCTTGCTCAACTTGAATCATATGAATGGTTTTGATCTGAAATATTAAGAAGAAAAAAACACTTTTGGAGACACGTAACACTCGTGAGTGCTATTGTAATAACATCTAGAACTTAAACATCACCTGAATTCTATATCATATGTAGTCTAGGTTTTGCTGAAAGGAGAAATCAGACATAGAACTGATATGTGGAATGACTTAAAATAGAACAACCTCGCATATTGAGTTTATAACCTTGACTATTTTAGTTTTCCTTTCAACACCTAGCATGAATCTTTTCTGTTTAATCTGAATAGTATTATTCTCCAGTATATAAGGTGTGTGATGTCGACACAATCAACACTGCCAAATTGTATGCTAAGTAAGTATATTTCTTACAGTAGAATTTGAATCAGGACAGCTTTGATCAAATTTGGATGTAGACTTAAAGTTATTATGGGGTGTTTATTCTGATCCTCTGCTTAAGGAATATGTTGATTTTTCTTGTGTCTCTGTTTGTTTGTTTTTTTTATCTAGTAAAAGTACACAAAATAACTTTATAGAAGATTCTCATTTATGTATTTGCTAGTCTTAATCTAGTATTCTAGTGTTAGAATGAACTTGATTTAATTAAACTCTATGGGAGGCAAGCAGTTCAACTAAATAAAGAACACATTCTAGAGCTCCAGAAAAGCTCATGTAATATTCGGGGATGGTGACCCGCAACATATATAAAAAGTACGGTTGTTTCTTGTGTTGATTAGGTTAGGAGGCGGTTGCCGGCAGATGGTCGTTTAGTCTTTTTTTTTCTTAATTTAATTTATAATGTGTAAATCTTTGATTAGGTACAGGAGATTGAGGTCAATAATTCAGAGATTTGGTTATTTAAAGTTGTTTTTAAGTGATAATTAGGTGAGTGCCTGTTGCACTGAAACTTCCTCTCTGCAGTTTGGTTTGGTCTTGCCTACCTGACTTTGTGGGTTGAACTTGGACTGAATATGATATAATGGTGGTTGGACTTGAACTACGGTTTTGTGCGGGGCAGGTGATTAGGCAAGGAAAAGCCTTGGATAGTGAAGTTCCATACTTTCATTAGTGGCTAACATAGTATTAGGAGGGGAAAGCTTAGATGCAGGGGAAACATCATACAAATTGTTCTAAAACACAACAGCACAGTAGTATTCATGTTAGAAGGGGGGATCAGGCATGTAACCAGGATACCAAAAGCAAGACACTTTGATTTCATATATTAACCCATTGAACAAGGTTGATTAAAAAAAAATCACTTGGAAAGAGCCGATAAAGAAGAAACAAAGAAACTGCATACAAAATCCTTATTGTATGTGTGTTATAAGCAACAAATGCACGTGCAGTGTTGTTGGCTCCCCATTTTCCCTCTCTAATAAGAGAACGAAAGCTGAAGCGTGGATTGGATGATGGTGGAGAAGAAATAAGTGGTAGGCGACAGGAAGGAGTATGGGGCATCCCAGAAGATATCATGGCGTTATTGGACTCGTATGAGAGTTAGTGAGGGAGCAGGGGAGTAAAAAATAAAAGAAAAAGAGTCTCATTCCTTGATCATTTTGTTTGTAACAACACAATCATATCGTTTTGACTCATATGAAAAAGCGTCTTATTCCTTGCTCAAGAAATTATTCCCTCTACGAAGAAAAAGAAGGGGCAACCGGATGGACGGCTCTAAAATTGGATATGTCTGAAGCCTTTGATAGGCTTGAGTGGAACTTCCTAATTAAAGTTCATATTTTGGGTTCAATGAAGATTTTTGTGATCTTATTTATCAATGTATAAGTATTACATCTTTGTCTGTGATGCTTAATGGATCTCCTTGTGAAGAATTTCATCCAACAAGAGGTATAAGACAAGAAGATCCTCTTTCTCCGTATCTTTTCATTTTGGCCATGGAATTTCTCTCTAGGCACCTCATTTCAGCTCAGCAAAACAACACAATCAAAGGTATTAAAGTGGTTGTACAATCACCAGCCATTAATCATTTGCTTTTTGCAGATGATGGCTTGATATTTACTCAAGCAAATCTCTCTTCTGTCAACTGTCTTCTTCAGCTTCTTCAAGAATTCAGCTCTCAGTCAGGTTAAGTTATCAACTTTGAAAAATCTTCAGTTTATTTTAGCAAATATACTAATCCTGATACAGCTGACTTTCTTACTAATTTACTTGGTGTTAAAAGAATGTCTTCTAAGGAAAGGTATCTTGGCTCCCCTCTTATTTTAGGACACTCTAAACAAGAAGCCTTTAAAGCAATAGAAGAAAACTTCATGAACAGGTATTCTTCTTGGTCCTCAACTTCTCTTACTCAAGCTGGGAGGTCCACAATGATAAAACATGTGCTAAATTTTATTCCTATATATAAAATGGGAACATTCAAATTACCAGCTCAACTCACAGATAAGCTTACTTCTATTCAGAGAAGATTTTTTTGGGGGCACAATTCTAATAGAGGTGTTAACCCTCTTGGCTGGCAAAAGGTGTGCAGATCAAAAGAAGTGGGTGGACTGGCCTTCAGGGATCTTGAAACTTTAAATCTTGCACTCCTCACTAAGCTAGCTTGGAGACTTTGCAATGAACAAGATTCTTTATGGGGTCAGATAATGGAAAGCAAATACTTCAGAAATGTTGATATTCTTCATCAAAGATTAGAAGCTCAGAATTGTTTCTACACATGGAATGACATTACCAAGGGTTTGAAGATTGTTCAAAAGAACTTTTTCATGGAAGTCAATAATGGTAGAAAGACTAAAATATGGATTGACAAGTGGATTCCAAGTCTTACAGAACCACCTTCACCAGTAAATGATTTCTTCAGATTCTATCAAGTTGTTGAAGAACTTCTCATTCCAAATACCAACACCTGGAATATAAGTCTACTCAACCAGCTATTTGATCCAGATACTTCTCTCAAAATCCAAAATATTGTTATGGATATCTCAAAGGAAGATGTTATGATCTGGATGCCGGCCAAAGATTGAAATTTCTCTGTTAAAAGCACCTACAACATGCTATCTGGTAACAATACAGTCTCCCCAGTCAATGGCAGAAATATTCAATCCAATGTCTGGAAATCCTTATGGAAGAGTAAAGTTGCTCACAGGGTTAAATTATTTGCCTGAAAGTGCTTACATGGAATTCATTCTACTAGAATTAACTTGGCCACCTATAATAATCATATAGACACTCATTGTGGTATTTGTGGGAATGCTGGTGAAACTATAGAGCACCTGTTGTTTGAGTGTGCTCATTCTAAAGCTGTCTGGAGAGCTTTCAACATCAGCATTGATAATTTATCAGAGAACAACGTAAGCGTCTCTGAATGGGTAGAGAACTGGTTTACTTCTCCCATTATCAGTACAAATAAAAATAAGCTCTACACCCTGATGATTGGAGCTTGGATTATTTGGAAGGATAGATGCGATGCAGTTTTTCAGGGGGTCTCTCTTAACTCAGCTAATTCTGTTCATAGAATTAACTATCATCTGCACTCTTATTTTCCTGATAATGACATGCATACCCCTAGCACTAATGCTGTTAAGATTTCAAGATGGAAGCCTCCTGCACTAAACTGTTTTAAATTTAATGTTGATGCCTCGTTTGATTACGATACTAACCAAGCTGGTATAGGTATTGTTATCCATGATCATACAGGTACATGTGCAGGGATCAAAGGAAGCTACTCAGATGGAGTTCTAAGTCCTGAAGCTACCGAATGCATGTCTATCCTTGAAGCATTATAGTGGGCTAAAGATTTGCAGTTCACTAATATAAACATTGAAGCTGATGCAATGCTGGTCATTCAGTCAATAACAGAAGACAATCTTCTCATTCAATGGGAAAATAGGAATATTCTCAAAGTAATCAAACGCTTAAGTTTATGTTTTAATTCTTGTTCTTTTTCTTTTGTCAGTCGAGATGACAATCAAGTTGCAGACAATATTGCAAAAACTGTGAAAGAAACAACTACGTCTGTTATTCACACTAATAACTTTGATGAACATCTTTGTAGCCTTATGGCAAGGGACCTAAACAGCCCTTCTTCTTAATCCAATTCATTTGCTTTTATCAAAAAAAAAAAAAAAAACTCTTTCCCCCCCAAATTATTCGTTCCCGTTCTGTAGGTTCATTTCTTGACAAGTTTTAGAAAGTGGCAGACAGAATACGCACAAGCACACGGGCCACACCGCGAGACTGTTGGATCATATTCGTTGGTTGTGCAGTCCATTGATTCTATGGATGCCCTCGATGTGTACCGCAAACCTCTCTGATGAAACAAAACAAGGTATGGAAAGAATCGGAAGATACACCAGGGCTGGATAACTTATTTCGGACAAAATTTAGCTCATACATGTCTTATGTTGCCCCAGATAGTTTTGGAGTTTGAAGAACTATTTTATTCCCTCACTTGCAACATTTCAACAATCAACATTTGGTTTTGCACACCCATCCACGAGTCTACCACCTTCCTATTCTCTCCCACTCCAACAAAATATCCAACCAATTACGAAGTTAAAATTGGCAATTGACAAGCTCACAGTGTGAATTATGTAACTATGTTACCGGCTCTACTGTAGCATTTTTGATGGCTTTGGATCACCACGTCACCGCTAAAAACTAGTAGAGAGTTAGAGACGGTAAACAACAAGTATCACTTTGGAGCTCCGGGATACATTTTTAATGGTGACTAATGAGCGTAAGTATTACGTACGAAAACTCAAAATGTGTTTCATTCGATCCGTCTTTCGGTAGCGATCTGCATGTTTCGGTAGATAATGATCTTCTTATCTTTAGCGTCGTTTTGCATTTTTTGATTCATTTGGGAATTTCACTTTCCTTTTTATGTCTTTCTTCCATTTGCGGCATTGACTAATGCGTTGTTGTCAGGATACCAGTGGCATTTTTATCGTGTCGGTATCCTCCTCAGATTCATAAGTTATCGGTCTCAAAAATACAAATATCAAACCATAAAGTTCAAATCTAAATGGTAGTTGGAATAGGGTTGTATCCGAATAGCTAGTCAATCAAATAAACCGGAATCTTCGTTGCGCCTTTGGGGGCTGAGTGGTCGTTTGATTATACTGTTAGAGCACACAGTTGGTGTAGAAAGTCCTAGGCGAAGATCTTATTTAGAACATTTTTTAGGAGGGTTAATACAAGTGGTAAATATAAGGTTTTGTGAACCATCTGTACTTGGGCCGACCGAGCGAAGCGAGGCTTTTATATGACCACTTTTTTGTAAGGGAAAAAAACAGTTTAGTCCAAAAAACACATTAAAAAGTACAAATTAGTCCATCCGAGTTAACTAGGTATAATTTAATCCAAAAATTATTTAAAATATGAAAAATACACATATAACCTTCCGAATTTACAATTTAGTCCAAATATTTACAGTTTAGTCCAAATTACTCATGATGATGTCAGCAATTTTAAATAATACAAAAATAATTAGAAAACAATTTATCTTTTGAACCACTTGTTCAAAATTCGCAAATTTTATATATTCGGAATCTTCTTTCCGAGACCTACAAAAAGAGTACGCATATGGCTATATAATTCTCATTTTTAAAAAATCTTAATCTACAGTGGTGTACAAACATGTACACATCTACAAAAATCCAGAAAATACAAGACCACTTTCCTAGCCTACAGTGGTGTACAAACATGCAGAAATCTTAGTCTACAGTGGTGTACAAACATGTGTCTTATCGTAGGAAAAACACAAGACCACTTTCCTCATCAACCAGTGGTCCCAAGTGTTTATGGACAAGCTCGTTGAAGCAATTTTGGCCCATATCATATCATCAGCTAGAAGCATGTCACTCCATCCCCTTGCTAACTTGATTGTAGTCGCTATCGACTGCCAACAAAATATTCCAATATTGTAGGCACCCTTCTCTGAAAAAAGTACATCAAAATTTAAACTTATGAGTAGCTGGTTCCACAACAACACATTAACAAGAATAATGCTAAGCAACATAACACAAACACAGTAGATGGAAGCCAAAATATGTGTACTATATTCACCTTCTCGCCAAGCTTCTAAACTGTCATTAACAACTGTTGGAACTACTTGATCAGTCGAAGTTAAGATATATGCCTCGGGCAGGCTCAGATATTACTACAACATGAATTGCTGGGGGGAACCCATTTAGATGAGGACACAACAAGCACCTGCGCCACACCCAAATCTTTCCATCTCGTTGAGAAACTTCTGCACAATTCTTCCTTGCATCAACAACTGTTTTTATCCGCACCACTGTCTCCTCCCTTGAAACCACCTTACTGGATATGACTGCAAGCTACTGGAGGTAACTTTTCAAAGAAAACAAGACGATAAACATCACGGCCAACCAATGTGATGGCAAAATCATGTTAATCATAGAACACCTAATGGAAGATTCAGTTCACAAAACAAAATATCCAATCTAGGAAATAATATATGCACTCATTAGCAATCAACAAGGGTATAATTATGTGCACATTAACAATCAACAAGTGTACAACTATGTGCACATTCACGATCAACAGGTGTATAATTTTGTACACATTAAGAATCAACGTGTATACAACAATGTTCACATGTTCAACAGGTGTACAATTATGTACACATTAATAATCAGCTTGTGTAGAATTCTGTATCCCTTATACAATCAAAGATAAATCATGACACAGTCCTACAAAGCCGTCAAACAAATGATTCCTGAATAAAAAAATCAAGTAACAATGTCACACCTACAAATAAGCCCCTTTAAGATGATGGGGAACAAACTACACACATATATTACCAACTACCTTCTCCATAACAGGATACACAACAATCCATTCATCAAATTCATATCGACCATGTTCGTTAAAAATCTACAAGTGTACAATAATGTATATATTAGCGATCAACATGTGTAGACCTATGTGCATATTGAAAATCAACAGGTGTACAATTATGTACACATTGAAAATCCAACCCATAATGTGCAAAATCAGAAAACTTATCTGCCATTGGAGCTCTATCCAGTACACTTTTATCGAACGAGATGGGAACTCCACTTTCCATATATAAGCTCAGTTTGCTTTGTCCAACCATGTTGAAAACAAATGGTTGCTCTCTTCCCTCTCTTGCATCTCCGAAGCTTTGGCGTCAGAGAGACTTAATTTGTAGATGGCTCTTTCATATTTCTTTTTCCTTGAAAAAAAAAATGTATCTTAAACTTTCTTGGAAATTACGAATAATGATAATATGTGTTTTGGATTTTAAAACAGGGGTATGTTTTTTGTCATTTTTTCTAAATATAGGCAGTTTGCTTCTCAACATTTATATCGACCCCAAAAACTATTGTGTAGGCAATGCTCTAGGTTGCGGTTTAAACGAAATACTAACCAAAGACTAGAAAATCTCAGACGAGGAAATTTTATTACTATTACAAAATGTAGGGGCGAACCTGATCCGTAATTTTTATTAAGTCAAGACTTTTTCGGTATTGGCTGCTCCTCCTGTCAAAAATTTAAACTTGTAGATAGCCCACCCATATGTTGCAGGTGACAATCCAGTGATCTTTGCTTCACATCTTGCTGATTCCGTACTCAGGTGAGTTACGCTAGCCAATCAAAAAATATGGACATTTGGAGCTTGAACTCAGCATCAACAATAGCTGAAATTGTAAATGCTGGAAGCAAACCGAAAACTAAACAACGTGCATAGTAAAAATAATCTGGAATTTTGACAACATCATCGACCAAGATAAAGGAATACATTCATTCAAGTGAAGTACCATGGAAAACTACAAAGAGATGTAATGCAAATTTTGCTTGTAATCATGTTGACAGTAATGACTTGGTCCACATTACATATCGATATTTAGAGATTTCAGTCCTATATATATGCTAACGTAACTAATATCGTTTATTTCTACCGAAAGCAAATGGAAGCTGATGTTTATAACTCCTACTTCTTATTTTAAGGGATGGATATCACAGTCCAACTACGTACACACTTATAAAAAATCCAACACCTGTATACATTAGTGCTTTCCCTAATTATTGTTCTGCAAGTGTACAACTATGTACACCTAAATAATCAACATGTAGACAATTATGTACACCTAAATAACATAACATGTATGTACAACTATGTACACATTAGTGCTTTACCTAATTTCTTATACTTCAAAATGAATAACATGTGTACAGCTATGTACACCTAAATAATCAATATGTGTACAAATATGTACATCTGAAAAATAAAATATTACACATCAATAAATTGCTCCGAAGAAGAAAACATAAACAAAAAACAACTAAACTACAGAATTATGCCCAGTTTCAAAAAGAATCAAAACGGTGTACAACTAAAATATAAACAAAAAACAACTAAACAAAAAGATAGCACAATGGTGTACAACTATGTACACACCTACAATGATGTACAAGTATGTACACATGTTGTCCACATATGTACCCAAAGTAATTATACCAAAATGATCCTATCTTCCATTCTACTAGATAAAAACAATTATTGCAAAAGGTCATAATTGCACTTACCAGTCATTAGTGCAGAAAAGAATCTTCTTAGGATAAGATTTCGACTGTTTTGGATCACCAATTATTCTTTGAACTGGTGAGCTGCTGGACATTACCCGATGACTACCATCCTAAGGTCTACTGGTCTCAACCTACTGCCATAAGACCAAAAATGTAATCAGCTGCATCATTGACATCCACAGGCTCTCCTATCAAGTAAATGCATAGAAAGAAAAGAGGGTGAAAGATATTTGATGGCTTTAACAAAATTAAACACTATGGTACATGTAGGAAAATAATCTAATTATACATCCTTATCTAGAGTTAGTATATGGAAATATATACAACTCAATAATCACGGTAGACTGCATCTACAAATCCTAATTCATGTGTCCATACTTATGAAATGTTTTCACATGAACAACTACTATAGTATGGGATCAGGATTGACAAGTCCGGGGTGTTAGATTAGATAACATTTGTTGGATCTCTATTAACATGTCTGCGCAAATGAAGCTTTGCGACATATGACCAGAAAAGCTTTAGATTGAAAATGGAAGTACCATGGACGGCCGGCAGGGCACACTTTGGCCAGCATCACTTGAGAAGGATAGACCATCTGTTCAACAACATTACATAATTGCCTGTAGATCACGGTTAAATATTTAAGTAATCCCGGTTGCTTAGGTGTTGCTGGTGTGTACATAATCCAATTGTCAGAAAATATTACAGGTTCCACTACTCCCTAATGTTACATTAGCTTTAAATATGATATCTTAGGCATTTTGATCTCTCCAACACTATCGCTAGAAAACAATTTTCATGAAATTCCAAAAGCGCAAATGGGTTGGAAAAAGAAACGACATTACGTACCTTAATCCTCTTTCTGATCATTTCATTTCTCCGCATTACGAACTCATCCAGCACATCATCAGCCTCATGAGCAGATCTTTAAGCCGCTTTATCCACAATCGCACAGAACTATCTGTTATTTGCTTCTTTTCAGCATCATCTGTCACCTCTGCATTCATTTTCAAGGTGTTCTGGAGCTTTTTGAGATCATTCTTAACACCCCAAGTAAGACCAATTTCCTAAGCCACAAAAGAAACCAATTTATTTAAGATGGGACCGACATTATAGATACTTTCTTAGCTTGGTATCACCACAGAATTCCAACCAAATTTAGATGAAAAAATTAGGAGCAAAGGAGAAATAGCACAAACGAAAACTCTTTACCAATTCGTTACCAAAATTCAATAAGTAAAAGAGAAGAAAATTTCATCTAGATAATTTTCTAAGAAATTGAATAATTTTCCAAATTCCTTTCTCTCCGTATTATTATCATCAATTCCGATCAGTACTAACTAGTTGCTTCTGCTCATTCATTTCTTCTCTCTCCCAAACTCAAACTCACACTAACTGACCAGCTAATAGTGCAATTAACATTTACTTGAGATTATATACACAAAGATCCATTCGTACCAACTACTAGTCTACCAATGCCAGTGTGATGTAGATGGATACATATATAAGATAAAGTAAGATGACTTATGGATGAGTATGACATGAAACAGAAGTCAATCATGGTACTAGTATGCTCTCTACCCTATTTCTTTTGTAGGTTGTAGGATCCTAGGAGATGAGAATAGTGAACTGAAATTTTTTTTATCCATTAATTGCACACTAAATTTAGTAAAATGTCATTACTAAGATTCCCTCTATTTGGAGGAGTGGGTGGGTGGGTTTTGATTCCCATTTCTCCAAGAGAAAAAATTACATTTGGGAATAAGGATCGATGGGAAATTAGTTATCATCCATGTTTATCTGGTATAATTAGTAATACAATACGTGGAAGACCAAGTCATTCAAAAAATCAGTAAGGATCTTGGTCATCTAATGGTATTACTCTATTACCGTATATGACATCTCTAATTCCAGAAATGTAAAGATTTATCAGAAATTTCATGAAACATAACCCCAATTCCTTATTAATTCCAGAAACTATTAACCACAATCAATCTTAAATAAAAATGTAAAAAGACAGTAATGATTTACCATCACAAACTGCAACTTGTTCAATAATGTTCTCACCAAAAAAAAATTTGATTGCCTTATCCTATTCCACCACCACAACAAAATCAAAATCTATGAATACTAACCTTAGGGCAACACTTTCCCCAGTTGAAACAATGAATGAAATTAACATGTCCGCGACCATGTTTGTTACGACCACCATTCCTCCGCTTAAACGTCTACAAAAACAACTAAAATTCAAATCAAAAACATGTATTAATCAAGATTGAAACATGATTTTGACCTCATTTGAGACTTACCATATTTTGGAGTGGTATTGATCTGTAGCCTCTTCTTCTTCGACCTTCCACATCAATTTCAAGCTAATTCTTCAACAACAGAAGCGATTGAATCTCGCTGAACCAAGTGGTAAGTGATACTTAGACTTCGATTTTGCAGATGGAGATTGAATGGAGTTAGGTTTTCTTAAACTCGGATTTACGGATTCTAAATTTAAACTCCGAAAAATTGTTGGGATTAGGATTTGTTTTTAGGATTTTCTCTCTGCCAAACCTAATTCGTTCAGTCATAGAAAGGAGTGACGAAATGAATTTAGGAAGAAAATACACTCCGGGTGTTTATAGCAGGGCCATTTTTGTCATCAGTGTGTTTTAATTTGGACTGAATCGTTAAAAAAAAGGACTAACTCGTCCTACATTTGGTAAATTAGGATCTCTTTGTATGACAGGACTAAAGAGTTTAAATGTTAAGTTCTACTTTTTGTAAATTGTAAATGATTAATTGACACAAAAATATTAGATTTGGTGTCTACGGTTAGTCTTTTTCACTTGACATAATTATCCCTCCCTTTTAGTCCAATTACTATAACTTCTTATGTATCCTATTTTTTTAGAGATATAATTGGAAAGCAAATTTTAATATAACATATCTAAAAATCCGTGCAGTAGAATTTTACAAATTTTATCTCGTTGGAAAGGTTATAAAAAAATTTACCCAATGAGTACAAAAACAATATCAAATTTAGAGTTTTTACGAAAAAATCGGAGATATTTATCATTTTAGGCACAATTTTGGAAAATTAAATGTATATACATTTTGCAAACCACCACAAATGATACATAATACTTAATGTAGCCATATTTTGGTTTATGCATCAACTAATTTTCCCTTCAAGAATATAAAACAAAGCATGGACAACTTAGCCTAGATAAAGGACGCTCAGGATTCATTCTTGGGACTAAATCCATGGATGTGGGTGTTTCCACAAGTGATGTCTTGGATCGAAAGTTAAAATAAATCCAACGGTCTAAATTTGCTTATAGTATTAATGTTCCACTAATCTTTTCATAATAATTTTTTTATTAATTTCTCGTGATGTCACTAATTATCCAAATAAATATCTCATAATAAATTTGTTTATTAATTTCTCATTGTGCTATTAATCATCCAAATAAATAAATAAATAAATAAATATATGTATATTAATAAATAATAAATTTGCTGATTATTAAACATATCAATGAAAATTTATGGTGGTTGTGCTGATGGAGCTGTTGGCGGTTGTGGTGGTGATGTTAGTGGGTGGTGGAGGAGGCGATAACGTTACTTAGTGATGGTAGAAGACAGGGTCGGACCAACCCATGAAAAGGATATGCGGTTTCCTACGTACCCTCATGGGCATGTTGAATTTCCACATCTATTTTTTTATATATAATGTATGTGCTAAAATCACCATTTTTACCATCTTGCTCACCCTGATTTTTTTATACTTTTCATAGCTAAATTCCTAGCTCCGCCCCTGGTGGAAGAAATGATGATATTGGGTGGTTCAATGATTGTGTGTGTTTGTGAGCAATTGTGGAGAACGTTAATTATCTGTCATTACGGAACAAGTAACATTATACTGAGGAAGTTGTATGGTTGATCGTTTACAATGTTTAAATAAACTCGGTTATGATATAAAATAAAACACGACGATTAGAAAAGAACCTTGCACGATTTTCACCTTATATAGTAACAAGAAATGAATGACACATGTCAAAATTGACGCACACATACACATAATATTACTTACTATCAAGCATGTGTCTTCACGGCTGGACAAAGCTGCAGCTCAGATTTATTTAGGGGGCAGATAAAGTTATTGTTGTGATTGTCCGCATAAACTTTTATAACGGGCTTATGTGATTAAAAGTTCGAAGCATATACAACAGTCTAAATTTGTTTATGTTAATTACTCTTAACAAATATTTTATTAATTTTTGTTAATAAATGTTTCATTAAGTGGTGGTGGAAGAAAGGGACGGAACCAACCTATGAAAAGGATAGGCGGTTGCCTAGTACCCTGATGGGCATGTTAAATTTCCACTTCTAATTTTGTTTATATACTGTATGTGCTAAAACCACCATTTTTACCATCTTGCTCACCCTGATTATTATTTTTTCCTTTTCATAGCTAAATTCCTAGCTCCGCCCTTGGTGGAAGAAATGATGATAATGGGTTGTTCAGGGATTATGTGTGTTTGTGAGTAATAGTGAAGAATGTTAATTATCTGTCATTACGGAACAAGCAACATTATACTGAGGAAGTTGTATGGTTGATCGTTTACAGTGTTTAAATAAACTCGGTTATGATATAAAATAAAACACGACGATTAGAAAAGAACCTTGCACAATTTTCACCTTATATAGTAACAAGAAATGAATGACACATGTCAAAATTGACGCACACGTACACATAATATTACTTACTATCAAGCATGTGTCTTCACGGCTGGACAAAGCTGCAGCTCAGATTTATTTAGGGGGCAGATAAAGCTATTGTTGTGATTGTCCGCATATACTTTTATAACGGGCTTATGTGATTAAAGTTCGAAGCATATACAACAGTCTAAATTTGTTTATGTTAATTACTCTTAACAAATATTTTATTAATTTTTGTTAATAAATGTTTCATTAAGTGGTGGTGGAAGAAAGGGACGGAACCAACCCATGAAAAGGATAGGCGGTTGCCTACGTACCCTGATGGGCATGTTAAATTTCCACTTCTAATTTTGTTTATATACTGTATGTGCTCAAACCACCATTTTTTCTTGCTCACCCTGATAATTTTTTTGCCTTTTCATAGCTAAATTCCTAGCTCCGCCCCTGGTGGAAGAAATGATGATAATGGGTTGTTCAGGGATTATGTGTGTTTGTGAGCAATAGAGAATGTTAATTATTTGTCATTACGGCATAAGCAACATTATACTGAGGAAGTTGTATAGTTGATCGTTTACAGTGTTTAAATAAATTCGGTTAAGATACAAAACAAAACATGACGATTAGAAAAGAACCTTGCACGATTTTCACTTTATATAATAACAAGAAATGAATGACACATGTCAAAATTAACACACACGTACACACAATATTACTTACTATCAAGCATGTGTCGTCACGGCTGGACTAAGCTGCAGCTCAGATTTGTTTAGGCGGCAGATAAATCTATTGTTGTGATTGTCCGCATAAACTTTTATAACAGACTTATTTGATTAAAAGTTCGAAGCATATGCAACGGTCTTAATTTGTTTATGTTAATTTCTCTTAACAAATATTTTATTAATTTTTGTTAATAAATGTCTCATTAAGTATCATAATTAACACTATACAAAATCATTGTTTTTGTAACGTTAAAAAAACGTTACTATATATTTATTGTAACATAAAAAAAAACGTTGGAAATATGTCGTTATTATTAGTGTTATAATAATTTATCTACAATTAACACCGTTACAGAAATAATTAATTAAGCAACGATTATATGCATTGTAGAAAATGGAATAACAGTTGTCAAACTTATAGATGAAGAATATAAATAGAATAGAAATAGGTCTAAGAAACTAAGAAAAAATCATTGACCAAAACTCTAATTTCATCATACCTTGAATTTCAGTAGTTGAGTTGTTTCTTAAAGCCATCTCAGTCTAGACAAAAAGGGAGAAAGTGAAGAAATATGAGATGCAATCATACAGATTCAATCAACTGACATAGAAATAAAATATGTAAAGTAGAAAATTTTACATTTATTTTTATTTTCTGAAATTTATTCCTGGGAAGCTAAATCTACGGCTGTAAAATGATCAGTTTAATTAACTTTCAATAATAAATATTCTATTGATATTTCATAAAAAATGTTTATTTAATTAATCAAATATATATATTTTCATTCATACAATGACAAATAAATTTATTTTATATTAAATAGTAGGCATTAATGGTGGTTGTGATGGTGGGTGGGAGTGGTGGATCGACGGTAGTGATAATGGTGGTGGGTATTGGTGAGAATGGTGGAGTGATGACGTTAATGGTGGTGGTGGTGGAAGAAGTAGTGGTAGTGGGATGAGAAAAGTGTCGTAAGGTAGATAAATTATTTAGTTACATTTGGTTAATTTTTTTTATTTGATGTTAGTTTTTAAATATTTTTTTTTTTAAATTAAAATAAATTTTAAATGCCAAATTTTCTAAGAAGAAGATAGATCAATAGCTCTGGTTTTAAGATTTTTCGGGTCGGGGCAGGAAAGAAGATGAAACCTATAGAATTTTTTTTGACCAATACAAGGATACACACGAATCAATTGTAATTGATTTAGTTTCTCATATCACTCTATATTCCCATTTTTTGTCATGATTTTTGTTTCTGCCAGTTCTCTTCGACTTCATGTGATTATGCATGGTTGAGAAATAGTTGGTAATATGTAAAGATAGAAGATAAATAGATAAGAAATGAAATGGATCAAGAATTACAGATTACAAACTTTAGGAAAATGAATAAACACAAATCTATGTAAATTTGGAATAATTTATTTATATCACCAAAGGGAGAAAAGTAAATCCTGAAGCTAACAGATTTTGTAAGATTAATCTGATTGATTTTGAAGTAATTTTGTGTTTTCAGTTTCGTTACAAATTTGGTGAACGACCTTTGCTGATTTATTTCTTTTCGAAGTAGGGACACTACTTTGTTTTGAAGAAGTGAATGAAGTAGTGTCTACTACCCATAGGCTCGTAGGATTTTGAGGAATTGGTTAACGATTAATTATGTTTGTCCTAAAGGATTATATAACATACTGACGTAATATTAAAAGATTTGAGACTAAGGACATGTTTATTAACCAACACCTCAAAAACAATTAGACTTGGATTAACTGGATCGATTTTTCGCAAACAATTATGATATGTATGAACCGATGGTTTTATTTGAAATACATATCATTTCCCGTGCCGTAACGGCACGGGTTAAGCCCTAGTGCAACTAATAAAACGATGTACTCCCTCCGTTTCAAGAAAAATGATACTTTCACTTTAGGCACAATTCTCGGAAATTGAATGCATAGCCATTATGCAAACCATCACAAAGGATGCATAACACATCATGCAACCATATTTTGGTTTATGGATCGACTAATTTTCCGTTTCAGAAAAAGTGATACTTTCACATTCCATTTCAGAAAAAGTGATACCTTCATTCCGTTTCGGGAAAAGTGATACTTTCGCTCTGTTTCGGAAAATACTTTTTCTGAAACGGAGCGAAAGTATCATTTTTTCTGAAACGGGGCGAAAGTATCACTTTTTCTGAAACGGGGTGAAAGTATCACTTTTTCTGAAATGGAGCGAAAGTTTCACTTTTTCTGAAACGGGGTGAAAGTATCACTTTTCTGAAACGGGGTGAAAGTATCACTTTTTCTTAAACGAAGCGAAAGTATCACTTTTTCTGAAACGGGGCGAAAATAGTCGCAGACAAACCCATCTTCATATTCTTCTTCGGTCGGCCCACCCACCATGGTAACGGTTGTACTAGTAGTATAGGGTTTTAATCTTAAGATCTTTTTACGTAGACAAAATTTAAATGAATAATTGGAAGTTGAAAACTAAAAATTAAACGTCAAATCCCCATATATATAATTAGATTAAGAAGTTTAATAGGTTTTTCAAGTAACTTTGCAAATACTTTTTTTATTTAAGAATCGGATTCGTTAGACCTATAATATGAGCTATCAACTAGATGACCGCTGCCACGGTGGGACGGCCGACCGAAGGAATCGGCGCGAAAATATCATTTTTCCTGACACGGTGTGAAAGTATTATTTTTCTGACACGGTGCGGAAGTATCATCTTTCTTGACACGATGTGAAAGTATCACTTTTCCTGACACGGGATGAAAGTATCACTTTTCCTGAAACGGAAAATTAGCCGATGCATAAACCAAAATACGGATGCATGATGTGTTATGCATCCTTTTGTGGTGGTTTGCATAATGGCTATGCATTCGATTTTCGAAAATCGTGTCTAAAGTGAAAGTATCACTTTTCTTGAAACGGAGGGAGTATATCGTTTTATTAGTTGCAATGGAAAATAAGTTCATGGATAAACAAAAATATGGCTACATAAAGTATTATGTATCCTTTGTGGTGGTTTGCATAATGGATATACATTAAAATTGTGCCTAAATTGGTAAACACCTCCGAATTTTTCGTAAAAACTCTAAATTTGATATTATTGTTTGTACTCATTGCGTAGATTTTTTTAATACCATTCCAACGAGATAAAATTTGTAAAATTTTAAGGCACGGATTTTTAGATATGTTACATTAAAGTTTGGTTGCCAATTATACCCCTAAAAAATAGGATACATAAGGAGTTATAGTAATTGGACTAAAATGGAGGGACAAGTTAGTCCTTTCATTGTTGATTGAATTTTTTTGGTTACAAACACCAAATCCAATCTTTTTGTGCCAAATTGGAGAAAAAAGAAGAAGTCATACTTCACATTGACACAAAGTCACCATATACTAGATGACCGCTGCCACGGTGGGACGGCCGACCGAAGAAATCGGAGCGAAAGTATCATTTTTCTTGACACGGCGCGAAAGTATCATTTTTCCTGACAAGGGTTGAAAGCATCATTTTTCCTGACACGGGGTGAAAGCATCATTTTTCCTGACACGGGATGAAAGTATCACTTTTCCTGAAACAGAAAATTAACCGATGCATAAACCAAAATATGGTTGTGTTATGCATCATTTGTGGTGGTTTGCATAATGGTTATGCATTCAATTTTCGAAAATTGAACCTAAAGTTAAAGTATCACTTTTCTTGAAACGGAGGGAGTACATCGTTTTATTAGTTACAATGGAAAATAAGTTGATGCATAAACCAAAATATGGCTACATAAAGTATTATGTATCCTTTGTGATGGTTTGCATAATGGATATACATTTAATTTTCGAAAATTGTGCCTCAAATGATAAACACCTCCGAATTTTTCGTAAAAACTCTAAATTTGATATTATTGTTTGTACTCATTGCGTAGTTTAATACCATTCCAACGAGATAAAATTTGTAAAATTCCAAGGCACGTATTTTTAGATATGTTATATTAAAGTTTGGTTGCCAATTATACCCCTAAAAATAGGATACATAAGAAGTTATAGTAATTGGACTAAAAATGAGGGACAAGTTAGTCCTTTCATTGTTGATTGAATTTTTTTGGTTACAAACACCAAATCCAATCTTTTTGTGTCAAATTGGAAAGAAAAAAATCATACTTCACATTGACACAAAGTCACCATATATAAGGTCCTCCCTCTCTTCGCTCGGTCGGCCCAATTATCATATCTCGGATCTCTATATTATTCCTATCAAGTTTTTCAACAGCTTAACTAGTAGACATATCTGAGATTTTTCCTGGAGGAGATGGCGATATAGCTACATAAGCAACTTCTGTACCTAAGGTATCAAAATCGTGTGATATATATCCTGAGTATTTTATTTGTTTTTGAAAAACCATACTTTTCTTTGATGATAGTCTTCTCTGTTTTTATCTAGTCGATTTGTTAGAAACATCACTATAGATTGGATATTTATAATATTTCACAAGGTTACAAATATGAAGGAAGAAGATAATCATCAAACATATAAGTTTATCAAAAAAGATAATACAAGTTTCCTTATTCTGACACTTATAATATGATTTTCGGAAGAAAAAAAACACTATTTTGGCTCATGTTTTATAGGTTGGATTGCACCAAACACAGATTTTTAGGCGTTTTTGGGATTTTCCTACTCTGATAATTGAAATGCCGAGAGTACTGAGTATATTATAATCTTTTCAATATCAACCTATACACGCACACCTTATAATCTTACAGAAACAATAACTGCAATAAATATTATTTCAACAAGGTGTACTTGGTATATATATAGTTAAAGTTGAAACAGAACTAACTATGGGATCATACCAAGTGTTAGAGCATTGCTCGGTCGAACTCACAAGTGTTGCTATCTCAAGCTTGTTGTCAAATTTAGTTGTCAAAACTATATCTTGATTTCTAGTCTACAATTAGTTAAGTCTCGGATTAGGATAGAAGATGTAGTTGATAAACAAACATCACGACAGTTATCATCGCGTTATACCGTTTGAAGGCGAAGATCAACCAAAGCTTTTGGAGAACTTCATCAACAAAAGGTAAGTGAAGACTGAACCACCTATATCTCAAGTTATATTCATCTTTTTATCTGTGAGACGATGTCGCATAACTAATTAGACTATCGTAAGCATATCAAGAATTTCGAGTCAAGTTTATCTTGGTAATTCTCGAAATATATGACTAAGCTTAATGAACATTAGTTCATACATGATGAATTTCATGACAATTCATTGTTCGAAATCTAAATTATGATTCAAGGTTACCAATCGAAAATAGCCTGGAACAGTGATATGTGTCATTGATGTTATTTGAGAATGTTTCGAAGTGAATTTAGAGAGAATTATAGAACTACTATTATTCATGGACACAAGACAATATACATACCAGTCTTACAAACTGGGAGAACTGTTATAAGTCTGGTACCGTATTACATGTACTCAGTACACGTAACGGAGTAGCTATATGTCGATAAACATATTGTGGTATGCATATTAGTATACAAACCTTAATAAGTCTGTGAACTCATGAATCCGGATCTGTACGGAAACCAGTACGCGTACTAGAAAGGAATTGTGGTCACAGAACCAGTTTGGTATCCATACCGGTGCACGTACAAGAAAAGTTCTGTGAACTCCGGAACTAGTTAATTTCTTAAGGTACCCATACCAGTACATGTACCGAAATAGTTCTGTGAACTCTAGAACTCAGTCATGTCTCAGGGTATACATACCAGTACACGTACCAAAATAAATCTGTGAACTCCGGAACTCGGTCATGTCTCAAGGTATACATACCGGTACACGTACCATGACATAACTGTTCATGAATCGTTAAGTATATGTACCTAGTACTCCTACGTATCATGTTGATTAAATTCAAATGCACATAAAATTATTTCTCTGAGATAATTATCATTTAAATAATCTCTAAAGACACTATAAGATATATATTTGATCACATGATTGTGACTCAAGGCAAATGTCTTAAATGGTATATGAAAATGCTCAAGCTTATAGTTCAGTTTGGTAGCTTCGGCTAACCATTCATGAGCGTTCTCTTTATACACGGTTGGTTCGGTTACGGTTCATCCTAACCAGAGTGTACATCTTGATTATGTAAATCATATTTCAAAGATTCATCTAACGGTGGATATTGTTTGCTTGCTTCCAAAGCTATCTTAGCTTAAACCTAAAGCAACCTATGCTTTGAAAGTCTATATAAGAGGAACCTCAAACAAATTGGATCTTTGAATCTCTACACTACTTTTTAGTGTATCCTAGTTGTAAACTAGAGTCAGAAACCCTTCTAGGGTTTAACGACTATAAAGACTTCATAGGGATTCGTGATGCCAGGTCCAGTTATCTTTTATCTTGATAACTCGAGTATCCTGATCTTTTTCAATTATTGAGTTTATCACTTGAACAAGATAAATAAAAATCATCAAAGTTCTCTTCGTCTCAGACTTTGATTTATTCCACAAGTTTAATACTTGTGAGGTGAATAATTATCTAGGCTGCACTCCAAGTAGCATAAGTCCGGATTTTGAGGTTAGCTAGACTTTTTCTATTGCTATCGATTTCCAGTATCACCTTGATCTACGATCATAAAGGAAATCAAACACATATAGGCTTATCCGTGGGAGGCAGATTTTTTTAAAATCTTCAATTGAGTTGAAGCAACTCTTAGTTGGTGTGACGTCATCCAAGGGAACCAATTGCACCAGAGTCCTGCTGGGATTCAAGAGACGTAAGGAGTGCGACTGTAACTGAATTGTTGTGAGGGTTTAATTCGGTCTCAACTACATTCCTGTACGAAGTTAATTAGTAGTAGGCTAGTGCCTGTAGCAGCTTAATACAATTTGGTGTTCAATTTGGAATAGGTCCCGAGGTTATTCTGCATTTGCGGTTTCTTCGTTAACAAAACTTATCGTGTCTGTGTTATTTCTTTTTCCGCATTATGTTGTTTATATTTATAATTGAAATATCACAGGTTGTACGTAAATCAGTCGAAGTAGATATATCCATCCTTGTTTGTTGGATACGACTTGATTGATTCTTGGACATTGGTCTTTGTTACCATCCAAGTATTCTCTTGGTAATTAGGTTCACAGACTTGGTTCTATAAATGTTCTAATTGCAAGAGTGAATAGATATAAGATCGCTATATGATTCCTTGATTGAGATTCATTTAGTTGAACTCTCGAAATTATATTGGGATTAGTCCATACAAATTGCCTAAGAAAAAGTTGGTGGTGTATTTTGGTACCCCCAGTATTTTTAATTGGTATCAAAGCAGGCAAACACGTTAAGACTTAATAAGTCTGTGTTTGAAGCAGTATGACTATATTGATAAGAGTATAATCTCGATAAACGTACCGCCAGTCTTTGATTGCACAAATTACTTATGGTGGAAAATTACTATGCGTTCCTTTCTACAAGCCCGTAACTTTCAGACATAGAAACTTGTGGTTATAGGATACGTTCCTCCAACTGTTGTTAGAGACGAAGCCACTATTGCGAAGCCATTAAGAGAATATAACGAAACCGAGATTAGTGCTGCAAAGCATAATTCCGATGGGTTAAATGCTATTAACCAGGCCATAAGCCAGGATCTTCAGAACCATGTGACTTCGTGCACTACGTCTAAAGAAGCTTGGAATATCTTAGAAACCGTATTCGAATGAGATACCTCAGATTAAGAAGCTAGGCTTCAAAACCTAAATTCTGACTGGGAAAATCTTCGTATTCTAATAAAGAATCGTTGCATGAGTTTAATCAAAAAGTGTCTGGAATTGTTAATGCTTGTTTTGCATTAGGGAAGACCATTCCCCAAAAGGACATTGTGATAAAAAAAATATCGATCTTTACCCCAAGATACGAGTCTATGAAACATGCCATCATGGAAGGAAATAACCTTCAAACTCTTTCCAGAAATACTTTAAATGGAAAGTTAAAAATATTTGATCTAGAACTCAGCAAGAGAGATAGCCGTTGCATTTCAAATGTGGAAAAAAATTCTTATGACAAATCTCTAAGTCCTGAACAAATTGATGAAAAAGATGAGAATATCCTTAATCGTACTCTGTCACTGTTTATACAACAGATGAAAAAAAACTCTTAGACAGAGAAAAAGAAAAAATCATAAAGAACCATCAATTAAGAATAAGGATACAAAGTTTCAAATAGACAAAGATGTTATAGTCTGTTCCAAATGTTTTGGTCATGGTATGTCTTTGTGTCCCAATAAGGATTATTGTGTGAAAACTAAAGCTTGGATGGCAATCTTAGACTATTGTCCCGATGATGAATTATCCAATGCATTTTTCCTCACATGTGTTGATAATGAACAGGTTCATAATTCAAGCAATTCTAGGTTTTCCATATGGAAAAATATGTCTTCCTCAGAAGAAAGACTTGACCTCTTGAGTGAAGAAATTCATTCAATGAAGGCTGAATTTCAACTGAAAAAAGACATGTGGACTAAAAGGATTGAGAATATGGAATGTAAACTGGATAAGTTGGAACAGGAACAAAAATAGACATGTTCTTCGCAAGATCCTCAAGTTCATTAAAAGAAGAAACGGTCTTTTCCAAGAAATTCTTGTAAGAACAATCAACACAACACTCGATGTTTTAAAGTTCTGAACAACTCTTCCAAACAAGAGAAAACTCAGACTGATAACAAAGATACAACATGCATCTCTCAGTGGTCTCTATGCAAAAATCAAGATCATACAAAGGATAAAAGTGATACAAAATCTAACTCTTCTACAACTACATTGTGTCAGAAACAGAAGAAATCTCAAAAAGGGGAAGAGACAGAAATCTCAAGAGAGTATAAAAAAATGATTCACAAATTGTGAAGATCAATTAACAGTTTCAAGAAAAAATTACGGAAATCAAAGGTAACAGACCCACCCTTTGTCTCTCAAACTTTTGATTCTCTGAAAAGCCACCAGATCCTTCACAACATGAAAGGAATTACCATATGCGATAACCCACCAGTTGGTTCTCATCTCTCCCTTGGATGAGAATGGGGTCTTATGACATAGCTCTTGCTACTTCTTGTGCTCTAATTTTTTTATTGAGCTAAGTACAAGGCAGTTTATATCAAATACTTACATTAGTATATGTATGACTTTGCTTGTATGAATCACATCATGTCTAGGGTAAAGGATAAAACGGGAATTACTGGTTCTTCTATTATATCTGATCTAGGTTCTGTAATCTGTTTCACAAAAATATCTCACTTTTAGTAGAGTTAAGGTATGAACCATGTCCTCTTCAAGTTTTTCAAGAGGAAGATGAGATATGGATTGTGCAATTTCCCAGAAGGAAAATCCGATTTGAATCATTAGAGAGTAATTCATGTCAGGACAAAGGTGAAACTATACCTTGTGACAATCTGCCAGGTTCACAATTTGATGAATTATCTCTCAAATCGAACCTTGTTTTAGAACAATTTTAAGCGTTTACCTGTGAACTTCAATCCTCTACTAAGAAACTTGAGGAGAAGATATAACTTGTTAAATCAAGATTGGACCTTATTGAAGAGGAACTTGATGACTACATAAACTATGAAAGCAATCTGGGAAGCTCAGAGTAAACTTCTCCTGGTCATTTTCTAGGAAACTTCTTGTGAGAATTTATTCTTTCTTTTGAGAATGATAAATAGGGTTTGGTATAACAAAAATTGTGATTACACAAAGCTATTTCCAAGTTTTTCATCTTGCATGTTTTTAGATTTATTTATTTAAATTCTATAGTTTTTGGAAGATGAACTTGCAGTATGTAATCATTATTGGTTTAATTATTGCAAAAGTCTTATGAAATATATGTGCCTTTACGTTTTCGTGAATCGAGCTGATATTTCATATATGCTCAGAAACTAAATCTATTATGTTTATTTATAAACTGAAAATAAAACAATCTCACAGTATGGATTTATTATATGATCAAAATCTCGTGTTATTACTGCACTATTTACTCCGTAAGATTTTCTTATGTTGAGTCTATTTGAGTAAAATTGTCTCTTTGTTCGTAACTGGCGCTGAGATTAATTTTTGTCGATGTTTAGGATACAAATCCAAGTGATTTGTTAATGTCCGACAAAATCCTATATTTCAAAGTAAGGTCACTCATTTTGTTCTCTTGGGAATGACATCAAATAAGGGAGAGTTCTTAATTAAACTTGTGCTTAATTGCTATATCTTTGTAGGGTGTGTGGCTGTGGAATTTACAGGGGATGCTTGTATCTTATATCTCCTAAGTATTTTCTTACTATGTGATATCATCTAAATAAAGTTGATATGAAGAGTTACTTATTAACTATGTTATTATGTTTTATCTCTAACTTCCTTAAATCTTAAAATATCTTTTGGTTGAATTCATTACGATACCATGATTTTCGTACCTTTGCCAATTTTTATTGACAAAAAGAGGGAGAATTAATATGTAGTTTTGCACTCCATACATATGGTTTGTGGATCATTATGTAAGGGGGAGAGAATCAATAATCTAAAGGTTTTACCTATTATGCAAAAGATGTAAGTATTGATTAAGGGGGAGAAACATATCACTGTAGAATTACTTTAAAGTTGTGATACAATTGAACTTTGGAAAAGATAATAATACTATGTTTCTGAATAATGGCGATTGAGAATATATTTTTTTCAAAAGTTATTATCGCTATGGATACGAGTCTTAGACAACAACGATGCTGAGTTGAACACTTTCAGAATCATTGCAACTTGAAGTAAAGAAGAATTCAATGAGTTGAAGAAACCAAGGAAATCAAGGCATGATGGATTCGAAGAGTTTTTATAGCTTTATTATTTTTATCCACATGTATTAATAGTTTTGTCACTAAAATTGACAAAGGGGGAGATTGTTAGAGCATTGCTCGGTTGAACTCACAAGTGTTGTAATCTCAAGCTTGTTGTAAAATTTAGTTGTCAAAACTATATCTTGATTTCTAGTCTACAATTAGTTAAGTCTCGGATTAGGATAGAAGATGTAGTTGAGAAACGGATATTACGGCAGTCATCATTGCGTTCTACTATTTGAAGGCGAAGATCAACCGAAGCTTTTGGAGAACTTCATCAACAAAAGGTAAGTGAAGACTGAACCACCTATATCTCAAGTTATATTCATCTTTCTATCTATGAGACGATGTCGCATAACTAATTACACTATCATAAGCATATCAAGAATTTCGAGTCAAGTTTATCTTGGTAATTCTCGAAATATATGACTAAGCTTAATGAACATTAGTTCATACTTGATGAATTTCGGTTAAGGACAATTCATTGTTCGGAATCTAAATTATGATTCAAGGTTACCATTCGAAAATAGCCTGGAACAGTGATATGTGTCATTAATGTTATTTGGGAATGTTTCGGAGTGAATTTAGAAAGAATTATAAAACTACTATTATTCTTGGACACAAGACAGTGTACATACTAGTCTTATAAACTGGGAGAACTGTTATAAGTCTGGTACCATATTACTTGTACTCAGTACACGTAACAGAGTAGCTATATGTCGATAGACAGATTTGTGGTATGCATATTAGTATGCAAACCTTAATAAGTCTGTGAACTCATGAATCCAAATCAGTATGCAAACCGTTACGTGTACTAGGAAGGATCTGTGGTCACGGAACCGGTTTGGTATCCATACCGGTATACGTACCAGAAAAGTTTTGTTAACTCCGAAACTAGTTAATGTCTTAAGGTACCCATACCAGTTGACATACCGAAATAGTTCTGTGAACTCCGAAACTCGTTCATGTCTTAGGGTATACATACCAGTACACGTACCAAAATAGTTCTGTGAACTCCGGAACTCGGTCATGTCTCAAGGTATACATACCGGTACATGTACCATGACATAACTGTCCATGAATCGTTAAGTATATGTACCTTGTATTTCTACTTATTATGTCGATTAAATTCATATGCACATAAAATTATTTCTCCGAGATAATTAACGTTTGAATAATCTCTAAATACACTATAAGGTATATATTTGATCACATGATTGTGACTCAAGGCAAATGTCTTAAGTGGTATATAAAAATGCTCAAGCTTATAGTTCAGTTGGGTAGCTTCAGCTAACCATTCATGAGCATTATCTTTATACAAAGTTCGGTTACAGTTCATCCTAACCAGAGTGTATATCTTGATTATGTAAATGAGATTTCAAAGATTCATCTAACGGTGGATATTTTTTGCTTGGTTCTAAAGCTATCTTATCTTAAACCTAAAGCAACCTATGCTTTAAAATTATAGATAAGAGGAACCTCAAACAACTTGGATCTTTGAATCTCGACACTACTTTTTAGTGTATCCTAGTTGTAAACTAGAGTCATCCTCTCCAGAAAACCTTCTAGGGTTTAGCGACTACAAAGACTTCATAGGGATTCGTGAAGCCAGGTCCAGATCCAGTTATCTTTTATCTTGATAACTCAAGTATCCTGATCTTGTTTAATTGTTGAGTCTCTCACATGAACAAGATAGATAGCAATCATCAAAGTTCTCTTCGTCTCAGACTTTGATTGATTCCACAAGTTTAATATTTGTGAGGTGAATAATAATCTAGGCTGCACTTCGGTAGCTTAAGTCCGGATTTTGAAGTTAGCTAGACTTTGTCTATTGCTATAAATTTCTAGTCTCACCTTTGTTAGAGCACTGCTCGGTCGAACTCGCAAGCGTTGCTATCTCAAGCTTATTTGTCAAGTTTAGTTGTCAAAACTATAAGTCTTGATTTCTAGTATACTTATAGCTATGTCTCGGATTAGGATAGAATTTGTAGTTGAGCTTTAGACTTCACGGCGTTCATCGATTGAAGATGAAGAACTACTAAGGGGAGCTTGAGGAACTTCATCAACAAATGGTATGTGGAGACTTGAACTCATCTATCACTCAGAAGTCTATTTTTATTCTATCTCCTATTGAGACAAAAGTCGTATAGCTTGTTAGAGCATAGCTCAGCTGAATCCACCAAGCGTTGGTATGTCAAGTTTGGTTGTCATATTTTAGTGAATAAAAACTAATTTAAAGAGTCGCTTGATTATTTACTAGAGTCAACTTCGTATAGGTTAGCTAGAAAGTTACTAGGATATGAGACTTACAAGTATTACGTGAAGACTTGAAGAATGTGAAGAAGTAAAGAACTACAACGACGGCATCATCCTTTCACTTGAGGTTAGTAATATTTGACTTGAACTATTTCATTCCTAACGTATCTTTCAAGTCATGCATATTGAAAACATAACTGCAAAGCTGTGAATGATTATACTCTAGTTAGACATAGTATTAAGGAATTACAATACGAAGTATAACGTCTATCTTTTGAACTTCGTATATAACATAATCGTATGAATGCTATTGTGATTATGTATGGGTATGGGTGAAGATTTCGTCCTAGGAAACAATGTTTTACATTCGTTTAAAGGAAGTACATTCATAAACTTGTTTTGTGAATCGAAAGGGAAATCGCTAGGCTTATTGGTATTGTTATTCATTGCAAATCTTTGGATTACCAATATGTGTGTTTAGTATAACCGCTCATAACTTTTTTATGTATCTTGGTAAAACTATTCACAATGCCTGACTTTTGTATTGGTATGACTTTTATTAGTGAAACCGATCTTAAGTAATCACCTGAGATGGTATGATCGATTTATTGTAATTGGTATGACCAACTCTAGACATTGGGGAACCGATCCTAGTAAGAGGTGCAACCGATCACAAGAGGGAATCGATCCTTATAAGAGGTAAAACAAGTTTTTAGTAATTGGGGAACCGATCCTATGACTTGTGAAACCGAATACAAGTTTATACCATAAATATGTGGTAACCGGTCCTAGTACCTAGTTAACCAACTTTTGGTAACTAGCGTGAATAATCTTAGTACCCACATGGAGGTAGAACCGAAACTTGTTTTGGTAGAACCGTGAAACACATGATTGGTGATTTGATAGGATAATCAATCACATAGTTCTTGGAAGTCAGATGAACCAATTCTAAACTTGTTTGGAAGTGTGGCAAATAGGTTCCAAGATTGTAAATATGAAAAAGGATTTACAAAGTAAAGATGTCGACATACTTTGAACATGTGCAGTAACTCTTATCTTTTATTGTTCAAAGATATTCCTTAATAGCTAAAGGAAAATCCCGGATCGAAATAAATTGAGAATATTTTAATTAAGGTTTTTAGTTTTTATATACTTTTAATTTCCAGCAATTAAATGCATATCATTAGAAAATAAAAATTAGTAATGTGCATTTACTAATTTGAGATTTTCTACTGAGATTTCGGTCAATATTTGGACAGTGCATTTCCAGGAATTATGAAAACCGATTTTGGCGTTTATTGCATATCTTTGAGAATATTCGGTTTTGGAAATTCCTTGGTGTCCAAACTTCCTTGGTTTATAAATATTGAAGTTTGCATTTCAAGAAAACTAATCCTCAGAGCAAGCAAAACTACCTAGTTGTGTTGTTACTGGTGGAGCCGTCTATTCGGAGATGAAAGTACCGTAATTAGGCGAAATCTATTACGACCGCTCGTTTTAAAGACTTCTTTGGGATTGGGAAGCTCTACGAGTACTGTTGGTGGGAAACTAGATAATTGCAGTTTATTATTAGTTTTTGATTAATTTTACTGACTAACGGTTGTTGAACTTTGATTGCACCTATTTTGTTTATGCTTGAGAATCTTCTCTTCTGATATAAGATTCACTCAAACTAGATCGAAGTATCGACGGGGATCTTTAGAACTGTTTATAGATCTAAAGACGTCTTGTGATAATCCATTGTTAACCGACTCCATTCTGTGTGTGATTGATCACAAGAGATTCAAGTTGTTTGTGTACAAGTGTTTATTGAAGATCTAAGAAGATTTGAAGACAAAGAAGATTTCTTATTTGAGTTCATAATCTTTGGTGTGCATAAAACTTTATCGGCTGGGGATCCAACTATAATCGGTTTATCTTTGTGATAACCTTGATTGATTAGTTGAGTAGATCGGCATCAATATAATTCTTTGTGATTCAAAGTATTGATTGCATAGTCTAGACAATTACTTTGGTAGTTGTTTAATAGATAGATCTAAGAACCTGACAAAGGAGTTTATTGGGATAAACGGAAGAGCCTTTTGTCAAACTCATATCACGTTGTTTGAAAAGAGTTGTTACTGAACAGATTTGTTATTCCTTTACTGTTAGGAATATGAACTAAAGGAATTGTTTCAAGTGCGTGACTTATTACAAGTTGGAGGCGCAGGGATACTGAGGGAACTAGGTGAACTATAGGTTTAGTTGCTTGGTCTCAACTATACGAAGTTGGTTTAGATTTTGTATAACGTCTTAATTCTGAGAGTATTCAATTCTGGACTAGGTCCCGAGGTTTTTTTGCATTTGCGGTTTCCTCGTTAACAAAATCTTGCTGTGTCTTTTACTTTTCTATTTCCGTAATTATAATTGTTTTATTATAATTAGAAGTAAAATAAAAAAACGTTAATTCCTATTTACTTGATAGCAATCCTATTGTGTTTGGTTAAGTCCGAACCTATTATCAAGTAAACATACTTCGTTGTTGTATTATCTCGATCTTGTATCCATAGTCAATCACGCAAGTTATCTTGTTGTCGTATTGTCTCGATCTCGTATCCATAGACGATCACACGAAGTGTGAACCGATTAGTTGTATTGTCTCGACTCAGTCCATAGACAATCACTTTTGGAGAAAGGACTTATAGGTGGAAAAGTTTTAGATTGAGGTATATTTGGGTACCCTCGTCTTTTCATAGCTATATAGACTTCATTTTATACACATTTGATATTTCGAGCTGAGTTTAACCCGCTTACATATTTCTCGAAATATGTGTTGGTAAGCTCGAAATATGTGTTGGTAAGCTTTCGCTTTAACCAAGTTCATCTTTATTCTTGACGAAAGTCAAAAGATGGTCATGTGAAAATCTCCTGGTAACATCTTACATGATTTGTGTGAGACAGTCATTTGATGTAGACTCGGGATGTTTTGTATTGATCTATTGATCACTTGAAAATTTGTTTGAAGCTAATAGTTTGTGTGAGACAGCTATTCCCGTCTTCTAAGAATGTTTAAATGATTAAAATGGAGTTTAGAACAATTAACCATTGATTGGATATAACACAGTATGCGTACTTGTATGCTAACTGTTGCAAGTTATTCCAAGTCCAGGAACCATAGTATGCATACCCGTATGCGTACTGGTTTAACAGTTGAAGTCCGGGAACTTAGTATGCATACCCGTATGCGTACTGGCGTAATAGTTCAGGTCCGGGAATTTAACTGAGTTGGTCGTGAATGATAGTATGCGTACCCATTCGCATACTTGCAAACAGACCAAGTCCGGAACTCTAGGTATGCGTACCCGTTTGCATACTTGAGTGGGTTAAGTTCTAAAATCGGTTTATTCGTGAACAAATACATTTATATAATAAGGAATGCAATCTTTTGCAAATCGTGGCTATAATGTTCATGAATTGATTCGAGTGAATCAAAATCGATTTTGCTTCAATTGTGTCTTGTATATTTCTATGAGAATATAAACAATTGAACAACTCAATAACTAGTTTCATTTGAGTCATTTTAACTAGTTGTGATTAAGATGAACAAGGTTGATATGAAAGTGTTCATATGGATAACTTCGGTTAACTATTTTTGAGCCAACCAAGTGTACACGTTTAGGTACGGTTACCCATATCTAAATGAAGGCACATTTCATTTGTGTGTAACAAGGTAAGTTCGATCTAACGGTTGAAAGATATTAGCTTGAATCTAATCAGGTTTTCTTCTAACGGTGAATATTGAATGCTTTGTTACCAAGGTAACATTGATTGCAAACCCTGATTTGGAGACTATATAAGGGAGAACTCTAGCAACTGGGAAACCTAATCCCCACTTTTTCAATTGGTATCAGAGCAGGCAAACACGTTTAAGACCTCATAAGTATGTGTTTGTAGCAATCTGACTCTATGGACAGTAGTGATATCTCTGACAAATGTATCACCAGAGAAAAAAGTTATGTTTCTATGAAATCTATTAAAGAGAAAGACTTGTCTATCTCACATATAGATGAACATTCTGTTCCTATGAAACATGCTAGTATTGACATGTGTTACCTTGATTATCTTACTGACGAATCTGATTCTTAAGTAGAAAGGGAAGCAGCCCAAGAGAGTGCAACGATTCTAATACTTGTTAGAATCCAGGCTGCTGAAATCAATAGGCTGAAACACAAAGTCAATAAAATGGTTGCTATGGTAAAAGAACGTGATTCCCAATTAAGGATTCTTTGTGAAGAAAATGCTGTAGTTTGTTCCTCCTGTATCTTACTCGAGGCTAAACTCAAAGAAGATGCCCTTGAAATAGAACGACTATTGAATAAACTCTTCATTCAAGATAAAGGTCGTTCTGTGGAGTCAGTCATACCAATTACTTATTATTCTGCTGTGAAACCAGCTTCAGAAGCTAATCTACAAACCCTTCCTATTGCTAGAGATGTGATTGGTTCTTCCTTGAGTTATTAAGGAATATCTTTGAACAATAAAAGATAAGAGTTACTGAACATGTTCAAAGTATGTCGACATCTTATTTCTTTGTAAATCCTCTTTCATATTTACAATCTTGGAACCGATTATACCACACTTCCAAACAAGTTTAGAATTTGTTTATCTGATTTTCAAGAACTATGTGATTGATCAAATCAACACACTAATCATGGGTTTACGGTTCTACCAAACCCAAGGATCGGTTTTACCTAAACTTAGGTTACTGGGACCGGTTACATCAGTTACCAAATTGGTCACATCAATTACCAGGACCGGTTACCATATTCTCATGGTATTACTTGTGATCGGTCATACCAGTTACTAGGATCGGTTATACCAATTACAAGGACCGGTTACAACAATTACAAGGATCGATTACACATTCTTTTGTGATCAATCATACAAAATACTAGGATCGGATACACCAATTACTAGGATCGGTCAAACCAATTACAAATATCGATCATACCATCTTAGGTGATTACTTAGGATCGGTTACACTAATAAAAGTCATACCAATACATAAGTCAGGCATTGTGACTAGTTTTACCAAGATACATAACAAGTTACAAATGGTTCTACTACCTCACACATATTGGTAATCCAAAGATATGCAATGAATAACAATACCAACAAGCCTAGCGATTTCCCTTTCAATTCATAAAACAAGTTCATGAATGTATGTAAACATTTTTTCCTAGGACGAAATCTTCACCCATACCCATACACATAATCACAATAGCATTCATACGATTATGTCGATGTCTTATATACGAAGTTCAAAAGATAAGCGTTATACTTCGTATTTTAATTCCTAACAATATGTCTACTAGAGTATAATCATTCACAGCTTCGCAGTTTTGTTTTCAATATAGCACGACTTGAAAGATACGTTGGGAATGAAACAGTTCAAGTCAAAATATTACTAACCTCAAGAGGAAGGATGATGTCGTCGATGTAGCTTGTTACTTCTTCACATTCTTCAATTCTTCGAGTAATACTTGTATGTCTCATTATCCTGATCTTTCTAGACTAACCTATACGAAGTTGTTTCTAGTACATAATCAAGCGACTCTTTAATTGAGTTTTGATTCACTAAAATATGACAACCAAACTTGACATACCAACGCTTGGTGGGTTCAACCAAGCTATGCTCTAACAGTATTGATATTTGATCAATCACATAGTTCTTGGAAATCAGATGAACCAGTTCTAAACTTGTTTGGAAGTGTGGTATAATCGGTTCCAAGATTGTAAATATGAAAACGTATTTACAAAGAAATAAGATGTCGACATACTTTGAACATGTTCAGTAACTCTTATCTTTTATTGTTCAAAGATATTCCTTAATAACTCAAGGAGATCCCGGACCGAAATAAGTTAAGAATCTTTTAATTAAGGTTGTTAATTTTTATATGCTTTTAATTACCAGCAATTAAAATGCATATCTATGGAAAATAAAAATTGGTAATGTGTATTTTCTAATTGGAGATTTTCTACTAGGATTTCAGTTAAATTTGGATAGAGTATTTCCAGGAATTATGAAAACCGAATTTGGAAATATTGCATATCTTAAGAATATTTCGGTTTTGGAAATTCCTTGGTGTCCAAACTTCCTTGGTCTATAAATACCCAATTTTGCATTTCGAACAAACTATCCTAAGAGCCAGCAAAACTACCTTGTTGTGTTGTTACTGGTGGAGCCGTCTATTCGGAGAGGAAAGTACCCTAATTAGGCGAAATCTCTTACGACCGCTCGTTTAAAGACTTCGGTGGGATCAATAAGCTCTACGAGTACCATTGGTGGGAAACTAGATAATTGCAGTATTATTAGTTTTTGATTTGATATTATTGACTAACGGTTGTTGAAATTTGATTGCACCTAGTTTGTTTATTCTTGATAATCTTCTCTTCTGATATAAGATTCACTCAAACTAGATCGAAGTGTCGACGGGATCTTTAGAAATGTTTGTAGATCTAAAGATGTCTTGTGATAATCCATTGTTAACAGACTCCGTTCTGTGCGTGATTGCTCACAAGAGATTCAAGTTGTGGTGTGCAGGTGTTTATTGAATATTTAAGAAGATTTGAAGACAAAGAAGATTTCTTATTGGTTTCATAATCTTTGGTGTGCACAAAACTTGATCGGCTGGGATCCAACAATAATCGGTTTATCTTAATAGACTTGATTGATTAGTTGCGTAGATCGACATCAGTATTTAGTATCTTGGTAGATCTTATTATTGATTGCAAAATCTAAACTCTTCTACTTTGGTAATTGTTGGATAGATAGATCTAAATCCGATAAAGGAGTTTATTGGATTAAACAGAAAAGCCTTTGTTTAACTCATATCACTAAGATTGAATAGAGTTGTGACCTAACATATTTGTTGTTCCTTTACTGTTTGGAATACGAACCAAAGGAATTGTTCCAGTGCGTGCACTTATTGAATGTCGGAAGCGCAGGGATACTGAAGAAACTAGGTGAACTATAGGTTTAGTTGCTTGGTCTCAACTATACAAAGTTGGTGTGATTTTGTACAGCGGCTTAATTTTGAGAGTATTCAATTCTGGACTAGGTCCCGGGGTTTTTCTGCATTTGCGGTTTCCTCGTTAACAAAATCTTGTTGTGTCATTTACTTTTGTTTTCTGCAATTATAATTGTTGTTATTATAATTTAAAGTAAATTACACAAACGTTAACTCCATATTACTTGATAGTGATCCTATAGAATTTTGGTTAAGTCCGAACCTATTATCAAGTAATCACACTTTGATTGTTGTATTGTATCGATCTCGTATCCATAGAAGATCACCCAAAGTGTGAATACCGATTCGTTGTATTGTCTCGACTCATTCCATAGACAATCACTTTCAGTAAGAGGACTTATAGGTCGAAAAGTTTAAGATTGTGGTATATTTGGGTACCCTCGTCTTTTTAATTGGTATCAGAGTGGGCAAACACAAAAATATCTAATAATCTGTGTTTGGTGCGATCCAACCCATAAGAATTGAATCCAATTAGTGATTCAGTTAACGAGAATCAAGTTGAAAGACCAACACCTGAAAATGATATCTTCTGTGAATCTACTGAACAATCTGATCCATATAATGTAGATTCTGATGATTGGTAAACTTGCCTTTAAAAACAACTCGATGAAATTTCTGAAGATGGTGACTCAGAAATCGATCAAGATGTTGAAGAAGATATGTCTGAATTTTCCTCATTACTAGGTGTTGTCTCAACAAAAAGACTATCTTCCTCAGATGTGATTGGTCTTCTTGCTTCTCTTTGCAGAAAAAATAGGAAACTAAGAAAAATATTCTCTGGCTTCTTTTATGTATATCAGAATACCAGATATCTTCTTAAGGACTACAAAGAAAGCCTAAACTCAAAAATCCTAGAGTTTTAGAATCTCAGCAGGAAACATTACTTGTTGAATAATAAACTTGTTAAAACTGAAACAAGGATTAATTCTCAACATCTAAAGAGTAAGGAACAAAATGAGTCTGTTTCTTTCAAAGAAAAGCCTCTTGAGGACAAACTAGGCAATGCACTTGAAAATATCAAGATCTTGGAAGAAGAAGTTGCAAGGCTAAGAAGACTCAATGATAGCACAATCAATTTGTCTTCCATATTGAAGGCAGGAAGAAATCATGGCGACAAGCGTGGATTAGGATATGATGGAATTGATACTTCTTCAATCAACAAAGAAGTAAAATTTGTAAAGTCTGTTCGCTTTACGGTTCCAGAAGATCTACCGAAATAAATTAATGTAACTGATCCATCTAAGAGCTCAAGTGAGACTTTGAAGGAAAATATCTCTGAAAGCAATTGGAGTAAGTCTCAAACTAAAGACCAGCATATTGACCGAACATCTCACAAAGGTAAAACTAAAGTCACTAATCCTTTCAATAAGCATTGTTATTATTGTAGAGATAAAGGTCATATGCAAAGGAATTGTAAAATTCGAAAGATACAAGATGCTCTATCTTTTGTTTCAAAAGAACTGAGTAAATTTCTCCCCAAAAGGTCTTCAGATCACCAGTGTCCTACTTTGAGACAAGAGAATTATTCATGTAATTCGAATTCCTATCCTAAAATAAACAATGATATAAAGTCTAATACCTTTGTCAACAAGAATATAAGATATGATGCTTCTACTTGGAAAAATGCAATGTTGCAAGAGATGAAGAATCTTCATTCAAAATCTACTTACTTGTGGATGCCCAAGTCAGAAGTGAAAGAAAAAAGGGGTTCATATAAAACAAGGTCTAAGAAAAACAATCTTGTTGTAATCTTAGATAAAAATGGCTATGAAAGTCTAATTTTTAGACTCAAGAATGATTTAAGAACATCCAGTAATATTGATACACTGGTATCCTTCAATAATTTGCTACAAAGCAGAAAAAGGAAAAAGAATGTTCGAAAACATCAAGATAGATCTTGCTCCCAAAAACAATAGTGAGCCATCAAGTGTTCATTTCAACAACTAAGTGTGTTGATCTGAATTTCCCAAACTCGTGTCTCATCTGAATAAATGGGAAGTTCTTAAAAGAACACTGAAATCTATGGAAAGTATAAAACTGTACTTGATCTATCTGCACCATGAATAACCTATTTTTAAAGTTTGGAATTATATTCTAAATTAAGAGAATACTCTTGTATTAGGAATGTTCATGATAAAATTGTTAAAAAAATTCAAATTTCTTGACAATAATATTTTCGAAAAAAATAAATTTCTTTTGATTCGGTTTCCAAATGTGTATAGTATTATACAAAGAATACATGTTTAAGTATTCCAAGAAGAGGGAAACATGGAAATCAAGTTTTGTCTGGTATATAAAAATCATCTATAGAACCGATACTCCCTCACAAAAGTTTTCGATTCAGAATGGATAAGAATACTATTGACATTGAATCTCAATTACAAAAACTTGAAACCTTTCAAGTTGAGCTCAAATGTTATTTCTCAAAGGAACACAAGAAGAATCATATTTCTTTTGAGCTTATGCTTATGATGATGGGAGATTTTGAAGTTGCTCGTGAACTTCTAAAAACTTCTGTTTCGAATGAGAAACTGCTAGAGTCAACTCTTTTGAAACTAATTGTGGAAGTGAATCTCTTAAAACGGAGACTCAACCTCCTGAAAGAAAAGAGAAGACTCAAGAATCAGTGCTCTGAAGAATCTTTGGTGAACAATAAGAGCACCACTAGAGATTAAGTTATATGTTGTAATACTTAATCCAAACAAAATAGACATCAGTTTTTGATTTCTTTCAATTATTGTGTAAGGTCTATTGCTGAATAAAACTATCTATTATTTATGAATAAAATTATTATTTTATAGTTTTTTTGTGATGGTTTTTCGATTACATAGCCTGTGCTTGAATGCTTTAAATTATTGTTATGTGTTTATGGGATATTTGATTTCGGTTTTTCTTAACCTTAATATTCGATCTCATATGATGTGTGAACCCTTATGGTTTGTGTGGCTTTTTAATTTAGCGGGATTAAGTTCTAGCCCATGTTGGTAGACTTTATCAAAGGATCATAAGTTGTTCCAATTGAAACTCATATGTGAAAAAGTCAAAATATGTTGAATCGTTGTGTTTAACATAAAAGCATATGTGTTTCGGGGTTTTCAACTTTTGCTATTGGCACGCATTAGTTAAAACCGTTTCAACCTTTCTCTGGTAAAGGTTGCTTTTGTTGTTGTTCTTTTGTTCTTGCGAGAGGATGACAACACAATGGGGGAGAGTTCTAACTTGAACTTGCGCTTAATGATATATCTTTCTGGGGAGAAGAGGATGCGGAATTTGAGGTAACAAATTTGTTAGTTAATCGTTTTCTTGTTTAAGAAAAGCTTGAGTTTATTGCATATATTTTGCTTTTGCTTAACAAAATTCGGTACAATTGATGTGTATTTCATTATGAATGTATGGATGTATGTGTGTGTGATATTCAATTGTTTCTGGTTAAGAAAAACTGGTTTGATATCTTTATTTATTGTTTGGTATCGATTGTTTTAGACTTAACGAAATTTCGGTGCAATTGCAGTGCTTTAATGTCTATGTTTGTTTCAATTGCTTCCGGTTAAGAGAAATAATTGTGCAATTCAATTTATTTGGTTTGTATGTATTGTTTATGGCTTAACAAAATACGGGATCATTTGTTTAGTCCAATTCGATTCCGGATAAGAGAAACTAAGTTAATTCTGATCTTAGTTAGACTTATCAAAAGTAAAGGATTCGGTTATTCAAGTCTAATCGAATGCCTTGACAAGAAATATTAGTTAACTAACCTAGTATTTGTCTTGTCTAAAGTGAAAGGTCTAAGTTATTATCTGAATAATTAGAGTCTGATGAGAAAAATAAAGTTAATTCTGATCTTTATTTTGGTCTTATCGAAATGAGCGATTGTATTTATGCAATCGGTTTAGAAAAGGAACTAAGTTTCTTAGTCAATTTGTTAAACTATTAGGGAAAATTGCTTCGGGCAATTGTTTCCTTGATAACATATTAAAACCAAATTACTTGTAGTTTCGGTTTTGATATTGGTTGTCTAAAATGGTATGTGAAACCTTCGTGCTTAACTCTTATAGGTTGTACAATTCTTTTAGATTTGTAAGATCCTTTCGGTTTTTCGTATATGCTCGGACCTTTGTCATTTTGTGACAAAAAGGGAGAGAAATATATGGAGTAAACAAGTGATTTGTAATCACTAAGGAAAGGACAATTGTGCTTAAATGTTATATCTAACGAAAGAGTAAAGCATTGACTAAGGGGGAGAAACATATCATATGTTGATTGTAGTTATTCGGACTACAAATGGGAAATAACAAAGATGTGCGGATTGAAAATCTACCTATCTTACCTTTAGGGGGAGTATTAGCTTTGTTATTTAAATGTCAACAACGGCATTTATGGATTGAATATATGCAGGTTATTGTGCCGTTGAAACTTGGAATCAAGTGTATGTATAATGAATTTTTGTAATTTGTTTATCCATATGATTGTAAGAGTTTTGTCACTAAAATTGACAAAGGGGGAGATTGTTAAAGCATAGCTCGGTTGAACCCACCAAGCATTGGTATGTCAAGTTTGGTTGTCATATTTTAGTGAATCAAAACTCAATTAAAGAGTCAATTGATTATGTACTAGAGACAACTTCGTTTAGGTTAGACTAAAACGTCTAGGAATGTTGAGACAGACAAGTATTACTCGAAGACTTGAAGAATGTGAAGAAGTAACAAGCTATATCGACGACATCATCCTTCCTCTTAAGGTTAGTAATATTGTAACTTGAACTGTTTCATTCCTAACATATCTTTCAAGTCGTGCTATATTGAAAACAAAACTGCGAAGCTGTGAATGATTATACTCTAGTAGACATAGTGTTAAGGAATTAGAATACGAAGTATAACGCTTATCTTTTGAACTTCGTATATAAGACATCGACATAATCGTATGAATGCTATTGTGATTATGTGTATGGGTATGGGTGAAGATTTCGTCCTAGAAAACAATGTTTACATTTGTGTAAAGGAAGTACATTCATGAACTTTTTTTATGAATCGAAAGGGAAATCGCTAGGCTTGTTGGTATTGTTATTCATTGCATATCTTTGGATTACCAATATGTGTGAGTTAGTAGAACCGATCATAACTTGTTATGTATCTTGGTAAAACTAGTCACAATGCCTGACTTATGTATTGGTATGACTTTTATTAGTGCAACCAATCCTAAGTAATCACCTAAGATGGTCTGATCGATATTTGTAATTGGTGTGACCGATCCTAGTAATTGGTGTAACCGATCCTAGTAATTGGTGTGACCGATCACAAAAGAGCGTGTAATCGATCCTTGTAATTGGTGTAACCTGTCCTAGTAATTGGTGTAACCGATCCTGGTAACTGGTGTGACCGATCACAAGTAATACCATGAGAATATGGTAACCGGTCCTGGTAATTGATGTAACCGATCCTGGTAACTGATGTAACCGGTCCCAATAACCATATTAAGGTAGAACCGATCCTTTTGTTTGGTAGAACCGTAAACCCATGATTAGTGTATTGATATTTGATCAATCACATAGTTCTTGGAAATCAGATGAACCAGTTTTAAACTTGTTTGGAAGTGTGGTATAATCGGTTCCAAGATTGTAAATATGAAAAAGGATTTACAAAGAAATAAGATGTCGACATACTTTGAACATGTTCAGTAACTATTATCTTTTATTGTTCAAAGATATTCCTTAATAACTCAAGGAGATCCCGGACTGAAATAAGTTGAGAATCTTTTAATTAAGGTTGTTAATTTTATATGCTTTTAAGTACCAGCAATTAAAATGCATATCTCTGGAAAATAAAAATTGGTAATGTGCATTTACTAATTGGAGATTTTCTAGTAGGATTTCGGTTATTTTTGGACAAAGCATTTCTAGGAATTATGAAAACCGATTTGGAAATATATTGCATATCTTAAGAATATTTCGGTTTTGGAAATTCCTTGGTGTCCAAACTTCCTTGGTCTATAAATACCCAATTTTGCATTTCGAACAAACTATCCTAAGAGCCAACAAAACTACCTTGTTGTGTTGTTATTGGTGGAGCCGTCTATTAGGAGAGGAAAGTACCATAATTAGGCGAAATCTCTTACGACCGCTCGTTTAAAGACTTCTGTGGGATCAAGAAGCTCTACGAGTATCGTTGGTGGGAAACTAGATAATTGCAGTATTATTCGTTTTCGATTTGATTTGATTGACTAACGGTTGTTGACCTTTGATTGCACCTAGTTTGTTTATTCTTGAGAATCTTCTCTTCTAATATAAGATTCACTCAAACTAGATCGAAGTGTTGACGGGATCTTTAGAACTTTTTGTAGATCTAAAGATGTCTTGTGATAATCCATTGTTAACAGATTCCGTTCTGTGCGTGATTGATCACAAGAGATTCAAGTTGTGGTGTGAAGGCGATTATTGAACATTTAAGAAGATTTGAAGACAAAGAAGATTTCTTATTAGTTTCATAATCTTTGGTGTGCATAAAACTTAATCGGCTGGGATCCAACTATAATCGGTTTATCTTGATAGACTTGATTGATTAGTTGCATAGATCGGTATTAGCATTTAGTATCTTGGTAGATCCTATTAATGATTGCAAAATCTAAACTCTGCTACTTTGGTAGTTGTTAGATAGATAGATCTAAACACGACAAAGGAGTTTATTGGATTAAATAGAAGAGCCTTTGTCTAACTCATATCACTGAGATTGAATAGAGTTGTTACCGAACAGATTTGTTGTTCCTTTACTGTTTGGAATACGAATCAAAGAAATTGTTCCAATGCGTGCACTTATTGAATGTCGGAAGCGCAGGGATACTGAAGAAACTAGGTGAACTATAGGTTTAATTGCTTGGTCTCAACTATACGAAGTTGGGTTGATTTTGTATAACGGCTTAATTCTTAGAGTATTCCATTCTGGACTAGGTCCCGGGGTTTTTCTGCATTTGCGGTTTATTCGTTAAGAAAATCTTGCTATGTCATTTACTTTTGTTTTCCGCAATTATAATTGTTGTTATTATAATTTAAAGTAAACTACACAAACGTTAATTCCATATTACTTGATAGTGATCCTATAGAGTTTGGTTAAGTCCGAACCTATTATCAAGTAATCACACTTTGATTGTTGTATTGTCTCGATCTCGTATCCATAGACGATCACACAAAGTGTGAATACCGATTCGTTGTATTGTCTCGACTCAGTCCATAGACAATCACTTTCGGTAAGAGGAATTATAGGTTGAAAAGTTTAAGATTGTGGTATATTTGGGTACCCTCGTCTTTTCAACACTAAGTTTCAACTATGTGAAATCATCGAAACAAATTTGATATGTTCTCTTTTAGTCATGAAGTATCTCTATGAGAATTTCATTATGATCCCGCTAGTTTTCGTACCTTTGCGAATTTATATTGACAAAAAGGGGGAGAATTATTGTGTAGTTCACACTACAAATACATATGGTTTACGGATCATTATGTAAGGAGGAGTGGTTTTCACTGTGAGATGAAGTATTGACTAAGGGGGAGTGATACATATCACCATAGTATTATTGTCAAAGTTGTGATACAATAAATCTTTGATGTTGTGTAATAATACTATGACATTGTATAACAATGATTGAGAACAACTGTTTTCTTATTATTATGGCTACGGATCTTCAATAACTATGATGCTGAGTTGAACACGTTCAGAATCACTGGAGTACTTGGAAGTGACGAAGATTTCGAGTAATGTTGAAGAACTAAGGAAATTAAGCATTTGGGTGAGAAGCTACAAAGTTTATTTATTTCGTATTCCAAATGTATTGATAGTTTTGTCACTAAAATTGACAAAGGGGGAGATTGTTAGAGCACTTCTCGGTCGAACTCGCAAGCGTTCCTATCTCAATCTTGTTTGTCAAGTTTAGTTGTCAAAACTATCTTGATTTCTAGTCTACTTATAGCTATGTCTCGGATTAGGATAGAATATGTAGTTGAGCTTTAGACTTCACGGCGTTCATTGATTGAAGACGAAGAAATACTAATGGGAGCTTGTGGAACTTCATCAACAAAAGGTATGTGGAGACTTGAACTCATCTATCACTCAGAATTCAATTTCTATTCTATCTCCTATTGAGACAAAAGTCGTATAGCTATATAGACTTCATTTTATACACATTTGATATTTCGAGCTGAGTTTAACTCGCTTACATACTTCTCGAAATATGTGTTGGTAAGCTTTCGCTTTAACCAAGTTCATATTTATTCTTGACGAAAGTCAAAAGATGATCATGTGAAAATCGCCTGGTAACATCTTACATGATTTGTGTGAGACAGTCATTTGATGTAGACTCGGAATGTTTCGTATTGATCTTTTGATCACTTGAAAATTGCTTTGAAGCTAATAGTTGGTGTGAGACAGCTATTGCCGTCTTCTAAGAATGTTTCAATGATTAAAATGGACTTTAATACAATTAACCATTGATTGGATATAACATAGTATGCGTACTTGTATGCAAACTGTTGCAATTTATTCCAAGTCCGGGAACCATAGTATGCATACCCGTATGCGTACTAGTTTAACAGTTGAAGTCCGGGAACTTAGGATGCATACCCGTATACGTACTGGCGTAACAGTTCAGGTCTGGGAATTTAACTGAGTTGGTCGTGAACGACAGTATGCATACCCATTCGCATACTGGCAGAAAAACCAAGTACGGAACTCTAGGTATGCGTACCAGTTTGCATACTTGAGTGGGTTAAGTTCAAAAATCGGTTTATTCGTGAACAAATACATTTATATAATAAGGAATGTAATCTTTTGCAAACCGTGGCTATAATGTTCATGAATTGATTCGAGTGAATACAAATCGATTTTGCTTCAGTTGTGTCTTGTATACTTCAACTCTATAACTAGTTTCATTTAAGTCATTTGAACTAGTTGTGATTAATATGAACAAGGTTGATATGAAAGTGTTCATATGTCTAACTTCGGTTAACTATTTTTGAGCCAACCAAGTGTACACGTTTAGGTACGGTTACCCATATCTAAATGAAGTCACTTTTCATTTGTGTGTAACAAGCTAAGTTCGATCTAACGGTTGAAAGATATTAGATTGAATATAATTAGGTTTTCATCTAATTAGTATGCATACCGGTATGCGTACGGGCGTGAGTTTAAAGTTCCAGAAATTCAACTGAGTTTTGGAAGGTATGCTTACCCGTTCGCATACTGGCGAACCCAAACTTGGTCCGGCAACTAAGGTATGCGTACCCGTTCGCATACTTGAGTAGGTTATCTTCTAAAATCGGTTTGTTCATGAACTAATACATTTATATAATAAGGAATACAATCTTTTGCAAATCGTGGCTATAATGTTCATGAATTGATTCGAGTGTATTAAAATCGATTTTGCTTCAATTGTGTCTTGTATACTTCTATGAGAATATAAAAAAATTGAACAACTATGGAACTAGTTTCATTTGATTCATTTGAACTAGTTATGGTTAAGATGAATAAGGTTTATATGAAAGTGTTCATATGATAACTTCGGTTAACTATTGTTGAGCCAACAAGGTGCTCACGTTTAGGTACGGTTACTTATATCTAAATGAAGTCACTTTTCATTTGTGTGCAACAAGCTAAGTTCGATCTAACTGTTGAAAGATATTAGCTTGAGTCTAATCAGGTTTTCATCTAACGGTGAATATTGAATGCTTTGTTACCAAGGTTACATTTATTGCAAAACCATGATTTGAATACTATATAAGGGAGAACTCTAGCAACTGGGAAACCTAATCCCCACACCTCTTGTGTGATACTAGTTGCGACTAGAGTCGATTCTCCTTTATCCTTAGGTTTTTCCAAAACCCTGTAGGTTAGCGACTTAAAGACTTTATTAGGATTGTGAAGCCAGACCCAACTATTTCTCTGTAGTTGTGTGTTCTGATCTTGCTGTTTTCTATCGTGATTGAGTACTATCTTCTCTAAGATTTGCTCGAGATTTAATCTCCAATAGGCAAGATAAAAAGTAGTCACAAACTTCTTCGTATCATCGTTTGTGATTCCACAATATCTTGTTTCACTACCATACGATTAAGATTATTGTGAGGTGATTGATATTAATAGGCTGTTCTCCGGCAATATAAGTCCGATGTATCAATTAGTTCCTGTTCACCTTGATTTATCAAAAGACGGAACAAAAACTTGTAGATATTTCTTTGAGAAATAGATTTATCTATTCAATAGACTTTTCTGTGTGAGACAGATTTGTTTATCAAGTCTTCGACTTTTGGTCGTAGCAACTCTTAGTTGTGGGTGAGATCAGCTAAGGGAATAAAGTGCGTAGAGTCCTGCTAGGATTCAGAGGCGTAAGGAACGCGACTGTACCTTAATTAGTGTGAGATTGGTTAGGGCTCAACTACATTCCAGACCGAAGTTAACTTGTAGTTGGCTAGTGTCTGTAGCGGATAAATACAATGTGGTATTCAAATCTGGACTAGGTCCCGGGGTTTTTCTGCATTTTTGGTTTCCTCGTTAACAAAATTTCGGGTGTCTGTGTTATTTCTTTTCCGCATTATATTTTTATATAATTGAAATATCACAGGTTTTTCCTAGTTCAATCAATTAGATAATCCAACCTTTGGTTGTTGATATAAATTGATTGACACTTGAACATTGGTCTTTGGTACCGTTCAAGTTGTTTCTCATAATAATCAGGCTCGCTGATTTCTATCTGTTTTATTTGTTGATTACATTGAGAAACAGAGATATAACTCTTGGATGTATTTTCCTTGATTGAGTCTGACTATCTAGTTGATTCTCTTGGAAGTATATTGGAGTTAGTCCATACAGATTGCCGAAACAAAATATTGGGTGTGGTTGTTAGACCTCCGCTTTTTCAGTAGAAACTCTTAGTTGTGGGTTGATAGACGCATTTATGTGTCTATTTTCATCTCTTTTATGTATAGTGTTAGTACCCATTTCTGTACTAATTTTGGTATTTTACCCCCTTGTAGGTGTTTTTGGAAAAATGGGCTCTTGCGGGAAAATTGGCTCGAAAAGTTGTTAAAGGCTCCTGGGAGGACATTTGCTATTCGGACTCTCACTTTGGATAAGGGGTAACCCATTTTCAGGCAGCTGCTAAGCACAGACCGAGACTGGATAGGGGGAGGACAAATTTCTTCACGTTTTCAAATATTCAAAAATGGCGGGAATTTCTTCCTTACACAGGCGATTTTTTTGGATGGATTTTTGATCGATTTTTAGGGAGATTAAAGGCCTGAATTTGATTGGGTTTGTTACTATAGACCTAACAGGCAAGGTAAGGGTGTTTGAATGGATCCAAAGTGGCTAGAACTCGAATTGGAAGCGAAAACTTTCCAAAAAATATCATGGTTTATTTTGGGCAAGTTTCTTGGTTTATTCTTGGAAACTTACGTGTAGAAGTGGAAGGAAACTCTTCTTAAAGACTTGTTTCTATCAAGGGAGGAGTTTGGAGAGCTTTTATTGATCGAATGCACGTGAAACAGAAAGAAAAAAAAGGAAATATCGAAACTTGCTGTGGAGGAATAAACCAAGTTTATTCTCGAATTTTCTTTGCTCTACTATGTATAAAAGGGTTGGTTAGGGTCCTAGGAAGGAGAGGAAGAAGTTAGGGGAAGTTTAGAGCCTTAGAGAAGCTAAAAAAACCATTGGAAAAAAATCACGTTCTGCTGGTGCACAACTGAGCCGGAGAAGACGAAGAACATAAACAGCAGAAAAAGAAAGTCGCAGATTCTGTGACCGTAACTTTCAAACTTTAAACCTTTTGTAACAATTTTTGCAACAGTTATCTTCGCTTCGCAACAGTTCCGCTGTAGAAATAGGTTTCGTAACAATTATATTCGTTACAGAACCCGCTGTTCAGAACTTTTCACTCTTTTAATCAACTTTTGAACACCAAAGATGTATTTTGAGCAAGAGATTAATATGAGGAGCTAAACCCCTTAGCCGAGGCGACGGAGGAAGCCATTGTTCCATGAAAAGTGGTATAATTCTATTTTTATTATTTATTACAATTATTTTACATGATTTTTTGCATAGAACTTAAAAGAAAAATTGGTTTTTATTGAGTAGTTGTGAAGTGTTTTGATGGGATATGCTTGGTTTTAATACTTTTGATGTTTCATACTTCGTGCTTACAATTATTACTTCAAGAACCAAATTAGAGGCAAATATTAGAATCACTTTAAAGAAAAATATTGCATGAATATTGATTAGAATTTATCAAATAATTGGTCAATGGTGGAATCCAAAGTCTCGGTGTCTTTTTTATAATTTGATACAATTTTATTTTAGTTAATTTGAGTCTAAAAGAATCCTTCACAAGTTCGAGCATCGAATCCTTTTTACCACTACAACTACAAAACACATAATGGGTGAGATCAGCTAAGGGAATAAAGCACGTAGAATCCTGCTGGGATTCAAAGGCATAAGGAACGCGACTGTACCTTAATCAGTGTGATATTGGTTACGGATCAACTACATTCCAGTCCGAAGTTAACTTGTAGTAGGCTAGAGTCTGTAGCGGCTTAATACAGTGTGGTGTTCAAATCTGGACTAGGTCCCGGGGTTTTTCTGCATTTGCGGTTTCCTCGTTAACAAAATTTCTGGTGTCAGTGTTATTTCTTTTTCGCATTAAATTTTTATATAATTGAAATATCACAGGTTTTGCCTAGTTCAATCAATTAGATAATCCAACCTTTGGTTATTGATATAAATTGATTGACACTTAAACATTGGTCTTTGGTACCGTTCAAGTTATTTCTCATAATAATCAGGCTCGCGGATTTATATCTGTTTGATTTACTGATTACATTGGGAAACAGAGATATAACTCTTGGATGTATTTTCCTTGATTGATACTGACTGTCTTGTTGATTCTCTTTGAAGTATATTTGAGTGAAAACACGAGGGTACCAAAATATACCTCAATCTAAAACTTTTCCACATATAAGTCCTCTTACCGAAAGTGATTGTCTATAGACTGAGTCGAGACAATACAACGAATCGGTATTCACACTTTGTGTGATCGTCTATGGATACAAGATCGAGACAATACAACAATCAAAGTGTGATTACTTGATAATAGGTTCAGATTTAACCAACTCTATAGGATCACTATCAAGTAATATGGAGTTAACGTTTGTGTAATTTATTTAAATTATAATAACAACAATTATAAATGCGGAAAACAAAAGTAAATGGCATAGCAAGATTTTGTTAACGAGGAAACCGCAAATGCAGAAAACCCTCGGGACCTAGTCCAGAATGGAATACTCTCAGAATTAAGCCGCTATACAAAATCAACCTAACTTCGTATAGTTGAGACCAAGCAACTAAACCTATAGTTCACCTAGTTTCTTCAGTATCCCTGCGCTTTCGACATTCAATAAGTGCATGCACTGGAACAATTCCTTTGGTTCGTTTTCCAAACAGTAAAGGAACAACAAATCTGTTTGGTATCAACTCTATTCAATCCAGTGATATGAGTTAGACAAAGGCTCTTCTGTTTAATCCAATAAAATCTTTTGTCGGGTTTAGATCTATCTAACAAACAACTAGCAAGTAGTCGAGTTTAGATTTTGTAATCAATAATAGGATCTATCCAGATACTAAATACTGATGCCGATCTACGTAACTAATCAATCAAATCTACCAAAATATAAACCGATTATAGTTGGATCCCAGCCGATCAAGTTTTGTGCACACCAAAGATTATGAACGCAAATCAGAAATCTTCTTCATCGTCAAATCTTCTTAAATCTTCAGTAAACACCTGCATACAACAACTTGAATCTCTTGTGATCAATCACGTAAATAACGGAGTCTATTAACAATGGATTATCACAAGACGTCTTTAGATCTACAAAAAGTTCTAAAGATCCCGTCGACACTTCGATCTAGTTTGAGTGAATCTTATATCAGAAGAGAAGATTGTCAAGAATAAAAAAACTAGGTGCAATAAAAGTTCAACAACCATTAGTCAATCAAATCAAATCGAAAACTAATAATACTTCAATTATCTAGTTTCCTTCCAACGGTACTCATAGAGCTTCTTGATCCCACAGAAGTCTTTAAACGAGAGGTCGTAAGAGATTTCGCCTAATTAGGGTACTTTCCTCTCTGAATAGACGGCTTAACCAGTAACAACACAACTAGGTAGTTTTGCTTGCTCTTAGGATAGTTTACATGAAATGCAAACTTGGGTATTTATAGACCAAGGAAGTTTGGACACCAAGGAATTTCCAAAACCGAAATATTCTTAAGATATGCAATATATTTCCAAATCGGTTTTCATAATTCCTAGAAATGCTCTGTCCAAAAATAACGGAAATCCTACTAGAAAATCTCCAATTAGTAAATGCACATTACCAATTTTTATTTTCCAGAGATATGCATTTTAATTGATGGTAATTAAAAGCATATAAAAATTAACAACCTTAATTAAAAGATTCTCAACTTATTTCGGTCCGGGATCTCCTTTAGCTATTAAGGAATATCTTTGAACAATGAAATATAAGAGTTACTGAACATGTTCAAATTATGTCGACATTTTAATTATTTGTAAATCCTCTTTCATATTTACAATCTTGGAACCGATTATACCACACTTCCAAACAAGTTTAGAACTGGTTCATCTGATTTCCAAGAACTATGTGATTGATCAAATCAACACACTAATCATGGGTTTACGGTTCTACCAAACACAAGGATCGGTTCTACCTTAATATGGTTACTGGGACCGGTTACATCAGTTACCAAATTGGTCACATCAATTACCAGGACCGGTTACCATATTCTCATGGTATTACTTGTGATCGGTCACACTAGTTACCAGGATCGGTTACACCAATTACCAGGACCGGTTACACCAATTACAAGGATCGATTACTACTCTTTTGTGATCGGTCACACCAATTACTAGGATCGGTTACACCAATTACTAGGATCGGTCGCACCAATTACAACTATCGATCATACCATCTTAGGTGATTACTTAGGATCGGTTACACTAACAAAAGTTATACCAATACATAAGTCAGGCATTGTGACTAATTTTACCAATATAAATAAAAAGTTATGATCGGTTCTACTAACTTACACATATTGGTAATCCAAAGATATGCATTGAATAACAATACCAATAAGCCTAGCGATTTCCCTTTCGATTCATAAAACAAGTTCATGTATGTACTTCCTTTAAACGAATGTAAACATTGTTTCCTTTACACTATGTCTACTAGAGTATAATCATTCACAGCTTCGCAGTTATGTTTTCAATATAGCACGACTTGAAAGATACGTTGGGAATGAAACAGTTCAAGTCAAAATATTACTAACCTCAAGAGGAAGGATGATGTCGTCAATGTAGTTCTTTACTTTTTCACATTCTTCAAGTCTTCGAGTAATACTTGTATGTCTCATTATCCTAATCTTTCTAGCCTAACCTTTACGAAGTTGTCTCTAGTACATAATCAAGCGACTCTTAAATTTAGTTTTGATTCACTAAAATATGACAACCAAACTTGACATACCAACGCTTGGTGGGTTTAACCGAGCTATGCTCTAACATGGAGTTTGTCCATACAGATTGCCTAAACGAAATATTGGGTGTGGTTGCTAGACCCCTGCTTTTTCAACCTTGATCTATGATCAAAAAGGAAATCAAACACATATAGGCTTATCTGTGGGAGGTAGATTGGTTAAAGTCTTCAATTGAGTTAAAGCAACTCTTAGTTGGTGTGATGTCATCTAAGGGAATCAATTGCGCACAGTCCTGCTGGGATTCAAGAGGCGTAAGGAGCGTGACTGTAACTGAATTGTTGTGAGGGTTTAATTCGGTCTCAACTACATTCCAGTGTGAAATTAATTGTTTGTAGGCTAGTGTCTGTAGTGGCTTAATATAGTTTGGTGTTCAATCTAGACTAGGTCCCGAGGGTTTTTTGCATCTGTGGTTTCCTCGTTAACCAAACTTATGGTGTCTGTGTTATTTATTTTTCCGTATTATATTGTTTATATTTATAATTAAAATATCACAGGTTGTACGTAAATTAGTCAAAGTAGATACATCCATCTTTGTTTGTTGGATACAACTTGATTCATTCTTGGACATTGGTCTTTCGTACCGTCCAAGTATTCTCTTTGTAATTAGGTTCACGGACTTGGTTCTGTAAACGTTCTAATTACAAGAGTGAAGAGATATAAGCTCGCTATATGATTCCTTGATTGAGATTCATTAAGTTGAACTCTCAGAATTGTATTGGGATTAGTCCATACAGATTGCCTAAGAAAAAGTTGGTGGTGTATTTTGATACCCCCAGTATTTTCACCAAGTGGATCGTACAAGTGTATTTACTTTAATTATAAAGATAAACAATATACTGCAGAAGTAAAGTCAATCACACCAACACACAAGGTTTTGTTAACGAGAAAAACTGACTGGCAGGTCAACCCATGGACCTAATCGAGATTTGAATGCTCTCAAAATTAAACTGCTATACAACTTGACTACCGCAACTTCATATAGTTGAGACCAAGTAAACACTCCTTCTTTACGCAGTCCCTTTAGTATCCATGTGCCTACAATAAATCTGGTATATGCATGTGAATCCCAAGACAGAGTAGTCCACTATCTTGGGTTGATTCACCTTCTTGAAGACTTCTTCTCTCAACTCCTTTGGATCGTAACCCGAAACAACAAATGACTAAATCTGTTTCAGTAACCAGCTCACTTATCAATCCTCATTCATTATTTCGAACAAAGCTAATGTAGAGTAAAGGATCTTCCATATAATCAATATAAACTCATTTGGTAAAAGATCAAACCAAGACAAAGATTATCGAAATAACCAATCTCTGTGAACAAGCTTTATCCAAGCAACTAGATAATTTGTTTGATCTTTACAAAAGTCTGGTATCTATCAAGATAAACTACTCGTTTGGATCCCAGATAATCAAGTGTGTAATAAGTAACACAAAGATCACAAACCAGAAAAGAAAAGTCTCCAAGTCTCCAATCTTCAAAGTAACCGCTGCAAAAACAACTTGAATCTACTGTTGATAAACACACACATAACATAGTCTATTAATATTGATTGATTAACATTTCCATCTACATATCTTCAATCACGAGATCTGTAATAGTCAAATCCTCAAACAAACTTGAGTGGCCTTATATCATAAGAGAATGACCATAGAATAAACAAGTTTGATAAATCAAGGATGACTATACTGTTAGTTCTTAATCAAATCAGTTAACCGAAAAACTAAAATAACAATATGATTTAGTGTACCACTAACGATACTAATAAAAGCCTTTTGATTTCAGATAAGACTTTAAATGAAGGCAACACAAGATATTTTACCTAATTAAATCACTATCCTCTATCAACGAGTTGGCTTCCCAAACTAACGGTTAGGTAGTGTGTCAAGGGATGGTTTACTAAAAATTCAAGATCCACCATTTATAATGTTATGACCAAGGTTTGATTGGAAAATAAGGTATTATCAATTCCGAAAATCAATAAGATATGCAATGGGTATTTATTTTCGAATTTGACAAATACCAATTGTATTCGAACTATTAAACCGGTGACAGCCATAGTTGACAACTAGATTAGCTACCACACAACCATGTAATTTACTAATATAGTAACTAGAGATATGCAAACCCCTGGGATATGGTAAGTATATAATTTCGATATCTAAAAGGATATTACAAAAATCGGCTTCAGGATCATGTCTTGATTATCAAAAAAAATACTAGAACATTAAGATATTAGGGTTTATCACATTATCCAAAGTACTATGCCGATATTTACAAACTGAAAAGACGAGGGTACCCAAATACACCACAATCTTTTATTTATCCACCTATAAGTCCTCTTATCGAAAGTGATTGTCTATGGACAAAGTCGAGACAATACTACAAATCGGTATTCACACTTTCTGTGATTGTCTATGGATACGAGATCGGACAATATGACTACCAAAGTATGATTACTTGATAATAGGTTCGGAATGAACCAAACTCTATAGGATCACTATCAAGTGAAGCGGAGTTAACGTTTGTGTATTTTACTTCTAATTATAATTGCGGAAACAGAAATATAAAAGACACAACACGATTCGGTTTTCATAATTCCAGTAAATGCTTGTCCAATATTTTCCGAAATATCTCAATGGAAAATCTCAAATTAGTAAATGCACATTACTAATTTTTATTCTATAGAGATATGCATTTAATTGCTGGTAAATAAAAACATATATAACTGAAAAAGCGGGGGTCTAACAACCTCACCCAACATTTCGATTAGCAATCTGAATGGAAAAACTCCAATATAATTCCAAGAGAATCAACTAGACAGTCAGACTCAATCAATGGAAATATATCCAAGAGTTGAATCTCTATTTCACAATGTAATCAGCTAATCAAACATATAGATATCCGTGAGCCTGATTATTATGTGAAACAACTTGAATGGTACCAAAGACCAATGTTCAAGTGTCAATCAATTTAATCAACAAACCAAAGGTCGGATTCAAAAACTGATTGAACTTACGCACAACCTGTGATATTTCAATTATATAGAAAATATAATGCGGAAAAGAAATAACACAAACACCAGAAATTTTGTTAATGAGGAAACCGCAATTGCAGAAAAACCCCGGGACATAGTCAAGATTTGAACACCACATTGTATTAAGCCGCTACAGACACTAGCCTACTACAAGTTAACTTCGGACTGGAATGTATTTGAGCCCTAACCAATCTCACACTGATCAAGGTACAGTCGCGTTCCTTACTCCTCTGAATCCTAGTAGGACTCTGCGCACTTGATTTCCTTAGATGATCTCACCCACAACTAAGAGTTGCTACGACCCAAAGTAGAAGACTTGATAAACAAATCTGTCTCACACAGAAAAGTCTATTGAATAGATAAATCTGTCTCCCATAGAAATACCGAAGAGTTTTGTTCTGTCTTTTGATAAATCAAGGTGAACAGGAACCAATTGATACACCAGACTTATATTCCCGAAGCACATCCTAGTAATATCAATCACCTCACAATAATCTTAATCGTATGGAAGCGAAACAAGATATTGTGGAATTACAAACGATGAGACGAAGATTTTTGTGACTACTTTTTATCTTACCTATCGGAGATTAAATCTCGAGCAAATCTTAGAGAAGATAGTACACAATCACGATAGAAAACAGTAAGATCAGAACACGCAACTACAGAGAAATAGTTGGGTCTGGCTTCACAATCCTAATAAAGTCTTTAAGTCGCTAACCTACAGGGTTTTGGAAAAACCTAAGGATAAAGGAGAATCGACTCTAGTCGCAACTAGTATCACACAAGAGGTGTGGGGATTAGGTTTCCCAGTTGCTAGAGTTCTCCCTTATATAGTCTTCAAATCAGGGTTTTGCAATAAATGTAACCTTGGTAACAAAGCATTCAATATTCACCGTTAGATGAAAACCTGATTAGACTCAAGCTAATATCTTTCAACAGTTAGATCGAACTTAGCTTGTTGCACACAAATGAAAAGTGACTTTATTTAGATATAAGTAACCGTACCTAAACGTGTGCACCTTGTTGGCTCACCAATAGTTAACCGAAGTTATCATATGAACACTTTCATATAAACCTTATTCATCTTAACCATAACTAGTTCAAATGAATCAAATGAAACTAGTTCCATAGTTGTTCAATTTTTTATATTCTCATAGAAGTATACAAGACACAATTGAAGCAAAATCGATTTTGATACACTCGAATCAATTCATGAACATTATAGCCACGATTTGCAAAAGATTGTATTCCTTATTATATAAATGTATTAGTTCATGAACAAACCGATTTTAGAAGATAACCTACTCAAGTATGCGAACGGGTACGCATACCTTAGTTGCCGGACCAAGTTTGGGTTCGCCAGTATGCGAACGGGTAAGCATACCTTCCAAAACTCAGTTGAATTTCCGGAACTTTAAACTCACGCCCGTACGCATACCGGTATGCATACTAAGTTCTCGGACTTCCATAAACCAACCAGTACGCATACGGGTATGCATATGATGGTTCTCGGACTTAGAATATCTTGCAACAGTTAGCATACAAGTACGCATACTGTGCTATATCCAATCATGGTTATTTGTTCTAAACTCCCATTTCAATCATTGAAACATTCTTAGAAGACGACAATAGATGTCTCACACAAACTATTAGCTTCGAAGCAATTTTCAAGTGATCGAATGATCAATACGAAACATTCCAAGTCTACATCAAATGACTGTCTCACACAAATCATATAAGATGTTACAAGGAGATTTTCACATGATCATCTTTTGACTTTCGTCAAGAATATAAGATGAACTTGGTTAAAGCGAAAGCTTACCTACACATATTTCAAGAAATATGTAAGCGAGTTAAACTCAACTCGAAATATCAAATGTGTATAATCGAAGTCTATATAGCTATACGACTTTTGTCCCAAACTGGAGATAGAGTAGATAGCCTATTGAGTGATAGATGAGTTCAAGTCTCCACATACCTTTTGTTGATGAAGTTCCACAAGCTCCCCTTAGTAGTTCTTCATCTTCAATCGATGAACGCCGTGAAGTCTACAGCTCAACTACACTATTTATCCTAATCCGAGACTTAGCTATAAGTAGACTAGAAATCAAGACTTATAGTTTTGGCAACTAAACTTGACAACAAGCTTGAGATAGCAACGCTTGCGGGTTTGACCGAGCAGTGCTCTAACAATAACTAAAAACCTTAATTATAAGATTCTTAATTTATTTCGGTACATGATCTCCTTGAGTAATAAGGAATATCTTTGAACAATAAATGATAAGAGTTATTGTCTGTGTTCAAAGTATGTTGACATGTTTTCTCTGTAAATCATCTTTCCTATTTACATTCTTGGAATCGGTTTTACCACACATCCGAAAAAGTTTAGAATTGATTCACCTGTATTCCAAGACTACCATGTGATTGATCAAATATCAAATCACATCCATGGGTTCAATCGGATCTACCAATCACTGGGATCGGTTATACCCTAATATGGAAATACTTTTGATCGGTCATACAAGTTACCAGGACCGGTTACATCAATTACCAGTATCGGTTACATCAATTACCAGGACCGGTTAACATATACTCATGGTATTACTTGTGATCGGTCACACCAGTCACTAGGATTGGTTACACCAATTACCAGGATCGGTTACACCAATTACTAGGACCGATTACACCAATTACAAGGATCGATTACACAACTCTCACCAATTACAAATATCGATCATACCATCTCAAGTGATTACTTATGATCGGTTACACTAATTAATAAAAACTAGTCATACCAAATCATAAGTTAAGCATTGTGATTAGTTGTACCAAGATACATAACAAAGTTAAGATCGGTTCTACCATCTCACACATATTGGTAATCCAAAGATTTGCAATGAATAGCCGTACCAATAAACCTAGCGATTTACCTTTCGATTCATAAAACAAGTTCGTGACTGTACTTCCTTTAAACAAATGTAAAACATTGTTTCCTAGGATGAAATCTTCACCATTACCCATTCACATAATCATAACAGCATTCATAAGATTATGTCAATGTCATATCTACAAAGTTCAAAAGATAAGCATTATACTTCGTAGTCTAATTCCCTAATACTATGACCATATGATCATGTCTCACTACTAGAGTAATATATCCAATACACAGCTTCGTAGTTATGTTTTCAATATAGCACGAATTGAAAGCTACGTTACGAATGAAAAAATTCAAGTCAATATTACTAACCTCAAGAGGAAGGATGATGTCGTCGTTGTAGCTCGTTACTTCTTCACGTTCTTCAGGTCTTTGAGTAATACTTGTCTGTCTCAACATTCCTAGACGTTTTAGTCTAACCTAAACGAAGTTGTCTCTAGTACATAATCAAGCGACTCTTAGATGAGTTTTGACACACTAAAATATGACAACCAAAATTGACATACCAACGCTTGGTGGGTTCAACCGAGCTATGCTCTAACAAATTCCCCCTTTGTCAATTTTAGTGACAAAACTCTTAATACATATGGATAAATAAATTACAAGAATTCATTATACATACGCTTGATTCCAAGTTTCAACTGCACAATAACCTGCATATATTCAATCAATAAATGCCGATGTTGACATTTGAATTACAAAGCTTATACTCCCCCTAAAGGTAAGATAGGTAGATATTCAATCTGAACATCTTTGTTATTCCCCTTTTGTAGTTAAGATAACTACAACAGCAATATGAAATGTTTTCTCCCCCTTAGTCAATGCTTTACTCTTTCGTTAAATATAACGTTTAAGCACAATTGTCCTTTCCTTAGTGAATGCAAATCACTTGTTTACTCCATATATTTCTCCTCTTTTTTGTCACAAAATGACAAAGGTTTGAGCAAATAAAGGTCAAACCGAAAGGATCTTACAAACCTAAAAGACTTGTAAACAACCTATAATAGTTAAGCACGAAGGTTTCACATACCACTTTAGATAACCAATATTAAAACCGAAACTACGAGTAATTTAGTTTTAATATGTTATCAAGGAAAACTATTGCCCGAAGCAATTTTCCCTAATAGTTTAACAAATTGACTAAGAAACTTAGTTCCCTTGTTAAACCGATTGTAAACATACAATCGCTTATTTCGATAAGACCAAAATAAATATCAGAATTAACTTTATTTCTCTCATCATGCTCTAATTATTCAGACAATAACTTAGACCTTTCTCTTTAGACAAGACAAAAACACTAGGTTAGTTAACTAATTTTTCTTGTCAAGGCATTCGATTAGACTTGAATAACCGAATCCTTCAATTTGATGAGTCTAACTAAGATCAGAATTAACTTAGTTTCTCTTATCCGGAATCAAATTGGACTAAATAAATGATCCCGTATTTCGTTAAGCCATAAACAATACATACAAACCAAAATAAATTGACTTGCCAATTATTTTATTAACCGGAAGCAATTGAAACAAACATAGACATTATGGCACCGCAATTGCACCGAAATTCCGTTAAGCAAAAACACTTGATATCCAACAATAAAGAAGATACCAAACAATAAGCCAGATAAATTGACATAGTTTTTATTAATTGTACACAATTAATTATACACAATTAATAAATTGACACAGTTTTTATTAATTGGAAACAATTGAATCACACACACACACATCCATACACATCATAATGGAATATATCAATTGTACCGAAATTTTGTTAAGCAAAAGCAAAATAGAATGCAATATAAACATGCTTTTCTTAAACAGGAAAACGATTAACTAACAAATTCGTTACCTCAGATTCCGCATCCTCTTCTCCCCAGAAAGATATATCATTAAGCGAAAGGTCAAATAAGAACTCTCCCCCCAGTATGTTGTCATCCTCTGGCAAGAACAAAAGAACAACAACAAAAGCAACCTTTACCAGAGAAAGGTTGAAAACCGGAAACATAAGGTACTAATGTACCTTAACAATACAAATAGACTTACTGAGATTTTCAAAGGGTTCCTGGTCTAATGGTTTAGTGAGAATATTAACTAGTTGATATTCAGAGGGAACATATTCTAGTTTGATAACTCCATTCTCATACAATTCTCTAATAAAATGATATCTAATATCTATGTGTTTAGTACGAGAATGTTCAACATGATTTTCTGTTAGACGAATAGCACTTGAGTTATCACAAAGAATACTCATAGTTGGAATATTTATGCCATAGTCAATGAGCATTTGTTTCATCCACAGAAGTTGAGTACAGCAGGTACCAACAATAATATATTCTGCTTCACAGGTTGATAAAGATTATGAGTTTTGTTTCATGCTATGCCAGGCTACGAGGTTTTGACCAACATAGAAACAACCACCATTTGTGCTTTTCTGATCTTCTACACATCCTTCCTAATCAGCATCTGAATAGGCAACAAAATTGTTGTTTGTATCCATAGAATATGATAGACCATAATCTAGGGTACCATTAACGTATCTTATGATTCGTTTTACAGCTTTTAGATGTGATTCTTTAGGATTTGCTTAAAACCTGGCACAACATCCCACACTAAAGGCAATGTCTGGTCTTGTTGCAGTCAAGTACAACAAACTTCTTATTATGGATGGGTACAATTTTTGATCTACCACACTTGGACTAGACTGAGTTTTCTAGTAGTTGGCATTGGTGTTGCCATAGGTGTTGTACCTTTTAGCTCAAATTTTTCAACCAAATTCCTGGCATATTTTTCTTGAGAGAGAAAATATTGTCCTTTTGTTGATGTATTTGCAGACCTAGGAAATATGATAGTTCTCCAACATTGCTCATTTCGAATTCCCCACTCATAAGATTTAAGAATTCATCTGTGAGACTTTTTGAGGTGGATCCATAGATGATATCATCAACATAAATATGTGCTACAAGAACATTCTTTCCATTCCATTTGGTGAAAAGTGTCTTATCAGCACCACCTCTATAGAATCCTTTTTGAAGTAAAAAGGACGTTAACTTATTATACCAAGCTCTCAGAGCTTGTTTTAGGCCGTATAAAACCTTTTTGAGATTAAGAACATGATCTGAAATAATGGATCTTCAAATCCTTTGGGTTGAGCAACAAAAACTTCTTTCTTTAAAATCCCATTGAGAAATGCAGATTTAATGTCCATTTGAAAAAGCTTTATCTTAAGATTACAGGCATAATCAAGTAAAAGTCTAATTGATTCTAAACGAGCAACATGAGCAAAAGTTTCATCAAAGTCAATACCTTCAATTTGCGAATATCCTTGAGCAACCAGTCTGGCTTTGTTTTGGATAATAGTTCCATATTCGTCTGATTTGTTCTTGAAAATCCACTTTGTTCCGACAATATTTACACCTTCTGGTTTAGGAACACGCTCCCATACTCCCTGTCTTTCGAATTGATTAAGTTCCTCATGCATTGATCTTACCCAAGCGGGATCACTGAGGGCTTCCTCAATATTTTTTGGTTATATTCAGGAAAGAAAGCATGTATAGTGACAGACATTCTGGAGTTCCCTTCGAGTCATAACTCTGGCATTGGCATCTCCTATGATATCTTCGGTGGAATGTCTTTGATGAACCCACTTAGCAGGTTTGTGGACAATATTTTCAGTATCATTGGGTTGTTAAACAATACTATAATTATCATCTTTATCATCTATGTCACTAATGATAGGAACAATTGCTGGTTTTTCCTTAATCTGTTTTTCTTTATTAACAGTTTCTGAAGGAGGAAGCTCTACAGCAATATGATTATCTTGATGAAAATTACTAATGTCATCAATGACTACATTAACTGATTCCATCATGACTATGTTTCTGGAGATTATATACTCGGAAGGCACGACTGTCAGAAGCATAGCCAAGAAAGATTCCTTCATCACTTTTGGAATCAAATTTTCCTGTCCTTGAGTATATAACATTTGCTTCCGAAAAAACTTAAATAGCTTAGATTGGAGTTTCTTCCATACTATAATTCATAAGGGGTATTTAGAGTTTTAGACCTTAGATAAATTCTATTTATAAGATAACAAGCTGTGAAAATAGCTTCACCCCAGAAGGTTAATGGTAAATTTTTATTGTGAAGCATTACTCTTGTCATTTCTTGAATATTTCTATTCTTTCTTTCAGCTAACCCATTTGCCTGAGGTGTCATGGGAGCAGAAAACTGATGAGAAATTCCAAGTTGATTACAATATTCATATACTTTTGTATCCTTGTATTCTGTACCACGGTCGATTCTTACTTTCTTAAGTTTGCGACCTTGTTCATTTTGGATTCTACTCACAATAATCTTTAATTCGTCAAGCGTGTCATTTTTGTGTTTTATGAAAGCAACCCATGTGAATCGTGTGTAGTCGTGTACCATTACTAAAGCATATTTCTTTCCTCCAACAGTTTCTTGTTGGATTGGACCAAAAAGATCTATATAAATAAGATCGAGAGGAGCACGAGTGGCTATGTCTCGAGAAAGTTTGTGCGGAATTTTTCCTTGATTACCTTTTTGAAAAGCACCACATACACCTTCTACTTTAGTATTTATTTTGGGAATGCCTCTGACAAGTTCACGATTAATGAGCTTACCAAGCATTCGGTAGTTGATATGACCAAACCGTTCATGCCACAAATGAGTTGATTCTACCTTGATCAGGTTACAGTATAAATTAGACTGTATATCAACAAGATAACAGTTATTCATACTTCTTCATGCTTGAAAAATTATTTTTCCAGACTTATCTTCAATATCACAACCTCCCATATTGAAAATAACTTTATAACCTTTATCACAAATTTGACTTACTGAAAGAAGATTGGCTTTCATTCCTTTGACATAAACTACATCATGAATTTCAGGAATACCTGGAAGTTTGATAGTCCCCTTTTTGCTAATAAGACAATTACTTCCATCTCTGAAAGTCACAGAGCCTCCCTTGTAGTCTTCTGTCTTTGTGAACCAAGAGAGATCACCTGTCAAATGTCTGCTACAACCACTGTCAAGAAACCATTGAAATGGAGAAGTAGTTTTGAGTGCAAAAGCTCCTAGACACTGTTCAACAGGTTTTCTAGACTGTTTATCTTGGTCTTTTGATTCTGAGTTAGGATGTCTTGTTAAGTTCTTAAACAATCCCTTAACACGTTTAAACACATTCTTTGCACAACAAATCTTCTGATTCAAACCATTCCACCCTTTTTGAAGAAATCCTCTGAATTGTTTCTTCTTATTTGGTTTCAAATGTCTAGATGTCAGTGTTGAACATTTATGAGACTTCTTTTTATGAAGATCTTCTGTATCCTTGACCAGTCCTCTATCAATCAAGATATTACGGATGTCTTCCGTATAAGACCGGTTTTGTTCAACATTTTCTTCTAACGTCTTGACAAGTACCGAGTAATACTCTTCAGAATCTTCCAGATCATGTTGAAGAGTATTTAAAATCTTTGAAACATTAATTGAATCACCCATTGGATTCAATTCTTATAGGTTGGATTGCACCAAACACAGATTGTTAGATACTTTCGTGTTTGCCCGCTCTGATACCAATTGAAAAGACGAGGGTAACCAAATACACCACAATCTTTTATTTATCCACCTATAAGTCCTCTTACCGAAAGTGATTGTCTATATAAAAAGTCGAGACAATACTAAAAATCGGTATTCACACTTGGTGTGATTGTCTATGGATACGAGATCGAGACAATACGACTACCAAAGTGTGATTACTTGATAATAGGTCCGGACTTAACCAAACTCTATAAGATCACTATCAAGTAAAGCGGAGTTAACATTTGTGTATTTTACTTCTAATTACAATAAACAATTATAATTGCGGAAATAGAAAAGTAAAAGACACAGCAAGATTCGATTTTCATAATTCCAGTAAATGCTTGTCCAATATTTTCCGAAATCTCTCAAAAGAAAATCTCCAATTAGTAAATACACATTACTAATTTTTATTCTCTAGAGATATGCATTTAATTGCTGGTAATTAAAAGCATATATAACTAAAAACCTTAATTAAAAGATTCTTAATTTATTTCGGTACATGATCTCCTTGAGTAATAAGGAATATCTTTGAACAATAAATGATGTTACTGTCCGTGTTCAAAGTATGTTGACATATTTTCTATGTAAATCATCTTTCATATTTACATTCTTGGAATCAGTTTTACCACACTTCCAAACAAGTTTAGAATTGATTCACATGTATTCAAAGACTACTATGTGATTGATCAAATATCAAATCACATCCATGGGTTCAATCGATTCTACCAATCACTAGGATCGGTTATACCCTAATATGGAAATACTTGTGATCGGTCACACAAGTTACCGGAACCGGTTACATCAGTTACCAGGATTAGTTACGTCAATTACCAGGACCAGTTACCATATACTCATGGTATTGCTTGTGATCGTTCACACCAGTCACTAGGATTGGTTACACCAATTACTAGGATCGGTTATACCAATTACCAGGATCGGTTACACCAATTACTAGGACCGGTTACACCAATTACAAGGATCGATTACACAACTCTCTGTGATCGGTCACACCAATTACTAGGATCGGTCACACCAATTACAAATATCGATTATACCATCTCAGGTGATTACTTAGGATCGGTTACACTAATTAATCAAAACTAGTCATACCAAATCATAAGTCAGGCATTGTGATTAGTTGTACCAAGATACATAACAAAGTTACGATCGGTTCTACCATCTCACACATATTGGTAATCCAAAGATTTGCAATGAATAGCCGTACCAATAAGCCTAACGATTTCCCTTTCGATTCATAAAACAAGTTCATGAATGTACTTCCTTTAAACAAATGTAAAATATTGTTTCCTGGGATGAAATCTTCACCATTACCCATTCACATAATCATAACAGCATTCATAAGATTATGTCGATGTCATATCTACGAAGTTCAAAAGATAAGCGTTATACTTCGTAGTATAATTCCCTAATACTATGATCATATGATCATGTCTCACTACTAGAGTAATATATCCAATACACAGCTTCGTAGTTATGTTTTCAATATAGCACGAATTGAAAGATACGTTACGAATGAAACATTTCAAGTCAATATTACTAACCTCAAGAGGAAGGATGATGTCGTCGTTGTAGCTCGTTACTTCTTCACGTTCTTCAGGTCTTCGAGTAATACTTGTCTGTCTCAACATTCCTAGACGTTTTGGTCTAACCTAAACGAAGTTGTCTCTAGTACATAATCAAGCGACTCTTAGATGAGTTTTGACACACTAAAATATGACAACCAAAATTGACATACCAACGCTTGGTGGGTTCAACCGAGCTAAGCTCTAACACAAACATTCCCAGTCGAACACATGTACACCTTGATGTCTGTAGAAACCTGAAGATACTAGTCATATCGATAATATAAGTTTCCGTCAGACATATATGGAGCAGTCCTAACTTAGATCCTTGTTAGGGATCGGTCTAGACTTTGATCCTTCGGATCAATCCTTATTAGGGATCAATCCTAGTTGAGATCCTTACATGGGATCGGTTCTAAGAATAGATCTTTATTATGGATCGGTCCTTATAATAGATTCTCGAATCACCTTTTCAATTATGAAGCAAGTTTCGCAAGTCTACTTCCTTAAACTATGTCTTTAAACATAAATTCAAGGTACGAATTCATCTAGTAGTTCAACACATTAAATAATAACGAATTACCAATTAGTGCAATATCGATAATACGAAGTTCGCCGATAGGCTATACTTCGTAACTCCATATACTCAAGTTGTATAAACAACCAGTACATTATTTCTTTACTTTGTATAAATATTGTTAGAGCACTGCCCGGTCGAACTCGCAAGCGTTGCTATCTCAAGCTTGTTTATCAAGTTTAGTTGTCAAAACTATAAGTATTGATTTCTAGTCTACTTATAGCTAAGTCTCGGATTAGGATAGAAAGTGTAGTTGAGCATTAGACTTCACGGCGTTCATCGATTGAAGACGAATAACTACTAAGGGGATCTTGTGGAACTTCATCAACAAAAGGTATGTGGAGACTTGAACTCATCTATCACTCAAAAGTCTATCTACTCTATCTCCTATTTGAGACAAAAGTCGTATAGCTATATAGACTTCGATTATACACATTTGATATTTCGAGATGAGTTCAACTCGCTTACATATTTATCGAAATATGTGTTGTTAAGCTTTCACTTTAACCAAGTTCATCTTATATTCTTAACGAAAGTCAAAAGATGATCATATGAAAATCGCCTGGTAACATCTTACATGATATGTGTGAGACAGTCAATTGATGTAGACTCGGAATGTTTCGTATTGATCTATCGATAACTTGAAAATTGCTTTGAAGCAAATAGTTGTGAGATAGCTATTGTCGTCTTCCAAGAATGTTTCAATGATTGAAATGGGAGTTTGGAACAATTAACCATGATTGGATATAGCACAGTATGCGTACTTGTATTCTAACTATTACAAGTTATTCCAAGTCCGGGAACCATGGTATGCATTCCCGTATGCGTACTGGTTGGTTTAATGAAAGTCCGGGAACTTAGTATGCATACCCGTATGCGTACTGGCGTAAGTTCACATCCGGAAATTCAACTAAGTTTGGAAGGTATGCGTACCCGTTCTCATACTGGCGAAACCAAACTAAGTCCGGACACTTAGGTATGCGTACCCGTTTGCATACTTGAGTAGGTTATGTTCTAAAATCGGTTTGTTCATGAACTAATATATTTATATAATAAGGAATGCAATCTTTTGCAAACCGTGGCTATAATGTTCATGAATTGATTCGAGTGAATCAAAATCGATTTTGCTTCAATTGTGTCTTGTATACTTCAATGAGAATATAAACAATTGAGTAACTCTAGAACTAGTTTCATTTGAGGCATTTGAACTAGTTGTGTTAAGATGAACAAGGTTGATTTGAAAGTGTTCATATGGCAAACTTCGGTTTCTTATTGTTGAGCCAACAAAGTGTACACGTTTAGGTACGGTTACTCATATCTAAATGAAGTCACTTTTCATTTGTGTGTACCAAGCTAAGTTCGATCTAACGGTTGAAAGATTTTAGCTTGAGTCTAATCAGGTTTTCATCTAATGGTGAATATTGAATGCTTTGTTACCAAGGTAATATTGATTACAAACCCTGATTTGATGACTATATAAAGGAGAACTCTAGCAACTGGGAAACCTAAACCCACACCTCCTGTGAGATACTAGTTGCGACTAGAGTCGATTCTTCTTTAACCTAGGTTTTTTTAAAACCATTATAGGTTAACGACTTAAAGACTTCATTGGGATTATGAATCAAGACCCAAATGATTTCCCTGTAGTTGCGTGTTCTGATCTTTCTGTTTTCTATTGTGATTGAGTACTATCTTCTATAAGATTTGCTCGAGATTTAATCTTCGATAGGCAAGATAAAAAGTAGTCACAAACATCTTCGTCTCATCGTTTGTGATTCCACAATATCTTGTTTCGCTACCATATGATTAAGATTATTGTGAGGTGATTGATATTACTAGACTGTTCTTCGGGAATATAAGTCCGGTGTATCAATTGGTTCCTGTTCACCTTGATTTATCAAAAGACGGAACAAAACTCATACGTATTTCTGTGGGAGACAGATTTATCTATTCAATAGACTTTTCTATGTGAGACAGGTTGGTTTATGAAGTCTTCGACTTTGGGTTGTAGCAACTCTTAGTTGTGGGTGAGATCAGCTAAGGGAATCAAGTGCGTACAGTCCTGCTGGTATTCAGAGTTGTAAGGAACGCGACTGTACCTTAATTAGTGTGAGATTGGTTAGGGCTCAACTACATTCCAGTCCGAAGTTAACTTGGAGTAGGCTAGTGTCTGTAGCGGCTTAATACAGTGTGGTGTTCAAATCTGGACTAGGTCCCGGGGTTTTTCTGCATTTGCGGTTTCCTCGTTAACAAAATTTCTGGTGTCTGTGTTATTGCTTTTCCGCATTATATTTGTTTGTATAATTGAAATATCACAGGTTGTGCGTAGTTCAATCAATTATAAAATCCAACCTTGGGTTGTTGATATAAATTGATTGACACTTGAACATTGGTCTTTGGTAACGTTCAAATTGTTTCACATAATAATCAGGCTCCCGGATTTCTATATGTTTGATTTTCTGATTACATTGTGAAACAGAGATACAACTCTTGGATATATTTTCATTGATTGAGTCTGACTGTCTAGTTGATTCTCTTGGAATTATATTGGAGTTAGTCCATACAGATTGCCTAAAAGAAATATTGGGTGAGGTTGTTAGACCCCCGCTTATTCAATTGGTATCAAAGCAGGCAAACACGTTTAAGACCTCATAAGTATTTGTTTGTAAGCGATCTGACTCTATGGAGAGAAGTATTATCTCTGTAAACGTACCACCAGTCTTCGATGACTCAAATTACTTATGGTGGGAAATTACTATGCGTGCCTTTCTTCAAGCGCGTGCTTTTCAATCATGGGTTTATGTTGTTAATGGCTACGATCTTCCAATGTTACAGTAGACGGTGTCTCTATTGCAAAGGATATTGGTAGATATGAACCTAATGAGATTCTCGCTGCAAAGCAAAATTCTGATGGTTTAAATGCTATCATTCATGCCATTACCCCAGATCTTCAGCACCACGTGACTACGTATACTCGGTCTAAAGATGCGTGGGATATCTTAGAAACTATTCGAAGGGAATACCTCTGAAAAGGAAGCTAGGCTTCAAAACCTAAATTATGATTGGGAAAACTTTCGTATGGCTGAAGAAGAATCATTTGATGAGTTTAATTACAAAGTGCGTGAAATTGTTAATGCATCTTTTGCGTTGGGTAAGACTATTCCTGAAAAGGACATTGTGATGAAAATTCTCAGATCGTTGTCAGCCAAATACGATTTTAAGAAACATTCCATCGTTGAAGGAAATAACCTTAATACGCTTCCAAAAATACTCTTGTTGGAAAGTTAAAAATACTTGATCTTGATCAAAACACAGTCAGAACATCTGCGTTCAATGTTATGACCAACACAAGTGAATTCTCTAACTTGTCTTGGGATGATGAATGCTGTTCTTATCATGTTGATTTTGATAAATCACTGATTACACAAAAGATCAAGGATATTGTAAAAAGAAGCAAAAGATGTGGGAAACGTCTCTCACTGATTAATGCTTCAGATGATTCAATACAAGAAAAATCATCCCATGTTGTCAATTTCGTGCATGCTTCCGATGTGTTCAATGAATTTTCAGCTCTCGTAGCAGAAACTTTTTCCTACTTGAAATATGATTCAGAGTTTGAGTCTGACACCGAGATTTTTAAATTCTTGGATAAGTGTGAAAAAATTCACCAAGAAAGTCTCCAACTAAAGGCTTCGTTGGAGAAACTTGAATCATCACTTCAGGTGAAAAATCTTGAGATAGATTGTCTTAATGATAAATTCACCAGAACCCTATCTCTACAGGAAAAAGAGATTAATACTCTTAAGTGTGACCTGCAAAGGTTGTCTGGAAGTTTTGACAAAATCTCAGCAATGTTATTCGGTCAGAAGTCTTTTGGAAACACAAATGTCTTAGGGTTCAAAAGCAAAACTGTGAGCACAAACAACTCCTTTGTTCCAGCCGGTATTGGAATAATTTATGATTAATGTTGTGATAAACATGAGGCAAATAAGCAAGACAATAAATCTTCTTTGATTTGTTCGTTTTGTGGAAATGCAAATCATGTCCAAAATAAGTGTTGGAAATTCAAGAGGAACAACAAAAGGATTGCCAAACTTCAAAATGATATGCAAAGAATGAATCTGGCCTTGGGTAATCAACAGGGTTCCCCTGAAGAAAAGAAGATATCTAAGAGAACCAGATTTAGATGAGGTAAGAAGTCTATTTATATAACGAACCTTGATAATTCACTATGTGATAAAAGATGTGAGCATTCGGCTCACTCCGTCACTATCTAATACTAGTGATGTCTGCATCCTCATCTTTAACTTGAGAAAATGAGGATTGCATCAAGGTTGCTCAAGTTTTGTATATTTGTTAATTTCTTATTTTTATGTTAAGAAAATATCTTGTTAGTTAAAATAGATAATGGATCATGAACCGTAAAAGACTTGTTAAAAGTTCTTCTAGGGTTTGGTTATTCATTGGTGTATTTATATTCATTTGTGATCAAAATTCCCTTCACTTCTTTTATCTCTGAAAGATACAGCTTCATGGCTCCTATAAGTAGAGGTACCACAAAAAGGGATGCAGTTGAAGCAGTTAATGTGTATCTTTGTGAAGGAATCAAATCCTCAAGGAAGAAGAAGGAGAGATCTACAAATGATGAAGGTTCTTCCACTAACTACCTCTTGTCTGTTTGTCATTTTGATAATAACTTTAGAGGTATGGTGAAATATTTCATCAACAAAAGAAATGATTTAAAATCTCAAATGATCTTCTCTTTAGAAAAGATAGCTCATTATGAACATATGTTGTCTCTAACAAAGAACACCTTGTGTGGACTAAAAAGAGAACTTAGATGAGAAGGAATTCTCAGTATATGCTCTGAGAAAGCTCTACGATGTCTAGGAAACTTCTTATGAGAATTTATTCTTGTGTTTTAAGAAGGATAACTAGGGTTTGGAATAGCAATTATTATGTGTACACATAGCTATTGCCAACGATTTTCATCTTTTAATGCTTTTAGATTTACTTATTTAAATTCTAAAGTTTATTTGGAAGATGATTTTGCAGTATTAATCTTTATTGGTTTTATATATTGCAAAAATTGTTATGGGATATGAGTGTTTGCGTCCGTGAACTATGATTGTCCCATATATGTCAAAAGTTAAGTGTATTATATGTCTTTATGCAAATATTGATGAAAGATAGAATGAACTTTTGATAACAAAGATTAAGTCTATGATATCATTATGCAAATATATTGATGAAAATAGAATGAATCTTTGTATATTCCGAAGTATTGATCTTTCCCTGATCCACTTCTATGTGAAAGTACTGTGCGGCTCAGCAAGTTCTCTTATGTGAGCATTTCCTGAAAAAGCGGGGGTCTAACAACCATACCCAATATTTCTCTTAGCAATCTGTATGGACTAACTCCAATATACTTTCAAGAGAATCAACTAGACAGTCAGACTTAATCTTAAGAAAAGTATATCCAAGAGTTATATCTCAATTTCTCAATTCAATCTGCAATCAAACAAATAGGAATTTTCGAGCCCGATTGAATATAAGATATTGTGGAATCAAAAAAGATGAGACGAAGATGTTTGTGACTACTTTCTATCTTGCCTATTGGAGAATAAATCTTGAGCAAATCTTAGAGAAGATAGTACTCAATCACGATAGAAAACTGCAAGATTAGAACACGCAACTACAGAGAAAATAGTTGGGTCTGGCTTCACAATCCCAATGAAGTCTTTAAGTCGTTAACCTACAGGGCTTCGTGAAAAACCTAAGGTTAAAGGAGAATCGACTCTATCTTATACAACTAGTATCACATAGGAGGTATGGGGATTAGGTTTCCCAGTTGCTAGAGTTCTCCTTTATATAGTCTTAAAATCATGGTTTGCAATCAATGTTATCTTGGTAACAAAGCATTCAATATTCACCGTCAGATGAAAACCTGATTAGACTCAAGCAAATATCTTTCAACCGTGACATTGAACTTAGCTTGTTACACAAAATGAAAAGTGTCTTCATTTAGATATGAGTAACCGTACCTAAACGTATGCACCTTGTTGGCTCAACAATAGTTAACCGAAGTTAGCCATATGAATCCTTTCATATCAACCTTATTCATCTTAACCATAACTAGTTCAAATGACTCAAATGAAACTAGTTCTAGAGTTTTTCGATTGTTTATATTCTCATAGAAGTATACAAGACACAATTGAATCAAAATCGATTTTGATTCACTCGAATCAATTCATGAACATTATAGCCACGGTTTGCAAAAGATTGAATTCCTTATTACATAAATGTATTAGTTCATGAACAAACCGATTCTAGAACATAACCCACTCAAGTATGCAAACGGGTACGTATACCTAAGTAGCCGGACCAAGTTTGGGTTCGCCAGTATGCAAACGGGTACGCATACCTTCCAAAACTCAGTTGAATTTCCGGAACTTGAAACTTACGCCAGTACGTATACGGGTATGCATACTAAGTTCCTGGACTTCCATTAATCAACCAGTACGCATACGGGTATGCATACTATGGTTCTCGGAATTGGAATATCTTGCAACAATTAGCATACAAGTACACATACTGTGCTATATCCAATCATGGTTATTTGTTCTAAACTCCCATTTTAATCATTGAAACATTCTTAGAAGACGACAATAGCTGTCTCACACAAGCTATTAGCTTCGAAGAAATTTTCAAATGATCGAATGATCAATATGAAATATTTCGAGTCTACATCAAATGACTGTCTCACACAAATCATGTAAGATGTTACCAGGCGATTTTCACATGATCATCTTTTGAATTTCGTCAAGGATATAAGATGAACTTGGTTAAAGGGAAAGCTTACCAACACATATTTCGAGAAATTTATAAGCGAGTTAAACGCTCGAAATATCAAATGTGTATAATCGAAGTCTATATAGCTATAAAACTTTTGTCTCTAATATGAGATAGAGTAGATAGACCTTTGAGTGATAGATGAGTTCAAGTCTCCACATACCTTTTATTGATGAAGTTCCACAAGATCCCCTTAGTAGTTCTTCGTCTTTAATCTATAAACACCGTGAAGTCTAATGATCAACTACACTTTCTATCCTAATTCGAGACTTAGCTATAAGTAGACTAGAAATCAAGACTTATAGTTTTGGCAACTAAACTTGACAACAAGCTTGAGATAGCAACGCTTGCGAGTTCGACCGAGCAGTGCTCTAACAATCTTCCCCTTTGTCAAATTTAGTGACAAAACTATCAATACATATGGATTACAAAATAAATAAACTTTTGTAGCTTCTCATCCAAATGCTTGATTTCCTTAGTTCTTAAACATTACTCGAAATCTTCGTCACTTCCAAGTACTCCCGCAATTCTGAACATGTTCAACTCAGCATCATAGTTGTTGAAGATCTGTAGCTATAACAATGAGAAAACAGTAGCTCTCAATCATTGTTATACAGTGTCATAGTATTATTACACAACATGAAAGTCCAATTATATCACAACTTTGATAATAATACTATGGTGATATGTATCACTCCCCCTTAGTCAATACTTCATCTCACAATGAAAACCACTCCCCCTTACATTATGATCCATAAACCATATGTATTTGTTGTGTGAACTACACATTAATTGTCCCCCTTTTTGTCAATATATATTGGCAAAGGTACGAAAACTAGTGGGATCATAATGAAATTCTGATAGAGATACTTCATGACTAAAAGAGAACATATCAACTTTGTTTCGATGATTTCACATAGTCGAAACTTAATGAAAAAGCGGGGGTACAACAACCTCACCCAATATTTCGTTTAGCAATCTGTATGGACTTACTCCAATATACTTTAAAGAGAATCAACAAAACAGTCAGACTCAATCTTAATAAAAAAGTATATCAAAGAGTTATATCTTAATTTCTCGATTCAATCCGCAATAAAACAAACAGGAATTTGCCAGCCTGATTGAATACAAGAGAAATAACTTGAACGGTACCAAAGACCAATGTTCAAGGATCAATCAAAGTCAATCAACAACCAAAGGTTGGATTTATCAATTGATCGATTCAACGCACAACCTGTGATATTTCAATTATATAACAAAATATAATGCGGAAAGGAAATAACACAGACACCAGAAGTTTTGTTAACAAGGAAACCGCAAATACAGAAAACCCCCGGGACCTAGTCCAAATTTGAACACCACACTGTATTAAGCCGCTACAGACACTAGCCTACTACAAAACTAACTTCGGCGTGGACTGTAGTTGAACCCTAATCAATCTCACACTGATTCAAGGTACAGTTGCGTTCCTTACGTCTCTGATCCCAGCAAGATACTACGCACTTGATTCCCTTAGCTGATCTCACCAACACCTAAGAGTTGCTACGACCCAAAGTCGAAGACTTGATAAACAAATTTGTCTCACACAGAAAAGTCTATTGAATAGATAAATCTGTCTCCCACAGATATACCTATGAGTTTTTGTTCCGTATTTTGATAAATCAAGGTGAACAGGAACCAATTGATAACCCGGACTTATATTCCCGAAGAAAAGCCTAGTATTATCAATCACCTCACAATAATCTTAATAGATTAACGAAAATAAATATTATGGAATCACAAACGATGAGACGAAGGTGTTTGTGACTACTTTTCTATCTTGCCTATCGGAGATATAAATCTCAAGCCAATCTTATGATTGTACTCAATCACGATAAAAAACAGCAAGATAAGATCACGCAACTACAGAGAAAATAGTTGGGTCTGGCTTCACAATCCCAATGAAGTCTTTAAGTTGTTAACCTACAGGGTTTCGTGAAAAACCTAAGGTTAAAGGAGAATCGACTCTAGCTTATGCAACTAGTATCAAACAGGAGGTGTGGGGAATAGGTTTCCCAGTTGCTAGAGTTCTCCTTTATATAGATTTCAGATCAGGGTTTGCAATCTAAGTTACCTTGGTAACAAAGCATTCAATTTTCACCGTTAGATGAAAACCTGATTAGATTCAAGCTAATATCTTTTGACCGTTAGATCGAACTTAGCTTATTATACACAAATGAAATGCATCTCCATTTAGGTTTGGGTAACCGTACCTAAACGTGTACACTTAGTGACTCAATTGAACCAATTGCACCTTCAAGTGACTCAAATGAACTAGTTAGAGAGTTGTTCAATTGCTTAGATCTCATAGAAGTATACAAGACACAATCGAAGAAAAATCGATTTTGATTCACCCGAATCAATTCATGAACATTATAGCCACGGTTTGCAAAGATTGCATTCCTTATTATATAAATGTTTTAGTTCATGAATAAACCGATTTTAGAAAGTAACCTTCTTAGGTATGCATACGGGTACGCATAATTAAGTGACCGGATTGAGTTTGTTTTCACTTCCAAACTCCAGCAGAAATTCACGGACGTGAACTTTTCGCTGGATTTCCAACAACCGCCAGTACGCATACGGGTACGCATACTTTAGGTTCCCGGTTTTGGAATTTTACACAAATGTGAGAACACACTATGTTTATATCCAAACATGGTTACTTGATCTAAACTCTAATTTCAATCATTGAAACTTTCTTAGAGGATGTTATAATAGTTGTTATCCACACTCTATTTTCATCAAAGCGATTTTCAAGTTATTGAAATAATCAGTATGACTTTCGTCACGAGTAAAGATGAACTTGGCTAAAGCGAAAGCTTACCAACACATATTTCGAGAAATAGATAAGCGAGATAAACTCGGCTCGAAATAGCAAATGTGTATAATTGAAGTCTATATAGCAATACGAATTTTGTCTCAAAATAGGAGATATAATGGATAGACTTTTGAGTGATAGATAAGTTCAAGTCTCCACATACCTTTTGTTGATGAAGTTCCACAAGTTCCCTTGAGTAGTTCTTCGTCTTCATTCGATGAACGCCGTGGAGTCTAGAGCTCAACTACACTTACTATCCTAGTCCGAGACTTAGCTATAAGTAGACTAGAAATCAAGACTTATAGTTTTGGCAACTAAACTTGATAAACAAGCTTGAGATAGCAACGCTTGCGATTTCGACCGAGCAATGCTCTAACAATCTCCCCCTTTGTCAATTTTAGTGACAAAACTCTCAATACATATGGAATACAAAATAAATAAACTTTGTAGCTTCTCTTCCAAATGCTTGATCTCCTTGGTTCTTCAACATTACTCAAAATCTTCGTCACTCCAATGATTCCAAATGTGTTTAACTCCGCATCATTATTGTTGAAGATCCGTAGCTATAACAATGAGAAAACAATAGCTCTCAATCATTGTTATACAGTGTCATCGTATCATTACACAACATCAAAGTTCAATTGTATTACAACTTTGACAACAATACTAAGGTGATATGTATCACTCCCCCTTAGTCAATACTCCATCTCACATTAAAACCACTCCCCCTTACATAATGTTCCGAAAACCACATGTATTTGTAGTGTGAACTACACATTAATTCTCCCCCTTTTTATCAATAAAATTGGCAAAGGTACGAAAATTAGTGGGATCCTAATGAAATTTCCATAGAGACACTTCATGACCAAAAGAAAAGAACATATCAACTTTTTTTAGATGCAATCATATAGCCGAAACTAAATGCATTCATCAAGGAGTTTATAAAGATACAAGATAACCCCTATAATATTCCACAGCCGCACTCCCCACAAAGATTTTGCAATTAAGCACAAGTTCAATTAAGAACTCTCCCCCATAAAATGTCATTCTCGAAAGAACAACAAGAGCGACCTTACTTTTACAAGAAAAGAAGGATTTCTTTGGACATTAACAAATCACATGAAACATGAATTTGTATCCAAAAATCTCAATTAAATTAACCACAAGAGAACCCATGATTAATTTAATCGGAAATGCTCACATAAGAAAACTTACGGAGCCGCACAGTATTTACATAAAGATATGGATCAGGGAAGATCAATACTATGGAATACAAAGATTCATTCTATTTTTCATAATTATTTGCACAATGACATATAATAGACTTTAATCTTTGTAAACAAAAGTTCATCCTATCTTTCATCAATATTTGCATAAAGACATAATGGGCTTAACTTTTGTTTGTCAAAAGCTTATTCAATCTTTTATCAATACTTGCATACTGACATATGAAAGACTTAACTTTTGACCACGTATGGGACAATCATAGTTCACGGATGCAAACACACATATCCCATAACAAGTTGCAATATAAAACCATAACGACTAATACTGCAAAATCATCTTCCAAATAAACTTTAGAATTTAAATAAATCTAAAAACATTGCAAGATGAAAATCGTTGGAAATAGCTATGTGTACTCACAATAATTGCTATTCCAAACCTTAGTTGTCTTTCTTAAAACACAAGAATAAATTCTCATAAGAAGTTTCCTAGATATTGTAGAGCTTTCTCAGAGCATCTACTGAGAATTCCTTCTCATTATTGAAAAATCCATTGATTATGGGATCGTTTAATTCCTCTAAATCTTCAGAAATATCAGTCAACTCACTAAGTTCTCTTTTTAGCTCACGCAAGGTGTTCTTTGTTAGAGACAACATTTGTTCATAGTGAGTTATCTTTTCTAAAGAAGAACCGATTTGAGATTTCAAATCATTTATTTTGTTGATGAAATCTTTTACCATACCTCCAAAGTTATAATCAAAATGACAAACAGACAAATAGACAAGAGGCAGTTAGTGGAAGAACATTCACCATCATTTGTAGATCTCTCCTTCTTCTTTTTTGAGTAAGTGATTCCTTCACACAGATACACATTAGCTGCTTGACTGCATCCGTTTTCGTGGTACTTCTAGTTACATGAGCCATGAAACTGTATCTTTTAAGGAGAGAAGAGGTGAAGGACGCTTTGATTATAAATAACCTTATGGACACCCAAACCCTAGAAGAACTTTGAACAAGTCTTTTATGGTTTATTATCCGTTATCTATTTTAACAAGAGAATATTTTCTTAACAAAAATAAGAAATAAGTTCATATGCAAAACTTGAGCAACCTTGATGCAAACCTCATTTTCTCAAGTTAAAGATGAGGATGCCTACGTCACTAGTATTAGATAGTGACGGAGTGAGCCAAATGCTCACATCTCTTTCCACATAGTGGCTTATCAAGGTTTGTTGTATAAACAGATTTCTTACCTCGTCTGAATCTGGAACTATTTGATTTCTTCTTGTTTTCAGGAGAACCCTGTTAATTACCCAAAGCCAGATTCATTCTTTGCATGTCTTTTTGAAGTTTGGCAATTCGTTTGTTGTTCCTCTTAAATCTCCAACACTTACTTTGAACATGATTTGCATTTCCACAAAACGAACAAATCAATAAATATTTTTTGTCTTGTTGAATTGCCTACTGTGTATCACAACATTCATTGTTTTGAGATCGGTTGGAACAAATGAGTTGTTCGTGCTTACAGTTTTTCTTTTGAAACCTAAACCACTTGTGTTCCCAAAGGACTTCTGACCAAATAACATTGCTGAGATTTTATCAGAACTTCCAGATAACCTTTGCAGGTCATCCTTAAGAGTATTGATCTCTTTTTCCTTCAGAGACATGGTTCTTGTGAATTCATCATTAAGACAATCTATCTCAAGTTTTTTTCACTTGGAGTGATGATTCAAGTTTCTTCAACAAAGTCTTTAGTTGAAGATTTTCTTGGTGAATATCTTCACTTTTATCCAAGAATTCAAAAATCTCAGTGTCAGACTCAAGCTCTGAATCAAAATTTGAGTAGGTGGAGGTTTCTGCTGCAAGAGCTGAAAGTCCATTGCACACATCGGAAGTATGCAAGATGTTGACAACCAGGGAAGATTTTTCTTGTGTTGAATAATCTGAAGCATTAACTAGTGAAAGATGTTTATCACATCTTTTGCTTCTTTTTACAATATCCTTGATCATTTGCGTTATCAGTGATTTATCAAAATCAACATGATTGGGACAACATTCATTAGCCCAAGAAAAGTTAGAAGCTTCGCTTGTGTTGGTCACAGCATTGAACGTAGATGTTCTGACTGTGTCCTGATCAAGATCAAGTATTTTTAACTTTCCAACCAGAGAATTTCTGCAAAGAGTATCAAGGTTATTTCCCTCAGCGATGGTATGCTTCTTAGAATCGTATCTGGATGGCAGCGATCTGAGAATTTTCATCACAATGTCCTTTTCAGGAATAGTCTTACCAAATACAAAAGATGCATTAAAAATTTCATACACTTTGTGATTAAACTCATCAAATGAATCTTTATCTGCCATAAGAAGGTTTTCCCATTCAGAATTTAGGTTTTGAAGCCTAGCTTTTTTTTCACAGGTATTCCCTTCAAATACGGTTTCTAAGATATCCCAAGCTTCTTTAGACCGAGTGCACGCAGTCACATGGTGCTGAAGATCTGGGGTAATGGAATGGATGATTGCATTCAATCCGTCATAATTTTGCTTCGCAGCAAGAATCTCGGCAGCATCATAATCACCAATATCCTTTGGAACATTTACAGTGCCTATTGTAATAACCAGAGGATTATAGCCATTAACAACGTAAACCCATGATTGAAAATCACGCGCTTGAATAAAGGCATGCATAATAATTTTCCACCAAAGGTAATTCGAGTCATCGAAGACTGGTGGTACGTTTATTGAGATAGTACTTCTGTCCATAGAGTCAGATCGCTACAAACACAGACTTATGAGGTTGTTAGAGCATTGCTCGGTTGAACCCACCAAGCGTTTGTATGTCAAGTTTGGTTGTCATATTTTAGTGAATCAAAACTTATTTAAAGAGTCGCTTGATTATTTACTAGAGTCAAGTTCATATAGGTCAGCTAGAAAGTTACTAGGATATGAGACTTACAAGTATTACGTGAAGACTTTGAAGAATGTGAAGAAGTAAAGAACTACAACGACGACATCATCCTTCCTCTTGAGGTTAGTAATATTTGACTTGAACTGATTCATTCCTAACGTATCTTTCAAGTCGTGCATATTGAAAACATAACTGCGAAGCTGTGAATAATTATACTCTAGTTAGACATAGTATTAAGGAATTACCATACGAAGTATAACGTCTATCTTTGGAACTTCGTATATAAGACATCGACATAATCGTATGAATGCTATTGTGATAATGTATGGGTATGGGTGAAGATTTCGTCCAAGGAAACAATGTTTTACATTCATTTAAAGGAAGTACAATTCATAAACTTGTTTTGTGAATCGAAAGGGAAATCGCTAGGCTTATTGGTATTGTTATTCATTGCAAATCTTTAGATTACCAATAAGTGTGTTTAGTATAACCGCTCATAACTTGTTTATGTATCTTGGTAAAACTATTCACAATGCCTGACTTTTGTATTGGTATGACTTTTATTAGTGAAACCGATCTTAAGTAATCACCTGAGATGGTATGATCGATATTTTATAATTGGTATGACCAACTCTATACATTGGGGAACCGATCCTAGTAAGAGGTGCAACCAATCACAAGTATGCGGAATCGATCCTTGTAAGAGGTACAACAAGTCTTAGGAATTGGTAACCGATCCTATGACTTGTGCAACCGATCACAAGTAAATACCATAATTATGTGGTAACCGATCCTAGTACCTAGTCAACCAATTTTTGGAAAGCTAGTGTGACCAATCCAAGTACCCACATGGAGGTAGAACCGAAGCTTTGTGTTTTGGTAGAACCGTGAAACCCATCAATGGTGATTTGATAGGATAATCAATCACATAGTTCTTGGAAGTCAGATGAACCAATTCTAAACTTGTTTGGAAGTGTGGCAAATTGGTTTCAAGATTGTAAATATGAAAAAGGATTTACAAAGTAAAGATGTCGACATACTTTGAACATGTGCAGTAATTCTTATCTTATATTGTTCAAAGATATTCCTTAATAACTAAAGGAGAATCCCGGATTGAAATAAATTGAGAATCTTTTAATTAAGGTTTATAGTTTTATATGCTTTTAATTTCCAGCAATTAAATGCATATCTTTAGAAAATAAAAATTGGTAATGTGCATTTACTAATTGGAGATTTTCTACTTAGATTTCGGTAAATATTTGGATAGAGCATTTCCAGGAATTATGAAAACCGTATTTGGACTTTATTGCATCTCTTTGAGAATATTCGGTTGTGGAAATTCCTTGGTGTCCAAACTTCCTGGGTCTATAAATATTGAAGTTTGCATTTCGAGCAAACTAATCCCCAGAGCCAGCAAAACTACCTAATTGTGTTGTTACTGGTGGAGCTGTCTATTCGGAGAGGAAAGTAACCTAATTAGGCGAAATCTCTTACGACCGCTCGTTTTAAAAACTTCTTTGGGATTGAGAAACTCTACGAGTACCGTTGGTGGGAAACTAGATAATTGCAGTTTATTATTAGTTTTTCGATTGATTATGTTGACTAACGGTTATTAAACTTTGATTGCACCTAGTTTGTTTATGCTTGAGAATCTTCTCTTCTGATATAAGATTCACTCAAACTAAATCGAAGTGTCGACGGGGATCTTTAGAACTGTTTGTAGATATAAAGACGTCTTGTGATAATACATTGTTAACATACTCCGTTCTGTGTGTGATTGATCACAAGAGATTCAAGTTGTTTGTGTGCAGGTGTTTATTGAAGATCTAAGAAGATTTGAAGACAAAGAAGATTTCTTATTTGAGTTCATAATCTTTGGTGTGCACAAAACTTGATCGGCTGGAGGGATCCAACTATAATCGGTTTATCTTTGTGATAACATTGATTGATTAGTTGAGTAGATCGGCATCAATACAATTCTTTGTGATTCATAGTATTGATTGCATAGTCTAAACAATTACTTTGGTAGTTGTTGAAGAGATAGATCTAAAAACCGACAAAGGAGTTTATTGGGATAAACGGAAGAGACTTTTCTCAAACTCATATCACGTTGTTTGAAAAGAGTTGTTACCGAACAGATTTGTTGTTCTTTTACTGTTTGGAATACGAACCAAAGGAATTGTTCCAAGTGCGTGACTTATTACAAGTTGGAGGCGCAGGGATACTGAGGGAACTAGGTGAGCTATAGGTTTAGTTGCTTGGTCTCAACTATACTAAGTTGGTTTAGATTTTGTATATCGGCTTAATTCATAGAGTATTCAATTCTGGACAAGGTCCCTGGGTTTTTCTGCATTTGCGATTTCCTCGTTACCAAAATCTTTCTGTGTCTTTTACTTTTCTATTTCCGCAATTATAATTGTTTTATTATAATTAGAAGTAAAATACACAAACGTTAATTCCTAATTACTTGATAGCAATCCTATAGTATTTGGTTAAGTCCGAACCTATTATCAAGTAATCATACTTCGTTGTTGTATTGTCTCGATCTTGTATCCATAGTCAATCACATAAGTTATCTTGTTTTCGTATTGTCTCGATCTCGTATCCATAGACGTTCACACGAAGTATGAACCGATTAGTTGTATTGTCTCGAATCAGTCCATAGACAATCAGTTTCGGAGAAAGGACTTATAGGTGGAAAAGTTTTAGATTGAGGTATATTTGGGTACCCTCGTCTTTTCATAGGTCTTAAACATTTTTGCCATCTCTGATACCAATTGAAAAAGCGGGGGTACAACAACCTCACCCAATATTTCGCTTAGCAATCTGTATGGACTAACTCCAATATACTTTCAAGAGAATCAACTAGACAGTAAGACTCAATCTTAATAAAAAGTATATCAAAGAGTTATATCTCAATTTCTCGATTCAATCCGCAATCAAACAAACAGGAATTTGCGAGCCTGGTTGAATACAAGAGAAATAACTTGAACGGTACCAAAGACCAATATTCAAGGATCAATTAATTTTAATCAACAACCAAAGGTTGGATTTACCAATTGATCGATTCAACGCACAACCTGTGATATTTCGATTATATAACAAAATATGACGCGGAAAAGAAATAACACAGACCCCAGAAGTTTTGTCAACGAGGAAACCGCAAATGCAGAAAAACCCTGGGACCTAGTCCAGATTTGAACACCACACTGTATTAATCCGCTACAGACACTAGCCTACTACAAAACTAACTTCGGTCTGGACTGTAGTTGAACCCTAATCAATCTCACACTGATTCAAGGTACAGTTGCGTTCCTTACGTCTCTGATACCAGCAGGATACTACGCACTTGATTCCCTTACCCACAACTAAGAGTTTCTACGACCCAAAGTCAAAAACTTGATAAACAAATCTGTCTCACACAGAAAAGTCTACTGAATAGATAAATCTGTTTCCCACAGATATACCTACGAGTTTTTGTTCCGTCTTTTAATAAATCAAGGTGAACAGGAACCAATTCATAACCAAAAATTATATTCCCGAAGAACAGCCTAGTATTATCGATCACCTCACAATAATCTTCATCGATTAACGAAACAAGATATTGTGGGATCACAAACGATGAGACGAAGGTGTTTGTGACTACTTTTCTATCTTGCATATCGGAGATATAAATCTCAAGCCAATCTTACGATTGTACTCAATCACGATAGAAAACATCAAGATCAGATCACGCAACTACAGAGAAAATAGTTGGGTCTTGCTTCACAATCCCAATGAAGTCTTTAAGTCGTTCACCTACAGGGTTTCGTGAAAAACCTAAGGTTAAAGGAGAATCGACTCTAGCTTATGCAACTAGTATCACACAGGAGGTGTGGGGAATAGGTTTCCCAGTTGCTAGAGTTCTCCTTTATATAGATTTCAGATCAGGGTTTGCAATCTAAGTTACCTTGGTTACAAAGCATTCAATATTCACCGTTAGATGAAAACCTAATTAGATTCAAGCTAATATCTTTCAACTGTTAGATCGAACTTAGCTTGTTATACACAAATGAAATGCACCTTCATTTAGGTTTGGGTAATCGTACCTAAACGTGTATACTTAGTTGGTTCAACAATAGTTAACCAATGGTTAGCCATATGAGAACTTACATATCAACCTTATTCATCTTCACCATAACTAGTTAAAGTGACTCAAATGAACTAGTTAGAGAGTTGTTCAATTGCTTAGATCTCATAGAAGTATACAAGACACAATCGAAGAAAAATCGTTTTTGATTCACTCGAATCAATTCATGAACATTATAGCCACGGTTTGCAAAGATTGCATTCCTTATTATATAAATGTTTTAGTTCATGAATAAACCGATTTTAGAAAGTAACCTTCTTAGGTATGCAAACGGGTACGCATAATTAAGTGACCGGATTGAGTTTGTTTTCACTTCCAAACTCCAGCAGAAATTCACGACGTGAACTTTCCGCTGGATTTCCAACAACCGCCAGTACGCATACGGGTACGCATACTTTAGGTTCCCGGTTTTGGACTTTTACACAAATGTGAGAACACACTATGTTTATATCCAAACATGGTTACTTGATCTAAACTCTCATTTCAATCATTGAAACTTTCTTAGAGGATGTTATAATAGTTGTTATCCACAAACTATTTTCATCAAAGCGATTTTCAAGTTATTGAAATAATCAACATGACTTTCGTCACGAGTAAAGATGAACTTGGTTAAAGCGAAAGCTTACCAACACATATTTCGAGAAATAGATAAGCGAGATAAAATCGGCTCGAATTAGCAAATGTGTATAATTGAAGTCTATATAGCAATACGACTTTTGTCTCAAAATAGGAGATAAAATAGATAGACTTTTGTGTGATAGATAAGTTCAAGTCTCCACATACCTGTTGTTGATGAAGTTCCACAAGTTTCCTTGAGTAGTTCTTTGTCTTCATTCGATGAACGCCGTGGAGTCTAGAGCTCAACTACACTTACTATCCTAGTTCGAGACTTAGCTATAAGTAGACTAGAAATCAAGACTTATAGTTTTGGCAACTAAACTTGACAAACAAGCTTGAGATAGCAATGCTTGCGAGTTCGACCGAGCAATGCTCTAACACTTAGTGTATTCATCAAGGAGTTTATAAAGATACAAGAAAACTCCTACAATATTCCCCACAAAGATTTGGCAATTAAGCACAAGTTCAATTAAGAACTCTCCCCCATAAAATGCCATTCCCGAAAGAACAACAAGAGCGACCTTACTTTTACAAGAAAAAAAGGATTTCTTTGGACATTAACAAATTACATGAGACATGAATTTGTATCCAAAAAACTCAATTAAATTAACCACAAGAGAACCCATGATTAATTTAATCAGAAATGCTCAACATAAGAGAACTTACGGAGCCACACAGTACTTTCACATAGAAGTGGATCAGGGAAAGATACATACTGCGGAATATTCAAAGATTCATTCTATTTTTCATCAATATTTGCATAAATACGTATAATAGACTTAATCTTTGCAATCAAAAGTTCATCATATCTTCCATCAATATTTGCATAATGACATAATAGGCTTAACTTTTGACATATATGGGACAATCATAGTTCACGGACGCAAACACACATATCCCATAATAATATTTGCAATATATAAAACCAATAAAGATTAGTACTGCAAAATCATCTTCCAAATAAACTTTAGAATTTAAATAAATAAATCTAAAAACATTGCAAGATGAAAATCGTTGGCAATAGCTATGTGTACTCACAATAATTTCCGAACCCTAGTTATCCTTCTTAGAACACAAGAATAAATTATCATAAGAAGTTTCCTAGACAAAATAAAATAACTCAAGAGATAAGAAATTTAATCTTCATCTTCATCATCGGAAACCATCCAAGTGCCTTGAATAATATCCATTTCTTCCTTGATTTCGGAAAAATTAGTAGCAATAACACGTAATTGTTCTTGCACACATTTTACCTTGGTATTAATCTTACACACACCCCTTGTGAATTTGATGAAGAAGACTCAAGGTGGTAGGATCACAAGAACCGTCAAGGGAATAACATCTTTGTCTTTTACAAGCATTCTTCTTCATACGTTTGAAAGTACAAGGACGAACAAGTTTGGGAGTTCCGATAGAGTTGCCAATAGGAGCAATAGAATGTGCTCGACAAATTTGCTCAATTAAGCAAGGAAAGCCTAACTTCTTGTTGGATGACGTCATTGAAAGCATTTGAAGAATAATGAATCCACAAATATCAAGACTTTGAGGACCCAATCCAAGGAAATAGACTAGCTCCGCAAACTCACGACTCCACCGAGAATTCTCAATTGTGGAGGGACAAAGATTAGATATACCAAGTTTTCCGAAAGACATCAAAGTAAGACTAAGATAATTAGTAGGAAATTTCCCTTCAATCCAATCAACACTCTATCCACAAAGACCATTAGAAATGGTTTCATAAGATGGTCTATCTTCCCTTGGTCTAGGAAGGCGAAAATTACCCAAAGGAATTTTGGTAATCCTTGAAATCAACTCTCTATTAACAAGACTCCTATCTCTATTTATCATGGTCTTGAATTCCATGTCATCAAGATCAACATCATGGATGTTAGCATAGAAGATTCTTGTGAGAGTGTCAAAACCTTCACCAAGACTATTAAAGATGTTTCCAAGATTAAATTTTTCAAAACAAATCAAATCTTCTTTATGACCACTAGCCATATCCAATTTCTTTTCTAGAATGAAACCACTAGAAGAAATCCTTTCAAAGATCTTACTACTAGAATCATTGATAAATCTAATTCTAATAGAATCTTGATTTTGAGGTATAGTCATGCTAGAAGATGATGAATATAAGTTTTTTGAAACCTTCTTTGAAACCTTGAAATTTCCCACGAGACCTAGAAATTGAGAGTACAAGGAAAAGGAAAAACTTACTTGATATCCTCCTTGAAGATGAAGAAAAACCCACTTTTGAATCTCCAAGGATGAATTTTAATGGGGATGAAACATGAACCCTAGAAAAGTTCACGTACGCAGACTAGATAATGATGAAGAAGGGTACGCATACCATACTTTTTATATACTCAAAAATGGGCTTGGACCCGTTCATGAACCGCGACCCGCAAAGGGAAGGCAAAATTTGTTCAACACCCAAGGTTCGCACACTGACAGAATCACTACAGTGCAGAAAAAAGGATAGTAGGAAACCTTCATCAGTTTAATTAACCTTGGGTAGAGAAAAAACTTGTCAAAGAAATTTTCTCATATAAAGATATTTTAAAAAAGAATTAACCCGTACACAGAAATAATCAAACTGTTACTTTCCCCATCTCAAGTTATATACAAATGGGGTAGAGCCAAGCTTGTTACCAAGAGGCTAGATGTGCAGAGAGATCCTCATGCAAGATATCTGTGAGATGTACCAGAAGTACAATCAAAGTAATGATGATACTCTGGGTTAATAGAATTTTTTGAATCCCTTCCCTTATGACCAAGGAAGGACGTTTTCCGACAATTATAACCTATACCGAACTCATCAGAAATCTTTTTATCAATTTCACATGCGTTGGTAGTAAGCATAGTTCGTACATCATGAATACTTGAATTGACAGGTACAAAACTTTTATCAGAAAGAATCTTTTGCTCAATCGAATTAAGTTTTTATTAGAATTTAAAAAAGCTTTCAAATGCTCTAAATAGATATTTGTCAATTGATCCATCATGATAGTATTCCTCAAACAGATTAAGAGGTAAACTAGTGAGATTCCATATCCTTGAGCGTTGACCACGTTTTTTCAAACGATTTTTCTTAGAAGAACTTTTAATTTTTCCTTTAGACCGTTTCTCATCATATAAGATTTCCAAAGTCTTAGATGGAATGTGCTAATCTTGAGAGACCAGAGGTCTTATGGATAATAAGCTCTGAACAATCTTTAAGGAATTCTGGCGTGCGTTACAGATTCCAAGAGATAGTTTCCAAAAGAGATTTCCCATAGAGACAGACTTTAGGGATCAGTCAAACACAAACTTATTAGGTTTATAGTGTTTGTCTGCTCTGATACCAATTGAAAAAGCGGGGGTCTAACAACCACACCCAATATTTCTCTTAGCAATCTGTAAGGACTAACTCCAATATACTTTCAAGAGAATCAACTAGACAGTCAGACTCAATCTTAAGAAAAGTATATCCAAGAGTTATATCTCAATTTCTCAATTCAATCTGCAATCATACAAATAGGAATTTTCGAGCCCGATTGAATATAAGAAATAACTTGGACGGTATAAAAAACCAATATCCAAGTGTCAATCAATTTAATCAGCAACCCAAAGGTCGGATTCACAAACTGATTGAACTTACGCATAACCTGTGATATTTCAATTATATAAACAAATATAATGCGGAAAAGAAATAACACAGACACCATAAATTTTGTTAATGAGGAAACCGCAAATGAAGAAAAACCCCGGGACCTAGTCCAGATTTGAACACCACACTGTATTAAGCCGCTACAGACACTAGCCTACTACAAGTTAACTTCGGACTGGAATGTAGTTGAGCTCTAATGAAAAGAAGAGGGTACCCAAATATACCTCAATCTAAAACTTTTCCACCTATAAGTCCTCTTACCGAAAGTGATTGTCTATGGACTGAGTCGAGAGAGTACAACGAATCGGTATTCGCACTTTGTGTGATCGTTTATGGATACAAGATCGAGATAATACAACAATCAAAGTGTGATTACTTGATCATTGGTTCGGACTTAACCAAACTCTATAGGATCACTATCAAGTAATACGCAGTTAACGTTTGTGTAATTTACTTTAAATTATAATAACAACAATTATAATTGCGGAAAACAAAAGTAAATGACACAGCAAGATTTTGTTAATGAGGAAACCGCAAATGCAGAAAAACCCCGGGACCTAGTCCAGAATTGAATACTCTCAGAATTAAGCCGCTATACAAAATCACACCAACTTCGTATAGTTGAGATTAAGCAACTAAACCTATAGTTCACCTAGTTTCTTCAGTATCCATGCGCTTCCGACATTCAATAAGTGCACGCACTGGAACAATTCCTATGGTTCGTATTCCAAATAGTAAATGAACAACAAATCTGTTTGGTAACAACTTTATTCAATCTCAGTGATATGAGTTAGAAAAAGGCTCTTCTGTTTAATCCAATAAACTCCTTTGTAGGGTTTAGATCTATCTATTTAACAACTACCAAAGTAATTGAGATTAGATTTTGTAATCAATAATAGGATCTACCAAGATACTAAATACTGATGCCGATCTACGAAACTAATCAATCAAATCTATCAAAGATAAACCGATTATAGTTAGATCCCAGCCGATCAAGTTTTGTGCACACCAAAGATTATGAAACCCAATAAGAAATCTTCTTTGTCTTCAAATCTTCTTAAATCTTCAATAAACACCTGCACACAACAACTTGAATCTCTTGTGATCAATCACGCACAGAACGGAGTCTGTTAACAATGGATTATCATAAGATGTCTTTAGATCTACAAACAGTTCTAAAGATCCCGTCGACACTTTGATCTAGTTTGAGTGAATCTTATATCAGAAGAGAAGATTCTCAAGAATAAACAAACTAGGTGCAATCAAAGTTCAACAACAGTTAGTCAATCAAATTAAATCAAAAACTAATAATACTACAATTATCTAGTTTCCCACCAACGGTACTCGTAAAGCTTCTTGATCCCAAAGAAGTCTTTAAATGAGTGGTCGTAAGAGATTTCGCCTAATTAGGGTACTTTCCTCTTCGAATAGACGGCTCCACCAGTAACAACACAACAAGGTAGTTTTGCTTGCTCTTAGGATAGTTTGCTCGAAATGCAAACTTGGGTATTTATAGACCAAGGAAGTTTGAACACCAAGGAATTTCCAAAACCGAAATATTCTTAAGATATGCAATATATTTCCAAATCAGTTTTAATAATTCCTAGAAATGCTCTGTCCAAAAATAACCGAAATCCTACTATAAAATCTCCAATTAGTAAATGCACATTACCAATTTTTATTTTCCAGAGATATGCATTTTAATTGCTGGTAATTAAAAGCATATAAAATTAACAACCTTAATTAAAAGATTCTCAACTTATTTCGGTCCGGGAGCTCCTTTAGTTATTAAGGAATATCTTTGAACAATAAAAGATAAGAGTTACTGAACATGTTCAAAGTATGTCGACGTCTTATTTCTTTGTAAATCCTTTTTTATATTTACAATCTTGGAACCGATTATACCACACTTCCAAACAAGTTTAGATCTGGTTCATCTGATTTCCAAGAACTATGTGATTGATCAAATATCAAACACTAATCATGGGTTTACGGTTCTACCAAACACAAGGATCGGTTCTACCTTAATATGGTTACTGGGACCGGTTACATCAGTTACCAGGATCGGTTACATCAATTACCAGGACCGGTTACCATATTCTCATGGTATTACTTGTGATCGGTCACACCAGTTACCAGGATCGGTTACACCAATTACTAGGACCGGTTACACCAATTACAAGGATCAATTACACATCTTTTGTGATTGGTCACACCAATTACTAGGATAGGTTACACCAATTACTAGGATCGGTTACACCAGTTACAAATATCGATCATACCATTGATGTCGTTTTTATAGTTGTAGTGGTAAAAAGGTTCGTTGCTCGAACTTGTGAAGGATTTTCGAAAATTAAATAGATTTGTTTTGACAATAATAAGAAAATACCGAGACTTTGGATTCCACCATTGACCAATTAATTGATAAACTCTAATCAATATTCATGCAATATTCTTCTTTAAAGTGATTCTAATATTTGCCTCTAATAGATTTTTGAAGTAATAATTGTAAGCACGAAGCATGAAACATCAAAAGTATTAAAACCAAGCATGTCCCATCAAAACACTTCACAACTACTCAATAAAAACCAATTTTTCTTTTAAGTTCTATGCAAATAATCATGTAAAATAATTGCAATAAATAATTAAAATAGAATTATACCACTTTTCATGGAACAATGGCTTCCTCCGTCGCCTCGGCTAAGGGGTTTAGCTCCTCATATTAATCACTTGCTCAAAATACATATTTGGTGTTCAAAAGTTGATTAAAAGAGTGAAAAGTGCTAAGCAGCGGATTCTGTAGTTGCTGAAGGTCTAAAACAGAAGTCTGAGTCGTTGCTGAAGAGCTTCTGTGACTGAAGGAAGATGCGACCGTACCTCGTTGTCACTGAAAATAAGTCTGCCACTGCGACTGATTCTGAGGGTCTAATATTCTTCGTCTTCTTCTTCACAGCAGCAGCAGGAAAGATTCTGAACTCGACTCTGTGATTTTTTTCTCGCTTCTCTATAGCTCTAAACTTCTCCAAACTCCCCCAAATTGTTTGTATCCCTAAATATGACTCGAATCAACCTATATATAGCCTCCAAACCACAAAATTACTCGAGTTAATCCAAATATTTTCTTTTTTTCTTCACCGCACGTTATGGGATTTTAATCTTATTTTTACGCGTTAACTTGGTTTCCAAACTCTCTCAAACTCTCTCAGGACTGAATAAGGACTCCATACACTCCTATCTTGCCGTAAACTCTTCACAAATTCTTTTGTAAACCGAAAATAACTCAAATTGTGAATTCTCCCTGTTTTGCTCCAACACGGATTTCTATCCCTGTTTAATCGATTCTACAGCCCATACCATACTTGTTTATCCTTAACAGAGTTAACCCAACGAAAATCAGCCATTGAATCGCCTTAAAAATCGTCCAAAAATCAAACAGAAAAATTCTGTTTTCTGTAAAGAAAATTCCCGCCAATTTTTGTTTTGAAATTTTTAGAAATTTGACCTCCCCCTATCCAGTGCCGGTCTGTGCTTAGCAGCTGCTTGGAAATGGGTTACCCCTTATCCAAAATGAGAGTCCGAATAGCAAGTGTCCTCCCAGGAGCCTATAACAACTTTTCGAGCCAATTTTCCCAAAAATGTTTATTCTCCAAAAATACCTACAAAGGGATAAAATACCAACATTAGTACAAAAATGGGTACTAAAAATATACACAATAGAGATGAAAATAGACACATAAATGCGTCTATCAACCATCTTAGGTGATTACTTAGGATCGGTTACACTAATAAGAGTCATACCAATACATAAGTCAGGCATTGTGACTAGTTTTACCAAGATACATAACAAGTTATGATCGTTCTACTAACTCACACATATTGGTAATCCAAAGATATGCAATGAATAACAATACCAATAAGCCTAGCGATTTCCTTTTCGATTCATAAAACAAGTTCATGAATGTACTTCCTTTAAACGAATGTAAACATTGTTTCCTAGGACGAAATCTTCACCCATACCCATACATATAATCACAATAGCATTCATACAATTATGTCGATGTCTTATATACGAAGTTCAAAAGATAAGCGTTATACTTCGTATTCTAATTCCTTAACACTATATCTACTAAAGTATAATCATTCACAGCTTCACAGTTATGTTTTCAATATAGCACGACTTGAAAGATAAGTTGGGAATGAAACAGTTCAAGTCAAAATATTACTAACCTCAAGAGGAAGGATGATGTCATCGATGTAGCTTGTTACTTCTTCACATTCTTCAAGTCTTCGAGTAATACTTGTATGTCTCATTATCCTAATCTTTCTAGCCTAACCTATACGAAGTTGTCTCTAGTACATAATCAAGCGACTCTTTAATTGAGTTTTGATTCACTAAAATATGACAACCAAACTTGACATACAAACACTTGGTGGGTTCAACCGAGCTATGCTCTAACACCTAACCAATCTCACACTGATCAAGGTACAGTCGCGTTCCTTACGCCTCTGAATCCCTGAAGGACTCTGCGCACTTGATTCCCTTAGCTGATCTCACCCACAACTAAGAGTTGCTACGACCCAAAGTCGAAGACTTGATAAACCAATCTGTCTCATACATAAAAGTCTATTTAATATATAAATTTGTCTCCCACAGAAATACCTAAGAGTTTTTGTTCCGTATTTTGATAAATCAAGGTGAACAGGAACCAATTGATACATCAGACTTATATTTCCGAAGAACAGCCTAGTAATATCAATCGCATCATAATAATCTTAATCATATGGTAGCGAAACAAGATATTGTGGAACCACAAACGATGAGACGAAGATGTTTGTGACTACTTTTTATCTTGCCTATCAGAGAATAAATCTCGAGCAAATCTTAGAGAAGATAGTACTCAATCACGATAGAAAACAACAAGATCATAATACGCAACTACAGAGAAAATAGTCTGGTCTTTCTTCACAATCCCAATGAAGTCTTTAAGTCGTTAATCTACAGGGATATGGAGAAAACCTAAGGTTAAAGGAAAATCGACTATAGTCGCAACTAGTATCACACAGGTGGTGTGGGGATCAGGTTTCCCAGTTGCTAGAGTTCTCCTTTATATAATCTTCAAATTAGGGTTTGCAATCAATGTTACCTTGGTAACAAAGCATTCAATATTCACCGTTAGATGAAAACTTGATTAGACTCAAGATAATATCTTTTAACCGTTAGATCGAACATAGCTTGTTACATAAAATTTAAAAGTGTCTTCATTTAGATTTGAGTAACCGTACCTAAACGTGTGCACCTTGTTGGCTCAACAATAGTTAACCGAAGTTATCCATATGAACACTTTCATATCAACCTTATTCATCTTAACCATAACTAGTTCAAATGACTCTAATGAAACTAGTTCTAGAGTTGTTCAATTGTTTATATTCTCATAGAAGTATACAAGACACAATTGAAACAAAATCGATTTTGATTCACTCGAATCAATTCATGAACATTATAGCCACGGTTTGCAAAAGATTGCATTCCTTATTATATAAATGTATTAGTTCATGAACAAACCGATTCTAGAACATAACCCACTCAAGTATGCAAACGGCTACGCGTACCTAAGTAGCCGGACCAAGTTTGGGTTCGCCAGTATGCGAACGAGTACGCATACCTTCCAAAACTCACTTGAATTTATGGAACTTTAAACTGACGCCAGTACGCATACGGGTATGCATACTAAGTTCCCGGACTTCCATAAACCAACCAGTACGCATACGGGTATGCATACTATGGTTCTCGGACTTGGAATATCTTGCAACAATTAGCATACAAGTACGCATACTGTGTTATATCCAATCATTGTTATTTTTTATAAACTCCCTGTAGATGGGGAAAAACGATTCGCTGGTTTTTTAGGGAATGGAGAGATGACCGTTTGACGGAGGCTCCTTCAACCGAGCGAACTGCCTAACCTCAAACAGATGCACTGCACGGGAGTGTTTTGAGTTCGAGAGATCAATCTGTAGGACTCCGTCCTAAACCAAGTCAATGGTCATTCCAGAGTCAATTAGGTCACAAAGAGGGAAGAGGGTGGATCTGTAGGAGGGAAGATGAGAATTGTGTGAGATCAATGATGATCAAGGATTGTGAATGTGTTGTGGGTTTCTGCAAGTTTCTGTGAACTATTGAGTTCGAATAAGTTCTGGTCGATGGATGGAATTCTTGAGAGTGATTACTCGAAAAATTGTCTTCTTTCAGTCATGGATTCAGAGACTTATTTATATTGCCAGAATAGTAGACACATTGATCTCCAGTAAGTGTGAAGGTTGCTCGAGTGAAAGAGTGGGAAAGTGGGAAATCGTGGTTTCACCAGTTTCTCGTACGTGAGAGGGTTGGTTGATTGTCCACCCACTACTTTGCTAACTCTCTCAACCGCTTGCACGACTTACTCAAATTTCTCATCGTGGATGAACACACGTGTTGTAGGCCGCCAGACCAAAACCCTAATTAATATCCCCCATGTGACGTGATTGATGTCTCACGAACGTGGAGTCTGCGAAGCAGACATGTATTTGATCAGTCAGTCATTCAGTCGTTGACTTGATTAGACAGTGGGTCTAAGTATTGTTTAGTAGAGCATGATAGTCGAATGCTCTATGATTCATGAATTGAACATATCTCTGGGACGTGGTTCTTCGAATGAATGATGCTGATAGTCTGAGCAAATATTGCTCCAGCAATTGATCGATAAATTACTGAATATTAGTATAGGAATCGAGCGTCTGAGCAAGTATTGCTCATTCGATGAATTACTGAATATTGATAGTTGGATCAATATTTGAGCAGATGAGCAAGTATTTCTCATTCAATAATTACTGAATATTGATAGTTGGATCAATATTCGAGCAGATGAGCAAGTATTGCTCATTCAGTGAATTACTGAATATTGATAGTTGGATCAATATTCGAGCAGATGAGCAAGTATTGCTCGTTCGATGAATTGTTGGTAGCATGACCAAATATTATATAATTAATCTGGATGTCGATTGCTGGATCAACATAAAATTATTAGTGTTTTAACTTGCTCAGAATTATGATTTGTGGAGCGTTTGTTCGAAACCCTAATTTTTGATCAATTGTTCGTCAATTGATGAATTACTGAAAATAGGTCACTGAGTAAAGGAGGGACCGACCACACGGGATGATGGTCGACCATGTGGTGCCCAAGTGAGTGTGCACCAGAGTTCTTTGTTGACCCGTTGGTGAAAGAACGATCAAACGATGGTTTAATAATTTATTAGAATAACGCTCGTGTGAGTGTTAGGTAATAAAACCTATCTATGGAAAGATGAGGGACCGACCAAGAGAGCATGGGACCGGCCCTTGGTGGTTGTGGGACCAGCAGACGGACGATTGAGCGAGTCCCAGTCGATTGAAAGAGTTTTGACCCAATATGAGCAATTGATATTTTTTGGATCATTTTATAAGATATTGTTCCATTGATTGTAAGCTTTGTAACAAGCCATCATTTCTCTAGTTCTGACTTGAATTGATGACGATTGTTTGAGTTCAATGGAAAGAGAAAGAGAGACTCTCTCTCTAGGAGATTTCTAGGCGATTTTTTTTTCACGATGCAGAAAAATCAACCATTAGTTCTTAATGCTAATGGGAAGAATTCAGATTCAAATGCTACAAGTAATGAGGCTAAAGTAGCATCTTTTGCTGATTTGGTTAAGGGTAAAAAACCTTATATGTTAATAGATTCAGATCTCACATTTCTTCCTGATGCTACTATTTTTTGTGATGAATCGGCGTTGGATTTACCTCTTGATTTAACGTAAGAGGGGCGGGATATGTTTCAATTTAGTCTTATTGGGAGACTAAACTTCAGAGGATTAAAACTCAATGAAGTTCAGAGAATTTTAGAGGAGCAATGGAAACTTGGAAATGGGTGCAAGTTGGTTCCAATGACAAGGGATTTTTCATTATCAAGCTAGCTACTGCTGAAGATAAGGAACGAGTATGTCATGGAGATTCATGGGTAGTTCAGAAACAAACTCTTAGGGTTTTCAATTTTTTCCCCAATTTTGATCCAGAACGTCAAAGTACATCTCATGCTTCTGTTTGGGTGAGTTTTCCCGGCTTATACATTGAATTGTGAACTAAAAAATTTATGTTAGCTATTGCAAGAGTTCTTGGTAAGCCGATTGCCATTGATCAGAAAACTTTAGATCATGATGTAGGCAATTATGCAGCTGTTCTTATTGATATCGATTTTGCCAAATTGATTCCAAAACGAATTCGGCTCAAAGCTAATGGAAAAGAATTCTGGCAGTATGTTGAAATACAAGATTTGGAGAGCATTAAATTTTGTAGTCACTGCAAGCATATGGGACACAAATTGGAAAATTGTCTTGCAGCTCGTAAGATTTTGGGTAGTAAAGTTTTGGCAGGGACTATTTCTAAGGAGACTGGGAATGGTCAAGGTACCCAAATTAATGAGCTTAGTACTGTTGATGCACTTAGGAGTGAAAATAAGCATGCTAAATATGCTTGGAAAGAAGTGCGAGGTAGTAAGAAAAATGTGCAGGATGCTGTCAATTCAGTGAATGCTGCTGCAAGTGTAGGTTCTATGGATCAGTTTAACAAGAAAAAGCATGTTGCAGGTGTGGTGGGTGATGTTTCAAAACCTTTGGTGAATGATTTGTTCAGGTTTGAACCAATTTTCTCTACAAACTCTTTTCAAGTGCTTATTGCTGAACTTGGTATTAGAGAGGAGGGGAGAGTTAATACTGATGTGGAAACTGATGAGGAATATGATGTTCAGTACGTTGGCAACCCTGAATTGGAGGCTGTTGCTATGGCAACAGAAGTCAAAAATTTAAAAGATTGGGGTTCTATTTTGGATGCTAAAACTGATGATGCGTGTACGGTTTACTCTGTGGAGGTTAATAAACAGTTGGCATTGGAACTGGCTAAAGCTGAAGCAAAATATAATTTGGCCTTGGCTGAATTGGAAAAAAAAAGAAGAAAGCCCTAGCCGACAGTAGGCGTGAGGAAGAGGAAACAGATTTGGAACAGGGTGAATATTCTGATGAGTCGGATATAAATCAGGATATAGGTGAGGATATAAAGGCAAGAATGAGAGCACATGAAGCTAAGCGGGTTTTAGCTGGGCGTAAGGAACAACAAGAAAATTGCCGGGATTTGGAGACCTTTCATGCGCTGAAAAATTTGGGTAACAAGGCCCAACAGAGATCTCCTAAGCCCAATTCTAATTCCGCTAATTCTCAAGAGGTGGAGTCCTATTCTCAAGAGACAGTGAAGATCACTCCTAAGAAGACTCGTAAGAAAAAAAAAAACGAAAATAGACAATCTTGTCATTTTCTTTTTTGTTTTTTATTATTTTGCTGTGATTTAAGGGTTCTTCAACTCTTGTGTGTTTTTGAGTTTTCATTTTTCACCTCTTTGGTTTATGGGGGTGGGGGTGGGTGGGTGGGCCTCCCATTTTGTAATTCTTGTAATTACGTTTTTTTTCTGCAACAAACCATTCGGACTTAGCAAAAAAAGAGAGCAATTAATAGCAAATTAGGTCAAAATTATGAATATGTGTGGGACATGCTTATTGCAAGCCTTAGGGCCGGCCTTGGTCGGTCAAGGAAGCATGCCCGTGTCACCATGGTGTCCGCGTCTCAGTCGTGAGAGTCTTGGTATTTTCTGACGAGCGATTGTGCAGTATTTTGGATTTTCAGAAGAGTTTGATCTTGACTGAAATTCTCAATTTTTTCTCGAATGAGCAAGTAGAACTTTGCTCATGTGACTGATATTTTGAGAATATTAAAATAATGATATTTTAATTTTTGACGTGAGAAGCCCAGTCGGTCGTGTGATCGTTCGACTTTTTGGCTTTTCCATGGTTTGAGCAATATTTGAGAAAATATTGAAAAACTAGGGTTTTCGGTCAAACGATGGAGTTCCATGAGATATGGAAATAATAATATGAGAAAATAAGGAATTGTGAGATGTGGGACTGGCCACGGCTAGGGCATGGCCGGCCAGCCGGTGGGCCTGGTCCCGTGCCTCTTGTTTATTTTTATTTAATATTATTTCTCCATGAGTCGTTCATTTGTCCATACTTTGATCGTTCGTTTATGTGTTTGGGTGCTCGTTCGTGCTTTATTGTCGAGTGCACTTGCACCATTTTCTCAGGACTTACTCGATGACGGTCAGACGCCCGATAGTTGAATATTTATTACTAATTCATGAAATTCAGCTGGGAATGATTCATGAAACGGATAAATAAAATGAGTTGAGTATCTATTACTAATCCATGAAATCCGGTCGGGGAATTCAGGGAATGGAGTAGTGAGATAAATTGGTTATCTATTACTAATCCATGGAATCAGCCGGGGATCAGCCATGGAACGGAGTAATGAGATAAAACAAATTATTTTCTAGGAATTCAGTTGGTGAATGTCGCGATAGAATTAATCTATTGTAGAATCGAGATATGAGATAGTTGAAGCATTATACTCGTTCTGAAAGGTGCATAGTCAGGAAACAACGTGCAGCGTTGTTGATGTCCTGAAGGTGTTTAGCTCCCTCGACAAATAATTATGTAGGAGAGCCGTCTGAATCTACACGGTCTCTCCACATAGTTAGGGAACAGCGAGTGTCGCCGACGTCCTGAAGGCGTTAATCCCTCTCAACAAACAATTATGTAGGAGGACCTCCCAATCGTTCTTCTATGTAGATGGGAGGTATCTCTATGTAGTCAGGGAACAGCAAGTATCGCCGACGTCCTGAAGGCGTTAATCCCTCTCTACAAACAATTATGTAGGAGGATCGCCTAATCGTTCTTCTACATAGAGGGAACGATGAAATGCGTAGCATCGAACGCTCAGCTAGTGGGAGGCCTTTCGAGAAACATATTCATCATGGTATTGAGAGGAATGATCACTCAGTCAGAGATCATGAAACAGTTCACGGATCGTAAAACATGAATCGTCACATGCGTTCCTGAAGCCGGGTTAGAAACATGCAGTATCATGATTTTACGATTTTGACCTTTGTCGAAAATCCACCATCAACACCCCTATTTCAATCATTGAAACATTCTTAGAAGACGACAATAGTTGTCTCACACAAACTATTATCTTCGAAACAATTTTAAAGTGATCGAATGATCAATACGAAACATTCTGAGTCTACATCAAATGACTGTCTAACACAAATCATGTAAGATGTTACCAGGCGATTTTCACATGATCGTGTTTTGACTTTCGTCAAGGATATAAGATGAACTTGGTTAAAGCAAAAGCTTACCAACACATATTTCGAGAAATATGTAAGCGAGTTAAACTCAGCTCGAAATATCAAATGTGTATAATCGAAGTCTATATAGCTATACGACTTTTGTCTCAAATAGGAGATATAGTAGATAGACTTTTGAGTGATAGATGAGTTCAAGTCTCCACATACCTTTTGTTGATGAAGTTCCACAAGCTCCCCTTAGTAATTCTTCGTCTTCAATCGATGAACGCCGAGAAGTCTAATGCTCAACTAAACTTTCTATCCTAATCCGAGACTTAGATATAAGTAGACTAGAAATCAAGACTTATAGTTTTGGCAACTAAACTTGAAAAAAATATTTAGATAGCAACGCTTGCGAGTTCGACCGAGAAGTGCTCTAACATTTTTGATTAAATTAATCATGGGTTCTCTTGTGGTTAATTTAATTTAGTTTTCCGGATACAAATTGATGTTTCATGTAATTTGTTAATGTCCAGAGAAATCCTTCTTTTCTTGTAAAAGTAAGGTCGCTCTTGTTGTTCTCTCAGGAATGACATTATATGGAGGAGAGTTCTTAATTGAACTTGTGCTTAATTTCCAAATCTTTGTGGGGAGTGCGGCTGTGGAATATTGTAGGAGTTTTCTTGGACCTTTATAAACTCCTTGATGAATACACAAAGTTTCGACTATGTGAAATCATCGAAAAAAAGTTGATATGTTCTCTTTTAGTCATGAAGTGTCTCTATGAGAATTTCATTATGATCCCACTAGTTTTCGTACCTTTGCCAATTTATATTGACAAAAAGGGGGAGAATTAATGTGTAGTTCACACTACAAATACATATGGTTTACATATCATTATGTAAGGGGGAGTGGTTTTCATTGTTAGATGAAGTATTGACTAAGGTGGAGTGATACATATCACCGTAGTATTATTGTCAAAGTTGTGATACAATTGGAATTTGATGCTGTGTAATGATACTATGACACTGTATAACAATGATTAAGAGCTACTATTTTCTCATTGTTATAGCTACGGATCTTCAAAAACTATGATGCTGAGTTGAACACGTTCAGAATCATTGGAGTACTTGGAAGTGACGAATATTTCGAGTAATGTTGAAGAACCAAGGAGATCAAGCATTTGGATGAGAAGCCACAAAGTTTATCTATTTTGCAATCCATATGTATTGATAGTTTTGTCACTAAAATTGACAAAGGGGGAGATTGTTAGAGCACTGCTTGGTCGAACTCGCAAGCGTTGCTATCTCAAGCTTGTTTGTCAAGTTTAGTTGTCAAAACTATAAGTCTTAATTTATAGTCTACTTATAGCTAAGTCTCTTGATTTATAGTCTAATTATCACTCAAAACTCTATCTACTCTATCTCCTATTTGAGACAAAAGTCGTATAGCTATATAGATTTCGATTATACACATTTGATATTTCGAGCTGAGTTTAACTCGCTTACATATTTCTCGAAATATGTGTTGGTAAGCTTTCTCTTTAACCAAGTTCATCTTATATTCTTGACGAAACTCAAAAGATGATTATGTGAAAATTGCCTGGTAACATCTTACATGATTTGTGTGAGATAGTCATCTGATGTAGACTCGGAATGTTTCGTATTGATCTATCGATCACTTGAAAATTTCTTTGAAGCTAATAGTTTGTGTGAGAAAGCTATTGTCATCTTCCAAGAATATTTCAATGATTGAAATGGGAGTTTAGAACAATTAACCATGATTGGATATAGCACAGTATGCGTACTTGTATGCTAACTGTTGCAAGTTATTCCAAGTCCGGGAACCATGATATGTGAAAAAGCGGGGGTCTAACAACCTCACCCAATATTTTGCTTAGCAATCTGTATGGACTAACTCCAATATACTTTTAAGAGAATCAACTAGACAGTCAGACTCAATCTTAATAAAAAGTATATCAAAGAGTTATATCTAAATTTTTTGATTCAATCCCAACTCAAACAAATAGAAATCTGCGAATCTGATTGAATACAAGAGAAATAAACTTGAACGGTACCAAAGACCAATGTTCAAGGATCAATCAATTTCAATCAACAACCAAAGGTTAGATTTACCAATTGATCGATTCAACGCACAACCTGTGATATTTCAATTATATAACAAAATATAACGCGGAAAAGAAATAACACAAACACCAGAAGTTTTGTTAACGAGGAAACCGCAAATGCAAAAAAAAAAACCCCGGGACCTGGTCCAGATTGAACACCACACTGTATTAAGCCGCTACAGACACTATCCTACTACAAACTAACTTTGGTCTTGACTGTAGTTGAACCCCACTAAATCTCACACTTAATCAAGGTACAGTTGCGCTCCTTACGTCTCTGATCCCAGCAGGATAATACGCATTTGATTCCCTTAGCTTATCTCACCCACAACTAAGAGTTGCTACGACCCAAAGTCGAAGACTTTAATAAACAAATTTGTATCACACAGAAAAGTCTACAAGAATAGATAAATCTTTCTCCCACAGAAATACCTACAAGTTTTGTTCCATCTTTTGATAAATCAAGGTGAACAGGAACCAATCGATAACCCGAACTTATACTCCCGAAGAACATCCTAGAATTATCAATCACCTCACAATAATCTTAATCGACTAGCGAAATAATATACTGCGGAATCACAAACAATGATAAGAAGATGTTTGTGACTACTTTTCTATCTTGCCTATCGGAGAAATTAATCTCAAGCCAATCTTATGATTGCACTCAATCACGATAGAAACAGCAAGATCAGATCACGCAACTACCGAGAAAATAGTTGGGTCTGTCTTCATAATCCTAATGAAGTATTTAAGTCGTTAACCAACAGGGTCTCGGTAGAAACCTAAGGTTAAAGGAGAATCGACTCTAGCTTATACAACTATTATCACACAGGAGGTGTGGGGATTAGTTTTCCCAGTTGCTAGAGTTTTCCTTTATATAGTCTCCAAATCAGGGTTTGCAATCTAAGTTACCTTGGTGACAAAGCATTCAATATTCACCGTTAGATGAAAACCTGATTAGATTCAAGCTAATATCATTCAACCGTTAGATCGAACTTAGCTTGTTATACACAAATGAAATATACGTCATTTAGGTTTGAGTAACCGTACCTAAATGTGTACACTTAGTTGGTTCAACAGTAGTTAACCAATGGTTAGCCATATGAGCACTTTCATATCAACCTGATTCATCTTCACCATAACTAGTCCAAATGACTCAAATGAACTAGTTCGAGAGTTGTTCAATTGCTTAGATCTTATAGAAGTATACAAGACACAATCGAAGTAAAATCAGTTTTGATTCGCTCAAATCGATTCATGAACATTATAGCCACGGTTTGCAAATTGCATTCCTTAATATATAAATGTTTTAGTTCATGAAAAAACCAATTTTAGAAAGTAACACACTTAAGTATGCGTACTTAAGTAACCGGATTTGAGTTTGTTTTGGTTTCCAAACTCAGAAGAAATTCACGGACGTGAACTTTCCGCCAGTATGCGTACGGGTACGCTTACTTAGGTAACCGGATTGAGTTGGTTTTGATTTCCAAACTCAGCAGAAATTCACGGACGTGAACTTCCGCCAGTATGTGTACGGGTACAGAGAGACGATGCACTACTGATTTGGATGATCGGTCGTCCTGTTTTGGTCGGTTTAACGTTTGCGTCCCGACCCAAAAAGGAAATTCTTGTTTTAGGAACAGACGTTCGTTCGTTTGTTAGTTTAAGAAATAAACAAAATAGACCTGAGTCTAATGATAAAAATTTTGTCTATGAGTTTTCACGAAAACCAATTTTTTTTTTTTTTAAATATGTGAGATTTCACAAAACGGAATAAACTCTAATTTCAAAGGTGGATGCTCGTACGAGAGAAAAGTTTGTTTTTTTGAATAGACGTGCGTCTGTTAGTAATAAATTTTTTATTTATGAGGTTTCATAAATTTTTTTTTTTAATCTTCGAGCTTTCAGAAATCTTTGAAAATATACTCTCGTTTCAAAGATGAATATATATATATATTTAAAATTTACGTGAGTTTCATGTTAAAATATATTTTTTGTAAAATCAATGTTTTGATTTTGAACAACTATTGAAAGTAGATAATTATACATGGTGAAATAATGTCTGTATGTGAGTTTTCACAATTGTAGAATGGACGTCTGTTCAATTTTTGAAAAACCAGTGGATGTTAAAATTCACGTGGGTTATTCACGGTTTTATGAAAATCAAGTCATGATTTTGAATAATGAATTATGCTCGTCTTTGCAGGTTTGAAGGAACGAGCAAGTTTTCGAAATTCTGACGTTATAATCACTACAACTAGTGAAATTGTAAATAGGTAAGAGTTGGATGGTGTTGATGGTGGTTTTTAGTATAGGGCGAAAACTGTAAAAATCTGCGTACCTGACCCAGCATCAGAAGTAGTAGACCTTGATATGTCTATATTCCGCAAGGAATTTGAAGAATATATCAGAATCTAGTGAGTGCCTATGTCTCTCTTAATATTATATTGAAACTCAAGCTCCTAGATGAATTGTTCACTAGTATAGAGACTAATGAGTATTTAAGCTCTTAGTTGCATTACTCACTAATGCCGGAGCCTGTATTTAATGCGCTGTCATCCAGCAAAGGAATAAAGACCATTTAAAAGTGATGAGTGCATAAACCTCTTCGCTCATAGATGTATTGAACAATTCAATATATTTGTATATATATATATATATATATATAATTCACTCAGAATGGTGCAATCCCAAATATTCTATGAATTTTATTTTACACCAGCATTATTCACTAATGCATTGCCTGCCTAGTATTTTCCTATGCTATGTTCCACAGCTGAACTTTCAATGTTGGCATGACATGACGATTAATGTCCACTCGCAGAAGAGTAACACGAATCTCCCGAAGTGTCAGTATTGAAATCCGCATGAAAACACTTGCGTAGGCTACACCACTCTCTGATAAAGAGATCGGCGTGTTGACACACTTTTTAATTAAAAGTCAGCGCGATCAACGCGTTTAAATTCCTTAAGGAAAATCTAGACTGCCCATGTCAGTTTTTAAAAACGATCACGGCCACATGATTTCGCCACACAATTCAACAAGCCTAGCCAACTCCTAGCGGAACTAGGCGATCATTATGATGACCATCGGCGGGCCCACTAACATCCCGGCCGATCGGATTCCATCTAGTACACCCACAACGCCTTTGAACGCTAACCCTAACAAGGGTGATCGCGCTGTTGAAAGATGAGCTCAAACGAGCTAAGACCGGCAAAAAACGGCCTCAAAAACATCACGACCTCCCAACTTAGCTAGCCTAGTTGGACGGCTTAGATCTTCCTTCGAATAAATAAAGAAGTGCTAACGTGTTCACCGGTGACCCAACTCCAACCATGGTCGATCGACCTGCTCGTGGCAATCCATGAGGACACCAAACCGTTTTCCCAAAGTAGGGTGAACGCGTTATTGCGGAAACCCTAGTTTGCGTTGCGGCAACATGCAACTTTCGCAAATTGATCACAGTTGTCCATCTTCGCCGGCCAAATTAAACGGCTTAAATCCAATTTCAGGCAACCCAGAAGATATCAGCATGATTAGAAGCGTCCTGCCTTTACACCCGACCGATCGGCCTGTTCGAACTAGTTTCCAGTGCCTCGAATCAAATGCCCAAAAGAGGGTTGGCCGCACGACTCCTAAACCCTAAATTATATCAACGACAATATGCAACTGCCGCAAATCATCTCGTCCATCCAACTTCGCTAGCCTAGTAGAATGATGTGGATTTGTTCTCAGGAGGCCAACAGGGTAACGTTGTGATCACCGGCCACCCCTCCTCCACAGGGAGCGATCGACCAAGTGGTAACTAACCCATAGGGTTCTCAAACGATCGCCCAAAAGTGGCCGGGCATGCTACCTTTTCTAAGACATTCAGTCCGCGACCAATTTAAACGAGCTCTAAAACAACGATGCTTCCTGCACATCGATTATTTTCAGTTGCTTTTTTTAAAAGAGATGCTTTATATACATTGATTATAAGCGATGTTTTATAAATATTGATTTCACAAATAATTTATTATTTGACCTAAAAGCACTATGTGCTGCTTTTAGCGGCGAGTCTCACGACTTGACCCACTTACTCGAGAAATAAAACATGTCACAAACTGGGGGATGCTCACTAGGGTATTGGTCTGGCGGTTTACAGCGTGCGGCGTGCAATGCGCCTATTACGAGAAAGTGTCAGGAAAGGATGGACAGTTAACAACAATGGGAGTAGTGGGTGAAAGTGTGACCAATTTTCCCTCGTAATGGAAACGTGGTGATCACCACTTTTTACACAACCCCACTTCTCCACTACTTAACTGCCTCCACTTCCTATGAGATCAGGGGTGCGCTCAATGACTTGTATAAATAGGATTTCAACATATTTCAACAAAGAGCACAAGTGTTATCAACACAAGTATCCAGAAAACACCAAGAACTGATAGCTTACGTTCTGCAAGCCAGTTCCATATTCTGATACAAGTTATAAAACAACCACACCTTCATAATTCAACATTCTGATCTCAAACACCTTCTTCGCTTCCCTCCCTAAGATCAACCCTTCTCCTTCACTTTGTGACCGAATTGAATCTGGAACGACCATTTCTTGGTTTAGGCCAGAGTCTTACAGATTGATCTCTCGAATCTAAAAGTACTCCTATGCAGTACATTTGTGTAGGGTTTGAATTCGTTTCTCATCAACACACCCAAATTTACCAAAAACAGCAGAATCAGTTTTTACCCCAAAACAACTGGCGACCATAGTGGGAGATTAATCTCTCGGTTGCAAAAAAATCATTTTCTTTATCCCATTTTCAAATTCCTAAATTTCTCAAGATGGTTGATCTTAGGAATGGTTCAGAAACCCTCAATCCCAATTTTACTTCTCCTGGCACTGACAATACTTCACATGTTATTCCTGAATCCGTTCTTTCATTCAAAACCCTTGTTGAGGCTATAGAGTCTCGATATTTAACAATTATTCATGATTTGATGAAAATCCTGAATGATATTGTCAGGAATCAAGCTACCATTTTCAAGACGCAGGACGAAGTATTTACGCTTTTGAAAATCCTCATGGATCAACTATCAAAGGAACCAACACGTATTCATTCTGGAGAAAACGCTATCAACAATTCATTTTGGATCAATACTGATGATAGTAGTCCTTCTTCCAAGATTCACATTCCTATTCATGGTGAGGAAGATGAAGCCTATGGTCACGTTGAATGGAAAGGTAGCCACCAACCTAACTTATCTGCTCATGAAGATCAAGAGATGTTTCCTCAAACTCAGAAAGAAGACTCGTGGGATTTATCACGTTCTCACCAGAGTCCTTTCAATGAAATGAAAACGGGCGTCCTTCCAATAAAAGATCCAACCTACAGTCAATCACTAGTGAGGATGGAAAGAGAAGGCATATGGGGAACGGCTATCAACAACCCAAACATGCGGCACCAGCGCAGCAAACAACTCAAACCCGGAAAGCTGTGACTAAGACTCCTACAAAGCAACAAGATACTGGAGAGGCCGCTCTAATCTTATCGTGTCCAATTGAAGAGGTAATCGAACTCCTAGAAGCGTGGATTCAAGATGGCGTCATCAAGCTACCTCCTACCAGGCGTCCTCCAACCGAAGAAAAAATGGCAAATCCCAAATATTGCCGTTACCATAGGTTCATCAATCACCCCACCAGTGATTGCAACAAATTGAAGCGCATTTTCAAAGAAAAGGTGGATGCAGGAGAACTTCAACTAAGCACTGAGGGAGTCCACAGAGATCCTCTTCCCGTCAGGAGCTGCATGATTGCTGGGGACTTCGTCCACAAAAATGTACAGTCCACGATGGAGCATTTATGTGAAATTATGTATTTCTCCAAAGCGCAGCGTCAAGACATATTTGCATCCCTCAACCGTGTCATATCAGGAAAGCAACAATAGGCGAGCTTCCTCCAGGGAATCAGAGAGGAACTGCTTCACAGAAAATAAAAGAGGGAAAATAATAGAAGGAGAAATAAAACTAACGTATGTAAGTTATATGAAAGGAAGAAACTCATCCTTTGGGTCATAACGGCCGATCAAAGCCTTTTAATTTTCGTGGTCGTGTCTAGCATCACTGCCTATGCTCTCCTAAAGCTCGTGGACATAGCTACCATTACTTATGCTTCTTCACTCATCCAAGATTCATGGTCGTGATTACCAAAGCCCATGACCACTATCACCACGCCTCTCCCTGCCGTGCCTATAGCCACCACTCGTCCCTGCCAAGATTTTTTCCCGTAGTCACCGCTCCTCCATGTCAAGGATCGTGACCGCAGCCATCCAAGCTCCAGCCAACATGTTTTGTTCCCACGAAAACGCAGTCTCTTCTGATCACAGTTGCTGCCAAGAACCATTGCTGCTAGTTTGTTGATACCATCCAGAGCTTCACCACAACAACAACTACGGATAAAGGTAATCCGAACTTCTGCATATTTTATTTTCCCATGGAGGAAGTAATAGAGTCACCAGTACGGAGGCAAGATGGTGATATCTTTATTATGGTAAACCCACCGACCATACAAGATAGAATCACGTAAACCACACTTAAAAACTGAGGCTCAACACGGAATCCCTTCACTATCAAGGACCTCTTCAACTTAGAAGAGACGGTCAACCAAGAAATCGTGACAGAGTCACCACTCTTCAAAGATATAGCGCGAGGATATCATCACCCCCTGTCTGGAAGGCGTGTGACCAACAAGAAGTATTTGGCTCAGCCATCCATAAACATTGTTTTCAGCGAAGAATCAAAGAGGAAAGTCGCGCCTCAGCAAGCCACACATACCAACAGCATCATGTCTGCCATATCACCTACTCATAACTCAGTGCCGCCTACCCAAGGCCTGCACGAAGCTGCACATAAACAACCACACCGCCGACAAAGTCAGATTCGGTGTTTTTAGATTTCCAATTTCCTATAGAAAATGTGCATGGGCTGCCAAAAGTTTGGATACAATACAGATCTATCAAGTGCGACTCCCGCTCGTTGATCAACAAGTGATGAATCCAAAAGATTGTCGCCTTTGTCAGTTCGTCAACCACTTTACCAGAAAATGCAATGGAAGTACATCTTTTAGGAGAAAATAGGCTCAGGATAATTACACCTGGGGACTTCCAGCACAGGATGCCTCCACGTCCCTCAACCAAGTTATTTCCGATATCAGTATCATCACTGTGAAAGCTTTACGATCCATAGAAATTTCTCAACATGAAGCCGTACACGTGCATCAAAGACTCCAAAAATACACCGCATAGATATTTTCACATATCCGGCCACGCCATCGGATCTAGCACGCATCTATAACTCCTTGCAAGAACACATTGTATTCCTAAACCGGCTCAAAAAGTACAGCTCTAGTAACCAAACAGAAGTGTAACTGGGGGCTGGTCATCGCATCCCATTCCATACAACAATCCAAGATTGAGAAGATGGTTCAAAGGATGTCACTTGTAACGAAGTCCTTGAAGACTTGATAGCAGCACGTCGGCAGCGGAATGCCTCTCCTCGTCTACTTCACAAAACGGCTCCGTAAGATTTTAACCATACAAGAATCCACAACATATCATCATCACAATCAGAAGGGCAAGAATAAGCTTGTAAGCTAAAGAGCCAGAATAAACACAATTTTATTCCGGTCAATGCTCAGGAGTTTAAAGAACATTTCAATTGAGCATTCCAGGCACCAAACAACTTAAAGTCAAGAACGGATCAACAACGTAGCTACACTCTCCAAGATTGGCCCTGGCATGATCATTACCGAACATATATTTCATCCATCTCTCCCAGGAGTGCAACGAAGTTTGGTAAATTTTGAAATCCACTGGAGAGGTTAGATACTCATTCTTCTGGAGACAGAACCTTATTACACACTCTGGAGAAGATCAATGGTATTGTTGGCTACATGCGCAAAAGAGAAAAGAGCACCTACCTTGAATTCTCCTGGCTCGCCTTGCTGCTGATTATAACTATTGGAGATTGCTTTGTTTCCATTGATGCTTGCTATGCCACTGCTAACAAGGAACGTCATTCACACCGAGATAAATATCCAAGTTTTATCAACTACTCATGGATATTACACTCACAGCTAAAATACGAAGACAAGATGAACTTACCTTGCCACTGACGATTGGCACACTTGTGATGAAGCTGCTGACAGTGACGAAGAGGAGCCGTCTGCTGCAGGAGAAAGCACAGAGCCGGACGAGCAACAAAAAACAGAAGAGGGTCGATACCCCTTTTCATACGAACAGAGTTTTTATAGTTCGAACAGAAGAAGTATTTCTTCTTACTCCATGAACGAGAGTAGATAGCTGGGATCACCGCACTCATACCCATAGATGAGCTAGCAACACGCTACTACGAAGGCCACTGGCCGCGTGATCCCGCTGCTGAAGGCCGATTAGAATTTTCCTGGTAATATCTACCTGCTTCGTCTTTTCAATTTTAATTTCGTCTGTCACCATCTAGTACTTACCCCGCAACAACGTCACTGTTATGTGCTAAGTAGGGGACTTAATGTTGATGGTGGTTTTTAGTATAGGGCGAAAACTGTAAAAATATGCCTACCTGACCCAGCATCAGAAGTATTAGACCTTGATATGTCTATATTCTGTAAGGAATTTGAAGAATATATCAGAATCTAGTGAGTGCCTATGTCTATCTTCATATTATATTGAAAATCAAGCTCCTAGATGAATTGTTCACTAGTATAGAGCCTAATGAGTATTTAATCTCCTAGTTGCATTACTCACTAATGCCGAAGCCTGTATTTAATGCGCTGTCATCCAGCAAAGGAATAAAGACCATTTAAAAGTGATGAGTGCATAAACCTCTTCGCTAATAGATGTATTGAACAATTCAATATATATATATATATATAATTCACTCAGAATGGTGTAATCCCAAATATTCTATGAATTTTATTTTCCACCAGCATTATTCACTAATGCATTGCCTGCCTAGTATTTTCCTATGCTATGTTCCACAGCTGAACTTTCAATGTTGGCATGACATGACGATTAATGTCCACTCGCAGAAGAGTAACACGAATCTCCCGAAGTGTCAGTATTGAAATCTGCATGAAAACACTTGCGTAGGCTACACCACTCTCTGATAAAGAGATCGGCGTGTTGACACACTTTTTAATTAAAAGTCAGCGCGATCAACGCGTTTAAATTCCTTAAGGAAAATCTAGACTGCCCATGTCAGTTTTTAAAAACGATCACGGCCACACGATTTCGCCACACAATTCAACAAGCCTAGCCAACTCCTAGCGGGGCGATCATTATGATGACCATCGGCGGGCCCACTAACATCCTGGCCGATCGGATTCCATCTAGTACACCCACAACGCCTTTGAACGCTAACCCTAACATGGGTGATCGCGCTGTTGAAAGATGAGCTCAAACGAGCTAAGACCGGCAAAAAACGGCCTCAAAAACATCACGACCTCCCAACTTAGCTAGCCTAGTTGGAAGGCTTAGATCTTCCTTCGAATAAATAAAGAAGTGCTAACGTGTTCACCGGTGACCCAACTCCACCCATGGTCGATCGACCTGCTCGTGGCAATCCATGAGGACACCAAACCGTTTGCCCAAAGTAGGGTGAACGCGTTATTGCGGAAACCCTAGTTTGCGTTGCGGCAACATGCAACTTTCGCAAATTGATCACAGTTGTCCATCTTCGCCGGCAAAATTAAACGACTTAAATCCAATTTCAGGCAACCCAGAAGATATCAGCATGATTAGAAGCGTCCTGCCTTTACACCTGACCGATCGGCCTGTTCGAACTTGTGTCCACTTCCTCGAATCGATCTCCCAAAAGAGGGTTGGCCGCACGGCTCCTAAACCCTAAATTACATCAACGACACTATGCAACTGCCGCAAATCATCTCGTTCATCCAACTTCGCTAGCCTAGTCGGATGATGTGGATTTGTTCTCAGGAGGCAAACAGGGTAACGCTGTGATCACCGGCCATCCCTCATTCACATGGAGCGATCGACCAAGTGGTAGCTAACCCATAGGGTTCTCAAATGATCGACCAAAAATGGACGGTCATGCTACCTTTTTTAAGACATTCAGTTCGCGACCAATTTAAACGAGCTCTAAAACAACGATGCTTCCTGCACATCGATTATTTTCAGCTGCTTGTCTAAAAGCAATGTTTATATACATCGATTATAAACGATTTTTTATAAATATTGATTTCACAAATAATTTATTATTTGACCTAAAAGCACTATGTGCTGCTTTTAGCGGCGAGTCTCACGACTTGACCCACTTACTCGAGACATAAAACATGTCACAAACTGGGGGATGCTCACTAGGTTATTGGTCTGGAGGTTTACAGCGTGCGGCGTGCAATGCGCCTATTACGAGAAAGTGTCAGGAAATGACGAACGGTTAACAACAATGGGAGTAGTGGGTGAAAGTGTGACCAGTTTTCCCTCGTAATGGAAACGTGGTGATCACCACTTTTTACACAACCCCACTTCTCCACTACTTAACTGCCTCCACTTCCTACGAGATCATGGGTGCGCTCAATGACTTGTATAAATAGGATTTCAACCTATTTCAACACAGAACACAAGTGTTATCAACACAAGTATCCATAAAACACCAAGAACTGATAGCTTACGTTCTGCAAGCCAGTTCCACATTCTGATACAAGTTATAAAACATCCACACCTTCATAATTCAAAATTCTATCTCAAACACCTTCTTCGCTTCCCTCCCTAAGATCAACCCTTTTCCTTCACTTTGTGACCGAATTGAATCTGGAACGGCCATTTCTTTGTTTAGGCCAGATCTTACAGATTGATCTCTCGAATCTAAAAGTACTCTTGTGCAGTACATTTGTTTAGGGTTTGAATTCGTTTCTCATCAACACACCCAAATTTACCAAAAACAGCAGAATCAATTTTTACCCCAAAACAGATGGTTACCATTTTTGTTGCGTGTTTGTTATTGGTATATCCATGACTCCATGTCTTTCGCCTCAGATAGTGGTGACTTCTGGTTACAACCACTTTTCATGCTCTTCCGTGGAACGCTCCAAAAATATCAAGTCGAAGATGAAGACTTCTGCAGATGTTCATGCCAAGGTGAATCAACCTTTCAGAGATGCTGGAAAGATGATACATGGTATGTCTCCTGATCATCCGAGAGTGGTTCGTGCTAAGATATATGCTTTCTTGGTCTTAGCAGATGCGGAGGGAAAGCAGAGACGTGATGAAATATCACAGAAGAAAAGAGATGAAGATGAAAAGCTCATATCTCATCAGCAGAAGCACCGCCAACTTCAGCAAGTGAGACTATCGACTGAAGATGAAGTTCGGCTTTGCGTTGATGGTGTAGCTCCTGATTCAGATGTGGATGAATGAAGAATTTCGTCATAATTCGTCATCAGAAAATTCAGAAGTTAGGTCTTCATTGAAATTGCCGTAGAATCTTCGTCCGATGTCGGATTTTTGTGATCTACCCATGTTTCTTTATCCTCAAGAAATTTTCCAAGCTTTAGTGAAGAAGATTTTCGGCTTTTGAGCACGTTTAAGGGACGAAATTGACGAAACAGCAAACTTCCAGGAGGTTTTCAGAAAATTTTCAGCTTTCTTGTAGTCCAAGGTTTTTGCCACATCTCTTTGCTCGTTCATCCAATTGCTGTGAATTTTGGATATGTTGTAGAGGACATCCATACGAAGAGAATGAAATATGACTCAACCTTAGAATCTTCACCAATTGCTCCCAGATCACTTCTTTGTGCATGAAAGTGTAAAATCGTCTCAGACGAGCTTGTTGTAAAACACCCTTGTTGTGTGTTTGGACTATTTGCTTGTGTCTTGAACGCTTGATGAAGGATTTCAATGCCATTGATTAATTTGATATCTGAAATCCCTGGTTGATACATGAGCCTGGCGTTTGCAGTATCATTTTTTGTTTTTGTCAGTCGTAGAAGCATCACTTCTGAAACCCTGGTTACGGGACCATAACTGAGGTTGCTCTCAAGAGGGGATGATGTAATGACCATGGTTGCATGTCCCTGTGGTAGCATTCCTTTTACGATGAATGATTATCACGGGCGATTCCGATGCCACGGGTCTTGGACTGTGAAACTGATCGTCATGATCAGTGGACTATCAGTTCCCGGTATTTTGTTAAATCTCTCCCTTTTGTTTTTTGTTCTTCTGGCAAGACCTAGATAAAGGACCCAGGTACAAAAACTTGATGTAAAGACCTAGGTGGTCGAAGTTGGAGGTACCTTGATGAAGGACTCGGTGGAAATACCTAGTGGACATCGATCGACTGTGGAGGTTATGAATCCCGTCTAAGGTTGCTGCTTGCATGTTGTATGCTCTTGAAGCTGTAGGAATCTCATACGATGTCGGAATTTAGTACTTGACCCCAACTTTTGAATCTAAGAGACTGAGTCATCATATGAAAAAGGAATCAATCAATTTGGAGTTGTGTAGGTCAGCCAACGAAGCGTGCACATTTGTAATTTGTAATTCCGTACAATTTTTTTAGATTTCCTTAACCTGAGTGTAACATATGATCTTGGTTTCACAACTTCTTGTGATGCCCAAACAAGAACATTATGAAGTTTCTCATTCCTTATACGGAAACGACATCTCCTTTCCAGGTGACCTTTATTTCCGCAATAGTGGCAAACTTAAGGAATGTTTTTACCTCGATCCGTGTGTGCTGACTTTGGAGGTTGATATACTTTTCTCTTTTGAACCTTAACTGCCGGTGAAGGTATTTCACTTTTTCCATCAGTGGAAACCTTTTGTTGAGAAGAATCACTATCCTTGACATTTTACCTCTTTGCTAATACTTGGAGCATCTATTCCCTTATAGCCCAATCCTCATGTATCACGATGATTTTTACTTGCTCCTAGCATTGTGGTTAATTTGCTTGAACTAGTATTGAACTTTTTCAAGTCATCTTCCAACATCTTGATTTTATCAAGAGCAGCAGCTAAATCAGCCTCAAGGCATTTTTCTCGAGTGAGATAAGCGCTTTCTCTGTCATCAAAACTTGTTTGCTGGGAGTTAATCCTTGCTTCAGTTTCTACAAGTTTCTATTCCAACAAGAAGTATTTTTGATAAACTTTATCACATTCAAGTGACTTTCTATTCAGGTTTTCCTCGGAATCTTTGAGGACCGATTCGCAAGAGCGATTCCAACCATAAAGACCTTCGTAACACCTTTTCAATTTCTTGTTTTCACGACAGAGAGGAGTCAGAAGACGTGTGACATGAGAAGTTGTCAACTTCTTCTTTTCCAACGAATTTAATAGCTTAACATACTTTTAGATTTCCTCATCAATATCTGAATCACATTCATCAGAAAGTTCATCCAACTGTCCTTCTAGGCGTGTTTCCCAATCAACAGTTTCTACATCAAGAGAATGTTTAGATATTGACTTAGATGTGACAGTTCTCTCAGGTGAATCCAAGCTTTCAGAATTATCTGGTAATTTCTGAACTGGTACGTTATTAGAGATATACTCGTCCATAATAATCAAATCGCTTCAAACACATACTTATAAGGTCTTAAACGTGTTTGCCTGCTTTGATACCAATTGAAAAAGAGGGGGTCTAACAACCTCACCCAATATTTTTCTTAGCAATCGGTATAGACTAACTCCAATATACTTTTAAGAGAATCAACTAGACAATCAGAATCAATCTTAATAAAAAGTATATCAAAGAGTTATATCTCAATTTCTCGATTCAATCCAAACTCAAACAAATAGAAATCTGCGAGTATGATTGAACACAAGAGAAATAAACTTGAACGGTACCAAAGACCAATGTTCAAGGATCAATCAATGTCAATCAACAACCAAAGGTTGGATTTACCAATTAATCGATGCAAACGCACAACCTGTGATATTTCAATTATAAAAAAAAAATATAATGCGGAAAAAAAATAACACAGACACCAGAAGTTTTGTTAACGAGGAAACCGCAAATGCAGAAAACCCCCGGGACCTAGTCCAGATTGAACACCATACTGTATTAAGCCGCTACAGACACTAGCCTACTACAAACTAACTTCGGTCTGGACTGTAGTTGAACCCCAATCTATCTCACACTGATTCAAGGTACAGTTGCGCTCCTTACGTGTCTGATCTCAGCAGGATACTACGCACTTGATTCCCTTAGCTGATCTCACCCACAACTAAGAGTTGCTAAGACCCAAAGTCGAAGACTTTAATAAACAAATCTTTATTAAACCGAAAAATCTACAAGAATAGATAAATCTGTCTCCCACAGAAATACCTAAAAGTTTTGTCCCGATTTTTGATAAATCAAGGTGAACAGGAACCAATCGATAACCCGGACTTATATTCTCGAAGAACAGCCTAGAATTATCAATCACTTCACAACAATCTTAATCGACTAGCGAAACAAGATATTGCGGAATCACAAACGATGAGACGAAGATGTTTCTGACTACTTTTCTATCTTGCATATCAGATAAATTAATCTCAAGACAATCTTACGATTGCACTCAATCATGATAGAAACAGCAAGATCAGATCACGCAACTATAGAGAAAATAGTTTGGTCTGGATTAACAATCCCAATAAAGTCTTTAAGTCGTTAACCTATAGGGTCTTGGTAGAAACCTAAGGTTAAAGGAGAATCGACTCTATCTTATACAACTAGTATCACACAGGAGGTGTGGGGATTAGGTTTCCCAGTTGCTAGAGTTCTCCTTTATATAGTCTCCAAATCAGGGTTTGCAATCTAAGTTACCTTGGTAACAAAGCATTCAATATTCACCGTTATATGTAAATTTTATTAGATTCAAGATAATATCTTTCAACCGTTAGATCGAACTTAGCTTGTTATACACAAATAAAATATATGTCATTTAGGTTTGAGTAACCGTACCTAAACGTGTACACTTAGTTGGTTCAACAGTAGTTAACCAATAGTTAGCCATATGAGCACTTTCATATCAACCTTATTTATCTTCACCATAACTAGTCCAAATGACTCAAATGAACTAGTTCGAGAGTTGTTCAATTGCTTAGATCTTATAGAAGTATACAAGACACAATCGAAGCAAAATCGGTTTTGATTCCCTCGAATCGATTCATGAACATTATAGCCACGGTTTGCAAATTGCATTCCTTAATATATAAATGTTTTAGTTCATGAACAAACCAATTTTAGAAAGTAACACACTTAAGTATGCGTACTTAAGTAACCGGATTTGAGTTTGTTTTGGTTTCTAAACTGAGCAGAAATTCACGGACGTGAACTTTCCGCCAGTATGCGTACGGGTACGCATACTTTGGTAAACGGATTGAGTTGGTTTTGATTTCCAAACTCAGCAGAAATTCACGGACGTGAACTTCCGCCAGTATGCGTACGGGTACGTATACTTACCTAGTCTCCATCAACCATTTTGTACACACACAAGTATGCATACATTTGGTTCCCGGTTTTGGACTTATACACTAATGCGCGAACACATTATATGCTTATATCCAAAGATGGTTACATGTTCTAAACTCTTTATTTCAATCATTGAAACATTCTTAGAGGATGTTAAATAGAGGTTATTCACACACTATTTTTCATCAAAGCAATTTTCAACATATTGAAATAATCAACATGACTTTCGTCACTTGTAAAGATGAACTTGGCCAAAGAGAAAGCTTACCAACAAATATTTCGAGAAATAGATAAGCGAGATAAACTCGGCTCGAAATAGCAAATGTGTATAATTGAAGTCTATATAGAAATACGACTTTTGTCTCAAGATAGGAGATAGAGTAGATAGACTTTTGAGTGATAGATAAGTTCAAGTATCCACATACCTTTTTGTTGATGAAGATCCACCAGTTCCTTGAGTAGTTCTTCGTCTTTGCATGATGAACGCCGTGGAGTCTAGAGCTCAACTACACTTTCTATCCTAGTCCGAGACTTAGCTATAATTAGACTAGAAATCAAGACTTATAGTTTTGGCAACTAAACTTGGCAACAAGCTTGAGATAGCAACGCTTGCGAGTTCGACCGAGCAATGCTCTAACAGTATGCATACCTGTATGCGTACTGGTTGGTTTAATGAAAGTTCGGGAACTTAGTTTGCATACCCGTATGAGTACTGGCGTAGTTCACGTCCGGAAATTCAACTGAGTTTGGAAGATATGCGTACCCGTTCGCATACTGGAAAACCCAAACTAAGTCCAGCCACTTAGTTATGCGTACCCGCTTGCATACTTGAGTAGGTTATGTTCTAAATTCGGTTTGTTCATGAACTAATATATTTATATAATAAGGAATGCAATCTTTTGCAAACCGTAGCTATAATGTTCATGAATTGATTCGAGTGAATCAAAATTGATTTTTCTTCAATTGTGTCTTGTATACTTCTATGAGAATATAAATAATTAAACAACTCTAGAACTAGTTTCATTTGAGTAATTTGAACTAGTTGTGTTAAGATGAATAAGGTTTATATGAAAGTATTCATATGGCTAACTTTGGTTAACTATTGTTGAGCCAACAAGGTGTACACGTTTAGGTATGGTTACTCATATCTAAATGAAGTCACTTTTCATTTGTGTGTAACAAGCTTAGTTCGATCTAATGGTTGAAAGATATTAGCTTGAATCTAATCAGGTTTTCATCTAACGGTGAATATTGAATGCTTTGTTACCAAGGTAACATTGATTGCAAACCCTTATTTGAAGACTATATAAGGGAGAACTCTAGCAACTGGGAAACCTAATCCCCACACCTCATGTGTGATACTAGTTGCGACTAGAGTCGATTCTCCTTTAACCTAGATTTTTCTAAAACCATTATAGGTTAACGACTTAAATACTTCATTGGGAATGTGAAGCCAGACCCAACTATTTTCTCTGTAGTTGCGTGTTCTGATCTTGCTGTTTTCTATCGTGATTGAGTATTATCTTCTCTAAGATTTGCTCGAGATTTAATCTCCGATAGGCAAGACAAAAAGTAGTCACAAACATCTTCATATCATCGTTTGTGATTCCATAATATCTTGTTTCGCTACCATACGATTAAGATTATTCTGAGGTGATTGATATTACTAGGCTGTTCTTCGGAAATATAAGTCTGGTGTATCAATTGGTTCCTGTTCACCTTGATTTATCAAAAGACGGAACAAAACTCGTAGTTTTTTTTTTTTGGAGACAGATTTATCTATTCAATAGACTTTTTTTTGTGAGACAGATTGATTTATCAAGTCTTCGAATTTGGGTCATAGCAACTCTTAGTTGTGGGTGAGATCAACTAAGGGAATCAAGTGTGTAGAGTCCTGCTGGGATTCAGAGGCATAAGGAACGCGACTATACCTTAATCAATGTGATATTGGTTAGGGATCAACTACATTCCAGACCGAAGTTAACTTGGAGTAGGCTAGTGTCTGTAGCGGCTTAATACAGTGTGGTGTTCAAATCTGGACTAAGTCCCGGGGTTTTTCTGCATTTGCGCTTTCCTCGTTAACAAAATTTCTCGTGTCTGTGTTATTTCTTTTCCGCATTATATTTGTTTGTATAATTGAAATATCACAAGTTGTGCGTAGTTCAATCAATTAGATAATCCCACCTTTGGTTGTTGATATAAATTGATTGACACTTGAACATTGGTCTTTGGTACCGTTCAAGTTGTTTCACATAATAATCAGGCTCGCGGATTTCTATCTGTTTGATTTGCTGATTACATTGTGAAACAGAGATACAACTCTTGGATATATTTCCATTGATTGAGTCTGACTGTCTAGTTGATTCTCTTGGAATTATATTGGAGTTTGTCCAGACAGATTGCCTAAACGAAATATTGGGTGAGGTTGTTAGACCCCCGCTTTTTCAAATATAATTACCAAGTCACCAATACTAAAGTCATTATAAATAAACTTTACTTTGTATGTATGTGATGTGAATTTTAAGTTGTAGTGAAAGTGGTGAGTAAAGTTCGTTCAACTCGGGCTTGTGAAGGATTTTTTAGAATTAAATAAAATTGTTTCAATAATAATAAGAAAATACCGAGACTTTGGATTCCACCATTGACCAATTAATTGATAAACTCTAATCAATATTCATGCAATATTCTTCTTTAAAGTGATTCTAATATTTGCCTCTAATATGGTTCTTGAAGTAATAATTGTAAGCACGAAGCATGAAACATCAAAAGTATTAAAACTAAGCATGTCCCATCAAAACACTTCACAACTACTCAATAAAAACCAATTTTTCTTTTAAATTCTATGCAAAAAATCATGTAAAATAATTGCAATAAATAATAAAAATAGAATTATACCACTTTTCATGGAACAATGGCTTCCTCCGTCGCCTCGGCTAAGGGGTTTAGCTCCTCATATTAATCTCTTGCTCAAAATACATCTTTGGTGTTCAAAAGTTGATTAAAAGAGTGAAAAGTTCTAAACAGCGGGTTCTGTAACGAATATAATTGTTACGAAACCTATTTCTACCGAGAAACTGTTGCGAAGTGAAGATAAATGTTGCAAAAATTGTTACAAAAGGTTTAAAATTTGAAAGTTACGGTCACAGAATCTGCGACTTTCTTTTTCTGCTGTTTATGTTCTTCTTCTTCTCCGGCCACGGCTTGCACCAGCAGAAACGTGATTTCTTCCAATGGTTTTTTTAGCTTCTCTAAGGCTCTAAACTTCCCCTAACTTCTTCCTCTCCTTCCTAGGACCCTAACCAACCCTTTTATACATAGTAGAGCAAAGAAAATTCGAGAATAAACTTGGTTTTTTCCTCCACAGCACGTTACAAAATTTCCTTTTTTTTTT
>JAJJMB010007708.1:15385819-15469469 GCA_023531105.1 Papaver atlanticum
GTAAAATACCAAAATTAGTACAGAAATGGGTACTAACACTATACATAAAAGAGAAGAAAATAGACACATAAATGCGTCTATCAGTATGTTTTTAATAAATACCGATTTAAAAGAAAAAACGATAGAATGGAACAAGTCAAGTTTGTAGTTACTAACCTCAAACTAAAAGATAATGTCTTCGTTGTTGCTGATACGTCTTCAGGTTCTCCATGAGTAACAATAGAAATTCTCAACATTTTTATGTTACTAGTCTAACCTAACAGAGTTGACTCTAGTAATCAAATCAAGCGACTCTGAGTTTTAGAACTAAACTTGGCATACCAACTCTTGGCGGGTTCAACTGAGCAGTGCTGTAACATACAAGAAATGAGTGTTCCAATCAAATTACAAACACACTCAATGGTTTAGAGCCATTTGATTTGGGAAACATAAGGTCTCCAGGAATTTTTGTTTATATCATAGTGTCTGGATCCCCATAAAGATATGTAATAACCACATATATATGCTGCATTTCAATTTCTTTTGAAACTACTAATCTAACTAAGTTGCTGAATATTATGACGTTTATTACAAGAGAATAAACAATTCTAGGTATTTTAAGAAACCTCGCTCAACAAGGCGAGTCTTTATACTTTAAGATTTCATTCTTCTCACTACACTTTGCGGCAAATAATCATATATGTCCCACAGGATTTACAATTAGTTAGTTAGCATTACCAGGCCAAATACATGTATATTTCTCTAAGAATCAAGTCCTACTTGGATCGTTAAGCCAAATCGATCGGATCTTCGTTGTCATAAAACAATAAAAAGCCTTTTCGATATCACCGTGCTTTACTTTCTTGAGTAATTGCATACGCAAATATGTCATCAGTATGCACGCATGATATTTCCATTAACTCGTACACATTATCATAATCCATTAGGATTTCATTGTTCCTTGTAATTATATTAAACTTCGGAGCGTTCTTCAGTTTTGATTCATGAAAATAGTCGGATACAATCTTATAATATTAATGATATGAATTAGGTTGTGCCTTACTCACTCCCACTTCCTTGCTAGATGAGCATCGAGACTGATCAAGTGGTCTCTCATTTACCTTTTTGGAACCAAGACCTCAACCACACTTCCACTAAGTGTATTGACAACACCTTAATTTATGGTGATGAAAATCATTTATTGAGGATTTATAAACTTGCAGGTACATTTGGCATCCCGTATGTGTAATTTCGTCACTTTAGCGATATTAATATACATTCTGAAGATCAATTATTCATTTTCACTTCACATTGAAGTATGAGAATCAATATGACACAAAGTGGAAACACACCACGAACATTTTTGTTTCTAGAATTGTAAAGAGGAATAGCAGCAAGGATTGCATTTGATGACACACCACAAAAATATACAATTTAAAGATGATGAATATTCTTAACCTTTGGTTTTTGTTCTAGTTCCATGAAATATTGGCATTCTTAAAAGTTTGTTCTTTTATCCTTTTTGAAAAATCAAACTCTAAAGTTTCAGATTCTTTAGTATTACACAATTAGCTAAGACTGGGTCTTATGGATATGCCCAAGCTCTTCCCAAAGAAAAAACCCGTGGATGAAACCCCTTCTTCGCGCTAGCCTTCCCTGGTGTTTGGGAATCCCAGCGGGAAGACTCCGGAGACGGGCAATGGTTAACCATTCTCAAAATATACAAAACGGAAAGCCATCAACCGTTCTACATAAAAAAACGGGTCAATGGTTATCCGTTACCTTGGAACGGATACTCATTACCCGTTTTTGGCTTCCATAGAACGGATAATGAATGCATGTTTCTTGACCTTTTTTGTTTACACTCCGTTGACACTCATTTTCAGTTTTAGTGTTATTAACCAAATATTCAAATATTATCGACACTCTCTTTTCACTGGATCGGTAGAGAGTTCCGAGATTTTTTGTAGTACGAATTTTTTTCGTAGTGTTGGATCTACGTGTCGAACGTGCATCGTGCTCACCAAAACTTAATATACCAATCTTTTTAATGGATTGTAGTGTACACATTAAGTCGATTTGTCGTATTTAGATCGATAATTGTAAATATAAGTGAGAAAGATGTGTAAACAAGTTCATTTTATTCAGATACTTTAACAACGTAGCACAGTTAATCTAAATTTATGGAAATTAAACCTAGCTCACTATCGCAGGAAACACGATTGCACTTAGCCCGTGCAATAAGCCTTTAAACCGTTCGGTTTCCCTAACGGCCGAGTGTAGTCTCAGGAGGGTTTGCCACAGATGTACCTACAAAACCTGTACTGCCAACGCAACTGAACTAATCTTCATCACCATCTTCACTAGATTCACGGCATAACACCTCGGGATCATACTCCTCGGGCAACCTATGCTTCAGGAGTAAATAACATTCGTATAATTGGAATGCTTTACCGGTTGCGGCTTCGTATCTATATTGCGACTCCATTTCCTATAATAAACAACCAAATATTAATTAGTGTTTTATTAAAATAGTGTTTAAACAACGCAGATGTTAAAATGTAAAACACTCACACATTGATCCCTAGTCCAACCAGAAGGGATGTTTCTCACAAGTGAAACCACAAAGCTTAGGTATAACTTAACCTCTCTCTTAATATTTGTAACCCTATTTTGTACAACTCTAGTTGTTCTATGGTGTGGGTTTCCATTCCTAACTGTCAAATATAGAACCACCAAGTCCCATAAATTGACCCCTGAAACAATGTTTCTTGTTTCTCCTTCGGAGACAAAGACATTAACTTAAGACTGGATGATAGCTGCATTTTCAGCAGGAGTGAATCTGGCGACCATGACTTCTAAAAGAATAAAATAAGATGTATATAATAAAGGAGAAAATATATTCCGTAAAGAAGATGTTGATAATTTGGTTGAGTTTTTTTGGTAGAGAGCAACATTATTTATACGGCATTTAGGGTCTGATGGCTAGAGTTATTTTTCAAATAAATTTATTGATATTTATGGTCTAGTGAAGTCACTTTTGTTACTGATGGCATTTGTCGGTCGAGTTTTCTTATCACCCTTTGTGTTTGGTTTCGTCATATCACTCATTAATTTATTACACTATTGGTGATCATGTAGTTGAGTTTACGTATCAATGTATTTGTTTTCTTTCAACATATCACATGGCATCTTTTATTTAAATGTAAATCTATTCCTGACTTTATTTGTTATTCATTTAAATGCATTATTACGAGTCTTCTAGTCAAGTGCAACTAGAGTTATTTTTTTGGATTTTTTTAATATTCGTTTTGTCATAATGTATTTGGACGACTACTTTTCAAATAAAATACATGTTCCTGTCCTTTTTGTGGAATCATTCTGCCTGCATTATTTACGACTCTTCAAATCAATGTCTTATTTTGATGAGTTTTCATATTGATGTGTGTCCTGTAGTCTTAATTGTATTATTCTATAATTTACTATGTTGTTTTTATTTTGGCATGCAGTCCTGATGGTAAGATGTTATACTTTTCTATAAAATCCCTTAAAATGGGTCCCATTGAGCAAACTCTCATTCCATAGCCAATAAGATCAACCAATAAGTTTTTAAGAAGATATTCGTGATGCGGTTTTGTAATGAAGAAGATGTCGGTGTTGTGGAAGCATGGAGTTTAGAAACAAAACGAGTCACGATCCCTGGAGAAGAAAATCAATCAACCGAGTTTTGGAACCTTTTTTTTCAAAATTATGAAGATATTACCGGAAACGATAATGGAAGAACAAAAAACTCAGTAAAAAATATATTCAACCTAATCAATACTGAAATCCAAACCTTTGTTATAATTCTGTTTGATGTCAACTTGAAGCATGCATCATTGTCATATGAAGTTCGAGTAAGTATATTATAATAACCATAAAGAAGTTGATTATCTATATAGTCTTATGTTTTAGTTTCAATTATTATGTTAATGTTTTTTGTTTCTTTTTTTAGAAAATGAAAGATCGAATAGAGTACCGTGAAGACACAAAGAAACCTTTTAAATTTGATGCATTGTATGAGCAATTGTAAGACGTTGTACCTGGCTATAATCTTGAATAAATATTTAAGTGTCAACATGTTTTTAAATAAGCAGGCTAGTTATATTGAAACAGCGTACACAAGATTAAACTAAAAAATATTACATTAAAGTGAAGCACAACTAATTAACCAGAAATTAAAAACACAACTAATTAACTAATAACCAAGATGACTAATTAACTAATTACGAGGATCGTATCCAAACCATATGCATATTTCCTGCTGCATCTTAGATATTGCATATTTCTTCCATTCAGGAGTGTTTCGACATCTATTAATAATATTTCCATATTGTTAGAGCATTGATCGGTTGAACCCACTAGCGTTGGTATGTCAAGTTAGTTTTCAATTTTAGTTTCCAAAATGCATTCTTGATTTAGTATACTAAAGATAGTTTCGGACTAGATTAAGTCTAAGAAGTAGAATCGAAGCTATCCTTGAAGGATGAAGTTTGAAGACTACAAGAAGACATCAACAAGGACTTCATCAACAAAGGTATGTGGTAATTGATTTCATTTGGATTCTTGTTCAATTCTACCTTTCTAATCTATCGAAACAAATGCTCACTCTATGGAACAATTCCTATGACGGTAAATGTACATTTATGTATATATACTCGAGGTTATTTGAGCCATGACTTTTTTGACAATAACCTTTATCCCTGGAAAGGTTCTCATGTTATAGTGAATGAGCTTACGAATTCAACGAGCCAAGAATCACTCAATTCCGAGTTATAACAATGAAGTTATGAGTGATTTATTAAAGTAACAATTATAAGTGTTGCTGTAATTGTTACAGTTCATTAGTAGGAAACAATCCACGAACTGTTTGTAATGGTTCACGGACTTGAGCCCAATTACATGACTAGAAACCATTTTTGGTCAAGTTTTTGATGTTTCCTTATCTAGGCAAGATAGTTATTACTCAAAACATATTTGATTACCATATTAAAGTGTTTGTGATTCCTTCCTAAGATAAATTGTGATTTACTCACATCAATACAATATTTGCTATATTAATTATTTATTTAATTATTTTGGCAAGAGTTGTAACTTAAGAAAGACTCCCAAAATTAGGAGAGTCTTGAAAAAGGAAAATAGCTTTGCTTATATTTCAAGCTACCTTGTTCACTATAAATAAAGGGTTCGTGAGTGCTACACGTTTTTTACCCCCTTTGGACAATTGGTGTAAGCTTCATAAGGTTGTTTTCCATGTCTTCTGTTCTTCATGAACAAGAGTGAGATAAAAGTCTTTGTATTGGGGATCGCAAAACCGAGTTGGATTTGATCTTCGTGATTGATCATACAACTTGTAATCTAGGTTTTTCACCTCTTGTCTATTCTAAGGTTTTCTCTTCTGATATAAAACCATTCAAGAGTTGTTGATCATAAACCCTAGGTTTTGATAGATTTCAGTTTCCGATCGTATACCAACACTTGTTAGTCGAAATCGGAAGCTAGAAAGAAAACTTCGATTAAGGTATCTCGTAAAAATCCTTCAGAAGTTTTAAATAAGATATCTCTAGATTTATTATAGTTGTTCTTGTTGTAGAATCATTAGGTTTCTCTTCCTATTTTTGAAGAGTATAATAAACCCTAATCTACAAGTTTGTATTGATATTACTTTTACCTAGTAATTTTTTTTTATCAAAACAAACACAAGATTTCCAAAACCTTGATTTACATCTAAAGGGAAATCGATTTGGTGTTTTGTGAAAACAAAAGATCGAAAAGTATCAACCGCATTGTTGTATCTTCTGAAGAGAACTTTGTTCTGCCAGAAGATTTTCGGGAATAACTTCTAAAGAGAATCTCTGTTCTACTTGAAGTTATACGAGAAGAATTCCTAAAGAGAATCGGTGTTCTGCTAGGAGTTCTATAAATGCTTGAATACATCTGAAGCAAGTATTACATCTAGTCCGAATAGGTAGTAGGAAATTGGTGTAACAGCTTATAATCGGTGTGTGTTTATTATGGACTAGGTCTCGGGGTTTTTCTGCATTTGCGGTTTCCTCGTTAACAAAATTTTTGGTGTCTGTGTTATTTCTTTTCCGCATTATATTGTTTATCTTTATAATTGAAATATCACAGGTTGTGCGTTAATCAATCATTATTGATAAATCCGACCTTGTTTATTGGATAGGATTTTGATTGATCTTGGATATTGGTCTTTGGTACCATCCAAGTATTTCTCACATCAATCAGGCTCATAGATTTCTATCTGTTTGATTTGCTGATTGATTTGAGAAAAACAAATAAACTCTTTAGTATTATTCTTTGATTGATTTTTCACCCTCGGAATATTATTGAGGTTTAGTCCATACAGATTGCCAAATGAAATATTGGGTGTGGTTGTTAGACCCCCGCTTTTTCACATATCTTTGTGCCTAATGGCCCTTTCTTCTTTCTGGGATTTCTTCTCTCTTGCCAAGGTATCCCTTGCCCCCTGTTCAACTAACTGGCGCATCATCTCATTTTCAGCTAACTCCTCTTCATGTTTGACTGCATCATTTTTCTCAAAATAATTAATCATGTTGCTCCAGCCTCATTCTGCAACTTTAGCCATGGAATTTTCCATCTTAGACTTATCTTTACTAGGTCCCCTCGGTTTATCTTTCGCAAAAAAAAAAAACGTGTTTTTGTTTGTGTTTCTGTTTGTGTATCTGTACCATCACCATCTTCAGTTTCTGATAAAAGCATAGGACTCGAGGTAGACTGACTAGGTTCAACATGATGGTTCCTTAAATTCTCCGGGTCACAACCTTCCACATGGTCCCTCAATACTTCGAAAACTATGTCATGTTTCCAAGGTTTTCTGCCCCTTTCTTCAACAAATTTTACTCTTGATTCTATGTACTGCAACCATATTTTTGGAAAGTGTCAATGACATAAACTTATGAATTAATAAACATGTGAATTAATATACACATATGAATTAATATAAAAAAATAATAAGAATATTTTTATGACTGAACTTACTATTTGTTCATTAGTCCATCCACTCGACGGGTTCCTCAGATAAGCCGCTACAATTCCTGCAAATCTTCTACAATAGGTTTTGAGGGCGCTCATTCTGTTTTGAAGAGCTTTATGAGTCCGGTTTGTACGTGTGCCAAAAGTGCAATGGTATTCCGGTTCAATTTCATCCCAGAAAGTTTCGGATTCTTGATACCTCCCAACCATTGAATCGGAACGAAACATTACATAAGCTTTTGTTATCGCCAGATCTTCTGCTCGTATAAAATTAACCATTTTTTTTTGAACAAGTAAAATGAATAAATCAAAACAAATAAAATAATTGCACAGATATATAGGATTCTGAAGTGATTTTCACTGGATTGGAGTAATATGATTCTTAGATTTGGATTGGGGTGAATTTTAGTTACCAAAAATCGAATATATATAACATGTTTTCAAAAATTACCCGTTGTAGTATAACGGGAGATGATTAACCATTTCTAAATTTGGGCCACTAGATAAGTATTACCGTTGAAGATCTAACGGCTGTTAAATAAAATGGACAACGGCTAACCGTTAAACGGTTGATCGTTGCCCGTTCTTGTTTGTCTGACATTGGATCTTTAACGATTCTATTCATCTAACGGTAAAAAAAACGGCTAATGATTATCCGTTATTTTGGAACATTCAAATTTTAGCCACTCTCTATATATATAATACCACGTTTGTTCAGAAACACAGACATAAATTTCCAACATCTTAATTTTACCCAAATTTTTTCATATTTGTTTGGTTTATATTTTGTTATTCCGTGGAGAAAAAAATGGTTAATTTTAGTGAACATGAAGATATTCAACTCGTCAGAAGCTTTACCACCGTAGTTGAGCGGCCCTTTTTTTTAATATGGCTATACAAACTCTATGGAACAATGTTTCGGTTTCATTCCACAACGGGTGTAAACCAAAGAACCACAAAATCTCTTCAGTGCCGCCTAAGTATGCTCAAGAGTAATTGCAGGGTTTTCAGGATTTGTCTATGCGAATCGAATAATAACGTTAAGGAAGCAAAAATTGCGTATTCTGATCTAGGAAGGGGCACATTTCGTCTCTTAAGCGTTAACAAGATATTTGGACCGCATTTGATAATCAATCCCGAACATATCTTATAATCTACCAAATTATTCGAAGAATATAATATGCTTATTTTATACATTATCTGAATGTTGTGTGTTTCCTTTTGCTATTCAGTTACTTGTCTAATTAATGTAATGTTCATTTACTACCTTAAGCAGATGTTGTGTTTTTCTTTTTTTCAATTAAATAAAAATTATTTTTAGTAACCATGTTTCACCGCTTACGTAAAAAAAAAGTAGATATTATAAAATCATTGTCCACCAGCAAAAATAACTTTATCTGGGTCGTAATGGTCTTGATCAACATCCACCTCGTCCGTGTCTTCTCCCGAATCCAACTCGTTGTCTATCACATCTCCAGGCATGTCACCATCTCTTAGACCTTGACCGTGTCGTTTCCATATATGACTTGTAAGATCGGTACGGAGTCTCTCTTGAAGAACTGGGTTTTTTAATGCCTCGCTCGTCTGCCTCAATGTTCCAACTATATGTGCATGAGGTGGATCCGGCACATATTTCCACAACGAGTCACGATGTTCATCATGTGCAACCATATTATGTAATATCAAGTAGGTTATCATGATCGATTTCATATCTTGCTTCTCCCAGTAGTTACATCTGTGGTAAAGGATCCTAAGTTTACTTTGTAGTGTCCCAGTGCTCGTTCCACATCTTTCCTCTTAGCCATTTGATATTTGTTAAACAACTTGAGAATTGGGATACCACCGGGTGCACCGTATGCTTGGACTAACACAGAGTAGCTTTTATAAATTCCATCTACTAGATAATACCCCTGTGTGTACTGGTTCCCATTGATAGTAAAATGACAAGGAGGTGCAATACCATTGAGATTGTCATCAAACAAATTAAAAGACTTCAAAATATTAAGATCATTGTTTGATCCATCCACTCCAAAATAACCATACAAAAACCACCTATCGTATGAAGCAGCCGCCTCAAGAAGACAAGTGGGATAACTTTTATGGCATGTGTGTGTTCCCGCCTCGTCCATTGGACAAACCCTCTGACCCCAATGCATACAGTCTAGGCTACTAAGCATTCCTGGGAACCCTCGAGCTACGTTCTCCTTTATCAGCACTTGGTATCATTCATAGTGGGACGTCTCATGTATTCCGCATTAAACCCAAACATAATTGCATCACAAAACTTCTTTATATAATAGTAAATAGTAGAAGCAGCCATACATGTATAGTCATCCATGCTATCAGGTGGGATACCTTTACAAAGACACTTCATAACGGCATATATTTCCATGTGTGGGCTATGACCTGGAATTCTTGCAGCATCTTTTCTTTGTCGAAAGTCTGGGTCAACCTCACAAATTTTATGCAAAATTCTTAAAAAAATTGGCTGATACATACCTAAACGGACATGGAACTTTTCCGGTCCCCAAGTGCAACCATCATTGAAATAATCCTGAATCATCCTTGCATTCGCTTTGGCACGACTTCTATTGATTGATTCTCTCTGCGTCACTTGAGTTAGAACCGGTTGATGCAAATTTTGAGTATTTTGCACCATAAACTGATATAGCATGAGAAGATTTTGATTTGTATCTTCTTGATCAGAATTATCGCCAAGACGAAGCCCGTATTTCATTAACATATATCTCCTTAAAGACATGCTTCAATTAACAACAACATCGGAGTAGCAATGAAATAGTGGCAAAGTGCATCACTAACAAATTTGACACTGGAATTACACAATAACAAAATTTACAACCAACAACGTTTGCAATTGAATTCCAACAAAAGTGCAGCATATTATGATCATGATAATATCTTTATCTTCTAAATTACCAAGAGAATTAGAAATGCAATATAAGTTATCTCTTTTTCAAACATAACAAATGATATAACTTGCAATTAAGATATGAATCCCTAAAATAACAATGTTAAACAAATTAAAGTCTACACAAAGCAGTTACTTGGATTCAATTTTTGTTTTTCATCACCAAATCTATAAAAAAAACATTTCAATTGAAAATAAAAATAAAAACTAGGGTTTAAGGTTTCATTGGATTACCTTTGATTATTGAGATGATTAACCTCTTCAAAAAGTAGTCCAACTTGCAATTTATACCTTCTTCAACAAACCCAATATGAGAAAGTGTGCAGGTGATGATTCTTTGCTTAACTAATTTCTCCTGTGTGAAGAAAAAAAATTTGTGGAAGAACAAATGAAATGTGGTCGAGTTCTCTGGATGTTTTGAGGCTAAATATGAAAACGGGCAATGGTTAGCCAGTTCAACTGGGGTGGACTGGTCAAGGTAAGGATAACGGGTAATGAGTGACCGTTTATTCAAAAAAAAGCGATGACTACCCATTTTGAAGGGAACGGTTGTTGGCTTACCGTTTTTTTTTTGCTTGGAATGGCTAGCCATTAACCGTCCCTTGATTTCTCAGGGAATTACCGTTAGAGCTAGGCCCTTCCCAGGATGGTGTGTAAAGGCATATGGAAAGAGGTTGGGCATCTCCATAATGGATTGTACTTATAAGACGAACAAGTACGAGATGCCATTGTTGAATATTGTTGGGCGTACTTCGACGCAGTCACCGTTTACCGTGGCGTTTTGTTTCTTAAGAGACGAGCAAGAACCTAGTTACATTTGCGCACTACAACAAGTTAAGGCAATCTTCCGAGGTGATGATATTCCCTGGGTTATAGTCACCGACAATGAAGTCGCATTGATGAATGCAATAGAGGTAGTGTTTCCATTAGCACACAATATGCTTTGTACATTCCATATATGGTGAAATTTGATAAATAGGTGCAAGCCAATAATTTGTCCACCCAAGAAAAAAGGATATGAAGAGATTAATATGCTACCGGAACATGAACGAGCGGATGCAAAAGAGGAAGTTGAAAAACAATACGATCTAAATTACGCTAAATGGGTTGCTTTCAACGGTGAATGGGAATCATTGTGTTGGTCTCTTACCTAGGAAGAGTATCATCTAAATCTTGCGGAGTTTATCGCCCATTGGGATACTCCCGATTCTCCCGATGTTGTATCGTATGTTCTTCGCCAATGGTTGGAACCACACAAAGAGAGGTTTGTTAATGCCTATACCAACCAATATAAACACTTGGGAAATCAAGCAACAAGTTTAGTAGAGTCGGCTCACCATCGGTTGAAGAAGAATCTCTTTGGATGTGTTGATAATTTCGTAACCGTGTGGAATGCTATGGAAAATTACTTCAAGCGCGACATTGATAGAATTAAAGAGAAGTTCCAAAAAATCCGTATATTCAAAACGACCGGAAAATATGCCGACCACCCATTGTTCAAGGGAATCCATTACGAAGTATCTCGCCAATGTATGAAGTTGTTGATTATAGAAGTCGAGTTGATTGTTAAGTGGGAAACCAAGAGGGATGAGGTGTGTGTATGTAACATGAAGAAGTCTATGGGTCTCCCTTGTCGCCATATGATAATCAACTACGAGCATGGAGTAATCCATTTAAGCGACATTGATCCATATTGGAAGCATCTAAGTTTCATCCCTCCTCCAAAGGGAGAAGAAGCCGGAGAGGAGTTTGGTGATAACGAAATGGGTAGAACCGTACTAGAGATGTATCGTGGCATGAACAAGCTCCAAAAACAAATATTTTGGGATTACATGAGGAAAATCATATATCCACAAACTTCGGAGAATGTTTATGAACCGTCAAAAAGCAAACGCAAAGGTAGGCCAACAAAAAAAGAAACTAAAAAACAACTAAGAGAATATGCAAAGGTGTTACGTAAGAAGAAAAGTGAGCAAACCCCATTTACTAGAGATCCTTCGGCCCATGAGTATACCGCGGAAATGTACTTGGAGCAAACCAAGAAACGGGGTAGGAGTATTGAGGAGAAAGGCGAAACAAGTGAGCGAGATTTGAATAAAAAAGGTGCGATGTGTCCATCACAACCAAGCCAACCATGTTCCGGCGACGTGAAGCTTAAGTCTCCAATTTTCCCTATCCAACCATCTTCCCTATACGTGAAGCTTGAGGCTCCAAATAAAGACTATTTGAATGAGCTACCTCTATACATTAGAGAATACGTTATATCCACAGATGACGTTCCTCCGGATGGTAATTGTGGTTTTCATGTTGTCAATCAACAACTTGGGCCTTTCTTCGAAGGTGCCAAGCTAAATAATGGGTGTGCAATCACTCATATAAGGCAAAGGTTGTTGTCCAAACTAAAGGAGAATCCGGCATTTTACAATACAATGTTGTGCGATGGGGTGGGTAGTCTCAATGAGCAATTTGTTAAGTATCAACGTCGTCTTCATGGGGGCCATTCGATCACAACGGATTATGGATGAGCATACCGATATGTGGACACTTAATCGCCGAGGCATTTAATTGTGTGGTTCATTATTTCTCAAAGTATGCTAGTTTCACCTTCACCCCGAAAACAACCGTATGTGTCGAGCAACTCAAACGAAGGAGATGTGTGATGGCATTGACTAACAACAACCACTTTATAGGCCTTCGTTTAAAACCCGATTGTCCACTGCCTCCAATATCCGGAAACTATTATTGGCCTGCATTTAACTCCGTTATAATATTGGGTTGGTGTATTATGTATGAGCATAACATGGAGATGTGGAAAGCTTTGAAGAAATCGGACGAAATTGTACATGAAGGTCAAATTTCACTTGAGGATGATTAAATGACACATGTAATGGAACTAAGTATGCTTATCAATCTAATACTATGTTTTTTGAAGTGTGGTATTCATTATCGAGTTAATGTTAATATTTTATTAAGTTGACAGATAATAGTTCGGTAAACACATATGATTATTGAGATTGCCGAACTTAAGTTCGGCAACCTGCGCAAATATTTCAGGTTGCCGAACACCTGTTTTGTGTCAGATATAGAACATTGTAATTTTAAAATTCAAAGTTCGGTTAGAAAATAAATATTTGCGAGCCAACCGAACTACAAAATTCGGTTACATGGTAAATAATGAGGTAACCGAACTTTTATTTGAAGGCTCAATCACAAACTGAACATATATATGATATACAAACCACTCTAAAACAAACCTAAGAGTGTAGTTCTGTGATTTCTGCATCAAGAGAATGACTTTTCCAACTTGTGCAAAAGCAAAATTTTGAGTCTCCAGAAACAGGTTCGGCAACCAGTGATATTATACTTTGCTAACCGAACTAGAAAGTTCGGTTACAAGGTAAAAATTGAGGTAACCGAACTTTTTACCTGAAGTCTCAGTCACAAACTGGTAGGATCTAGTTGTTTTATTTGAGTCTTTAGAGAAGAGTTCGGCAACCAGTGAAAATGTTTCTAGGTAACCGAACTCTGTCTTCGGCAACCTGGTAGGATTTAGCTGTTCTCCGAAAAAACAGTTCGGTGACCATTAATTAGTCACAGGTTACCGAACTTTAAGTTCGGTTATCTGTGTTAAAATTTCAGGTTGTCGAAAAACATCCTGTATTGAAAATTTCATCCATATAAAATTGAAAACACAAACCCAATTAAAATTAAAAACACAAACAAGGTTCTAAAACAAATATAAAAGTTGTTATACATACCAAACTATGAAATCCTTAACTAATTGTTTAAAACACACAAACATACGAAATTAAACCATACGAAATCCATAACTAAGATGTTTTTTGAAACTAAAACCATACGAAATCACTAACGACCACCACGACGAACCCTTTTACCACTTCCTTGTTTACCACGAGTTTTAGGTTGAACTTCCTCATCACTTGGGGTTTCATCTACTCGACCGGTTTCCTCCAAGGCGCGACTTGAACATTATCCTTGTTGTCGACCCCTCTTCAATTGCTTAGACCTACTTAGCTCCATCATTCTTCTAGTTATAAGACCCTCCTACTCGCCGTAGTAGTAGGTTTGTTCCTTAGTCGACATCGGCTCTCCACTACGCCATCCATTTCTTCAACAATTTCGTACCCTTCTTCACCTGATTCCAATTTAAAGCATAAGTAAATATATTTTCAATACTTTCAAACAACAAGGAAGTATAAGAGAAGACATTTTCTTACCACATTATCCCATAACATTTTTGCTTCTTCTCCACAAATAGGCATCTCCTTCTGAGCTCTCTTAGCCTCCCTCTCCTTTCCCTTCGCCTTCGCCTTATCAGTCTTAGCTTGTTGTTCTCTATTTATCACAAAAGGATGACTAATTTCTTGATAAAACTCCATATAATCTTCATCACATGCATTTACATCTCCACCACAAGGTACACAATCACCTAAAGGTAAGTAGTAGTTACGAAGTGCATTCCAATGTCCTACCGTAGGAGTTGGTTCATGTTTTGGAACAAAATATTTCTCGGTGTTCTTTGTTCCTTGAACCACCAAATTGAAATTTTCATTCACCACGTCGGGATCCATTTGGACACAATAAAGTTGTCTTAGTATTCTCCTTGGATTATATACTGCGTAGCCATTAGGATACCAAATTGGTCCATAGTAAGCCGAGACGGTAGAGAAACCATTCAGATCTTCTTCATCTACAGGGACATCATCGGGTACGGCGTATGGGTGAAATACCACATCGTTCACCGTAAGTTTATCCCATTTCTCCCTCAACGAAGTCAACTGCTCTACTTTAGACTTCTTTTGTGTGTCCAAAAACAACCATTTTCCTGCTGTAGGTTCGTCAAAGGGATAAGGTGTCTTTTCCCTAGCCAATCCCAATGAAGGGAAGTGGTCATAAATCCAAACCTATGCGAAAATACGAAAATATTAACCACATACATGAAAATTGATTTGGAAGCAGAAAATTTAGGCGAAAAATTTGCTAACTAACAATGTAAAAGATCACCTGAATAAGAGTTAAGTAACCTCCAATTTGAGTTGTATTAATCCTCGACTCTTTGGTCATCTCTCCTAGAACAAAAGCAAGCACCCCAGTGTCCCAAGAGTATTTGTTAATCTCATCGAGATTCTCCAAAAGCTGTAGATAATGTGCATCCACCCTATTTCCAGAAGTGTCGGGGAAAATGACGGTTCCTAGATGATATAACCAATAAGCGGTGACATGATGCCTAAGGGTCTCCTGGTCCATCACCAACTTTCCTTTCTCCCCCTTCTTTCTTGTCCCTCCAAATGCTTCCTTCAACCTTACCAACTTGTATTTCTTCACCATCTTCTTCAATGCTCCATTTACCTCTCTTGGATTATACTCATCGACACGTTTAGGGGACCTCACAGAACGTCTAAACTCACATTGAGCCTTTCTTGCATCCCATCCTAGATATTTTAGAGACAATTCTTCAAGAGCTTCATAATGCATCGAGGGGTTGTAGCCTTCTCGAAGACATTTACCTTCCACTGGTAAGCCGGTGATTCTCGAGCAATCATCGGGAGTAATTCCCATCTCGCCAAATGGAAGATGCATTGTATATGTCTCGGCATAATACCTCTCGAGAAATGCCGATACAACAACAACGTCGAAATCCACATGTGCGTACTCAATAGCTCTCCATAACACACATTCTTTAACCTTCGCTTGAAACTCGTCACACTCCAAAGAAATATCCCAATTGGACGCCTTTTGACGACGAATAAGACGAACTGCATCATTATGATCCTACGAAAATAACATAACACTATTAATACTTGACGAAACATGTCCCAAAAAAAAAATCGTTTTGTTAGTTAAGAATGAACTTAAAGAATACCTTTGTCGCATAGATCTTCGCAGCCCATGAGTGTTTGTATCCAAACAATGTGGCCCCTCTATCATTTGGAGTACCATAAGTTGGGTTCACTGGTGGCATATTATCAGGGGGAATGTGTGAGTATCTATCACAAGGCGGCTTCGGCTTTTTTTTCTCTTTAACAGGAACAATTTCTTGCTCTTCTTCCTCTTCCTCCCCTTCTTCCTCTTCCTCCTCTTCATCCTCTCTCTCCTCTTCTTCCTCTTCATCCTCTCCCTCCTCTTCTTCCTCATCCTTCTCTTCCTCTTGTCCTTCTCCTTCTTTGCCCTGTCCTTGTTCTTCTTCCTCTACATTTTCAACGTGTTCTCTATGTGGTTCAACCTCTTCATTTCCTTGCTCTTCATTTCCTTGCTCTTCTTCATCATCATTCTCTTCTTCAATAACATTATCAATTGTATTCTCCATCACCTCTTGATTGACTTCCTGTAACGATCCCCCTCCATGTTTAGCATATTTAGTACCACGGTTTCGGAAATCCAAATGTATTCTACCTCGAGGGGTGGGAGTTCTCAAATCTTCGGCTAGGTGGGGATTATATTTTTTTTCCTTTGTTCCTAATGAATGAAAACCACATTATTAGCTAATCAGAATATTGTCTTATCAAATAAAATTGAACATGGGATTACATCAAACACAAAATGTTAACAGACTAAAGTTCGGTTATCTGGTATAAGTTGCGAAGTCACCGAACTACAAGTTTAGTGTTGACAGATCAAAGTTCGGTTACCACATAGAAACTGCGAAGTAACCGAACTATATTTTTTCAAAGTTCGGTTACCTATATAAATTTATCGACTAAACCGAACTCAAAATTTTCATATAAAGAAGGAGTTCGGTTACGTTTTTTTTTTTGAGCTTACCGAACTACATAGTTCGGTTACCTAAAAATTCCTAGTTGACCGAACTGTTCTTCATATTGAAAGTTCGGTTACCAAAATCTAAGGTTTTCAAAATTTCTCCTAGCCGAAATCTATACTGTAACGACCATTTTCAATGGTTTTTGATGATTTCTAATCGATTTCTTCAACAAAAAACGATTCAAAGGAATGGGTATGAAGGAAATTACCTGCGGATTTTCATTTTAATCGAATCGGACTTCTTGGTTGATGTTGGATGCTTGAATTCGTCTCCCAACTTTGCTTGAAGTTGTTTATCAACTTCAAATTGATTTGGGAGATTCGCTATATTAGCCAGACCCGGACTCAATCCTGGAATTCTTGGTGTCTGCTTAGAACGCATTGTTTATAAAAATTGATTAATCGACGATGAATTTTTTTCGAATCAACGATTAACGTTGATGTATACGAAGAAGAGGAGAAGAAGATGAAGAAGAAGAATAAAAAAAAAGGGTTTTGAAACTGATTTTAGGTTTTAATTTAGGGGGTTAGATTAGTGGGTAGTGGTTAAATTAGTGAGTTATTAGGATTAGTTATAACCTTAATTAGGATAAGGGAAGATTAGTCTTCCCTAATCTTTTAGGACACCGCTTAAAATTTAGGGTGGACATTAATATAAGAAAGTAGTCCCCACCTTTTTGGGTAGTCCCCAAAACATCATTCATTTCTAAGAGGTAAGAGGAGATACACGTCCAATCCATTATCCATGTGAGTTGTAACACCTCTCACTCTCCCTAAGGCCCAAACTTCGGATCCTAACGGTCCAAATCAGGGGAATTGAGTGACCCATAGTGAACAAATTATTGCTCTTTTATATAGAATTTTTTTACTTGGGATTTTTTTGGGCACGATTGTGGTGTACGTCACAGCAAATGATTGCTCATGAAAACATATGCAAGCAGGTTGAGAAATATGTGTAGCTAAAATGTTGTGCTTTGTTCCATGAAAGACAACTACTACGAAATTGGAGAAGCCACTTGCTTATTCGGTTCGCGTAAAGCCGTAAGTGCAGATGTGTTTATGGGGCATTAAATGCCGGAAATTTACTACCATACGTATACAAGTTATTTGTATTGGAATGACTACTTAACAGACGAATTTGGATCTCCAACGGACGCTAATATTGACAATTAGATCAAAATCTTGCTTATGAAGATAGGAATGGAGTACTTAAAGTAAGACTAAAGACTAGACTACATATATAACTCTTTCAAATCATTCATGTTCTTGTTATTATAAATAACAACAATGATGCTATGATTCTTTTCGATATTTCTTTCTGTCTCTTTTAATTGATTAAAGCTGACTTTAACTACAGGAAAAAAGAGAAAAGCAACTAGAAATCAAATTCTCTAGCTTGCCCGTCATCAAAAGCAAGAATATAGATTCCAAGGTTCTTAATTAGATATATGGCATATTAGTGCAGTCTCAAGATCGACTCTAATTAAAGTTAGCAAACTAAGATAATGTATTATAGGATGTTAATCAAGCAAATCATCCTCATTTTCAACATATTTAACTACTTTTACGAAATCATTATCAATACTTAATGGTATTGCTTAAAATTTAAGCGTCTACACTCATCGTCATATAATCCTTCGTCTGTTTAACCGTCATATGTAGCACTGTATTGTTACCATTTGGGGTCCTAGCTTTTTGAGGCTCCAAAAGAAAACAGAGGGGATGAGAATGTTTCATAACTTTCCATACAAAAAAATAAAAGAGAATATTTATGTGTAAAGTGACTATGGAAGAAAATATCTCGGATGTATAACTTTTGGAAGGTATACTAGATTTTTTTTTCTTTTTTCTTTTCTTTTTCTGTCTCTCTCTATAGAAGGGAAAGAAAAAATAATTAAATAAAAGGATATTGTCTTGAATTCAAGACGAGATACAGTAAGGGGGTTGGGGTTTGGAGGAGAACCACCACATATTAGAGTGGTGGGACAAAGCATACTTAGCTAGAGTATGGGCTACAACATTCCTATCTCTTTTGTTTAACATAAACTTAACCTCGGTAACTTTTCTTATTTGAGGTCTGATTTGGAAGATTAACTCGTGTAATCTCCATGGGATGTTAGCATTTTCCTCATTGAGCATCTTGAAAAAATTCTCGGCATCACTTTCAATAATTACTCTTCCCAGCCCAACTAGCACTGCAAAATCTGATGTTAATAACACAGCCCTTGTTTCGGTTTCAATAAGACTTAACACTTCATGAGATTTGGTTCAACATCCTTAGAATCTTATTTCGAAGTCTCTAGCCACAACTTCGCATCCAGCTTTGAAGTTATCGAAGGCAGCATCCACAATCAATTTGATCCAGATCTCTTCAGGTGGCTTCAATTCAGCCTTTCACTAGAATTAGTAGTTTGAATCTGAGTTTCTTCCTCCGGCAGCACATGCATAGAATAGTTATACCAAAACACATCTTCCTTGAGAATACTTTGGATTGGGTGACTTTTGCATTTGAAGACTTTATCATTTCTGTTTTTTCAAAGAGCCTACGTAATACATCGGCCTCTTTTGAACACCCCATAATTCCCCCTTTCAGCCATCCAACCTGCTGTGATTTGTTTGCAGGTGATATCGCTATAATTTTCAGTTATGCACCCAAGTGGAGAGCCAAATAAAGTAGTGATAGCCACATGACAGTGGAAAATTATGTGCTCAAGGTCTTCAATGGATGTATCGTATACTATGTATTCTTGATTCACACCTGTTATATGTTTCCTAAAGTCTTGAATATCGTTAAACCCTCATGCATCACTCTCCAGATGAATATTAGAAATTTGTGTGCTAGGTCTTTTATATTCCAAAAACTTTTCCAAGGGAATGTGTCATTACGAGCACTAGAAGAACTAGGTTGTTTATCTTTAAGAGTTTTTATAAATTATTTACATGATAACATACCATTTGGGCGAGGTTTCTATAGAATCTGGTCTTCAACATCTTCGTCAGTTTCTGGCAGGTAAGTATTTGGAATCTGAGTAGCGAAATAATCTTGGAATAGCTGAGTTATGACCTATTCATTCCATCTCGTGGGTTCCTGCAGAATTATGTCCGAAACCATACTTATGTTTCCCAGCGAAACATTATCTCTCAATTATGGCATGTTATGGAGATGATTGTTGAGCCATTGGTCTTTTGTGACATGTATTCTGTATCCTTTTCTAATACTCCGGATGCAGTTATCCTTTACATCTTCTCTGCAATCAATGATGGCTCTCCAAGTGGATGAGCTTCTTGAATTTTACGTGGCATCCCAGAAAGAAATGTCCCTGAAGTACTTGGCTTTCATAATAGCACCCGAAGCACAATCCCGTTCTTCAATAATCCTCCAGAACAACTTAGCAATTTGATCTCTGTTAAGATAAGTAAGAGATATTATTTCGATATTAAGGTCTTTGGGAGAAAATAAGTATCCATGTAATACGGTGGAATCAGCCTAAACACATGTTTTATCAACACCATCTCCCGGCATGATTAAGATGAATCCTTTTCTACCGAGAAAGTTTGTTGATGAACTTTTCTTCTAGGAAATCAAAAGAATTAACTCAATGAGTTGGCTTTAGAAGTTTAATACTTAAATATTTATCATTGATCTTCATCTTTTTACTCCCAGATTATCAGCAACAATATTTATTCTCTCAACTTAGACACTTTTACTAAATAAAATCGTCAATTTCTCAAGGTTTGCCTGCTAACCTGACCATCTCGCATACACAAATAAAATATCTTGAAGACTTTGAATAGTTCTATCATCAAGGGTGTCGAAGAAGAATATACCATCAGCGGACATGAGATGGGTTATAGATGGAGCCCACCTGTTGACTCTATAGTCATTGTAGATCCAGTTGGCTTCCATTTTTTTTACCAACCAAGATAATCCTGATCACACAGATTAAATAGGTAAGGTGAGCGAGGGCATCTCTGTCTTAGTCCTCTCCCACTCACAAAATGCCCCTTAGGGGTGCCATTTATAATGATAGAAAAGTATCCATGGTTACTAATAAGATTATAAGTGTCTCCAACAATGCCATAAGCTTGAAGACACTGACCTAAAAAGCTCCAAGAGACTCTGTCATAAGCTTTACTTATATCAATTTTAAGTGCAAAAGCACCTAGGACATAATTGGACTGATTCATTGAATGAATTAACTCCTTGGCCGTCAGGATAGGATTATCCTTCCCGGCACAAAGGAAGACTGAGATTTATCAACTAGACCATCAAGCATAAGCTTAAGCTTAAGTCTTTGAGCAATAATATTGGCTACAATCTTTTATAGACTATCAACTAGAAGGTATACTAGAAATAAGGACTATTTTCTGTATACTAGCAAGCTTATACATTTACTCGAAACATCGGGATGGAAAGTGATGCTGCACGCAGAGTCTGTATCGTTAGTTCAGTACAGAACTTCACCTCCCCATCATGTATTAATAATGTAGTACATACATTTATAACCATAGACGTGTTGAAGGTGGAATCTACTCGAAGATAATTATTGACATCATACATCGTCATGTTGAGCCTCCATAGGTAAGCTATATAATATCCTCACACACATTTCATTGGAGAAGATCTTAGAGGATTTAAACAACCCATGTCCTATTAAGAAGAAACATTCTCGATATCACTGTAGTACAGTGGTAAAACCATCATGTGATGATACCAGTGACCTGAGTCCAAACTCGTGAGCACCAAAAATTTTACCGATAGAAAAAAAATTACCAATAATTTTTTCTAGGAACAATTGTTTAAATAAAAAAAATCACCAAACAAAGCTTTTACAAATATATTAATTACATTCTAGGAAGCACGGATATTTCAAAACTATGACGTATCTGTATCGGTGCCATATCAGTATCGAATTGGGATCTGGAGAATCAGACACCCCATTTAAAGTATCCCCTTCTTTTAATTACGATAAGGTAGGAGATACCTTGGAACATCTCTCAGATTCTTTAGGAGGGATACTTCCTATAACTTGACATATTTTGATTTACAAAATCTATATCTCTAATTTTATATAAAAAACTAAATATTTATATATATTTGTACTTATCACCGCAATATCATATAATTATAAAAATATCTAATTTTATGAATTTTTTGATTATAAAGAGAGAAAACTTGGTAGTTATTTTATGGTGTTTCATCTCCAGTGTTATAAAATTTAACTTCTTAAGATTTCTTGGGCAACCATGTTCCTCGTATTGTACATAGAGTAACTGGAGCACCTATAATATTATTCATTCAGTAAAGAGAAATAATATTGAATCCCAACATGCTGAGGATCTAGTATTTGCTCATAGTAATATTTTTCTCCTTTCACGAAAAAGGAAAAGTTATACGAAAGGGAAAAGTAGAATGTGTGATATTGGTGGAGATGCATGTGATCTTGTTAGAGCATTGCTCGGTCGAACTCGCAAGCGATGCTATCTCAAGCTTGTTTGTCAAGTTTAGTTGATCATAACTATATACTTGATTTCTAGTCTACTTATAGCTATGTCTCGGATTATGATAGAATGTGTAGTTGAGCTTTAGACTTCACGGCGTTCATCGATTGAACATGAAGATCTACTGAGGAGAGATTCGAAGAACTTCATCAACAAAAGGTATGTAGGGACTAAAACTTATCTATCACTCAAAAGTTTATTCTTTTCTATCTTCTAATGAGACTAAGTCGGATAGCTATATAGACTTTTACATTATACACATTTGATATTTCGAGCTGAGTTTATCTCGCGTATCTATTTCTCGAAATATATGTTGGAAGCTTTTTGCTTTAACTATGTTCATCATTATTCTTGACGAGTTTAGTTGGAGACAATTTATTTGTTGGAAACTAAATATTAAAGTCAAAAGGTGATCATGTGAAAATTGCCTTGAAACATCTTACATGATTTGTGTGAGACAATCATTTAATGTCGACTTGGAAAGTTTCGTATTGATCATTCGATCACTTGAAAATTACTTGAAGCTAATGGTATGTGTGAGAAAGATATTGTCGTCTTCTAAGGATGTTTCAATGATTGAAATGGGAGTTTAGAACAATTGACCATGTCTGGATACAACACGGTATGCATACATAATATGCGAACTGTATTGTTATAATTCAGGTCCGGGAACCTTGTTTGCGTAACTAGTATGCGAACGGTTTCACCTAAGTTGGGTCCGAGACGGCTGTTTGCGTACCTGGTTTGCGAACGGATGGACAAGCCAAGGTCCGAAGCTGTTGTTCGCGTACCTGGTTTGCGAACATAGTGGTTAAGTTCTAAAATCGGTTAAGTATGATTCTCATACTCATGAACTAAAACATTTATGAATTAAGGAATGCAATCTTTTCAAACCATGGCTTAATATTTATGAATTGATTCTTGTATAAGTACTTTGTACGATTACGAATCAATCCGATTTTGTTTCAATTTGTTAATTTATATTTCTATGAGATAGTGAAAGATTGAACAAATCTATGCGAAACACAATTAGATTCATTTGATTATCTTTCCTGTTTGATTGATCATCATATTTTATCTAGAAGTGTTAGACGAATATGGTTAAGACAAAAGTGTTCATATAACTTTGGTAAACTGTTATTGAGCCAACTCAATATACACGTTTAGGTACGGTTACCCATATCTAAATGAAGGTATATTTCATTTGTGTGTAACAAGCTAAGACCATCTAACGGTGGAGATTAATTGCTTTATTATTAAGCAGACTTAGCTTGAATCTTAAATCAGGAGTTCATCTAACAGTGAATATTGAATGCTTTGTTACTAAGCTATCTTAGATTTGATTGTAAGCAACCCTGATTTGAAAAACTATATAAGGGAGAACTATAACAATTGGGAAACCTAATCGCGGCACTTTCCTGTGTCCTAGTTGCAGACTAGAGTCGATTCTCCTTTAACCTAGGTTTTTCCGAAACCATATTAGGTTAACGACTTGAAGACTTCATTTGGGATTCGTGAATCCAGATCCAACTATTTTCTCTGTAGTTGCATATTCTGATCTTACTTATTCTATCGTGTTGAGTACTATCTTCTCTAAGATTTGCTCGAGATTTATCTCCGATAGGTAAGATATAAAAATTAATCACAACAGTTCTTCGTCTCAGAATCTTGTGATTCTGCAATAACTTTTTCTGCTAATCAGTTGGGTTATTGTGAGGTGATTGATATTTCTAGGCTGCTCTTCGGGAGTATAAGACCGGATTATCAATTGGTTCCTATTCACCTTGATTTCTATCAAAAGACGGAACAAAAACCGAATAAAGAATAGACATATCTGTGGGAGACAGATTTTTTTATAAGTCTTCGACTTTGGGTCATAGCAACTCTTAGTTGTGGGTGAGATTATCTAAGGAAATCAAGTGCGTAGAATCCGGTGCGGTTCTAGAGGCGTAAGGAACGCGACTATACCTTAATCGGTGTGAGACTTTGTTAGGGCTCAACTACATTCCAGTCCGAAGTTAACTTGTAGTAGGCTAGTGTCTGTAGCGGCTTAATACAATGTGGTGTTAAAATCTGGACTAGGTCCCGGGATTTTTCTGCATTTGCGGTTTCCTTGTTAACAAAATTTCTGGTGTCGGTGTTATTTCTTTTCCGCATTATATTTGTTTATATAATTGAAATATCAATCAGTTGATAAATCCGACCTTGATTGTTGGATATAACTTGATTGACACTTGGACATTGGTCTTTGGTACCGTCTAAGTTATTTCTCATATCAATCAAGCTCACGGATTTTTATCTGTTTGATTTGATGATTGCATTGAGAAATAGAGATAAAGCTCTTTGATATATCTCTTGATTGATCTCGCTTTTAAGTTGGTGCTCTTGGAATTATATTGGAGTTTAGTCCATACTAATTTCCGAACGAATATTGGGTGTGGTTGTTATACCCCGCCTTTTCAGATCCACTTGATAGTGTGGGAGAACTTGAAGTTGCAAATCTTTTTACTTGACGAGCCAGAACTAGAAGAGGTGTTATTTGATAAAATCAATATCGAAGAGTAATGGGTGAGCGAGATATTGGATGGCTTTTATCTTCATATTTTTTATTTCAAGTAGTATTTGTGTAATTTTCTTTACTAGAATGAATATTATTATATAAAATATTATTTAATAAATACATATATTCCAGTGTATCCCATATCTCTATTAGTATTATTTTAAAATTTGGCGAATCCCCGTATCAGTATCCGCGTATCGGTATCCTCATATCAATATCTGTGCTTCATAGATACCATTTGTTATCATATTAAATCAGTCGGAGATATTTTATTTAACTGCATAAAATTAAGGAAAAAATGATTTTAAATCAACACAGGTTGTCTTTCCACAACATCCACACAGGAAGCATGCATATGTTCCACTAGAGATGCTAAGTGTAAGTCTGATTATTTCTCTATCAAGCATGTACAACAAGACAACTAGAGTTGAAGATTATCGTACAAACTTGAATCCTGCTAATTCTTTTGTAGAGGATACAAAAAAAAAAAAAAAAAAAAAAAAAAAAAATTGGGTCAAATGAAAGAAAAACTTTGAAACAGGTTACAACGGATAGTTAAAGTTTGTGTTAGCTTGAATGGACGGGCACCACGTAATCATTATAATAACTAGAGTAGTTTAATAAGGTCTCCAAGGACGATTTCCAAGCGATTAGTCGCTACTCGCTAAATGACCTTGGTGGTTTCCGATTCCAAGTTGAATCAGAGTTTGAGTGATTAAATAGGTATCCAATGTCGATTTTAGGCGATCTTTTAGCCGATCCCGAGCCGATTTTTTTTTTAGTTACTTAAATTTTGAATTTATGTTATATTGAACAAGTTTATAGTTTTAATGTATTAGTGTTGCTAAATCAATACATAACAATGTTAAAATTTTGATTTTAATTAGGTATAAGTCATTTTAGTAGCAATATATATGATCAGCAAGAATAAGCCTCTAAAAAGTTCATCCGAGTATTAAGCGAAGTTTAGGCGAGTTCCAAGGCCGAACTCATTTCTCCAAGCTCCAAGTTCCCCAACCAAGTAGTACCTTGGAACGAGTTAAATTACTTTGATATTGACTATTATACCCCCTATTTTCACCATCAAACACCATCGAAAAACAAATTTGTATCTCGCTCTCTTTCTTCACTCTCATTCTCCATCACTAACAAAATAACGTCTCTATTTCCAGATTCTACCACTACCATTGACATCAATTATAACCTTACCCATGTAATTATTGTTCATATCTTTTGATTTTAGGTTTTTATGAATTTTTTGATGGTTTTGAAATTGGTTTCATCTGATTAAAAATCATGGATTTTAGGTTAGTCAATTCCATAATTAGAGACATCTGATTACATATATCCTTCAATTTCATTCTCAAACCCTAGATTTTCTCCAAATCGTGTTGAATGTTTGCTTCATTTTGATTGCATTAACAACTAGTTGATTTTCTGCGTAACAGTTCAACAAAATTGTTAGGACACATTCTGCCCCCAGTTAAAGGTACTACTTCTCCCAAAAGTATTATTAATTATTTGTGTTGATGCACCAGTGTAAAATCAAATACAAGAACCTATTTGTTAGAGCATTTCTCGGTCAAACTCACAAGTGTTGCTATCTCAAGCTGGTTGTCAAATTTAGTTGATCAAAACTATATCTTGATTTCTAGCCTACATTTAGTCAAGTCTTGGATTAGGATAGAAGTGTGTAGTTGAGTAGCAGACATCACTGCATTCTACCATTTGAAGGCGAAGATCAACCGAAGATTTGGGAGAACTTCATCAACAAAAGGTAAGTGAAGAGTCAACCACCTATTACTCTATTTTTAACCTTTCTATCTATGGTGTTAGAGCACTGCTCGGTCGAACTCGCAAGCGTTGCTATCTCAAGCTTGTTGTCAAGTTTAGTTGTCAAAACTATAAGTCTTGATTTCTAGTATACTTATATCTAAGTCTCGGATTAGGATAGAAAGTGTAGTTGAGCATTAGACTTCACGGCGTTCATCGATTGAAGACGAAGAACAACTAAGGAGATCTTGTGGAACTTCATCAACAAAAGGTATGTGGAGACTTGAACTCATCTATCACTCAAAAGTCTATCTACTCTATCTCCTGTTTGAGACAAAAGTCATATAGCTATATAGACTTCAATTATACACATTTGATATTTCGAGCTAAGTTTAACTTGCTTACATATTTCTCGAAATATGTGTTGGTTTGCTTTCGCTTTAACCAAGTTCATCTTATATCCTTGACGAAAGTTAAATGATGATCATGTGAAAATCGCCTGGTAACATCTTACATGATTTGTGTGAGACAGTAATTTGATGTATACTCGGAATGTTTCGTATTGATCATTCGATCACTTGAAAATTGCTTTGAAGATAATAGTTTGTGTGAGACAGCTATTGTCGTCTTCCGAGAATGTTTCAATGGTTGAAATGAGAGTTTAGAACAATTGGATTTAAGCATAGTATGCAAACTGGCGTGAGGTTCAAGTTCCGGGACTTTAACTGAGTTTGTGGTATGCGTACCAGTTCGCCTACTGGCAAACCCAAACTTAGTCCGGCCATTTAGGTATGCGTACCCGTTTGCATACTTGAGTGGGTTATGTTCTAAAATCGGTTTTTTCATGAACTAATTATATAATAAGGAATACAATCTTTTGCAAACCGTGGCTATAATGTTCATGACTTGATTCGAGTGAATCAAAATCGATTTTGCTTCAATTGTGTTTTGTATACTTCTATGAGAATATAAACAATTGAACAAATCTAGAACTAGTTTCATTTGAGTCATTTGAACTAGTTATGGTTAAGATGAATAAGGTTGATATGGAAGTGTTCATATGGCTAACTTCGGTTAACTATTATTGAGCCAACAAAGGTGCACACATTTAGGTACGGTTACTCATATCTAAATGAAATCACTTTTCATTTGTGTGTAACAAGCTAAGTTCGATCTAACGGTTGAAAGATATTAGATTGAGTCTAATCAGGTTTTCATCTAACGGTGAACATTGAATGCTTTGTTACCAAGGTAACATTGATTGCAAACCTTAATTTGAAGACTATATAAAGGAGAACTCTAGCAACTGGGAAACCTAATCCCCACACATCCCGTGTGATACTAGTTGCGACTAGAGTCGATTCTCCTTTAACCTTAGGTTTTTCACTAAACCCTGTAGGTAAACGACTTAAAGACTTCATTGGGATTGGAAGCCAGACCCAATTATTTTCTCTATAGTTGCGTGTTCTGATCTTGCTGTTTTCTATCGTGATTGAGTACTATATTCTCTAAGATTTGATCGAGATTTAATCTCCGATAGGTAAGATAAAAATTAGTCACAAACATCTTCGTCTCATCGTTTGTGATTCCACAATATTTTGTTTCGCTACCATACGATTAAGATTATTGTGAGGTGATTGATATTTCTAGGATGTTCTTCAGGAATATAAGTCCGGTATATCAATTGGTTCCTGTTCACCTTGATTTATCAAAAGACGGAACAAAACTCATAGGTTTATTTGTGGGAGACAGATTTATCTATACAATAGACTTTTCTGTGTGAGACATATTAGTTTATCAAGTCTTCAACTTTGGGTCATAGCAACTCTTAGTTGTGGGTGAGGTCAGCTAAGGGAATCAAGTGCATAGAGTTCTGCTGGGATTCAGAGACGTAAGGAGCGAAATTGTACCTTGATCAGTGTGAGATTGGTTAGGGATCAACTACATTCCAGTCCGAAGTTAACTTGGAGTAGGCCAGTGTCTGTAGCGGCTTAATACTGTGTGGTGTTCAAATCTGGACTAGGTCCCAGGGTTTTCTGCATTTGCGGTTTCCTCGTTAACAAATTTTTTGGTGTATGTGTTATTTCTTTTCCGCATTATATTTTCTATATAATTGAAATATCACAGGTTGTGCGTAAGTTCAATCAGTTTGTGAATCCGACCTTTGGGTTGTTGATTAGATTGATTGACACTTGGATATTGGCTTTTGATACCGTCCAAGTTATTTCTTATATTCAATCAGGCTCGCAAATTCCTATTTGTTTGATTGCGGATTGAATTGAGAAATCGAGATATAACTCCTTGATATACTTTTCTTAAGATTGAGTCTGACTGTCTAGTTGATTCTCTTAAAAGTATATTGGAGTTAGTCCATACAGATTGCTAAGCGAAATATTGGGTGTGGTTGTTACACCCCCGTTTTTTCATATGGGACTATGTCGCATGACTAAAGTAGATTTTACATGCACAACAAAAATTTCGAGTCAAGTTTATCTTGATTAATTATTCTCGAAATATGTTGACTAAGCTTAAGAACATTCTTTCATACTTGATAAATTCGGTTAACAACAATTTATTGTTTATGACCTAAATCGTGATTCAAGTTTATCATTTAAAAATATCCTGGAACAGTGAAATGTGTCATTGATGTTATTCGGGAATGTTTCAAATTGATTATTAGAGAGATATAGAACTACTGTAAATCTGGATACAGGACAGTACGCATACCATCTTACATACTGGAGCAACTTTTATAGGTCCGAAGCCGCACTACATTTACCCAATACGCATACCGGCATATCTATTGTTCGGAAAAGACCTTTGTTACGCATACCGAGTATGCAAACCATAAAAATTCTATTGACTCGTGAACTCAGGTTGGTATTCATGCCCAATATGCAAACTGAAAAAGGATCCGTTAACTCCTGAACCAGGTTGGTACGTATACCCAGTATGCAAACCGGAAAAAGTCTGTTGACTCCTGAACTAGGTTGGTACGCATACCTAGTATGCAAATCGGAAAAAAAAAATCTGTTGACTCCTGAACTCATTTCGTCTTAAGGGTATACAAACCCGGTACACGTACCATGACAAAATAACTCACGAACTGGAAATAAGTACACGTACCCAGTATGCATACTTACCCAGTCGAATATTTTTAGATGCATAAGAATTATTTCTATGAGATAATCGACATTTGAACAACTCTCTAAAAAAACACATATAAACATATTTGATCACATTATTGTAACTCAAGATTAAAGTCTTAATTGTTTATGAAAATGATTAAGCTTATAGTTTGTCTGACTAGTTTCGGCTAACCTTTCATGAACAAGTCTTTATACACGGTTCGGTTACGGTTCTTCCTAACCAGAGTGTATATTTTGTTGTGTTAATCTCAAATCAAAGATTTATCTGACAGTGGATATTGATTTCTTGATTCTAAAGCTACCTTAGCTTTAATCTAAAGCAACCTTTGATTTTGAAAGTCTATATAAGGAGAACCTCAAGCAACTGGGATCTTTGAATCCACGACACTTTTCTTGTATGTACTAGTTGTAAACTAGAGTAGCCCTCCTTTAAAACTTTTTATGTTTAGCGACTAAAAAGACTTCTCTTAGGGATTCGTGAAGCCAAGTCCAACTATCTTTATCTTGATAGTTCATGTATCCTTATCTTGCTAATGATTGTTGAGTCTCACTCCGATCAGGTGATATAGATAAAAATGGCTAAGTTCTTCGTCTCAGACTTTGTGATTCCACAGGTATATTCCTCCATAGCGATTCTTTATTGAAACCGGAGTAGGAATTACTTGTGAGGTGAATAATAATCTAGGTTGCTCTTAGGGAGTCGTTAGTACCGGATTTTGAGGTTTGCTAGACTTTGTCTATTGCAATCGATTTCCTATTTCACCTTGATCTTTGATCAAAACGGAAATCACATATAGGCTTATCTGTGGGAGGCAGATTGGTTTAAAGTCTTCAATTGAGTTGAAGCAACTCTTAGGCTGTAAAGAACGTCGACTAAGGGAATCCATTGCGCAGAGTCTTGCAAGATTCAAGAGGCGCAAGGAGCACGACTGTAAATGAATCGCTGTGACGGTAGATTCGGTCTCAACTACATTCCAGTCCGAAGTTATTTGTAGTAGGCTAGTGTTTGTAGCGGCTTAATATAGTTTGGTGTTCAATCTGGATTAGGTCTCGAGGTTTTTCTTCATTTGCGGTTTCCTTGTTAACAAAAATTTTGGTGTCTGTGTTATTTGTTTTTCCACATTATATTGTTTATCTTTCTTATTGAAATATCACTGGTTGTACGTAAATTAATCAAAGTAGATACGTCCATCGTAATTGTTTGGATATGACTTGATTGATCTTGGATATTGATCTTTGGTATCGTCAAAGTACTCTTACGCTATAATCAGGTTCGCAGACTTGTCTCCGTTTACATATTGATTGTGAGAGAAAGAGATATAAACTTCTAATATAATTCCTGATTGTGATTCATTAAGTTACCAGTCTCGGAATTGTATTTGAGTTTAGTCCATACCGGTTGTCTAAGAAAAAATTGGTGGTGTATTTTGGTACCCCGCATTTTCACTATTGTTTTATTATTGAAATTGAAATAAGAATGGCGCTGGCAACACTAGATGTATCTAGGCGCATCATGTGTCATTGCTAGATTATTTGAGTACATCTTGTGTTGATTTCTGAAACTATAACAAAAGTAACAGCAGTATCACTGGATACCACTGTTGAGATGGATGGTGGTACTTTAAGGTAATGAATTATTGTGTAGCTCAAGTAGAAGTTTGTGTTGTTATTGGACGTGAAATACCGGTGGTCATGGAAGTAGGTGAACTGGCGAGGGCGGGAACTGGACCTAATAAGGAACTGAAATGGTGGTAATTAGGAGTAGTCGCTAATATCAATATTAGTAATACTCTTTTACTTTTTTAAGTAGTTTTTGTTTTTTGCTCATTGTACAGACACGTTTTTCGTCTTGCACGTTCTCGGAAGGAAAAGGCATACACAACGTGTTTCCATCGTTTGTAGTATTAAGTTAACATCTAGAGAACCGATTCTCAAATCTCAAATAACTAAATCATTTGTTACGTCGCGTTAGACACATTCACTTTTCATGTGGGTCCAAGTATCAACCCCATGTCTAATAGCTGATATATGAAAGACCAAAAAAAAAAACAAAAGGATATTTTAAGTATTTGCATTAAATTTAGTTATATAAAAGATTGGGTGAAATACCCAATCTGGGAAATTTAAAAAGTATCTTAGAGGTTCCTGGGTATTTAAAAAGTATCATTCTTTGTTTATTGTCTATACCCAAGAATTCAAATCCTAGGATTATTGAACCAATTAAGTGATGAAAAAAAATCCGTTCTTCATGATAAGATATGAAAATTTTATCTAAGATATAATGATCGATTATTGGTTTTTGTAATAGTTTTTCGGGTGTTATAACCACATCCAAAACCCATTAAATCCTACTTGAGGACTTGAAATTAATGTTTTGATCTTATGGTACTTATGATCCAAAATGGGAACCACCCTACAACAGGTCCAAGCTCAAGCTCAATCTCAAAATATATTTATTTCATGTTATTTCTATCCTTATTTCCTTCTCTTTTCTTTCTTATTTCTTTTTAGTCATTTTCTTATTAATCATGAAATGATCTGTTTTTTCTCTCTATAATTTATTTATCTAGAACATTAATTATCATGTAGTTTCATTTCTCTAAATCTAAAATTTGCAATTAATAATTAATTATACTCTATTTCCTGTATAAAACTTGATCGAACTAAGAAAACAAAAAATTTCCATTATAATCATAAAACAAAGATCAAATAATCGGACTCACTCCCGTTGGATTTTTTTTTATGAATGATAGCTCTGAAAAGTTGTAAGACTGTTAGCACAAATGTACGGTACAACTCAAATTGGTTGGCACGAAAAGGTTTTAAATAAGCGCATTCCGAGATACGAAATCTCACCGTTCACAAATTTTAATTTCAGTCATTTTTTTTTTAATTCTTCAACAATTGATTTTCAAAGTGGTAAAGGGTGGTCATATACATCTTTGAATGTACCGGAGTAGTTGAAATAGGTCTCCAAGGATAATTTTCAAGGATTAATCGCTACTCGCTAAATGGCCTTGGCGATTTCCGATTCCAAGTTGAGTCCGAGGTTGAGTTCTACAAGGCCGATTTTAAGCGGTTTTTTAGCCGATTCTAAACCCTTTTTTTTTGAGTTATTTTATTGTTGAATGCATTTTATGCTAAACTTATATGTAGTTTTAATTGTATTGGTGTTAATAAATCAATAAATGATAACAAATTTTGATATTAATTAGGTATAAGTCATGTTAATAGTATAATAAAACCTCCATAAAAGAATACTATATAAAGGAATGGACTTCATATATATAAATAAAAAAATTTGGTCCCAACTTGGCCTAATATGTGTAACGTTCACCTCTAAATAAGAATAACCTCTCTATAAGAATGTTTTTATTTGGTTTCAAAGTTATTCTTATACTGAGGTTTTACTGTAATATATATGATCATCAGGACTCTAAGCCTCTAATAAGTTCCTTTGAGTACTGGGAATAGTTGAGGCGAGTTCCAAGTCCGAACTCATTGCTCCAAGCTCCACAACCGTGTAAGACCTTAGAGCGAGATAAACTACATTTAAATTCACTCATTTTTGGTAGGAAAGTAAGGATTTATAATAGGAACGTGTAAGACCGTGATTCGGCAGGTAGGGTTCGCCAAATGGAATATAGGTAATGGTCTGTCATTTCCTAGAAACGAGGCCTTTTCAGTACAATTAGCTCTAGAGTTGGCAAAATTCTCTGCAGCTAAGTGTGCTCGGGCGGGAGTAATCCAGGAATGAGTGACCTCCCTGGAAGCTACTGATGGATGCCGAGGCGGTACCTGTTAAAAATCCCACACTGTTGGATAACCGCGGCGATACCCGTTAAAAATCTCACACTGCTGGATAACCGCAATGGCTAAGTGGGAACAATATCGGTGTAGGTTCGGGTCATTAAAAATGGTATCAGTGTCGACGAAGGGTCTTCTGCCGAGGGTAAGAAGGTATGTTGGACAGGTTGGACCAGGTGCTTGTCTCATGAGGCGCGAAGAACGTTCGAGATATGGGCTTGAATATATTTCGGAACCACGGACAACACCAATTCAAGGTGGTGGAATTGTAATACCCGATTCAACATGTAAGGTTTGCTGAATGGAATATAGGTAATGGCTTGTCGTTTCCTAACTCTGACGCATTTTCAGTACAGTTGGCTCCAGAGTTTTCAAAAAGCTCTTCAGTTAAGCATACTCGGGTAGGAATAATCCAGGATTAGTGACCTCCCGAAAAGTTATTGCTGTATTACCGCTGCGGTGCCCGTTAAAAACCCGGGTACATTATTTATATGTCATTCCTTTTGAAACCCAATAAATATATCCTTATACAACAATAAACCCTACTTTTTAATAACCTTATCCATTTAAAGTTAGATTACCTACATACCCTCACCCATATAATATTTTTCTTTATTTCAAAATGGAACAAATTTCTTCCTCTACCACTTCACCACCACCACTAGCACCACCACCACCAACATTCAACTACCATTCCACCACCACCAACCAACCTCCACCACCACTAATATTACACCACCACTCCTTCACCACCACCATTCCTCCACCACCACTAGTCCGCCGCCACCACCGTCGTCGTCGCCGCCGCCACCACCAGTTGTTCAGATATTTTTGTATCAACAACAGTAGTTGATCCAAATAAAAATAGAACCAATAGTAGAAGTTGATCCAATTTAGGGGATCAACAATGGTAGTTGATCCAAAAAAACAAGGATCAACAGCCGCAGTTGATCCAATTTAGGGGATCAACAATGGTAGTTGATCCCTTAAATTGGATCAACAATGAAAGTTGATCCAAGTAAATAGAGTGAACTTGGCGTGAGTTGAACACGCATCATCTGACATGGAGTCAGTCATGCTACCATTGCACCACAAGTTCAACATTGGAAGAAATTTACATGATTTAAACTACAAGCATGATTATACTTATCTAAGGAAATATTGTTAACAATAGGAGTTGAAAGGATCAACAACAGTAGTTGATCCCATAAAAATTGGATCAACAACAACAATTGATCCCATAAAAACATATAAACAACAACAATTGATCATCACCTGTAGCTTCATAAACAGCAACGGTTTCAAGACCAAGCTCTCCATTTGAAGCTAAACACAAATCTGACTCCAACCCCTATGTAATCTTCTCAACTCCTATTATACTCCATTTCCTTCCATCAGTTATACCCATCAAAAAGCATAGCTAGCTGACTGAATACCAACACAGCACCCTTGTTCTGCACCACCATATTGCAGCTGCAATATCACTGCCTGCTTCATCCCAGATAACCACCTCAAACAACTTCAAGCACAACTTCAATACTGCTTCCATTTCTATTGCTTCTACATTACAACTCTCATATCAGCTCGGTCTAGGTCCACCAATGCTTCATCTCAGCTGCACCTGAAATGCATCATCTGCAGCTTCACCAGTTCATTGCTCATCTATTATATACATAAATCACAACTCCACCTGCAATACCAAACCACCACTGCACAACAGAATCACCACCTATTCAAACTTCATATGTATTATCACCTGCATTCAGTTCAACTTGCAGTTATCGATACTTGCTTTGTAAATCCAGACTCCATTGCATATCAGCACAACTGCAATACATACACACAAACCCACTGCAGTTACCCATTTCTTCAATTCCATCTCAGCCTGAACTCCAATTGCAAGACAAGAACAAGCAGCACTCATCCATGGCTGTAAATTCCAACCTTCTAAACCTGACATTCATCTAAAATATCTTCATTACCACCAACAGAGCTTCATTACTTCAACCACTATGGACTGAGATCACCAGCAACATGCTAATTCACCCGCACCTTCAACATGCTGAGATCATTTAGTTTTGATTTACCAATAAGCATACAGTAACATATAAAATTATATAATCATCAATTTATCATTCCAAACTCACCACCACTATTAACAATCACACAAAATCTTCCCACCACCATCACCTCAAGTGTAACAAATATCCACCATCAGTGCCGCAACATCCACCACCAACAGCACCTGTCGCCACCACCATAACATCAAGAATATATATTAAAAATCAACAATCTATAACATGAAATTAATAGACCATATAAAGTACAAGGTACAGTAAAGAAAACACTTCCAGATTGTAAAACAACCGTTTTGCATCACAAATTAATATTAATAACATGAAATTGACTAAAAAAATTGATTGAATAAACGATAGAAATTTGATATATATCCTCTACCACCACCGCCTCCAACAACACCACTATAATCATCAAATACTAAAGAATAAATTATTCAAACCTGAATCTATTATCGATCTAAAGAAGAAGGAAATCAGAAATTAGGGTTCGAGAAGGGAGTGTGAATCAAGTACATACCAGATTTGGAACTTCATGTATAATTCAGTTAAAATGGGGATGAATCTAATGTTGTTGATAATCGAGATTAGGTTTTGGAGATTGATTTTCTGTTGGCTCATCACCAGATTTAAGTTTCATGGTTGAGTCAAGTGAACATCGGTCTAAATCGATTGATTGGGAGGTGGAGAAACGGTGATGATGGTTGTGGTTGTGACGATGAAGATGATGGTGGTGCTGCTATTGGTGTTGGTTGCGGTAGTGGCGTATGAAATGGTGGTGGTACTGGTAGTAGCGATGGAGAAATGAAGAAGTTAGTTCGACTGGTTTAGAAGTGAAGAAGAAAAAGTAGAAGGTTAAATAAGGAATTATCAAAATTCTGATTTCAGATAAAATTTCAATTATGCCATCAGGGATATTTGTGAAGGCCTATCAGAAGGAGGGACAATAATTCAATTTCCACTAAAAACCCTATATTAGTAGATAACTGCATTAACTAAGTGAGAGTCGCGTCATTACAGAACATGTTACCAAAAAAATAGTTTCAAATTCATTGTGTTTAGGATTATAAAAAAATTAGTACCACAATGCAAGATAGTGTCATCTTAACCATGTCGTAGTCCAATTTGTACAACAACAACATTTTTCAGAGATAATCAACACCACGTACGATTTTTAGTCACATCATCGGAGAGGCTCCGAACCCTAGTTAGCGAGAATAATTCGCGAATCCATCTGTATCGACCGAATCCGTACGTATCATCTGTACATAAGGAACCCCAACTAAGTTTCGCGAATTTCAACCCCAAAACGAATTAAATGTGTGTTTACTTATTACCGAATCATACATCCCGTACAATACTTTGCCGCTTCATCACTAAATTATCATTCTTTATTATATTTTTAACTTTTAAAATTTTACATACACCAACCTGATTTCAATACGACCAATGAACATATTATTTGCTTATTGTAGTGCACATATCATATGTATAGTTCATGTAAATAATTAAATCATAACATCTAAGGAAAGGTTATGTTAAAAATGATTTTTTTATAGGTCAATATATGTCGAATTCAAATCTCTAATACGGATTATATACATACGTATGCCGTTCCGTATTACTGTCGAATCACGAACCGTTGACCGGATATTTTACCAGATTTGACTTTTACGAATTCTTCCTGCCGAGATTGGGGTATACCCAGATTAATTGGGGTATACCCAAATTTATATGGACCTAGTGCCTTTGCTAAGGGGAGGTCAAAAGTGTTGATTTTACTTTAATACCCCTAAACTAATTAACCTAAAAACTAAACTCTAAACTTAAAAACTAAAAAACTTTAATCTTCTTCTAATCCCTCTGCTCTTCTCCTCCCTTCATCTTATTCCATCAACCTAAAATCAACCAAAAAATTTAATTTTAATTTTCTACAAAAAATGGTTGATTCTAAACGATCAAGTAGCAATAGAGATTCAACAGGTAATATCAAAAGATCCAAATCAGAGGAAAAAGGTAAAGGAAAAGTTGGAACGAGTAAACCCGAGAATGCAATCCCTGAAGATGCTAAAAAGAACCCTATACCGGCGAAAAGAAGATTGTAAGTGATGTCTAAACTCAAACCCATCATTGTGTTGTGTGTTTTGATTGTTATATTATGCTAGAAATCGAAAATTATGATTTTCAGGGTCTTTAGTCGGAAGGGTTAGTCGGCAAGGTCGTAACATGAAGATCATGTCGACTTTTCAGAACTGCCATGGCGACTGTTAAACAATAACTAGGGCCGGCAAGGTATTCAATAACCAACCTTGTCGACTTTTCTCTAGTCGGCGTCTTCTTAGACTTGTACCATCCCGACTTTATGTCACAGAAACTTAATTTTTATGAGTTCAATTTTGTTATTAGTCGGCACTGTAGATGAATAGAACCCTACCGACTGTATATTAGTCGGCAAGGTAAGAAATTTATTGTATGCCGACTATAAGATAGCCGGCAAGGTAAGAAATCAATAAGATGCCGTCTACTGAAGCATTTGCAACAGTCTCCTGTGTGTCCAAAATAATAAAGTCGGCATCTTCTTCATTCCCAGACCTTGCCAGCCAAAGGTAATCGGCATTCCCTTCATTCGTAGACCCTGCCGGCCAATGTTAGTCGGCATTCTCTTCATTCGTCGACCTTGCCGACTTTTCATAGTTTCAGAACTGAAAGTGTCGATTTCTTCTTTAATTTTGAGTATGATTTCATACATCAGCTTTGCAATCCCCTTTTTAGAAGTGTTTGGGTAGTATGCTTTCAATTCCGTTGCAAAAAATATTCTCGGAGGAAAAAAAATTCATCAAAAATCTTCCCACATAAGTTCAATCAAAAACAAAATTTCATAACTTAAATTCATAGTTTCAAAAGTTTTAATCTACTCAATTAATTAATCTAAACTCAATTAATTAACATAATCAGATTTTTTTGGGTTAATTAAACAAGGGTATATTAGCCATTTTGAAAATACATGGTTAAGGGGTGACCTGTTTTACTTCTAAATGATATGGATTTTGTCTCATTAGATTACCTCAATTAATCTGAGTATACCCCAATTTGGCCAGGATAAAATACTCGTACTATTCCACGTTTTCTGTACCTCGAATTGCTAACTAGGCTCTAAAACTCCCTTGCCTATGCGTGGAAAAACCAAACAAAACTCATAAAAAAAAACTTTTGGCTAGGGGTCGAAAAAGTAGGGGCAACAACTACCCGCCCCTGTCATTCCTGTCATTTTTCGAATAAGAAAGAAACCCCGCGTGCCATTCATGTACCAATTGACTCAAACAATTACTAATAACATCGTTGAAGATTTTCAACGAGGACAATCTTCAAATTGAAGCTCATCCAATATGTGAGTTGAGTTGACTCTACCTAGTTCACAAACAAGATTACAAGATAGTGACAAGATATGACAACATGAATTGACAAAATGTAAGCACATTATATGTTTGTTTGTTTTTTTTGAATTTTCATTTTTAGTTCTCTTTTGATACCCTCTCTCCTCTCTCACTAGTTCAACAAGAAAAAAAAGGTTTTCTTCACCGGCAACCATCTCTGGCTCAGATCTGGTCCTTTTTGGGCCGGATCTGGGCGGGATTTTCTTTCCATTTTCTTGTCTTAGGTTAGATCTTTGTTATTAGTTAGTTTCTATCATGGTTTTCTCTTACTTATTGGTAACTTTTGTACACCCTTACGGTGTTTTTATCTTCTCTATTAGAGAGGTTTATCTCGGTTTTAATGGCTGTTCTTGTGTTTCATGGGTTTTAAGATCACTTGGGATGTTTTTCAACGACGAAAACTTCATCATTGTTAGCTCCGGCGACGGAATCTTTACCGGAATCTTCATCATCTATTTATCCGGCGACGGAATCTTCATGAATGATGCTTTTGACGACGAAATCTCCATCACAAGTTTTAAGAAATTTGAGCAAATCACTCCAACTTTTGGAGCACATCTTTATGAAGAAGAAAAACAAACAAAATGGTTGGAATACACTTCCGAGAAAAACCATTCTTCCTCCGACTTGATCGGTTCTTATTCATGCTTGTATTTGTTCTACACCGGTAATCCTTCTCTTTTTCTTTCTGTTGTCGGATTTCTTGGTAAACTTGTACGTTATGTCTATTTGTATTTTCTTAATTTTGATTTTAAACCCATTGTAACCTTGAACTCCCATTAATGAAAAGGTTCTTTGTATCAAAAAATAAAATAAAATAAAATATGTTTTTTTTTTTTTTTTTGAAGGTTTGGTTTTTCACTTTAACTTTCAATGGATTCCTCCCAAAGTGACCCCATCCTAATAAAAAGCAGCAAGAAAGCTTCTGAATGGCTAATGGACTAATGGCTCCTACATATAACACATCTCAATTTGGTTGGAATAATTTTAAAACCCTAAAAAGAGAAAGTCACTGGGCCAACTTCTGACCTCCACTACTCATATACATTCCTTCCTAACATTTTAAAAGTTAAAGATTTTTTTTATTTTTATTTTTATTTTTCTTACAAAGAAACTTTTCATTAACGGGAGTTCAAGGTTACAATGGGTTTAAAATCAAAATTAAGAAAATACAAATAGATAAACCGTACAAGTTTACCAAGAAATCCGACAAGAGAAATAGAAGGATTACCGGTGTAGAACAAATACAAGCATGAATAAGAACCGATCAAGTCGGAGGAAGAATGGTTTTTCTCGGAAGTGTATTCCAACCATTTTGTTTGTTTTTCTTCTTCATAAAGATGTGCTCCAAAAGTTGGAGTGATTTGCTCAAATTTCTTAAAACTTGTGATGGAGATTTCGTCGTCAAAAGCATCATTCATGAAGATTCCGTCGCCGGATAAATAGATGATGAAGATTCCGGTAAAGATTCCGTCGCCGGAGCTAACAATGATGAAGTTTTCGTCGTTGAAAAACATCCCAAGTGATCTTAAAACCCATGAAACACAAGAACGGCCATTAAAATCGAGATAAACCTCTCTAATAGAGGAGATAAAAACACCATAAGGGTGTACAAAACTTACCAATAAGTAAGAGAAAATCATGATAGAAACTAACTAATAACAAAGATATAACCTAAGACAAGAAAAGGGAAAGAAAATCCCGCTCAGATAACCGGAGATAGTTGTCGGTGAAGAAAACCTTTTTTTTTTTTTTTCGGTTGAACCAGTGAGAGAGGAGAGAGGAGGGAGGGTACTTTGGAAGATTTCATTTGTAAATCTCCACACGTTTATACATACATATTCAAGTTTCAATTATCAAAGAATATTATGCTTCAAAAATTATATATATATATATATATAAAAGATAGTTTTATTAATTCATTTCATGTACAAAAATCAGATACTAACAACAAATAATCTCTTCCAAATACTGTACTGATAATCTTATTAGCTTAATTTTCCATCATCAATTAAACTCATCTTTACACATACTATATACTTTTGATACATTATTATTATTATTACACCATAAGCTTTCCCTCCAATGATAATCCTAAATACACCTAGCTAGACTAGCTAAAATCATTTTTGCTTCAAGGTGACTGTTGTACATTTTTTAAAGAGTAGCGATTCTAGAGATCATTTCCCTTTACTTGATTAGAAGGTGATGATTGTAATCCTGTTATGGTTCCGTTGGCATATATTGATTCCTTTTGCTGTCGACGTCGATTCGCAATGGATTCTTATTTTCCTTTCCTTTCCTTTCCCTAACTCAACTACCTGTAAGTTCCTCCGAAAGTTGGTGTCCAAAAATCTGTACTAGTCTCGTTAGTAACTGAGAAGGTGCTCGACAATGGAACCAAACATAAACCTCGGCTTCTTAGATCTTGTCTTGTTCTCTCTCCATCCTTCGAATTGTCCATATTCTACATTTGATGTTTAAATAGTTCAATTATTTGGGTGTGAAAGATAATACGACTAATCTTGAAACCGTTATTTTATGGGAATAAAACCAAGAGAACTTGTAGGTTACCTGTTGGTACTGTATGGGAGCTGATCCATGTTTCATATATGGATTACTAAGAACCTGAACGTAGCAAAAGCAGATGATTATTTAAGGTGGAAAAAAATTTGTTCATAATTTTATTTGCCAAGTATAAATTTTATGGTTCGTTTTTCTGCATATAACTCATAACTCATAAGGTAATAACTGAAAACTTACTGTAACTTGATCATGGAGGAACTTGATGTACTCGATGGCTTCATAAAGCACTGATGCGGTATCAGTCTGTAGATAAGAACGTATACGTATGTTATGATAAAAAAATGAAAAAAGTAAGAAAGCTTTTACGAATTCGGTTGAAAAGAATAAATGGATTATATGTATTTTTAGTAGAGAAATCTCTGAGAAAAGCAATAGGATCAAACTCAAATGTTATACCTTCCCAAAAGGAGAACACAACTGCTGTAGTGCGGTAATTCGGTCTCCTAACTTCTCTTTTCGAACCTAATTAAGAGTAAAGCCAAAATATGTTAACCCATAATTCCGCAAACACAAAAACTACTCAAAAGCTTAGCAACCCTACTAATTATTAAGAGCGTGATACACAATTGATCATCCGCAATAGTCTGCGATTTTCTTTCTTGTTATGCAGGGAAAATTGGAAAACTATCACTCTTCTACGGTGTGTTTTCAGAAAATTGCCACATTAGACCATCTCAGGCAAAAATGTGTTCACGTTTGTTTACGGTTATATTTGAGTGGTACAAAATTCTAATGCAGGGTGTGTTTAATTTAAAAGAGTTGGATGCACGAAGTCGAAAAATGAAAAAATCACATTTGAAAATGTGTGACATTTTGATCGAGTGCAACTTATTAATATCACAGTAAAATGTACATGCAAGGAAGAGCCAACTACCAAGCCGGTAATACTCGTACGCACCTTAAACGTTGGTAATTGTGACGGTGTTTCCATTCGAGGCCTTTTGTAAGCGGGTTCGCTACTCTTACTTTTTTTCACTACTGAGCTTGATTCTTGAACTTCTTCTATGCGTGGCTGAGAATATGGGACAAAACATGTTGAAATTAGAACAAGGCAAAGACATGCATATCTGTGTATATATATACTAGCTTTGGCTAACTACAATAGTAAAGAATAATATTGTACCTTCAAGCAGAGGCTATTGTTGGAATTAGGTTTCTGATGATCATTGAGTGTAGGAGTTAAAAATTGAGTTTGTGGCGAAGAGAGAAGACGATAAGGGTTATCACCAGTTAATATGCTAGTAGGAGAAGCGTTCCAAAACTGAGAGTTATTGGAGAATTGCAAATGATTGTTAATGTTAGTATTACTAGGCTGTTGTCTGGATGAAACTGCCGTCTTAAGAAACTGAGGGAATTTTGATGACCAATTTGGATGAGAAGGAGATAACTCATTTGGATTCAGTTGGTAATTCGTGGAACTCGTAGAACTGGGATAACTCATCCGATTATCCTCATCGTAAGATGATCGTTGGAGTTGTTCCGTATGATTCTCAGGCTCATATAAACTGTGTAATAACGTCGATGTTGACGGGCTACATTCATATGAAGCTGAATTCATCGAAAAACTCATGGGTAAACCTCCTGTGCAGTTGTCGCTGTTGTCAATTTTGTTAGAGCTGTAACAGTACTGTGGGTCTAAACTGAAACCCTGATTTATTTGTTGTTGCTTAAATGAAGAATGAATTGATGATGAATCTTCACCACCACTACTACCAGAGCAATTTTTAGGACTCCACTCTTTTTGCTGATGATCTTCGCTACTTCTACTACTAATAAATTAAAACACCAACAGAACAAATAAGTATATATTCATCATCAAAACTTAAATAAAAGACAAAAATAAAAATAAAATCACAAGGATTAGTTCACTTACAGTAAGGGTTGGGACCAATCAGAAGTTGTTAAGGGTGATGAAAGATCCAAACCCATCATCTGTAAATTAGAATTATTATCAATTAAAACATCATTGGTACCAGCAATAACGGAAGTATCAGATGGTGATGCAGCTTGATGATTAAGTTTAGGATATTTCACATCAACTGTTTGATCATCAGTAATAGTACTAATAGGCCAATTACTGTAGCTTCCAATATCAGTAAGAGTAGTTGAACATGCTGGTGATGATGATGATGATAATCCAATCTTCATATTATTCCACCAATTTCCACTACAAATTCCTCCTGAACTTTGATATCCATCTGCCATATAAGCGCACAAACCTTCCTTCTCTCTTCTCTGTGTATGTGATGACTCTTGATATTCTTTTTCTTTCTCTTTTCTTTGGCGTAAGAGAGGGTTAGATGAAATGAGTTGATACTAATTTCCCATATTTATATACGACTTTTGATTTGGTACGGACGGTCTGTAATAACCGGAATCAATCGGGTTTGACAATTTATTTTATTTTTCAAAGAAGGTCAGATTAAACACAAAAATTCTTTTTGTTTATCAATTCTTTTGGTAACTCAAGACATGATATTTGTTCGTTATTTTCCCATGTTATTATTCACACTTTCAGGGCCGGCCTTGAGCCAAAGCACCCCAAGCAGTGCTTTGGGCATCAAGTGAAGAGGGGCATCTAATCCATTATAACTTGGATTTTAGTAGTTTAATTATTATAGTAAAGTAAGAGAAAGCACAGAGGATCTCGAAGGAATAAGAGTCAAACGAAATTTAATGATTCCATGGAAAGACTGATCCATTCACTGCCCCCATCTATGATAATTACATCCATCTCACACTAAAAGTTGCTTAGTATGTCTATAATGGTAAATCGTGCACATAAATAATAAAAAAATAATTACCGCAAAATTTTTTACTCAACTTTTCTCATATATTTTGTTAATCAACCAGAAGAATGGTTACTTAATAACTTTTCATAATAATTTTACACCAATAGTCAACGTACATTGACTTGGTCAAATGGCTAGAAACCACCGTTTGATGGGGCAATATTTTTGAAGATTGCTTCGGGCATCATTTACTTCAGGGCCGGCACTGACACTTTGATTTACTGTACCACATTAATTTTGATAATACAAATCGTGATTACTGTAGAAAAAATATTCATTTAGCGAGGTTATTTATTTATTGATATATGCATTACTCATTTATCGGTAAACGCATATATATTATTTAGAGAATATTTTCAGTTTTTTGCTTATATAATTTTGATATTTCAGAATCAAAAATTGGTCAATTAGAAGAAGATATTAAAGAATTAATTGATATCATTTCTAACTTACGCTATAGAAATGTGACGGATGTCGAACATCTTTGGAACTATCGTAACGAGAATGAAACAGTTATGGAGTCATTTACGGACGAAGAAATCATCGAGTCAGCAATAACTAGTGAGAATCATCCTGAACAAGATGATAATAGCACTAGTATGCAAGATGTGTCATCAAAAGAGGTATTTCAAGCAGTAATCACCATAACAAATGACTTGCTACAACAAAAGCAAAATACTTCAGAAGTTGTTCATGCATTACAAAAAGTTAAGAGTGCTGCGCATTTGGTTTACGTGGAAGGAAAAAACCCTAAACTTTAGATGCATATTTTGAGAAGAAATGGCTTTTTTATCCGAACAATGTTGATTTGAGAAGAAATGGCTTTTTTTATACGAACAATGTATTTTGGTTTAGTTATATTATTTTTTTTGTATAAAATTTAGTGATTATTCATTTATATTTTCGTTTGCCTTTTAAGGATTCTTTTTTTTTATTCATTAATGCATTTAGCGAGGTTAATCATTTAGCCCTTTTCCCCAAGCCGGGACCGTTGAAAATCATTTATTTAACGAGGTTATTCATTTATCAAATATTCATCTATCGAGGTTAGACTATACACTTAATTTTAAAAAAGTTGGTCATGCACTTCTTGGCGTACTAAGACGTCTAGGCTTCATCAACATGGACCTCTTCAATAGCTCTAAGCTTATTAAGATAGAGTGGAGAATGACTCAAGACAAAAGCTCCCTTTGGCATAATATGATGTATGAGAAATATTTCGATGACAGGAATATCCTGAACATGTATACAAAATCAAATGCAGGGGACTCATGGATTTGGAAAGGTATTCTATAAGGGATTGAGAACATTCAGAACAACAAACAAAAGATACGAAATGGAAACTGCATCAACATATGGGATGACAAATGAATATCTGGCGCAAACATCCAACTCCACAAACCAGCTGACTGTCCATAAGATCTGATGTTTGAAAAAAATATCATAGGTGACATAGGGGAATGAGACATCAACAAGATCAATGAATGGTTTACTGATAATATTCAAGCAGGAGAAGATGACCAAATCATATGGACTCCAAATGACAGTGGTACTTTCACTGTCAAATCCTTATACAAAGCCAAAATTGCTCAAAAGTATAACAATGATGCTCATAGTATGGACTAGAAAAAGATCTGAAAAATGGATGTCTCTCCAATCGTTCAAGTGTTTGTGTGGAAATATTCTCATGGAATTCTCTCAACAAATACAAAAACAACAAGCTTATTGCATTAAATTGATCCAATATGCAATTGTTGCAAGAGTGGGGAGGAAACTATAAATGACATATCTATTCATGGACTGCCATTTTGTTAATGGTTTATGGAACGGTTGATGGGACCAAACCATGCAGAATTTCAAAATCTCAATAACTTTGGTGACTAGCTTAGCAGCTGGTTTAATAACATTGTAAATAAGAATAAGATGCATGAGATAAACATCTATGCTGCTGGTTGTTGGTTTATATAGGAGGCACAATATGACTCCATATTTAGCAGTCCAAAGACGGATGTAAATTAAATTTTCGTAAAAATAAAAATCACATATGTGATTATTATAGGACCACAAAATTCAGGATCACATTCTGAATAATGTTCATTAAAGAAAAAGTGATATTATTCAAAACAATAACTTCTTTTTCAAAAGGAGAGGGAACTTCAGAATTACAATTAAAGTGTGTACCCTGAAGCATCCAATCTCCCGAAATATCTATACTACTCTCATTGCTTTTGATTTTAACGGAATTTGCATTGGGATAGAGGATATGCCAAACAATATGTGCAGGATGAATGCTGGACACTGGGGTGTTAAAAATTCTGATATTAGTTTGAATTCACATTCGAAATGTCAAATTTTATACGAAAATAATTTTCGGATTCGAATATCTAAATTTTTTTATCCGAAAAAAATCTTTTACAAATATATTAATTTTTATTATGTAATATTAATTTGTACAAAAATATGAAATTTTTATTTATTTTTTAATAATTTCGAATCGGATAATTATCCGGCATCTAGATAAAAGTTCGTATACGAATTCGAAGTGAAAAATACTATATATATTCGAATACGATAGTGTATGAAATTTCCGGATTCAAATACAGATTGTTCCCTATTCGCATCTGTATGCATCCATTTACACCCTTAACTGGACATGAACAACCGTAGCCTTCTAGCGGGGAAAAGAGATGATGTGGACAAATATAGCAATTGAAGCTGAAAAATTAGCAATTCTTAGAAGCTTTAAATCTTCATACCAGGATGCGATTCAAGGAAGATTCTTGGCGTGTTACCATGCTACCTATTAAGGAAACAATGATGACACACCAAACATAGTTTCTTTTATTTTAGTTAATCTGAATGTAGTAAATAGAACACTAAACTCGAAAACTTTCAAGCTTGTGTCCATTTGTCAGGATTACAATCTCCCTTCTCCGACTTACTGGCATGGAAATATTTTAGATATTTTATGTTGTAACTCAAACCCGGACCAAACCCTGGATTTTTTAAATATTGGTTAGGCTCTTCAAAGCATGTCTTCGTCATAAGCTCTTTCTATTTTTATTAAAAAAAACATAGACATGTTATTGAAAACAATGTGTATGGTTGTATTTCTGGATCCAGCAAAGGCTAGAAACCAGTGAGGTTGACATGGACATGGTAGAAATAATGTGCATGGTATCATATACATGGGAGCGCAGATATGGACATTGTAGCATGTAATTAAGGATTCATTTATATTGGGAATATCAAAGAATGCATGTTTAATATTATACTATAAATAAATTACGTCGCCTACAAACTTTGTTACTTAGATTTGTCACTTAGACTAAGTTGGAGAAACTAAGTCTTAGAAGAATTCTAAATTTTATCTCCAAATAAGGCAATTGGTTCCTGTCAAATAGAATAATAAATAGCAAATAAAAGAAGGAATAGTGGAATCCAAACCCTAGAAGACTTAGTAGCTGGGAAGAAAAAAAAGTCTAGCGAGTAATGGTTTCACGCTTTATTTTCAATTCAAAAATTCATTATGCAAGCAGTCCTTGCGTAGTTAATTTGAATTCCGTCAATATGATTACCTAAGATCAATTTCGAAGATGTAGATTATTTAATATTAAACGAAATTAATTTTAAATTTTACAAAAAACCACCAAATTTATCGAATTGAATCACTAATTATCTCTATTTATTTTTGAAACAATAATTAATAGTTATTAATTATTTGGTTCAACCTTTGAATCATGTCAACATGAATCAAACCAATATTTACATAAACAAACACTGATGCTTTTGGGGTGGAGATGACAAAGCTTCGGGTCTGAGTTTTCATAATCCTTACCCATATACTTGATATGTCGATATTTTAACTCAAAATAAATCTAATTTCCAAAATTAATGGGTTAATAAATGACTTACGGTCAAAATTATGTTATCCCAAAAGATTTGCCTTTTGAATATTGTTCTTTAAAGGAATGCAAGGATATATGAAGCACTGAAGCTATTTGGAGAAATGAAACTGAAAGGCACATCAATAGCAAACTACTTAAGTTCAGTCGATAATGGTTGATTTTACATTAGTTCAATTGTGCATACCATAATCCAAATGTTCTCCTAAATCATTAAAGACTAACACTAGTGTAAAGCGTAAAGCCTAAGTGTAAGCCTAAGAATACTCTAGAATGTATATAATTTAGTAAATGTACTCCCTTGAGGAGCACCGGATCGTTGACGAGGTCTATAAATATGTTATCTTAGCCTCAAAGTTAAGGATCCCGGATGGGATCTCGTCTTGAGAGGTTGGATCTCAATTTTGAAGACTATTCAATGAAGTGCAAGTCATATTTTAAGTCTCTTTACGAGAGAGGACCATCGAAAGCACAACCGGCTGTGACATATTCCGGCATCATACTTTCACAGACAATTACAATAATGTCCTTAAAGATATCAACACTTAAAAAATAAGAAAGAGAAAATCTCAGCCATGCACCTTTTAAAAAGAAGTAAAAAGAGAAGACTATAAGATATATCCAAATAAAAAGGAGAAGAAAAGCCACATGAATACTCATTGAAGAAGGAGACTCTTCACTCTTAGAAAAGATGTCATTTGGAAAGGAATTGCAAAGAAATAAATTGAAAGACAATGAATACCACCGAAGAAAAAGAAGTACTTACATACAACACCATTAATGCAGATTAGATGACTCTATCCTCGGCAGCTGAACAGATGCAATGCCTTGGAAACTCTGTACCAATGTATCAACACCTTTGACAATCCTACCAACATAATGATACACCCTCAATTACGCACCAATGTACCAACAACAACATCCGCTCCAAATTATTGAGTTTACACCGCCAAAGATTGTCTATAGAAGAGCTCACCCAAGATTATGTTATTTCCTCAAAAAACATATGTGGATACCTTATTCCATATGTTATAGCTCAAATGGTTAACAATAAAGTAAGGCGCCAATCCTAAGTCTAGAATTACTCTATAATGTAAGAAACTTAATAAATATACTCTTTTGGGGAATACCGGATCATTGAGGAGGTATTTTCTCAAGGATATAAATATGTTATCTTACTAAACAACTTTGTTACAGTTTAAGATCCAGTACTGGCCTCTTTCTCGTCCTTCTAATTTTATAAGAGAAACTTTCAAACCCTAAGCGTCTTCTGCTCAGATTTACTAATCTCATCTCTTCCATAGCTCTCTAACTCTCTTTTTTATGTTTAGTTTCATTTTCTTCATAGGGTTTCTTTAACCCCTATTTTTTTCTTGATCCTAGTGATTTTGCTAATCTCTTTTGTTAAGGGTTTGATCTATCTCTATGCAATTTTTATTATCAGATTTCAGCAAAGTCTATAGGGTTTTAATCATATGTTATATTTGGGTTTAATTTTAGGTTTACTTGATTTCTTTCTCTTATTCATTTGTGGGGTTTGTTCTTTAAAGAATATTGATTCAATAGTTTGCTTTGATCTGTGTCTGCTCCATCAATCATGATGTTGTTTAATTTTACTATATATGTTGTTTCTAATAAAACACTAACTTCAGTATAAAAAAAATTAATACAAAGTTCCTCAACAGTAGTAGCAGTGAACGCACAAACAACACCAACAATAACTTCAACAATAGCAACAACATCAACTGCATCAACACCAAATTTAAGATCAGACCGTTGTGGACCGATTCAGACCGCTTCATATGACTTCATAATCATATTTTTACTTCTTGTTACTTTAATTTAGTTTTAGTTTGTTACTTTAGTTACCTGTTTATGAAAACCTGGAGAAATGGATGGATCATTTGTTGATCCTAACTTCACTTCCTTGTGAAGTGTTGTTAAATAGTTTGGTGTTGTCTTCTACAACCCAAACATGAACCCTATGTAAATAGATGAATCTTTTGTTGATCCTAACGTCTATGCCTTGTGCGGTGATGTTAAATTGTTTGGTGTTGTTTTCTACAACCTAAACATGGCCATTTAGCTTAGTTATGGAAAATCTTAGAAACGGATGGATCTTTTGTTAATCCTGACATCCGTGCTCTGTGGAATAATGCTTTGTTGTTTGGTATTGTTTCTAACAATCCAAACATGGTCATTTAGAAACAATATCAAACATGGCCATTTAACCCATTTAACCTTGTATTGTTTAGCTGGTTTCGGCATATGAAAATAGTTGTAATGGTTGAATTATCTGATCCGTAGGGAGTCCAAAGTGTTGAAGGTGATAGCTTAAACTTTGTAACTGTTGTAATGATTGTAATCTCAATTGTTAATCGACTCAGTCCTGTAACACTTATGAAACAGAGTAATGCTAATGTATGAGGTTCGCCTCCTTTTCGAAGAATAAAAAAATCCTCAAAGCTAAAAATTCCAGATCGGATCTCGGCTTGATCGAACCCGAACGTAAATACTCTCAATAAAGTGTAACTTATTTCTTTCAAGTCTCCTTATTTCGGTTTTAATTAGTAGTGAGTTTATATATTTGGATGCGGTTGTTAGATTTTTAGCAACTCCATGGATATTTGGTTATTTTGGAGTAATACATCGAGCATGCATGGTTGACCTTCTTGGTCGACGTGGCTAACTCCAAGAAACAAAGAATTCATTAAAGGATCAATTACAGAATGGTCATACTTTTTGTAATTCGTTCACAAAATGGTCATACTTTTGTATTTCGTTTACAAAATGGTCATACTTCCATCCGATTTAACACTTTTGAATAAAATGGTGTTTACTTTTCCCAAAATACCCTCCTCATTTAACTAATTGGTTGAGGTGTTGGTGATGAAGCGGCGACGGTGGTGGTGGAAGCTTAAAAATCTTCGCTAAATCCCAGAGGGGAAGTGATGAACCCTTTGGGTGAATGTTGTGTAACGATCCTGAATATGATGTAACGATCCTGAATGCGATCTAACTAACGATATGTAAGTGGCAGCACCACCACCTACAAATAGCACCACCTTCACAAAAAAAATATATATAATGAAGGAAAATTTTTAAATTATGCATTGAGGGATAAATAGGAAGGACACACCGGTTATTTTATTAACATTTTAACTGTGAATTACCACTTAACTCTCTACTTAACGGAAATATGACCATTTTATTAATAGTTTGTAACAACATGACTGTTTTGTAAATCGAGACTTAATAGTATGACTGTTTCGTATATTTTCCTTCCTTAAACTTTCTTCTACCACCGATCCTCAGCATTGCCTCTTGTTTATTGTCATGTGTATCCATGGAAAATATCTATTTCGCATATGATGTCACAATGATGCGAGAATGAGGTGTGTAAGATGACAAAATTCTAAGTTCTATAGAGAAGAAGATAAAACCAGACGTGTTAAAAAAGATAGTAGTGATCCGTGAACACCGATCTTTTAAAGTATCAGCTCACATGGTAGACTCCTGTAAACATCTAATCATTGAAGTTCTTGAAAAACATTGTTTAGTGAGGGACCAAGTAATCTAGTACTACTTAGTGCGTTGACTACTTGGACGTCTTTGCTATATGCTTCATTTGTCAAAGCGCATGTGCACAAGCACAACACTCCTAGTCAAAAGCTTCGAGGTCAATTTGTTAAGAGGCAAAACCATAGTGCCACTGCCAAGTATAAAAGTTTACTTTGTAAACTAACTAAATCTTTATTATCCTCTCATTTTCAAAACTTTAGTTGATTAAAACGCTCGCCTCAATCTTTAATATCCTCTCATTCTTGGTGTTATATGTTAGGTCTTGAACACGCAGTAGGTTCAGTTTAACTACAAATGGTTGAGTTGTTCAGACTATTCAGTCAACTAGTAGAATATTCATGTATATCCATGAAACCATTGAGACAGAATTAGGGGGTAGTTAACACATTATATACTAAATGTTAAGAAGATTAGCAAATGGTTAAGTGCCACCAACTAAAATATATCAAATTAGATATGTTTTTTATATCAGCATTTAACCCACAATTAAAGTTTGGATAAAAATTAATATACAACAAACAAATCTCTATCAGAAAGCCTACAAACTTTCTTTTCCGACCATATCTCTTTAGTTTAACTAATCTTACTTTTAACTAAGTGGTTTGTGTCAACGGCTTACTTGTTTTATTATCCTCACTAACTCCCCCTAAAACCTAATTGCCCCCAAATTTAGCGGACTCTTTGGATTTATGGGTCTGTTCTTTACAAAAACATCTAATCTTTGGATTGATTAAGTACATATAATTTAATTTTTTATTCATTCCTAAGCCATGGAGCAGATCATCTGAATATCTCATTTGACTTTCATATCCTTCGGATCCTTTCTTTTTCTCTTATGCTTCTAGAAGAATAGCAGCACCCAAAACTGGTGGTTTTGTCGAGCGAAAGCCAGACCAACGAAATTATTCAAAAATGGCTGGCTGCGAGAGAGATTATGAAGCGATCTTTCACTCAATCGAGTAGGCATTTTGGGCCTAAGTCTATTTTTGTACTGGGCCAGATTTACGTATGGTATGGTTTGAATTTTTAGTTGACATCAGCCTACCCAACCTACTAGCTGACCTAGGACCTTCTTCGATGACCTCATTTTCGTATTTCAACTCATTGAAGAAATCAGGAACACAACAAGAGTCAATGCTCTTTTTATAATTGATAGGATAAGATTTTGACTCTAAGAATAATCGTATGAGAAAGAGTTACATAACAGGCAAAATAGTGGTTTACACGCTGACACTGTCACATAAAGACATGGCGATGGAGATATGGGTCAACCCTGTTATTGTTGTTTCAAGTTTTCCATTAGTCATCATTGGATCGTTCACCTAAATACCTGTGTTCATATTTTAGCTACAAAGCGTAACATAGATGCTGACATAAACAGCACGAAATTATGAGATATAGGCGCATATGATGGAGGCACATTTATGGCACAACTTGCTGAAATTTGGAACCTTTTATAACTATTTTATGAGAAAATGGGTCAAATGCCCAGAAACTATAAAATTCCGGTTGTAATGGACGAGTAAAACTTCGTCTGGGTCAAACGACAGGAAATAGTTTAATTTGAAACTGACATTTAAGCTCCCGCTTTTCCTTTACAATTCACAGAGAAGCATCGATAGTATCTTTTGCTTTTTCCGCCATCTTCAAGACCCACCGACACCACTACTACCATCGTCGAAATCTTCTCTCCGCCATTTCAATCTTCTCTTTTTCCACACCGTTAATTACAATCACCACCACCATCATCAATTGTAACCATAACCGTCATCAAACAACAACTAAAACTACCACCACATTAACTACGACCACCACCATCATCTACAACAACTACAACCAACACCACCATCTTTCTCCACCATAGCGATAGCATCATCAACTTTGAAACCACCTCTACCACCTACTATTTTTTTCCCCTTCAAATACCCTAATTAAAATGGAGATTTCTTAAATTCATTAAAACTAAGAAAATTAGGGTTTTGGCCTGGATCAATTTCGCAAGATGGGCACTCGTAAGTTTCTTAATTCTAAGTTTTTTTCTTGATTTTATTTTACCGAATTCATAAATTTTACATGAATTAACCTTAACTGCCTTAATTTATGAGATGAATCATTTTGTATATGGGTGAAATTTTAGTCTATTTTTATTTCTTGGGTAAACGTAGATGAAACTAGTATCATCCTGTTTTAGACCTGATATTTATGAGGTGACTTATATTTTCTTTTGTTCATTTTTTTTCCCTAGCGTAAACATGAATGAAACTAGTATCATCCTGTATTAGATTAATGAAATTCTGGTGTTTATTTTCTTGCGTAAACCTGGATGAAATTGGTACCACTCTGTTTTAGATTATGTTGAATTTAAAGTAGTATGAAATTGGTATCATCATGTTCTATATTTAGACTGAATTTGTTTTCATCCAAGTTTAAACTAATATGAAAGTGGTATCATCTTGGATGATTCTGTCTTCATATTTAAACTAGTATGAAACTGGTATCATCATGTTTTAGATTTGCTGAAATTGTTTTCATCCATGTTTAAACTAGTATGAAACTGCTATCATCATGTTTTAAATTTGGCTTAATTTGTTGTCATCCATATTTAAACTAGGATGAAAATGGTTTCATGTTGTTCTATAATCGGTTGAATTGGTTTTCATACATGTTTAAACTATGAAGAAAATCGGTTTCATCCTACTCTAAGATTGCTGGATGAATACATGATGTATACACATAATCCCGCAGCCATCCCCGTGGCATGAACACTACACGTGCATCCCAAGAAGCAAGTGAACATCAACCCTTGATGCCATGAGTCCATACCCTAGGGGCAGTATCACCATCGTCCGCCATATGTTCATCGCTAAACAAGATCCGACGGAAGAAAAATTAGGGAGCATCAGACCGGTGAGAAGGCGTGAAGCACCATAGAGAACCCAGAACCCACTTTATCCCATCTCAAGATGGATTCGAAATAGACGGAGGAGATGGGTCTAACTGACAAAGATGTGACAACTAAACGTGGCAGCTGTCTGTCGCATGCAGCCTGCTCCCAACCACCCGTATTAAATGTCACCGACATGGGAGACGTGTCAAGCATCCTATGGAAGGAAGATGAGGCATACCATCGGCGTAACATATGACCGTTGTGGGCATCGGGAAAGACCGAAGGTATCCATCGGTATCGACACATTTACCAAGACGATAAGCGCCACATAGCCAGTAAGGAGGGTCCCACACAAGAAGGCTATAAATACCCTTCTCAGCTAAGAGAGAAGGGGTGGACCAAATTTGAGGAGAGGGAACTATTGTGAGGAAAAGAGATTGTAATAATAAGTATGAATTTATCTTCTTATCCTACCTTCGTTCCCTACTCAGAGTCACTTGACTGACAATTATAACCTTATATGATCCATAGTGAAAAACAACACCCCCGTGGATGTAGGCCTTAGTGTCGAACCACGTAAATCATTCTGTCATTTACATTATGCCCTTATGATTTCTATTTATTCGTACTCGATCATGCTATGCATCACCCTTAAGCAAAGTAGGACAGAAACGATGATGAGCCTGAAGGCTCTGAGTTTCCAATGCCATCTATGCTTTATTTCATATTTATTGTACCCTTTATCGTATTTTTAGCTAATGCGAACTTTGGTTGTGAACACGATGTCCATCAAACTGCATCTGTGTTCACAATTTGGCGCTAGAAACAGGGACACATTCGTCCCGGTAAAAGATTTATCTTATCCTGTGAATTATTATTACCAAAATGTTGTTTTCAACACAGATTTTCGATAACCAAACCCATGGATCAATATTTTTCTTACCAAAAACCCATGAATCTATACGTTTTCTGCCAAACACCCTTACATCTTTGCTTTTTCTGTCAAAAACTTTTGGATCTGTATTTTTTGAGATCTAGTGATCTCTACTTTTGGATACTACTTGATAAAACCCTTGGATCTATGTTTCATCTTCTGACCCATTCTTTTCTTCTTCCGATCCATGCTTTGTTCTAAGAAAAGCATTGGGCTCGTTTAAAACTTCATATCCATATTTTACTATGAAAATCTTTGATCTATACGATCAAGAGAAAATTTTCTGAATTTAAGTTTTTCCTTATTTAAAACTTTTCAATTTATGACTCCCCTTCGAGTCATGATACGATTTGTTTTCTGCTGCACCATCGTTATGTTAACTAACAAAATCTCGTGGATGTATTTTCCTTGTCAATGACCCTATTTTTTACAGGACATGGATAAGTCAAAAGACATCGGAAAAGCAAAAGCATCGTCAAAAGAGACATCGAGGACCATACCAGTCATGACGCGAAGCAAGCAGAAGGGTGACAAGCTCAAGGCTACCAGCAAGGACCCTAATGTAGTAGAAAGTGTCAATCTTTCCGATGCAGAGTCAATAGCAGCGGCAGCAACAAAAGCGGCCGCAGCCAAAGCAGCAGCGGAAAAGGCGAAGACATCCAAGGCGAATGCAGCGAAAGCAGATGCGGAAGAAAGAGCAGCAGAATAACGGGAAGTCGTTGAAGACTCTATGATTCAGCAACCCCTGTACGGGATGCCGAGGACCAATGATCAGAATCAGACGCTGTTGTTGCCAAACACGACGCACCAAGTAGCTGGCCTAGTTTCTACAGGAGTCGTCCAACCAATGATACCACAAGATCCGGCAGAGGACCCGCATGTACCATTGATCCAGACCGTGGATGACGACCAGTCAGCCACTGTGGTTACAGGACAAGCAGGAACACCAAACCAAGGATCCAACCCATTAATTCATTTAGTTGCGGAGCTAGAAGAAATGAAGCGGAACCAGAAGGCTTACATGGACGCTGTGGCGTTGTTATCACGAGAGAATCAACAACTTAAGGAAACAATGGCACAAGATGCAAGGTCAGCATCTATGCATGCAGCACAAGACGAAGCTAATTCCAAAGTCCCGGAGCTCAATCAAAACCGAAGGATGATCCTAGCCAATCCGCAGAATCCAGAGCCATTGAATCGACGTCCCGCCCGCGAAAGTGATCAAACCGATCCTGACTATGTGCCACGATCATATGATTATTACGACAGTCGATCACGAAAGTCAAAGAAAGCAGGACTATGGGGTGAGCACTTCCTTGCTATGCAAAACCTCAGAAGCGAGATGATGGCCGAGATCAAGCAGCTAAAGGCGAAACAAGGAGGAGGAAGACTTGAAGAAGTAATGAGAGAGGCCATTATCACACCATTGACCCCGCACCTAGCAAGGGCACTCATTCCTATAAAATGCCCGATCCCAGCCTTCGAATGTTATGATGGATCCAATGACCCAGCGGCACACCTTCGTTACTATAACCGAATGATGGCCCGATGGGAGCGAGACGATGTTGTTTTATGCAGATATTTCCCCTCCAGCTTGAAAGGATCGGCGTTGTCATGGTTCGATAACCTACCTCCCAATTCCATTGATTCTTACAGTCGTCTCACCGAGGTGTTCTTGGAAACCTACATGTACAACAAGACTGTCAACGCTGGAATGGACAAACTTTTCTCGCTAGCAGCTATCTTCAAAGAAACAATCAGAGAATACACTGACAGATGGCATAAGATCTGCCAAGCAATAGGAAATGTCGATCCAGTAGTTATCATCAATTGTTACAAGTGGGGATTGGACAGGTTAAGCCCTTTGTTTGTCGAGATTCACAGCAGCAATCCTACCACTGAAGGAGATCTTCGAATAATTATCGAGAGGCATGCCAGGTTAGAAGAAATCCAGCGGGAGAATCCTAGAGCCCAAGTGCAGAGATCGCATCAGACAAACTCAGCCGAGCAGGCCAGCGGGTCTCAAAGGACTAATTCGACCGAACGCTTCAACAAAGATAAGAGAGGAAGAAAGGATGACCATCGGCGCAATGATCAAAAGTTCGAAGACCAAGTTTACACGAAGCTTAATGCCAGTTATGTCCACATTTTCAGAGAGATCAAGGACCGAGCCAACCTCGAATGGCCATGGTCTAAGGGAAAGAAGCCATCAAGGTCCAAGAAATCAAGGGACTACTGCGAGTACCACTGCTTCAACGGACACCAGACTGAGAAGTGTAAAAATCTCAAGATAATGATCCAGAAGCTGATCGATACTGGAGATCTCAAGCAATATGTTCATAAGAAGGAACCCGAAGTAAAGACCAATCGAAACAAGCAAGTCCAGTTACCAAAGAATAACCCCACTATCAATACTATTTCCTGCTCAGAACCCAGCGGTCCATCATTGACCGATCAAATTGGAAAGAGATTAAGAAAGAAGTTTGAGTACTATTGTGAATTATACAAGATTGATGGAGAGGAAGTCAACGAACATGAAGAATGGATGAATGCACCTCTATCCTTATCAGCCGATGATCTAGAAGAAGACATGGAAGATCACAACGATCCTCTTGTGCTCACATTGCCCGTCTCAGGATGGACAGTGAAGAAGATTCTGATCGATGGAGGCAGTTCGATCAATGTCTTGTTCTATGACACCTTCAAACGAATGAAATTGAATGATGAACAATTTATGTCTTCTTATTATACCATCTATGGATTTAACGGAGCTGCAACGAAGCCTCTAGGAGAAATTATCCTAGAAGTCAAAGCAGGACCTATGAAAGTCAGTACCAGATTCAGCGTGGTGGATGCACCATCCCCCTACAATGCCATCATTGGTCGAAGATGGGTCCATAAACTCAAAGGTGTAGCAGCAACATTTCACCAGTATCTTAGGTTCCCAACTCCCGAAGGGGAAATGGAAATCAAAGGAGATCAAGTGTCTGCACGAGAATGCCAATCTATCCAGAATCAAATCAACGCCGAACCGGAAGAGCAGCGTAAGACCCGAAGAAGCAAGAACAAGGCAGAAGCCAAAGAAAAAGCTATCGACCTATACCTTGAAGAAATTTCAAGAAAAACGTCAACGAAGGGTAGCGTCGTTCTAACTAATGAAGCCAGCGTCTCAGGAGTGAAGGACAACGAAGAGCCTGCCAAATAGCAATTAAAGAACGTTCTTCTCTTAGGGGAACCAAAGCCTATGTTCACACCAGTTGAACCAGCCAAGGAAATCAACATTGGAACAGCAAAAGATCCAAAGATGATCAAAATAGGGACTTTAATGGACAAAGATTGAGAAGAAGCATTATTCATACTACTCAAGGAATACACGGACATTTTTGCATGGAAGCTGGGAGAATGCCGGGGATCGATCCCAATATCATACAACACGAACTTCGGATAAAACCAGGCACGAGCCCTTTCAGGCAGAAGTTACGCAAGGTAGCACCAGAATACCATCAGGCAGTTGAAAAGGAGCTTAACAAGCTTATGGAGGCTGGATTCATAAAATAAGTTAGGTATCCCACATGGATCTCAAACATGGTCATCGTACCTAAGAAAAATAGCGGGGTAAGAATATGCATCGACTTCACCAATCTCAATAAGGCATGCCTGAAGGATAGTTACCCGCTCCCCAGCATCGATCAACTAGTGGAAGCCGTAGAAGGACACGAAGAGCTATCTTTCATGGATGGTTACTCCAGATATAATCAGATAGCTTTAGAAGAATAGGATCAACAACACACGACATTCTTCACCACACACGGACTCTACTGCTACGCTCGTATGCCCTTTGGACTGAGGAATGCAGGGGCAACATATCAGAGGATGGTTGATGCAATCTTCGAACCATGGATCGGGAAAACCTTAGAAGTCTACGTTGATGACATGCTGGTTAAAAGTAAATTACGCAAAGATCACCTCCAGGACTTGAGGAATATTTTTGACGCGATGAGGAAATACAACATGAAAGTAAATCCAGAAAAGTGCATTTTCGGGGTCACATCGGGAAAATTCCTCGGATACTTAGTAATGAAGAGAGGTATCGAAGTCGACCCAGACAAAATCCAAGCCATCGTGGAGATGCCATCTCCAAGAAATCTGAAAGAAGTCCAAAAGCTCAACGGATCCATAGATGTGTTAGGAAGGTTCATCTCCAGGTCATCAGATAAATGCAATCATTTCTTCAATATCCTAAAAAATAATACCAAATTCGTATGGACCGCTAAGTGTGAAGAAGCCTTCCAGAAATCAAGGAATACCTAGCAATGATCCCTATCCTCCAAAAACCAGAACCCGACGAGGTGTTGGCGCTATACATAGATGCAACCGAAGATGCAGTCAATGCTATACTGGTAAGAACCAACACGAAGGTAGAGAAGCCGATATATTACGTCAGTAAAACTCTCAATACAGCGGAAATAAACTACACCAAGATTGAGCAACTCATATTGGCATTAGTATGGACAACGCATAAACTGAGGACTTACTTCTTGACTCACTATGTTCGCGTTCCAAGTAAAGCCCCGTTGGAGTCTGTTCTCAAAAATACAGGAAAAGTGGGAAGGATGGCAAAGTGGAATACACAGCTAGAACAATTCAATATCATACACGAGATCCAAACTGCCCAAAAATCACAAGTCTTGGCGGATTTCCTAGCAGATCTCCCTATGGACAATGGCGAAGAAGTGAAGGACATACCAGGGTAAGACAAAGATGGAAAGGACCCAATCGATGTGGTTGAACCTTCTACCCAACGAAGATGGGAAGTCTTCGTCGACGGATCTAGGAACAAGGAAGGCGCAGGCATAGGGATCGTCATCACAATGCCCACTGGTGATAGGATGGTGTATGCACTTAGGATGGAGTTTGAAGGACACACTAACAACATCGTTGAATATGAGGCAGTAATACATGCTCTTCAATTGATAATAAAGCTGGGAATAACAGACGTACGCCTAACAAGCGATTCGCAACTTGTCATTCGACAGATAGAGCTGGAATATAACACCTATGATGAGACTCTATCAGCATACATGGCGTTGGTCCAAACTCTAGCATCGCAAGTGCCCAATATTAAATTCCGACACCTGTGCAGGAATGACAACAGACATGCCGATGCCCTATCTTACATATCATCAATATTGAGAGACAAGAGCGTTAAAGCTATCAGAATAGCAAGAGTATACCATCCTTCAGTCAATCCTCCCCAAACCGTCGCTGCAATGAACCATGAAAATGATGTAGGAGAAGACATTGATGAAGACGATGCAGGGGAAGATATCGCCGAAGATTTCACCGAAGATGATATCTTATCAAAGGATAACGAAGACGAATATTTTAGCAACGAAGCAGATTGGAGAACCGAAGTCCACCTTTTCCTTGAAGAAGGGGCATTGCCCGTAGATGTGAAGCAAGCCCGAAAAGTACAATCAAAGGCGGGAAGATACGAGCTTCGCAGCGGAGTCATGTACAAGAAATCCTTCCTCGGACCCCTACTACGTTACTTATCCAGACAGGAAGGTCATCATATCTTGAATGACATCCACTATGGTGACGCAGGAAACCATAGCGGGATGAGGTCATTGGCCGACAAAGCTAAAATGCAAGGATATTACTGTCCGTAGATGATACAAGACGCTGCTAGGATGTCTAGAAGGTGCGACGAATGTCAGCGGTTCGCTAAAAGGATTCATGCCCTTGCAACAGAGTTAAACTCAGTAGGAAGCCCCTAGCCATTTGCTAAATGGGGAATCTACATCATCGGACCACTAGTCGAAGGAACGGGAAAAAGACGATTCTTAATAGTAGCCACAGATTACTTCACCAAATGGGTGGAAGCCAAAGCTCTAGCCAGGATCAGGGATGCAGACGTATTCACTTTCATCTTCCATAACATCATTTGCATATTTGGCATTCCCGCAGAAATTGTTTCCGACAATGGAAAACAGCTACAAGGAAAGAACATTGACATGCTCTTCGACACATTCAAGATCAGGAAGGACAAATCCACTCCCATATACCCTCAGAGCAATGTACAAGCCGAAGCCACAAATAAAACCATCGCCCTCATTCTCAAGAAAACGCTGACCGATGGTGTGAGCAACTACACAATAGTCTATGGTCATACCAAACCACAAGAAGATCAGCAACCGGTGAATCCCCGTTTCTCCTCACTTACAGAGCTGAAGCAGTCATCCCAACGAAGATCATCATGCCTACAACAAAAACCGAAGCTTAGGAAAAGAACCTCACAACGGATATGATGCTAGAAAGGCTTGAAGATCTAGAAGAAAGGAGGGAAACAGCGTTACAAAGAATAGAGAATTATCAACGAAGGTTAGCAAGGGAGTACAATAAAAAGGTTAAACTTATAAATTTTGTGGAAGGACAGTATGTGCTACGAACTATACCACAGTATCAACGAGAAATGAAATGGGGTAAGTTTGCACCAACATGGGGAGGGCCATTTTTTATCCACGATATTGCAGGGAAGGGATCGTACTACCTACGTAATTCAAAAGGAAAAATCCTAAGGCACCCTTGGAATGCAAAATACCTCAAGCCATACTATCCATAAAGCAACACGGTTCTGCATCTGTGTGAAGAATACCAGAAAAAGAAGACAGCGTATCCGCTCGACATGTTTCTATCTCTGGCCGAGGAATAGCAGACCTCACCACATTAATTAAACAAAAACCTTTTGTATCACACTGTTCGGTAAACAACGAACCTCCACACATATATATTGGGGAAAGTACTTGCATACAATCTCTCGGGACTGCCCTATCAGTGTCTATGAGTGTATGACCACGGGGACGGATTCCAACAGAAACAGATACCCAACCTAACACAAGCCAGCGGTTCGGCGAAATGGGTGCATGTAAATAACTCAATAACGCACCACATATCCGAGAACGCTGCATCAGCCCACACCGTCAGGTGATCCTCTGGCCCAGGATTAGCCGACGGGGTGACAGATCCAAAACAAATAATAGAGGTACACACCTTCATTATTTTTGCAACACACTCCCCATTCTCTTCGTTATCATATTTTGTTAAGTAAATTAAACTATACAAAGTAACACTACAGAAAAATAAAAGATGTACATATCTAAAAAGACTGATGATCAATTGAGAAAAAGTTGATTACAAGTTTGGGGAGATAAGCAAGAAATACAAGAAATACAAAAAATAGCCCAAAACTACATTATCAACAACGATCAAATCTCTTCTCCACAGATTCCAACACGATGAATTATGACTTACTTCTCTCCCGAAGGCTCGACGCGATCAGCAGGACGATCCTTTTGAGATGAAGGAACGCTCCCCCCGGATGACAGATCGGAGGTAGACTTGAACGGTTCGGGTACAGGATGGCGCTTATACCTCTTGGTGATGCCATGCTCCTTCAAAATACTCTGCTTTATCTGAGCCATGGTCTTATTAACCTCCAAAGCCAGTTGACAACGAGCTTCATGTTTGATAATGGTGGTCTTCAGTTTGGATTGAGCTAACAGCGAATTCAACCGCTCCACTTCCTTTGATGACTCCATCGCTTCCACATCCCGAGTCCCAGTTAACCCCTCAAAGTACTTGGTCTGTCCTTGCTGAGTAACTAGCTCAGATTGAGTCTTTTCAAGCTTCTCATTTGCAAGGCTAAGCTGTCATTCGAGTTCTGAAACAAAAGTAAACAAGCAATCATGAGAAGGGAAATAAAACAGCTACCCACGACCAAACGAACATATACCTTCGACATTAGCTGAAGATATTTCAAATTCATTTACGATAGCATCCCGAGCATCGTCAAGAAAATCATACTCATCAGAAAGTTTCTTATAATCAAGCCGAAGGTTTTCGAGGTCAAACTGGCATTGATCTAACTCTACCTGCTTCATGGAATCTAAATGATGAAGACGATTGACTTCGTTATTCATCTCTTCGATCCCTTTGGTAAGTCTATACATGTTAACCTCTAAATCCTTCTCTGATTCCACCAAACGAGAAACATCGGCGCGAGAAGCAGTTAAAGCTTTCTAAGAGCATGCGCCTCTGCCCTAGCATTGTCCCTTTCTCGAACAAGTCGTTGTATATACTCCCGAATTTCAGGGTAATGGGACGAGCGGACTTGACGAAGCTCCACTTTTAGATCCGTCACTTTAGCTTCCAATCGAGAAGCCTCATACCGAGCCTCATGAAGAGATTGGCACGTCCATTCCATGGTACCTTTAAATTGGTTACGAGCAGCTGATAAGGAATTCCGCATTTCAAACATTTGATCTTGATGTTTCCGGTAACTCGCCAACAATTTATTATGTTGATCAGCACGAAAATTCCATTTATTAGCTTCTCTTATCATCTTCGATGCCAACTCTTTAATCCGAGAAGCTTGGCGAGTCCTCTCACTCTGAAGCCATACTAATTCCGCGGAATCACCCGCTGGAGACAGGGCCGGCTAACTCAGAAAGAACACTAAAAAGGCATAGGAAGAAAAGTAGGGAAAGGAGACAAACCTTTAAACGAAGTACCAGCAGAAGAAGCTTCAGCACGAGCCGTCTCCAAATCCTCACGAAGAGAAGCCACCTCCCGACGAAGCCCATCCTTAGCGGCACCAGCTAGTTGCTTCCCCTTCAGCTGTTCCTTCATCTCAAATATCTATTTGTCCTTGGTCAAAAGGGATTCATGGGAAGAGAGCAGCTCATCGTCCCTTTGACGAAGCTTCGCTTCCAGTTTGAGTGCCTTAGCCCTAAAAAACTGGTACAGAGTATGGTAGCAATACTCACTTCTCGCCAACTGAAAACAAAATACCAAAGACGTGAGAATCACGAAGGAGACATACATATACATCATGCTATTAAGACAATGCATTTACCTCGAGAACGCGTTGTTGAGGAAAACCATACTGATGGCCGTAGGCTATAGCTATCATCTCAGCAATAGAGGAAGGAGGAGTGACCAAAAGGTTCGACGGGACAGTAACGCCACAATCACGTTGCCACATCTCGGTGACTTTCTCATGAGAAGACAGTTCCATACGTTGATGAGTGAAAGCATCTGAATCCCTATCACCGGGATAGACATGAGCGGGACAAGAAACATTCATAAGACCTTTATTCTTTAGCAAACTAAATGTCACATCATCACCTTCACGCATCACTGACTTGACAAAACCTTCCGAAGACGTACCCGCAGCGGCCTCCTTATCTTTTGCTTATTTGTTAGCATGAAGATCTGCATCTTCGCCATCAGAACTTTCTTCATCTTCAACAGTCTTCTTTCCGTCGTCTTAGGCCATAACCTCCCAATCATCGCTAGGAGACAGCAATGAAAAATCCGAATCTATCCCCATCGTGGCACCAAGGTCAACCTGGTCACCAGCGGAATAAACTTTTCCGAAAGAAAATTCCTGGTTCGACTCCAAAGAATACGCTGCTTCAGGAATCATGAATTGCGGATCAGCATCTTTGTTCTCTTGATGAGGAGAAGGGGAATGCTCGAGATCAGACATGTGTTCATCCTCCTGACCCTCAAGGGGAATCCCTTCTTAGGTTTCCTCAGGGGTGGTCCCAGATCGCTCCTTTTCATCAATACCCTCCTCTTCCTCATCATCAAATTCTTCTTCGTCACCAAATGGGCTATTCACTTCGGGAATACTCGTATCTTCAACCTCAACGGTGGAAGACTCAACGAGACCAAGTTTCTTCTTCCTTGAAGCCTACGGCAAGAACACAACACATCAATCTCTGATTCAAGGGGCAACACAACATATAACACATAGTATAATCATACCTTGACAGTAGCAGTACCCTTCGAAGGAATGAAAGTTTCAGAACCTTATTCGTCACCAACATCATCGGCCTCAACGGCATAGTCAAAGTTCATACCGGCAAAATTCATAGCCCAAGGACAGAAATCACCATAGCGGGATGAGGCACCATCACGAGGCTTGCTTTGAGCGGTAGGCTTCCATCCATGCTGGCCAGGGATCCAACCATAAGCCCAAGGGCCAATAATTTCAAAAGGAGTGGCATGCCATTCATAATCATGATCGCATCGAAGACGTTCCTTTAGGGGGGAAAGCTCTAGTTTATCAGTGTTCTCAGTACCAGGAACGAACAGTAGCTTCGTATCACTAACTTCGCTCAGAAGATGAACCTCACCATGGGAGCTGCTATTGAACGAAGAACAACGCTCCACCGCTTTTTGTTCCTACTATTAACATAGTCTCCAAAAGAAGCATTGAAATTCTCAGGGTATACAAACTCCTCTCTTCGGGATTAGGAGTGTAGCACGTCGTCGTCGTCTCACCCTTGCTCCGAAGGTAACAATCACGAAGAGTTCGCAGATAATTTCCACTCAATTGAACTACTGAGCGGCAGTGGGTACGATGAGTAGAACCCTCACAACGTGCCGAAACATCGTAGTAGAACGAATCTCTCCACTTGTACAAAGGAAGCATCAAACCCGCTTCAAAGGCCCCAACAGTTGTCAACAGATGATGGGAATCATACTTGTAATTCTTGATCATATCATAAGTGAGATCGTCACCCTAAAAGCGAACCTCAAAACTCTCAAGGCCGTGCTTTACTTTAAACTCTTCAAGATCAATATGACTGAAAGAAACAGGAGCCCACTTCTTCTTTTTCGGAGAAGGACCAGTTTGCACCGAAGGGACAGCCCCAGAAGACGTTGTCGTTTTACCCGATGATGGTTTCTTTGGGGGACTCATATCCGGAGACTTCCTCTTAGTTGCAGCTTTCCTAGATAGATCCAAATCTTTCTTCGATGAAGGAGCATTCAACGAATCTTTAGATTTCTGAGAAGGTGAAAGATTGGGAGGAACAATGGAGCGGAGGGGTTGAACCTCTAGCGGTTCTGAACGTTGCGAAGATGACCGTCCCGTTGGTCGATTAACAGCATAGCGAGAACCTCTCACTTGATCCCCCCCCACCTTTTGAGCAGAAACCTTCGGATCAGATGACGATGAGGTTTTGCGAGGACGAAGGTCCGATTGAGAAGACCTTGGTGGTGGACCCTTGGGCAGAGATATATCAGGACTTCTATTTGATGGAGATCTATAAGGACTCAACGGCGGAGACCTGTAAGGGCTGTTTCTGCGATCGTTACCAACCATCGTTACCTAAAAAAGGGCATCGAAGAACAACAAATATCAGGAATGGATTTGGGATCACTATTTTTGCATCAAGAACACTAGTTAAACATAAGAAAAGTATATATGAACATATGACTTCAGTTTATAATTTTTGTAATGAAGAACAGGGACAAGTATATATACTGTCGTATGTCGTGTTCTTCATCATAAAACCTAAAAACGCCAATGATAAAAGCAAAAAAAATTAGGGATTAAGGGCGTAAACAGAGAAGGACAACTTATCCACAACAATGGCAGATTTCAGTAAGGGAATTTGACGAACCGCCAATCACCAACAGAAAGTACTCCAGCTATGAAGGAACCCACACATAATAATTAGCACGAGGAAGAAATATTGTTGGTAGAATTGAAGAACAAGAGGACAAACACAAAGTCAGGATTCAGTTATTCTCTGAAGAAACTGACAGGGAAGATGAAAGACTGGGGAGATAGAGACGGAAGAAGAAGAATGAGAATAAAATTTATTTCAAACATCCCTCATCTCATATTTATGGCCGCATGAAAAGAGGAAAAACTGCCACGGAATTCAAGGGGAGTAAATGCAAAGAGCGGGAAACGTGCTAGGGGAAGTTATTGCAAGAAGGTAATGAGACTTTTTCTCAAAAGTTTAACCTAATTCAAACTTAGAGAAAAGGGGCAAATTGTATACACATAATCCCGCAGCCAGCCACGTGGCATGAACACTACACATGTAGCCCAAGAAGCAAGTGAACATCAACCCTTGATGCCACGAGTCCATACCCTAGGGGCAGTATCACCATCGTCCGCCATGTGTTCATCGCTAAACAAGATCTGACGGAAGAAAGATTAGGGAGCATCAGACTGGTGAGAAGGCGCGAAGCACCATAGAGAACCCAAAACCCACTTTATCCCATCTCAAGATGGATCTGAAATGGACGGAGGAGATGGGTCTAACTGACAAAGATGTGACAACTAACAGTGGCAGCTGCCTGGCGCATGCATCCTGCTCCCAACCACCCGTATTAAATGTCACTGACATGGGCGACATGTCAAGCATCCTATGGAAGGAAGAGGAGGCATACCATCGGTGTAACATATGACCGTTGGGGGCATCGGGCAAGACCGAAGGTATCCATCGGTATTGACACATTTACCAAGACGATAAGCGCCACATAGCCAGTAAGGAGGGTTCCACACGAGAAGTCTATAAATACCCTGCTCAGCTAAGAGAGAAGGGGTGGACCAAATTTGAGGAGAGAGAACTATTGTGAGGAAGAGAGATTTTAATAGTAAGTATGAATTTATCTTCTTATCCTACCTTCGTTCCCTACTCAGAGTCACTTGACTAACAATTGTAACCTTATATGATCCATAGTGAAAACCAACACCGCCGTGGACGTAGGCCTTAGTGCCGAACCACGTAAATCATTGTGTCATTTACATTATGCCCTTATGATTTCTATTTATTCGTACTCGATCATGCTATGCATCACCCTTAGGCAAAGTAGGACAGAAACGATGATGAGCCCGAAGGCTCAGAGTTTCCAACGCTATCTATGCTTTATTTCATATTTATTGTACCCATTATCTTATTTTTAGCTACTGCGAAGTTTGGTTGTGAACATGATGTCCATCAAAACTGCATCTGTGTTCACACATGATGCACGACATTTTTATCCCGCGCATATAATCTTCCTAGTTTACAGTAAATTATGTAATAGTTTGGATTAAAATTGAAAAGGAATCTTTAAGCTTATGATTAGATGTGTATACAGGTTGCGGGTTGGATGACAAAAACACTTCCATAATGAAGAGCGATTGGACCAACAATACCGTCAGCATACCTGGACAACAGAATCAAAAACGATAATGGCTACGGACTCGACCGTTTCAAACTGGATAACAGCATTTGCATGGTTAAACTCTAAAGCTAATTGACGTGACTGAGACAAAATTGATGATCCACTAAATTATAGTGGATCATCAATGGTTAAAAAATGTTTTCAATGGGAGAGAGACGAATAGTTTATCCGAGATCCACATTAATTTAGTGCAGGTACATCGTGGGAAGGCCTATATGATGAGAGGATACATACATAAAAATGGCTTATGATAACATACAAATGCTGCCAAAAGTGAGAGTGGATTGTACAGTTCTTTCATTTAGCACGACGTAGCAATTAGTGTTAGATCATGCTGATCATCAATCTAACATTAGATGCATATCGTCCTGATGGTGTTATTTGTATTATATTAATAATTAGATATGGATATTTTTGTCCATTGTAAAATATTAGTTTGTAAAATTCTGGGCCGATTACCCAAAATAGTTAATAGAAAAGTATCTTTTTAATTCCCGTCCATTTAAACAGTATCAAACTTTACATGTCTTTTTCAGCCAGGAACTATTGTTTTAGGGCTAATTAACCAAGTTTGTGCTGTTTTATTATCAAAAGAGCTACTAAATTATTATCAAAGAGCTACTACTCAATTGGGAACTGACTAATACTACAACTAGTGGTGTATTGGTACGGGTTTGGAATAACAAACTCTAAACTAAGGTGCTACTTTGGATTGTTAAACATGGGTAGTTAGACCTATTACTAAATAGTGAGAGTACCACTGTGAAATGAAGAAGGGAAATGTTATCAAGTTTCTTTCTCTGTGTGGTTGTACTCAAGGGTACCATCAACCGAATACATTAAAGGTCTATTTATAGTCTGATCATACATGACGTGTAACAAACAACAACACTGTGACACTTATTAGACAGGTGTCACTAGTATGAAATGTTAAGCTTAACTAGCTTTAGTGGAATGTCCGGTGAGCTCCTGGTGTTGTCATTAATAATCTAGAAGGTGGATCATCCACCAAGATCCATATGCATATAACGCTCCCGGTGATCATCCATTGGTTTCGAGATAACCCAAACTCTGTCTCTGTACAGGACCTGCCTAATATCACTAGTGAGAGTTGTTATCTTCCTTTAGGTGTAGAGATGCTTTTTAAGCTTCCTAAGTTCTAAGTATGTTGTCTCAGTATAACTTCGCTGGTAAATCTGAACAAGACAAAACTCGGTCGAAGGAAAAAGAGTACAATGAAAGACATCTTGGAACAGTGTTGAACGCGCATATGCTACCTCGTTTAAACCCTGACAAGGAAAATCCAGTGGGACAAAAACCTTGATTAAGGAAAAAGAGTACAGCGCGTTATAGTCCACATCTCCCCCTCAACAAAATCTCTATCAATTTGTCTGCTTGAATATGTGTCGCGTTCCGTGTAATGACCCGTTCCTCCACCGATATTGTCCCCACTTAGCCACTGCGGTTATCCGGCAGTGTGGGGGGTTTTCAACGGGCATCGCCGCGGTCATCCAACAACAACTTCCCGGGAGGTCACCCATCCCTGGATTACTCCCGCCCGAGCACGCTTAATTGCAGAGTTTTCTGCCAACTCTAAATCCAATTGTGCTGAAAAGGCCTCGGTGTTAGGAAAGGACAAATCATTACTTATATTCCATTCAGCCAACCACTGCCGAAATCGAGGTATTACAATACCACCACCTTAAATTGGAGCCGTCCTCGGCTCAAGAATATATTCGTAATCCTAGATCTCCGACGTTCCCTGCCCCTCATGAGAAGTACCTGGACCAACCCCGTCCAGCGTACCTTCTCACCCTCGGCAGGTGACCCGTCTTCGGCTCTGATACCATTTGTAATGACCCGTCCCTCCACTAATACTGTCCCCACTTAGCCACTGCGGATATCCAACAGTGTGGGGTTTTCAACGGGCATCGCTGCGGTAATCCAGAAGAAACTTCCCGGATGGTCACTCATCCCTGGATTACTCCCGCCCGAGCAAGCTTAACTGCAGATTTTTCTGCCAACTCTGGAGCCAATTGTGCTGAAAAGGCTTCGGTATAATGTAGAAGTTCCTTGCCTCATGTGAGACCAGTATCTAGCTCAACGACCTAGCATACTCTCCCGTACGAGCACAAACGATCCGTCCCTAGTTGTACCCCAACTAACACCGATATTGTTCCCACTTACCCACTGTGTTCATCCAATCATCTAGCAGTGTGGGATTTTAAACGGCACTACTGCGGTCATCCAGCAGCAGCTTCCCGAGAGGTAACCCATCCTATAACTACTCCCGGCCGAGCATGCTTAACTGAGAAGTTTTTTTACTACAACTCAGTTAAGTGAACCCATCAGGCCTCGGTATAATGTAAACGTTCCTTGTCTCCTATGAGAGCAGTATCTGGCATAATCCTCTAGCATACTCCCTTGGGGTTGGTCCAGGTACTTCTCATGAGGGGCAGGGAATGTCCGAGATCTGGGATTGCGAATATATTATGGAGCCGAGGACGGCTCCAATTTAAGGTGGTGGTATTGTAATACCCCGATATTCGGCAGTGGTTGGCCGAGGGTGACCTCCCGGGAAGCTGCTACTGGATGACCGCAGTAGTGCCGTTTAAAATCCCACATTGCTGGATAACCGCAGTGGGTAAGTGGGAATAATATCGGTGTTAGTTGAGATACAACTAGGGGTCGTTCGCTTGTGCTCGGGTGGGGGGTATGCTGGGGGACTATGCCAGATACTGCTCTCATAGGAGACAAGGAACGTTTATATTATACCGAGGCCTTATGGGTTCACTTAACTGAGTTATGAGAAAAAAACTTATCAGTTAAGCGTGCTCGGCCGGGAGTAGTCACAGGATGGGTGACCTCTCAGGAAGCTGCTGCTGGATGACCACGGTAGTGCCGTTTAAAATCCCACACTGCTGGATGACTGGATGAACATAGTGGGTAAGTGGGAACAATATCGGTGTTAGTTGGGTTACAACTAGGGACGGATCGTTTGTCCTCGTACGGGAGAGTATGCTATGCCGTTGAGCTAGATATTGGTCTCACGTAGACAAGGAACGTCTGCATTATACCGAGGCATTTTCAGCACAATTGGCTCCAGAGTTGGCAGAAACTCTGCAGTTAAGTATGCTCGGGCGGGAGTAATCCAGTGATGGGTGACCATCCGGGAAGTTTCTGTTGGATTACCGCAGCGATTCCCGTTGAAAACCCCACACTGACGGATATCCGCAGTGCCTAAGTGGGGACAGTATCGGTGGAGGGACGAGTCATTACATTCAGATTCCTTAAACCAACTTCCGGAAGCGCTTTGTCGGTAATGACTTGGTGAACAGATCATCATAATTCCCATACCTTCTGGAAGTGGTGAGGGGGAAATAATTTTTGCGAAATATGCTCTGTTTTATCACCTTTGATGTAGCCTTCTTTAATTTGTGTTATCCAAGCTGAGTTATCTTCATTACTGTAGGTGTGACGGTAATAGAAGGTAGACCAGCTTCTGGTATGCTCACTTAATAATCGCAGCCACACACATTCTCGACTTGCTGCATGTAGAGCGATTATTTCATAGTGATTGGAGGAGGTACCTGACATGCTCTGCTTACAAGATCGACATGAAAATGCCATGCCACCGCTTGTAAAGACATAACCTATTTGAGCAAATACGACTCTTCACGCTACGTAAAAGGGTTCACATGTCTTAGAATCTATTCTTCTAAAGGGACTCGTTTACCGAACTCATGCTTTCGCGAATAAAGGGAATTATATTGTTTATCTCAACTTGAGTCATAGGATTTAACATCCTTACAAATAGACCAACTTTCATAGGAGGTTCACTTGCTTCTACTACTAACGGATTTAGGAGGCCCAATCATTATAACCTATTCTAACAAAACAAGTTACCTTATTATATGACATTACTCGATCACTAAAGCATACCTATTGGGAATGGGTCCCCTAACTCCAATAGGGAGGGGTTATGTTACATGTATCGGAATCCGGTCTTTCTTACAAACGAACAAACTAATGAAAAACACCAATACTTGAACTGGAGGGTTACTTAAGGAGACTTATAGAGTTCTTATTTACCATGCGACCCACATTTTGAGAGGGATCATCTGGTGTATTTGATTCACTTCTTAACAAATGAGATTAACAAAGGGTTGAGGGGCATAATATTTTCCACTGGCCGATATATGAGTTTACTTGCGATTCTAGCCTTACTCATTCCTCGCCTTTACTCATGCCTTCAGGGCAATCAAACAGAAGTGAATACTAGAGGAAGATTTGCGTAAGTTCGAAGAAGAGAATATTCCATAAAAGAAAGGTCAGCAGGAGCATATCCTTAATCGAATCCCTTCTCAATATGTTTTCCTTTCCATAGCGTTTTATCCAGGTTAGCCAGTGAAAGAAGAGAAGGGAGTCGTAGCTGTTCGGATCACCGCCTAGCATTTGGCGTAGAATGAGAGATGGAATTCGGAGATCCTGGTGATCAGGGGCATACCGAGCCTTCTCTGAAAAATTAGATTGACAAAGTAAGTTCCGGAAAGCTTCACTACTATTGGGTTGGCCCAGCTAATCAATGCAATATTTGTAGGGTCCACTTCTAAAGCTTCGTTTTGCTCAATTTTGTGTAGGGCGTGAAAGTTTGTAATTAGGGCCTATCACATTTAGAGGCTGAAAGAGGTCTTATATTACACGTCATAGCATAGAAATCTCAATAATCGATAGGATCCATCTGTTCCATCAGCTTCTCTTCTGGCTTCTTTCGTAGTTTACATGTCTGTTAGAGCACTGCTTGGTTGAACCCACCACGCGTTGGTATGTCAAGTTTGGTTGTATCAAAACTCAACTAGAGTTGCTTGATTAAATGTACTAGAGTCAACTTCTTTTAGGTTAGACTAGAAAGTCTAGGAATGTTGAGACATGAAAGTATTACCTTGAAGATCGCAAAGACGTATCGACTACAATGAAGACATTATCCTTCCACTTGAGGTTAGTGATACTGACTTGACTTTTTTCCATTCCTATCATTACGTTCAAGTCGTTTAAGATTGAAAACATAACATGCGAGGTTATATTTAATACTCTAGTATTAGACTTGGTCACTTTATTATGATAAAAGTGTCAAGGAAGAACATTTGATTACGAAGTATAATGTTTATCTTTTGAACTTCGTAAATGCGACATCGACATAATCTATGTAACTCGTTCCTTGATTGTGTATTAGATATATGTGTGATTTCATCCTAGGAGACTATGTTTGATTACATATGTTTAAAGGAAGTACATATACGAAACTTGTTGCGTAATCGAAAAGAAATCAATAGGCGTTGTGGTCCAGTTTTCAATAAAGATCTATTGGATGACCAATTCGAACCTAGGTAAGAACTTTGGTAGAACCGATCTTGAATTATGTTGAGAGTTATGGTAGAACCGATCTTTACCTAGTCTGGGATACACGGTAGAACTGATCTTAACTTATGTTGAGAGTCTTGGTAGAACAATCCTTACCTATATTGTAATACATGGTAGAACCGCTTCTAACTTTTGTTGGAAGTCTTGGTAGCACCGATCCTTACTTATATTGGGAACTAGGGTAGAACCGATCCTAGATTATATTTTAAGACTTGGTAGAACCGATCTTAACCTATGTTAGGAGTCATGGGAGAACCGGTCCCAAGAGCAAAACTGATTTCCAACATTCACATATTACTTACGATTTTATGTGAGTTTGGAATTAGGGTTTGCTAAATAGGAAAGTTCCAGATGTCGATTTGAACATGTATATAATTCTTATCTTTTATTGTGCAAAGATATTCCTTGATACTCAAGGTGATCCCAAACCGAAATATTGTGAATCTTTTAAATAAGATTTTCGATTATATGTTGTTTTTTTCCAGCAATCAAAAAATATCTCTTAGAAAGTAATATTAGTTAAGTTCTAAACTAATATTAGATATTTTCTAATGAAAGATTTTGGAATTATAGGTTGGATATTAGTTGGAAATATGAAAACCGAAATTAGGTACTTGTTGCATATCTTAAGAACATTTTAGGTTTTGGAATTTCCTTGTTGTCCAAAAAATCTTGATCCATAAAAAGTTGAGTTTGCATTTCTTGTAAACTACCCTAAGATCCAGGAAAACTACATTCGTGTTGTTTCTAGTGGAGCCGTCTATCCGGAGAGGAAAGTACCTAATTATGCGAAATCTCTTACGACCGTTCATTTAAAGATTTATGTGGGATCAAGAAGTTCTACGAGTACCGTTGGTGGGAAACTAGATAATTTAATTATTATTTTAGTTTTCGATCATTGATTTGATTGACTAACGGTTGTTGAAACTTTGATTGCACCTAGTTTGATTATTCTTGAGAGCCTTCTCTTTTGAAATAAGGGTCACTCAAACTATATCAAAATATTGACGGGATCTTTAGAACTGTTTTAGATCTAAGGATAACTTGTGATCATCCATTGTTAACAGACTCCATTCTGTGTGTGATCGATCATAAGTGGATTCAAGTTTGTGTTGTGAAGGTACAATAGAAGGCAATTGAATATTTGAAGACAAAAAGATTTTTCTTATTGGTTTTCGTATCTTGTGATTTTTGCACACATCTTGATCGTCTGGGATCCGACTTAGATTAGATTTATCTTTGATAGATTTGATCATATAGTCGTTTAGGTCGGCAACTATCATTTGGTAGTATTCTTCAATATCCGAATCCGGTAGTTGTGAATCTGAGTCTAAGTTACTGATTTGGATTGATCTTACCTGACAAAGGAGTTTACTAGTTTAAACGGAAGAGCCTTTGTCAAAACCACTTGTTGTTCATGATAAGCTAACAAAATCGCACTCAGAAACTGATAAACAAAGTACTAGTACTTTGACAGAAGAGGAACAGTCAAATATCTCTGACCAAGAAAACACTGTGTCTCTAAGGAAGAAGAGTGCTTCACAAGACGTGTATGATAAGACTACTTATTCTAATTTCATTGAAACTCAGAAAGTGTGCTTCTATTGCAACACTAAAGAACATGTTCAAAGAAAGTGTAAATTGAGGTTGTAAAACTATCAGTTTGGCCGTCTCCAAAACACCTTAGATTTAATTCTTAAAGGTGCGAATGATATTCGGATGTCTAAACCTCTTGGGGTGAAAACATGCTCAGACAAATTTGTTTCTAAGAATGTCAGTTCTGCTTGGTCCACGAATATTCGAACAAGTCAAAAAGGTAGTATGCAAAATCGGTTAAAGAAAAACTCAGAAAATCCGTCACAAATGTGAGTTCATAAGGATACTCATACGCCTCCTGAGAAAATTGATGTATTCATCAATGAAACGATTCAACAAGCTAACATGAATATGATCATTATAGGATATAAATATCTTATTGACAAACTGTCATCCTCTTCCAGACAATCAGGTAAGGATTCCAATATTGTCTCTTTCCATGATGAAAGTAAGTTCCATGATCAATTTTCATGTCCAAAAAGAATATTATCAGCAAAAGGAAGAGGTAAAAACAAGGGTCAACAACAACATAATTCCTATGGTGAGTGTAGGACTCACCCTTGTGCAAGTTAGTCATAAGTCTTGAAACCTTATCAATAAAAATCCTGCTGGGTAAGGAATGTTGTGTAACAGGTGTACTATTTTGTTAGAGCATTGCTTAGTCGAACTCACAAGTGTTGCTATATCAACCTTGTTATCAAATTTAGTTGTCAAAACTATATCTTGATTTCTAGTCCACAATTAGTTAAGTCTCGGTCTAGGATAGAGGTAGTTGAGAAACGAGCCAGTCATCATTTGCGTTCTACCGTTTGAAGGCGAAGATCAACCGAATCTTTTGGAGAACTTCATCAACAAAAGGTAAGTGAAGACTGAACCACCTATTTCTCAAGTTATATTCACCTTCCTATCCTTGAAACAATTATCGCATAACTTATTATACTAGTTTGCATAGACAGGAATTTTGAGTCGAGAACTATTTATTTAGTTTACGAAGTTCTCTAAATATAATGACTAAGCTTAATGAACATTTTTTCATACTTGATCAAATTTCGGTGGAGAACAATTCATTGTTCGGAACCTAATCATGATTCAAGTTTCTCATTTGAAAATAGCCTGGAATAGTGATATGTGCCATTGATGTTATTCAGGAATGTTTCGAATTGATTTAGAGAAATATATAACTACTATATTAGGAATACAAGACAATGTTATCAGTATTACAAACTGATAAAACTGTTATATGTCTGAAGTCATATTACATGTATTCGTACATGTAGCGGAGTAGCTATCGACTTTCATATTCGTGTGATATACATATTTGTATGTGCATCATGGGAAAATCTGTTTTTTTTCGTGATCCGGATAAGTATGCATATTCGTATGCAAACCATTTTGGAATTGTGGTAAGGGAACCGGGTTAAAATAATCAAACCAGTATGCAAGCCAAAACAGTTCTATGTTCTAGAACCAGTTTAGTACCCAAACTGGTACGTGAACTTAAAAATTTCTGTGAACTCCGGAACTGGTGGAAAAAGTTTTAAGCTTGCAAACCGGTACGTGAACTGAAAAAGTTCTGTCAACTCCAGAACTTTGAGTTGCACCTAAAGTTTGGAAACCGGTACGTGAGATGCAAAAGTTCTGTCAACTCCGGAACTCGGTCATTGCATATAAGTTTTCAAACCGGTTCGCGTACTATGACTTGGGCGATTCACAAACGATTCAAGTAATTGTACTTTGTACATTTACAAACTATGTCGATTATGATTCAAGTGTAATTAAATTATTTCTATGGAGTGATTTGCATTTGATCAATTCTCTAATTAACACTAGACTCATTTGATCACATGATTGTGACTCAATATTAATGTCTTAGTGAACATGAAAATGAGTGTTAAGCTTTTAAAGTTCAAATCGACTAGTTTCGGCTAACCATGTTGGACATAGTATTTATACACGGTTCGGTTATGGTTTACCTAACCATAGTGTATATCTTGTATATGTGATTATATTCAAAGCTTTCATCTAACGATGAATATTGATTGCTTGGTTCCAAAGCTATCTTAGCTTAAACCAAAAGCAACCTAGGTTTTGAAGTCTATATAAGGGGAACTCTTGGAAACTGGGATCTTTGAATCCTGACACTACTTTTTGGTGTGTCCTAGTTGTATGTAGAGTCGTCCTCTCCAGAAACCCTTTTAGGGTTTAGCGACTACAAAGACTTCATTGGGATTCATGAAGCCAGGTCCAGTTATCTTATATCTTGATAAATCAAGTATCCTGATCTTGATTGTTTGTAGAGCCTTGCTCCATCAATCAAGATAGATAGTAATCAACAAAGTCTCTTCGTCTCATACTTGTTTTATTCCGCAAGTTTTATAATTGTGAGGTGAATAATAATCTAGGATGCACTTCGGGTTGTATAAGTCCGGATTTTGAGGATAGCCAGACTTTTGTCAAGTTGCTATCGATTTCCATTTCGTTTGATCTGATCATCTGTTTAGATCGTAAATCAGGAAATCAATCATACGCTTAATTTGTGGGAGGAAGATTTGGTTAAAGTCTTCAATTGAGTTGAAGTAACTCTTAGTTGGTGTGAGACCGTCTAAGGGAATCAATTGAGCGGAGTCCTGCTGGGATTCATGAGATGTAAGGAGCGCGATTGTACCTGAATCAGTGGGAAACTGAGTTCGGGCTCAACTACATTACAGATCGAAGTTAATTGGGGCCAGTGTCTGGAGCGGCTTAATACAGTTAGTTTTCAATCTGGACTAGGTCCCGAGGTTTTTTTGTATTTGCAGTTTCCTCGTTAACAAAGAATTTGGTGTCTGTTTAATTTCTTTTTCCGCATTATATTGTTTATCTTTATAATTGAAATATCATATGTTGTACGTTTATAAGTTACAGTAGCTAGGTCCAACCTGAAAATACGAGGGTACACAAATATACCACAATCTTAAACTTTTCCACCTATAAGTCCTCTTACCGAGAGTGATTGTCTATGGACTGAGTCGACACAATACAACAAATCGGTATTCAAACTTTGTGTGATCGTCTATGGATACGAGATCGAGACAACAAAACAATCAAAGTGTGATTACTTGATAATAGGTTCGGACTTAACCAAACTCTGTAGATCACTATCAAGTAATACGGAGTTAACGTTTGTGTAATTTACTTTAAATTATAATAACAACAATTATAATTGCGGAAAACAAAATTAAATGACACAGAAACATTTTGTTAACGAGGAAACGGCAAATGCAGAAAAACCCTAGGACCTAGTCCAGAATTGAATACTCTCAGAATTAAGCCGTTATACAAAATCAAACTAACTTCGTATAGTTGACACCAAGCAACTAAACCTATAGTTCACCTAGTTTCTTCAGTATCCCTGCGCTTCCGATATTCAATAAGTGCACGCACTGGAAAAAAATCCTTTGGTTCGTATTCAAAACAGTAAAGGAACAACAAATCTGTTCGGTAACAACTCTATTCAATCTCAGTGATATGAGTTAGACAAAGGCTCTTCTGTTTAATCCAATAAACTCCTTTGTCGGGTTTAGATCTATCTATCCAACAACTACCAAAGTAGCAGAGTTTAGATTTAGCAATCAATAATAGGATGTACCAAGATATTAAATACTGATGCCGATCTACGCAACTAATCAATCAAGTCTATCAAGATAAACCGATTATAGTTGGATCTCAGCCGATCAAGTTCTGTGAACACCAAAGATTATGAAACCAATAAGAAATCTTCTTTGTATTAAAATCTTCTTAAATCTTCAATAAACACCTGCACACACAACTTGAATCTCTTGTGATCAATCACACACATAACGTAGTCTGTTAACAATGGATTATCACAAGACGTCTTTAGATCTACAAACAGTTCTAAAGATATCGTTGATACTTCGATCTAGTTTGAGTGAATCTTATATCAGAAGAGAAGATTCTCAAGAATAAACAAACTAGGTGCAATCAAAGTTCAACAACCGTTAGTCAATCAAATCAAATCGAAAACTAATAATACTGTAATTATCTAGTTTCCCACCAACGGTACTCGTAGAGCTTCTTGATCCCACAAAAGTCTTTAAACGAGCGGCCGTAAGAGATTTCTCCTAATTAGGGTACTTTCCTCTCCTAATAGACGGCTCCACCAGTAACAACACAACAAGGTAGTTTTGCTGTCTCTTAGGATAGTTTGCTCGAAATGCAAACTTGGGTATTTATATACCAAGGAAGTTTGGACACCAAGGAATTTCCAAAACCGCAATATTCTTAAGATATGCAATATTTCCAAAATCGGTTTTCATAATTACTGGAAATGCTCTGTCCAAAATTAACCGAAATCCTACTAGAAAATCTCCAATTAGTAAATGCACATTACCAATTTTTATTTTCCAGAGATATGCATTTTAATTGCTGGTAATTAAAAGCATATAAAATTAACAGCCTTCATTAAAAGATTCTCAACTTATTTCGGTCCGAGATCTCCTTGAGTTATTAAGGAATATCTTTGAACAATAAAAGATAAAAGTTACTGAACATGTTTAAAGTATGTCGACATCTTATTTCTTTGTAAATCTTTTTTCATATTTACAATCTTGGAACCGATTATACCACACTTCCAAACAAGTTTCTAACTGGTTCATTTGATTTCCAAGAACTATGTGATTGATCAAATATCAAACACTAATCATGGGTTTACGGTTCTACCAAACACAAGGATCGGTTCTACCTTAATATAGTTACTGGAACCGGTTACATCAGTTGCCAGGATCGGTTACATCAATTACCAGGACAAGTTACCATATTCTCATGGTAGTACTTGTGATCGTTCACACCAGTTACCAGGATCGGTTACACCAATTACCAGGACCGGTTACACCATTTCCAAGGATCGATTACACACTCTTTTGTGATCGGTCACACCAATTACTAGGATCGGTTATACCAATTACTAGGATCGGTCACACCAATTACAAATATCGATCATACCATCTTAGGTGATTACTTAGGATCTATTGCACTAATAAAACTCATACCAATACATAAGTCAGGCATTGTGACTAGTTTTACCAAGATACATAACAAGTTATGATTGGTTCTACTAACTCACACATATTGGTAATCTAAAGATATGCAATGAATAACAATACCAATAAGCCTAGCGATTTCCCTTGATTCATAAAACAAGTTCATGAATGTACTTCCTTTAAATGAATGTAAACATTGTTTCCTAAGACGAAATCTTCACCCATACCCATACGCATAATCACAATAGCATTCATACGATTATGTCGATGTCTTATATACGAAGTTAAAAAGATAAGCGTTATACTTCGTATTCTAATTCCTTAACACTATGTCTACTAGAGTAAAATCATTCACAGCTTCGCAGTTATGTTTTCAATATAGCACGACTTGAAAGATACGTTGGGAATGAAACAGTTCAAGTCACAATATTACTAACCTCAAGAGGAAGGATGATGTCGTCGATGTAGCTTGTTACTTCTTCACATTCTTCAAGTCTTCGAGTAATACTTGTATGTCTCATAATCCTAATCTTTCTAGCCTAACCTATACGAAGTTGTCTCTAATACATAATCAAGCGACTCTTTAATTGAGTTTTGATTCACTAAAATATGACAACCAAACTTGACATACCAATGCTTGGTGGGTTTAACCGATCTATGCTATAAAAATCTCCCCCTTTGTCAATTTTAGTGACAAAACTCTTACAATCATATGGAAAAACAAATTACAAAAATTTATTATACATACGCTTGATTCCAAGTTTCAACAGGACAATAACCTGCATATATTCAGTCCATAAATGTCGTTGTTGACATTTAAATAACAAAGCTAATACTCCCCCTAAAGGTAGATAGGTAGATTTTCAATCCGCACATCTTTGCTATTTCCCATTTGTAGTCCAAATAACTACAATCAATATATGATATGTTTCTCCCCCTTAGTCAATGCTTTACTCTTTCGTTAGATATAACGTTTAAACACAATTGTCCTTTCCTTAGTGATTACAAATCACTTGTTTACTCCATATGTTTCTCCCCCTTTTTGTCATAAAATGACAAAGGTCCGAGTAAATACAAATACCAAAAGGATCTTATAATCTAAAAGAATCGTACAACCTATAAGAGTTAAGCACGAAAGGTTTCACATACCATTTTAGACAACCAATATAAAAACAGAAACTACAAGTAATTTGGTTTTAATATGTTATCAAGGAAAAAAAATCCCGAAGCAATTTTCCCTAATAGTTTAACAAATTGACTAAGAAACCTATTTCCCTTGCTAAACCGATTGCATAAATACAATCGCTTATTTCGATAAGACCAAAATAAAGATAAGAATTAACTTTATTTTTCTCATTAGGCTCTAATTATTCAGATAATAACTTAGACCTTTCACTTTAGACAGGACAAATACTAGGTTAGTTAACTAATATTTCTTGTCAAGGCATTCGATTAGACTTGAATAACCGAATCCTTTACTTTTGATAAGTCTAACTAAGATTATAATTAACTTAGTTTCTCTTATCCGGAATCGAATTGGACTAAACAAATGATCCTGTATTTTGTTAAAACATAAAAAATACATACAAACCAAATAAATTGACTTGCACAATTATTTCTCTTAACCAGAAGCAATTGAAACAAACATAGACATTTAAGCACCGCAATTGCACCGAAATTTCGTTAAGTCTAAAACAATCGATACCAAACAATAAAGAAAGATATCAAACCGGTTTTTCTTAACCGGAAACAATTGAATCACACACACACATACATCCATACATTCATAATGGAATACACATCAATTGTACTGAATTTTTTGAAGCAAAAGAAAAATATAGGCAATAAACTCAAGCTTTTCTTAAACAGGAAAACGATTAACTAACAAATTCGTTACCTCAAATTCCGCATCCTCTTCTCTCCAGAAAGATATATCATTAAGCGCAAGTTCAAGTTAGAACTCTCCCTCATTGTATTGTCATCCTCTCGCAGAACAAAAGAACAACAACAAAAGAAACCTTTACCAGAGAAAGGTTGATTCGGTTTTAACTAATGCATGCCAATAGCAAATGTTAAAAACCCCGAAACACATATGCTTTTATGTTAAACACAACGATTCAACATATTGTGACTTTTTCACATATGAGTTTCAATCGGAACACCTTATGATCCTTTGATAAAGCTTACTAACATGGGCTAGAACTTAATCCCGCTAAATCAAAAAGCCACACAAACCATAAGGGTTCACTACATATGAGATTGAATATTAAGGTTATGAAAACCGAAATCAAACATCTCGTAAATCCAATTTGCAATACACCATAAATATTCAAAAGAAAATCACGTATTGCAATTACCTCAATCTTGTAGGAATTAAATTACGAAACCAACACAAAAATAATGAGGTCATTCCGAGTTCGGACGAAAAGGTTATAGGCAAAACAGTTTTACACTCCTTCATATGGACCAATCACTAGGACCGGTTACAGTAGTTATTAGTTATGGATCACAGTACTAAACTGTTTTAGACATAACTTTTGCATACAATGTCCGAATTCAGTAATTTTTGGCTCGTTTTAACCGTAAAAACAAGAGCTACATATATATGATCAGTAGATATCAACATCATAAACTCAAAATTACCATTTCTATCAAAGATCAAATATAGATAGACAAGGTATGAGTATAGAAGAAAAGAAATCTCCCTAAAGATGTTAATTAGTCATATAATAACCGAGAGGTCATGTGCTCAGTTTCATGTGCTTTCTCACCCTTCATGAGATTGAGCACAAAGGTGAGCATGCACATTCCAACACAACTAGGTTG
>JAJJMB010007708.1:15471787-15697657 GCA_023531105.1 Papaver atlanticum
GTTCGAGCAACGAACCTTTTTACCACTACAACTATAAAACGACATCACCGCACTCCCCATAAAGATTTGGCAATTAAGCACAAGTTCAATTAAGAACTCTTCCCCATAAAATGTCATTCCCGGGAGAACAACAAGAGCAACCTTACTTTCACAAGAAAAGAAGGATTTCTTTGGACATTAACAAATCACATAAGAACATGAATTTGTATCCAAAAATCTCAATTAAATTAACCATAAGAGAACCCATGATTAATTTAATCGGAAATGCTCACATAAGAAAACTTACGGAACCGTACAGTATACACATAAAAATATGGATCAGGGAAGATCAATACTGCAGAATAAACAAAGATTCATTATATTCTTCATCACTATTTTCACAATGACATATAATAGACTTAATCTTTGTAAACAAAAGCTCATCCTATCTTCCATCAATATTTGCATAATGACATAATAGGCTTATCTTTTGTTTGTCAAAAGTTTATTCAATCTTTTATCAATACTTGCATATTGACATATGAAGGACTTAACTTTTGATCACGTATGGGACAATCACAGTTCACGGATGCAAACCCACATATCCCATAACAAGTTGCAATATATAAAACCATAAAGATTAATACTACAAAATCATCTTCCAAACAACCTTTAAATTTTAAAAAAATAAATCTAAAAACATTGAAGATGAAAATCGTTGGACATAGCTATGTGTAATCACAATAATGGCTATTCCAAACCCTAGTTATCATTCTTAAAAACACAAGAATAAATTCTCATAAGAAGTTTCCTAGACAAAATCAAAACAGACTCTAAAACCAAAACTTGATAAAGCACGAAAAATTAATCATCATCGGAGACCATAAGAGTGGCTTGAATCTTATCCATGTCATCCTTGATTTTTGGGAACTTAGTAGCAATCACAAGTAATTGTTCTTGCACACACCTTACCTTGGCACTAATCTTACCAACACCTTTAAGAATTTGGTGTAGAAGATTCATGGAGGAAGTATCACATGGGACATCAGGGTTGTCACATCTTTGTCTCTTGCAAGCATTCTCCCTCATACGTTAGAAAGTACATGGACGAACAAGCTTGGGAGTTCCAATGGAGTTGCCAATCAGAGCAATGGAGAAGGTGCGACATATTTGCTCAATCAAGCATGGATATCCTAACTTCTTGTTGGGAGATGTCATTGACAGCATGGTTTCATATGATGGTCTTTCATGACTATGTCTTGGAAGGCGAAAACTCCCAAGGGGAATTTTAGTGATTTTTGAAATCAACTCTCTATTAACAAGAATCCTTTGTGTATTTACCATGGTCTTGAATTCCATGTCATCACAATTAACATCATAGATGTTTGCATAAAAGATTCTAGTAAGAGTGTCAAAACCTTCACTAAGACCATCAAAGATATTTCCAAGATTGAATTTTTCAAAACAAATCAAATCCTCTTTATGCCCACTAGTAAAATCCAACTTCTTTTCTAGAATAAACCCATTAGATGAAATCTTTTCAAAAACCTTCTCACAAGAATCATTGACAAATCTAATTCTAATGGAACTTTGATCTATTGGAAAGTTCATGCTAGAAGAAGATGAAGAACCCAATCTCTTAGAAACCTCTTTTGAAACCTTGAAATTCTTCATGATATCTAGAAATTAAGAGATTAGAGGAAGAGATGACTTACTTGATATGTATCTTGTAAACCCCCTTTTTACTTTTTGATCTCCAAGGATGATTAAGGAGAAAGCTCATGAACCCTACAACGTTCACGTACGCGGACAAGATGGGAGGAGGAAGAAGGTACGTGTACGCTTCTTTTATATACCCACAAATTGGCTTGGACCCGTTTTTGAACCGCGACCCACAAGGAAATGTAGGATTTCTTAAGTGATCAAACACCAAGTTTATGCAACTCGTGAAAACACACAATCGTGTGAAAAGACGATGCAGTAGAAAGCTATTACATAATTATCCTGAGGAGGACAAAATAAAACGTTAACCCAAGTACAAACAAATCAAACCGTTTCTTTCCCCATCTAAATATATATACAAATGGGGTAATGCCAACAAGTTACCAAGTGGCGAGATATGCAGAGAGATCCTCATGCACCATTTCCGGTTGATATTTGTGAACAATACCAGTGATATAATCATAGTAATGATGATAATCAGGGTTAACAGAGCTTTCTAACTTCCTTTTCATATGACCAGAAAGGAGATTTTTCCGATGTCTTAAACCTGTGTCAATAATACGAGAACCCGTTTTATTGGACCCACTTGTGTTGACAACGAGTTTAGTTTGTACATCATGATTGCATGATTTTACATGTACAGAACTTTTATCGGAACGATTCTTATTCTTAACCGAGTTAAGCTTTTCTAAGAATCTAAAAACGTCTTCGAATGCTCTAAATAGATCTTTGTCAATTGATCCATTACGATAGTATTCCTCACAAATATTAAGAGTTAATCTAGTGAGATTCCATATCTTTGAGCGTAAAGAACTTTTTCTCAATCTTCCTTTCTTTTTAACTTTTCCTTTATATTGTTTCTCATCATCTAACTTTTCCAAAGTCTTAGATTGAATGAGATTATTATGGGAAACCAGAGGTCTGATCCATGATAATCTTTGAAAAATCTTTAAGGAGTTCTGGCGTGCGTTACAGATGCCGAGAGCAAGTTTCCCAAAGAAATTTCCCATAAGGGAAAACTTTAGGGATCAGTCAAACACAAACTTATTAGGTTTATAGTGTTTGCCTGCTCTGATACCAATTGAAAAAGCGGGGGTCTAACAACCTCACCCAGTATTTCGCTTAGAAATCTGTATGGACTAACTCCAATATACTTTTAAGAGAATCAACTAGACAGTCAGACTCAATCTTAATAAAAAGTATATCAAAGAGTTATATCTCAATTTCTCGATTCAATCCCAACTCAAACAAATAGAAATCTGCGAGTCTGATTGAATACAAGAGAAATAACTTGAACGATACCAAAGACCAATGTTCAAGGATCAATCAATTTCAATCAACAACCAAAGGTTGGATTTACCAATTGATCGATACAACACATAACCTGTGATATTTCAATTATATAACAAAATATAATGTGGAAAAGAAATAACACAGACACCAGAAGTTTTGTTAACAAAGAAACCACAAATGCAGAAAAACCCCGGGACCTAGTCCAGATTAAATACACACTGTATTAAGCCGCTACAAACACTAGCCTACTAAAAACTAACTTCGGTTTGGACTGTAGTTGAACCCCAATCAATCTCACACTGATCCAAGGTACAGTTGCGCTCCTTACGTCTCTAATCCCAAAAGGATACTACGCACTTGATTCCCTTAGCTGATCTCACCCACAACTAAGAGTTGCTACGACCCAAAGTCGAAGACTTTAATAAAAAAATATGTATCACACAGAAAAGTCTACAGGAATAGATAAATTTGTCTCCCACAGAAATACCTACGAGTTTTGTTCTGTCTTTTGATAAATCAAGGTGAACAGGAACCAATTGATATACCGGACTTATATTCCAAAAGAACAGCCTAGAAATATCAATCACCTCACAATAATCTTAATCGACTAGCGAAACAAGATATTATGGAATCACAAACGATGAGACGAAGGTGTTTGTGACTACTTTTCTATCTTACCTATCAGAGAAATTAATCTAAAGCCAATCTTATGATTGTACTCAAATACGATAGAAACAGCAAGATCAGATCACGCAACTACTGAGAAAATAGTTGGGTCTGGCTTCACAATCCCAATGAAGTCTTCAAGTCGTTAACCTACAGGGTCTCGATAGAAACCTAAGGTAAAAGGAGAATCGACTCTAGCTTATACAACTAGCATCACACAGGAGGTGTGGGGATTAGGTTTCCCAGTTGCTAGAGTTCTCCTTTATATAGTCTCCAAATCAGGGTTTGCAATCTAAGTTACCTTAGAAACAAAGCATTCAATATTCAACGTTAGATGAAAACCTGATTAGATTCAAGCTAATATCTTTCAACCGTTAGATCGAACTTAGATTGTTATACACAAATGAAATGTAACTTAATTTAGGTTTGAGTAACCGTACCTAAACGTGTACACCTAGTTGGTTCAACAATATTTAACAAATGGTTAGCCATATGAGCACTTTCATATCAACCTTATTCATCTTCACCATAACTAGTTCAAATGACTCAAAAGAACTAGTTAGAGAGTTATTCAATTGCTTAGATCTCATAGAAGTATATTAGACACAATCGAAGCAGAAACGATTTTGATTCACTCGAATCGATTCATGAACATTATAGCCACGGTTTGCAAAGATTGCATTCCTTAATTTATAAATGTCTTAGTTCATGAATAAACCGTTTTTAGAAAATAAACCCACTTATGTACGCATACCGGTACGCATACTTAAGTCCCGGATTGAGCTTGTTTTTAGTTCACAAACTCCGGCAGAAATTCACGGGATGTGAACTTCCGGCAGTACGCGTACGGGGACGCGGACTTAGCTCCGGACATCCTAAACCAGTAAAGTACGCATACTTTGGTTCAAGGATTTTGGACTTATACAAGTATGAGTTCACATACAATGTTTATATCCATTCAAGGTTATATATTCTAAACTCTCATTTTAATCATTGAAACATTCTTAGAGGATGTTATATAGTGGTTATTTACACATTATTTTTCATCAAAGCGATTTTCAAGAGAATGAAACAATAAACATGACTTTCGTCACGAGTAAAGATGAACTTGGCTAAAGCAAAAGCTTACCAACACATATTTCGAGAAATAGATAAGCGAGATAAACTTGGCTCAAAATAGCAAATGTGTATAATCGAAGTCTATATAGCAATACGAATTTTGTCTCAAGATAGGAGATAAAATAGATTAACTTTAGAGTGATAGATAAGTTCAAGTCTCCACATACCTTTTTGTCGATGAAGATCCACCAGTTCCTTGAGTAGTTCTTCGTATTTGCATGATGAACGCCATGGAGTCTATAACTCAACTACACTTACTATCCTAGTCCGAGACTTAGCTATAAGTAGACTAGAAATCAGGACTTATAGTTTTGGCAACTAAACTTGACAAACAAGCTTGAGATAGCAACGCTTGCGAGTTCGACCGAGCAATGCTCTAACATCAATCAAATAAAATCGAAAACTAATAATACTGCAATTATCTCGTTTCCCACCAACGGTACTCGTAGAGCTTCTTGATCCCATAGAAGTTTTTAGACGAGCGGTTGTAAGAGATTTCCCCTAATTAGGGTACTTTCCTCTCCGAATAGACGGCTCCACCAGTAACAACACAACAAGGTAGTTTTGCTGGCTCTTAGGATAGTTTGCTCGAAATGCAAACTTGGGTATTTATAGACCAAGGAAGTTTGGACACCAAGGAATTTCCAAAACCGCAATATTCTTAAGATATGCAATATTTCCAAAATCGGTTTTCATATTTCCTTGAAATGCTCTGTCCAAAATTAAACGAAATCCTACTAAAAAATCTCCAATTAGTAAATGAACATTACCAATTTTTATTTTCCAGAGATATGCATTTTAATTGCTGGTAATTAAAAGCATATAAAATTAACAACCTTAATTAAAAGATTCTCAACTTATTTCGGTCCGGGATCTCCTTGAGTTATTAAGGAATATCTTTGAACAATAAAAGATAAGAGTTACTGAACATGTTCAAAGTATGTCGACATGTTATTTCTTTGTAAATCCTTTTTCATATTTACAATCTTGGAACCGATTATACCACACTTCCAAACAAGTTTAGAACCGGTTCATCTGATTTCCAAGAACTATGTGATTGATCAAATATCAAACACTAATCATGGGTTTACGGTTCTACCAAACACAAGGATCGGTTCTACCTTAATATGGTTACTGGAACCGGTTACATCAGTTACCAGGATCGGTTACATCAATTACAAGGACCAGTTACCATATTCTCATGGTATTACTTGTGATCGGTCACACCAGTTACATGGATCGGTTACACCAATTACCAAGACCGGTTACACCAATTACAAGGATCAATTACACACTCTTTTGTGATCGGTCACACAAATTACTAGGATGTTACACCAATTATTAGGATCGGTCACACCAATTACAAATATCGATCATACCATCTTAGGTGATTACTTAGGATCGGTTGCACTAATAAAAGTCATACCAATACATAAGTCAGACATTGTGACTTGTTTTACCAAGATACATAACAAGTTATGATCGGTTCTACTTACTCACACATATTGGTAATCCAAAGATATGCAAGGTATAACAATACCAATAATCCTAGCGATTTTCCTTTCGATTCATAAAACAAGTTCATGAATGTACTTCCTTTAAATGAATGTAAACATTGTTTCCTAGGATGAAATCTTCACCCATACCCATACACATAATCACAATAACATTCATACGATTATGTCGATGTCTTATATACGAAGTTCAAAAGATAAGAGTTATACTTCGTATTCTAATTCCTTAACACTGTGTCTACTAGATTATAATCATTCACATCTTCGCAGTTATGTTTTCAATATAGCACAACTTGAAAGATACGTTAGGAATGAAACAGTTCAAGTCACAATATTACTAACCTCAAGAGAAAGGATGATGTCGTCGATGTAGCTTGTTACTTCTTCACATTCTTCAAGTCTTCGAGTAATACTTGTATGTCTCATAATCCTAATCTTTTTAGCCTAACCTATATGAAGTTTTCTCTAGTACATAATCAAGCGACTCTTTAATTGAGTTTTGATTCACTAAAATATGACAACCAAACTTGACATACCAACGCTTGGTGGGTTCAACCGAGCTATGCTCTGACACAACCTTGATTGGTTGATAAGACTTGATTGATCTTTGGATATTGGTTTTTTATACCGTCCAAGAACTTTCTTTGTAGTTAGGTTCACAGATTCAGTTCTGTAAACGTTCTAACAAAAGGAGAGAAAGAGAGAGATAACTCTAGACACTTTCCTTGATTTAGGTTTTACTCTCGGAATTGTGTTGATTTTGTCCATACAGATTGCCTACGGAAAAGTTGGTGGTGTATTTTGGTACCCCAAGTGTTTTCAATTGGTATCAGAGCAGGCAAATACGCTAAGACCTAATAAGTCTGTGTTTCAAGCAATCTGACTATATGGACAGAGACGAAATCTCTAATAAACACTGCATTTGTATAAAATAAACTGTGTCTATGGATCCTGTAAAAGAGTCTGATTTGTCATACTCTTCTAGATACGAATATTATGGTTCCATAAAACAGTCAGATATTGACCAGTGTCATTCCTTCTGTATTATAGATGAGTCTGACTCAGAAGTAGAACTAGAAGCAGCTAAGGAAAGCACTGAAGTTTTCTGGCGTATATATTTTCAGACTTCTGATCCCTTTCGGTTGCGACACAAAGTCAATACTCTCATTGGTATTATTTCTAAATACGATTCCAAAACAAGGATGTCTCTCGTAGATGATGCCATGGAGATCGCTCAACCAACGAGTAAGAATAATGCTTTATGTTGCGATAGTGATTAATCCAAAAAATCTACCATGTTGACAGTTTTTGTACAAGGCGGTGAACTAGAAAAATCAAGAACAAATTATGTTCATGATTTACTAAAAAAATCGCAGTCAGAAACTAATAATCAAAGTACTACTTTGATAAGAGACGATCAGTTGAAATTCTCTGACCAAGATAAAATTGTGTCTCCAAAGAGGAAAAACTCTTTACAAAACGAAATTTTGTCATCATTCTTTGAACACGTACAATAACTCTTGTCTTTTATTGTTCAAAAATATTCCTTAGTACTCAAGGAGATCCTGTTCCGAAATAAATTAATAATCTTTTAATTAAGGTTGTTAGTTTTATATGATTTAATTACCAGCAATTAAATGCATATCTCTAGAGAATAAAAATTAGTAATGTGCATTTACTAATTGGATATTTTCTATTGAGAAATTTCGGGAAATATTCGACAAAGCATTTACTGGAATTATGGAAACCGAATGGGCATTTATTGCATAGCTTGAGAATACTTTCGGTTTTGGAAATTCCTTGGTGTCCAAACATCCTTGGTCTATAAATACCTAAGTTTGCATTTCTAGCAAATTATCCTAAGAGACAGGCAAACCTCATCTTTTTGTTGTTTCTGGTGGAGCCATCTAATCGGAGAGGAAAGTACCTTAATTAGGCGAAATCTCTTACGACCGCTCGTTTAAAGACTTATGTGGGATCAAGAAGCTCTATGAGTATCGTTGGTGGGAAACAAGATAATTGCAGTGTTATTAGTTTTCAATTGATTTGATTGACTAATGGTTGTTAAAACTTTGATTGCACCTAGTTTGTATATTCTTGAGAATCTTCTCTTCTGATATAAGATTCACTCAAACTAGATCGAAGTATCGACGGGATCTTTAGAACTGTTTGTAGATCTAAAGACATCTTGTGATAATCCATTGTTAATAGACTCCGTTATGTGCGTGATTGATCATAAGAGATTCAAGTGGTGTTGTGCAGGTTTTAATTGAATATTAAAGAAGATTTGAACACGAAAAAGTTTTCTTATTGGTTTTTCATATCTTTGTGTTGCACAAACCTTGATCGGCTGGGATCCAACTAGAATCGGATTTATTCGATTGATTAGTTGTGCGAGATCGGCATCACTTTATAGTTTCTTGTTGGAATCTATATCGATTGATTGCAAATCTAAACTTGACTACTTCTATAGTTATTGGATAAATTGATCTAACCAGGAAAAGGAGTTAATTAGCTTAAACGGAAGAGCCTTTGCATATGACTTGAGATATCTTTATCTTAAAGAATCAATAGAGTTGTTACCAAACAATTGTTCCTTTACTGTTTGGAATACGATCCAAAGGAATTGTTCCAGTACGTGCACTCATCGAAGTCGGAAGCGCAGGGATACTGAGGAAACTAAGTGAACTGGGGTTAGTTGTTAGGTTTCAACTATACGAAGTTGGTTTAGATTTTGTATAGCGGCTTAATTCTAAGAGTATTCAATTCTGGACTAGGTCCCGGGGTTTTTCTGCTTTTTCGGTTTCCTCGTTAACAAAATCTTGCTGTGTCATTTACTTTACCTTTCCGTAATTATAATTGTTGTTATTATAATTTAAAGTAAATTACACAAACGTTAACTCCGTACATTCTTGATAGTGATCCTATAGAGTTTGGTTAAGTCTGAACCTATTATCAAGTATCATACTTCGTTGTTGTATTGTATCGATCTTGTATCCATAGTCAATCACACAAGTTATCTTGTTGTCGTCGATCTTGTATCCATAGACAATCACACGAAGTGTGAACCGATTTGTTGTATTGTCTCGACTCAGTCTATAGACAATCACTTTCGGTAGAGGACTTATAAGTGGATAAATTAAAGATTATGGTGTATTTGGGTACCCTCGTCTTTTCAATTGGTATCAGAGCAGGCAAACACGAAAAGATCTAACAATCTGTGTTTGGTGCGATCCAACCTATAAGACTGGAATATAAAAATAGTTTTTATAGAACCTGAGAATGATTCAGTTAACATAATACAAGATAACAAGAGTTTTGAATTAACTCTTGATGACGAGAAAAACATTGATTCTTCAAATATAGAAACATCTCAGTCAAAAGAATTATACAAAAAGTTTCTTCCATGTTCAACCGAACTAATTCATGCATTAGAAAGAGAAGGAAAGCTTCTAGACAATATAAGATGTCTGCAAGCCAAGAATAATCAACTTGTTATTGATCTTGCCTCCTCAAAGGTTGAAAATAATTCTCAACATATACAGAATCTTTAGGACAAAGTAAGTGCTAGTCTTTCTCGAGCAAAACTATTAGAGAAAGATCGTGATGCTGCTCTTGAAAAAATCTAATATATTGGCTCACTTCCTTATGGTTAGTGACTTTTGAGTATAGCTGATCTTTGGATCATATCTTCGTGATTGCTATATCAAAATCATAAGAAAGTTGTGATGTTGTAGCCCATATGAAAGTCACATATACTAGTGTTTGTTTATGTTCTATAAACTAAATATTTGTTATACATATGAGTACTCTGAATTTATGGGATGTCTGATTTCGGTTTTCATAACCTTAATATTCGATCTCATATGATGTAACCCTTATGGTTTGTGTGGCTTTTTAATTTAGCGGGATTAAGTTCTATCCCATGTTGGTAGGCTCTATCAAAGGATCATAAGTTGTTCCGATTGAAACTCATATGTGAAAAGTCAAAATATGTTGAATCAAGTTGTGTTTTCATGAGTTGTGTTTAGCAAAAACATATGTGTTTCGGGTTTTCAACTTTTTCTATTGGCACACATTAGTTAAAAACCGTTTCAACCTTTCTCTGGTAAAGGTTGCTTTTGTTGTTGTTCTTTTGTTCTTGTGAGAGGATGACAACAGACTGGGGGAGAGTTCTTATGTGAACTTGCGCTTAATGATATATCTTTATGGGGAGAATAGGATGCGGAATATGAGGTAACGAATTTGTTAGTTAATCGTTTTCCTGTTTAAGAAAAGCATGTTTATATTACATATATTTTTCTTTTATTTAACAAAATTTCGGTACAATTGATATATTCCATTATGTTGTGTATAGATGTGTGTGTATGTGATTCAATTGTTTCAGGTTAAGAAAAACTGTGTCAATTTATTTGGCTTATTGTTTGGTATCTTCTTTATTGTTGGGTATTAAGTGTTTTTGCTTAACGAAATTTCGGTGCAATTGCGGTGCTACAATGTCTATGTTTGTTTCAATTGCTTCTAGTTAATAAAATAATTGTGCAAGTCAATTTATTTTGGTTTTTATGTATTGTGTATGGCTAAACAAAATACGAGATCATTTGTTTAGTCCAATTCGATTCCGGATAAAAAAAACTAAGTTAATTATGTTCTTAGTTAGACTTATCAAATTGAAGGATTTGGTTATTCAAGTCTAATCGAATGCCTTGACAAGAAAAACTAGTTAACTAACCTAGTGTTTGTCTTGTCTAAAGAGAAAGGTCTAAGTTATTTTCTGAATAATTAGAGCCTGATGAGAGAAATAATGTTAATTCTGATCTTTATTTTGGTCTTATCGAAATAAGCGATTGTATGTGTACAATCGGTTTAACAAGGGAACTAAGTTTCTTAGTAAATTTGTTAAACTATTAAGGAAAATTGCTTCGGGCAATAGTTTTCCTTGATAACGTATTAAAACTAAATTACTTGTAGTTTCAGTTTTGATATTGGTTATCTAAAATGGTATGTGAAACCTTCGTGCTTAACTCTTATAGGTTGTTTACAAATATTTTGGATTTGTAAGATCCTTTCGGTTTGACCTATATTTGCTCGAACCTTTGTCATTTTGTGACAAAAAGGGGGAGAAATATATGGAGTAAACAAGTGATTTGCAATCACTAAGTAAAGGATAATTGTGCTTAAACATGAAAGAGTAAAGCATTGACTAAGGGGGAGAAACATATCGTATTGTTGTGTAGTCATTGTGTACTACAAAGGGGGAATAACAAAGATGTTCGAATTGAATATCTACCTATCTTACCTTTAGGGGGGGTATAATCTTTGTTATTCAGATGTCAACATCGTCATTTATTGATTGAATATATGCAGGTTATTGTGCTGTTGAAACTTGGAATCTAGCGTATGTATAATGAATTCTTGTAATTTGTATATCCATATGTATTAAGAGTTTTGTCACTAAAATTGACAAAGGGGGAGATTGTTAGAGCATAGCTCGGTTGAACCCACCAAGCGTTGGTATGTTAAGTTTGGTTGTCATATTTTAGTGAGTCAAAACTCATCTAAGAGTCACTTGATTATGTACTAGAGACAACTTCGTTTAGGTTAGACTAGAAAGTCTAGGAATATTGAGACATACAAGTATTACTCGAAGACCTGAAGAACGTAAAGAAGTAACGGGCTACAACGACGACATCATCCTTCCTCTTTAGGTTAGTAATATTGACTTGAACTGTTTTATTCCTAACGTATCTTTCAAGTCGTGCTATATTGAAAACATAACTGCGAAGCTGTGTATGGATATATTACTCTAGTAGTGAGACATGATCATATGACAATAATATTAGGGAATTAGACTACGAAGTATAACGCTTATCTTTTGAACTTCGTAGATATGACATCGACATAATCTAATGAATGTTGTTATTGTAATGTGAATGGGTAAAGGTGAAGATTTCATCCTAGGAAACAATGTTTTACATTTTTTTAAAGGAAGTACATTCATGAACTTGTTTTTTTAATCTAAAGGGAAATCGCTAGGCTTATTGGTACGACTATTCATTGTAAATCTTTGGATTACGAATATGTGTGAGATGGTAGAACCGATCATAACTTTGTTATGTATCTTAGTACAACTATTCACAATGCCTGACTTATGATTTGGTATGACTAGTTTGGATTAATTAGTGTAACCGATCCTAAGTAATCACCTGAGATGATATGATCGATATTTGTAATTGGTGTGACCGATCCTAGTAATTGGTGTGACCAATCACAGAGAAGTTGTGTAATCGATCCTTGTAATTGGTGTAACCGATCTTGGTAATTGGTGTAATTGATCCTAGTGACTGGTGTGACCAATCACAAGCAATACCATGTGTATATGGTAACCGGTTCTGGTAATTGATATAACCGATCCTGGTAACTGATGTATCCGGTCCTGGTAACTTGTGTGACCGATCAAAGTGCTTCCATATTAGGGTATAACCGATCCCAGCGATTGGTAGAACCGATTAAACGCATGGATGTGATTTGATATTTGATCAATCACATAGTTGTCTTGGAATACAGATGAACCAATTCCAAACATGTTTGGAAGTGTGGTATAATCGATTCCAATATTGTAAATATGAAAGAGGATTTACAAAGAAGAGATGTCAACATTCTTTGAACACGTACAGTAACTCTTATTTTTTATTGTTCAAAGATTTTTCTTAGTACTCAAGGAGATCCTATTCCGAATTAAATTAAGAATCTTTTAATTAAGGTTGTTAGTTTTATATGCTTTAGTTACCAGCAATTAAATGCATATCTCTATAGAATAAAAATTAGTAATGTGCATTTACTAATTGGAGATTTTCTATTGAGAGATTACGGGAAATATTGGACAAAGCATTTACTTGAATTATGAAAACCGAATGGGCATTTATTGCATATCTTGAGAATACTTTCTGTTTTGGAAATTCCTTGGTGTCCAAACATCCCTGGTCTATAAATACCTAAGTTTGCATTTCTAGCAAACTATCCTAAGAGCTAGGCAAACTTCATCTTTTTGTTGTTTCTGGTGGAGCCGTCTAATCAGAGATGAAAGTACCCTTGAATGATTATACTCTAGTAGTGAGACATGATCACATGATCATAGTGTTAAGGAATTAAGATACGAAGTATAAAGCTTATCTTTTGAACTTCGTATATATGACATCGACATAATCGTATGAATGCTATTGTGATTATGTGTATGGGTAAAGGTGAAGATTTCATCCTAGAAAACAATGTTTACATTTGTTTAAAGGAAGTACATTCATGAACTTATTTTATGAATCGAAAGGGAAATCGCTGGGCTTATTGGTATTGTTATTCATTGCATATCTTTGGATTACCAATATGTGTGAGTTAGTAGAACCACTCATAACTTGTTATGTATCTTGGTATAACTAATCACAGTGCCTGACTTATGATTTTGTATGACTGGTTTTATTAATTAGTGTAACCGATCCTAAGTAATCACCTGGGATGGTATTATCGATATTTGTAATCGGTGTGACCGATCCTAGTAATTGGTGTGACCGATCACAAAAGAGTTGTGTAATCGATCCTTGTAATTGGTGTAACCGGTCCTGGTAATTGGTGTAACCGATCCTAGTAACTGGTGTGACCGATCACAAGCAATACCATGAGTATATGGTAACCGGTCCTGGTAATTGACGTAACCGATCCTGGTAACTGATGTAACCGGTCCTGGTAACTGATGTAACCGGTCCTGGTAACTTGTGTATTCGATCACAAGTAATCTATATTGAGGTAGAACCAATCCTAGTGATTGGTAAAACCGATTAAACCCATGATTGTGTTTTGATATTTGATCAATCACATAGTTGTCTTGGTATACAGATGAACCAATTCTAAACTTGTTTGGAAGTGTGGTATAATCGATTCCAAGATTGTAAATATGAAAGAGAATTTACAAAAGATGTCAACATACTTTGAACATGAACAGTAACTCTTATCTTTTATTGTTCAAATATATTCCTTAATTACTCAAGGAGATCCCGGTCCGAAATAAATTAAGAATCTTTTAATTAAGGTTGTTAGTTTTATATGCTTTAATTACCAGCAATTAAATGCATATCACTAGAGAATAAAAATTAGGAATGTGCATTTACTAATTGGATATTTTCTATTGAGAGATTTCAGAAAATATTGGACAAAGCGTTTCAAGGAATTATGAAAACCGATTTGGGCATTTATTGCATATCTTGAGAATATTCTTTTTTGGAAATTCCTTGGTGTCCAAACATCCTTGGTATATAACTACCCAAGTTTGCATTTCTATCAAACTATCCTAAGATCCAGGAAAACTTCATCTTTTTGTTGTTTCTAGTGGAGCCGTCTATCCAGAGAGGAAAGTACCCTAATTAGGTGAAATCTCTTACGACCGCTCGTTTAAAGAATTATGTGGGATCAAGAAGCTCTATGAGTACCGTTGGTGGGAAACTAGATAATTGCATTTTATTAGTTTTTGATTGATTTTATTGACTAACGGTTGTTGAACTTTGATTGCACCTAGTTTGTTTATTTTTGAGAATATTCTCTTCTGATATAAGATTCACTCAAACTAGATCGAAGTGTCGACGGGATCTTTAGAACTGTTTGTAGATCTAAAGACATCTTGTGATAATCCATTGTTAACAGACTCCGTTCTATGCGTGATTGATCACAAGAGATTCAAGTGGTGTTGTGCAGGTTTAACTGAAGATTAAAGAAGATTTGAAGACAAAGAAGATTTCTTATTGGTTTCTCATATCTTTGTGTAGCACAAACCTTGATCGGCTGGGATCCAACTAGAATCGGATTTATTCGATTGATTAGTTGCGTAAGATCGGCATCGCTTTATAGTTCCTTGTTGGATTCTATATTGATTGATTGCAAATCTAAACTCTGCTACTTCGGTAGTTGTTGGATAGATTGATCTAACCAGGAAAAGGAGTTTATTAGTTTAAACGGAAGAGCCTTTGCATACGATTTGAGATATCTTAATCTAAAAGAATCAAGAGAGTTGTTACCAAACAGATTTGTTGTTCCTTTACTGTTTGGAATACGATCCAAAGGAATTGTTCCAGTGCGTGCACTTATTGAATGTCGGAAGCGCAGGGATACTGAAGAAACTAAGTGAACTTGGTTTAGTTGCTTGGTCTCAACTATACGAAGTTGGTTTAGATTTTGTATAGCGGCTTTATTCTGTGAGTATTCAATTCTGGACTTGGTCCCGGGGTTATTATGCATTTGCGGTTTCCTCGTTAACAAAATCTTGTTGTGTCTTTTACTTTTCTATTTTCGCAATTATAATAGTTTATTATAATTAAAAGTAAAATACACAAACGTTAACTCCGTATTACTTGATAGTGATCCTATAGAGTTTGGTTAAGTTCGTACCTATTATCAAGTAATCATACTTTGATTGTTGTATTGTCTCAATCTCGTATCCATAGACGATCACACAAAGTGTGAATACCGATTTGTCGTATTGTCTCGACTTTGTCCATAGACAATCACTTTCGGTAAGAGGCCTTATAGGTGGATAATTTAAAGATTGTGGTGTATTTGGGTACCCTCGTCTTTTCAATTGGTATCAGAGAAGGCAAACAAGAAAAATAACTAACAATCTGTGTTTGGTGCGATCCAACCTATTAGAAATGAACTCAAGTTCACATGAATCGATTTCAGTTAACGTACCGCCAAGATTTGACGGAATAAGCTATCTATGGTGGAAATATGCTATGAGATCTTTTCTTCAATCACGAGACTTTAATACTTGGCTATTAGTCGTTGACGGTTATAATAGATACTCAAGAAGAGTTCACTCTTAAGATTTTCCAACAAGAATTTCCTTGTAAAGATAACAGAACTCAGTTTCTTGAATCTGAAATCAATGTAATAAAGTCATCGCTTGATCAAATCAGATTAAGTTATCTGAATGATAAAGTAAAACTTAACAAGCGTCTCGTGAAAATCGAACTCTCTTAATGTTCCGAGAAAGAACAAGTATCTAAACTCATTCATGACATCAACTGTTGTCAAGATGAAATCAGAAAGTTAAGAGAAGAGAATTTGAAATTGAGAGATAAACTTCTCTGCTCTGGAAAATCAACACTTGATATGAATATATCAAAAGGCAAGGAAGCATGGTTAAAAAAACCTAAGGGTTGTAACCGGAGTACTTCTGGGGATTGTTTCCGATGCAGAAAAAGGGGGCACTATCAAAAATAATTCCATGGTGTCACACAGAGAGATAAACTCTGTCAATCAAAAAAACCAAGATCTAAGTCCAGATCAAAAATCACTTCAGAAAGTCAATGTAAAAAATTAAATAATGTGATTTTTAGACATCAAGATCTTGCCTCAAATTTGAGAAACGAACCTAACAGTTCAACCATAAAAGATTCTAAAATCTGTAAGAATGTTGAAACCTCTAAGGGAGGAAAATTCAACAATCGAAAATTGATAACCTAACTAGTTATCATGAATCCTTACTTGTTACCCTCGAAAAGTAAACAGTAAGGATATGTATGTAAATATTTTAATAAAAATATTTCTAAATTTATTTTTCGGTTAAGGAATTAAATGAAATAATTTTCTCAAAGATTGTGAGAAAAACTTCTCTTATTTATAAGAGGAAAGGCTTTATATTTCATTTTATAGAGATCTGACAGAATGTCTACCTCTAGCTGCAACTCTCGCAAAGCTGAAAAAGTCTGGACCATGTTGTTTCCTAACAAGAAACTTCGTCTTGAATCTTCAGATGGTGATTCAGACTCATCTCCAGAGCTTCATCAAGATGTTCCTAATGAAGATTTTGCATCTCTTAATGATAATCTTCTCAAGAATCTTTCACTAAAATTAGATCTAATCTTATGTGAAGTAAGGAACATGGAAAAGGATTTGTGAAAGGAAGTAAAGGAAGTCAATGACAATGTTATTAGTCTTGAATCAAGATTAGTAATTATAGAAGATGATTGGAATCCTGTGAAATCTTCGGATCCAACTTCAGAGAAAACTCTGAAGGAATAAAAGTAGAGTCTTGCCTTCCAAGAAAAATAGACATCAGTTTTTGATTTATTTCGATTATTGCATAAGGTCTATTTTTAAATAAAACTATAAATTATTTATGAATAAAATTATTATTTTATAAATTTTCTTGTGATAGTTTCAGATTAAATAACCTGTGCTTGAATGTCTATATTATTGCTATGTGTTTATGGGATGTCTAATTTCGGTTTTCATAACCTTAATATTCGATCTCATATGATGTGAACCCTTATGGTTTGTGTGACTTTTTGATTTAGCGGGATTAAGTTCTTTCCCAAGTTGGTAGGCTTTATCAAAGGATCATAAGGTGTTCCGATTGAGACTCATATGTAAAAAGTCACAATATGTTGAATCAATTTGTGTTTACATGAGTTGTGTTTAGCATAAACATATGTGTTTCGGGTTTTCAACTTTTCCTATTGGCACGCATTAGTTAAAACCGATTCAACCTTTCTCTGGTAAAGGTTGCTCTTGTTATTGTTCTTTTGTTCTTGCGAGAGGATGACAACATACTGGGGGAAGGGTTCTAACTTGAACTTGTGCTTAATGATATATCTTTCTGGGGAGAAAAGGATGCGGAATCTGAGGTAACGAATTTGTTAGTTAATTGTTTTCCTGTTTAAGAAAAGCCTGCTTATATTGCATATATTTTGCTTTTGCTTAACAAAATTTCGATACAATTGGATGTGTGTGTGTATGTGTGATTCAATTGTTTCCGGTTTAGAAAAATTGTGTCAATTTATTTGACTTATTGTTTGATATCTTCCTTATTGTTTGGTATCAAGTGTTTTTACTTAACGAAATTTTGGTGCAATTGCGGTGCTATAATGTCTATGTTTGTTTCAATTGCTTCCGGTTAAGAGAAATTATTGTGCAAGTCAATTTATTTGGTTTGTATGTATTATTTATGGCTTAACGAAATACGGGATCATTTCTTTAGTCCAATTCGATTCCGGATAAGAGAAACTAAGTTAATTCTGATCTTAGTTAGACTTATAAAATTGAAGGATTCGGTTATTCAAGTCTAATCGAATGCCTTGAAAAGAAATACTAGTTACTAACCTAGTACTTGTCTTGTCTAAAGTGAAAGGTCTAAGTTATTGTCTGAATAATTAGAACCTGATGAGAAAATTAAAGTTAATTCTGATCTTTATTTTGGTCTTATCGAAATAAGAAATTGTATGTGTACAATCGGTTTAGCAATGGAACTAAGTTTCTTAGTCAATTGGTAAAACTATTAGGGAAAATTGCTTCGGGCAATTGTTTCCTTGATAACATATTAAAACCAAATTACTTGTAGTTTCGGTTTTGATATCGGTTATAAAAAGTGGTATGTGAAACCTTCGTGCTTAACTCTTATAGGTTGTACAAGTCTATTAGATTTGTAAGATCCTTTCGGTTTGACCTTTATTTGCTCGAACCTTTGTCATTTTGTGACAAAAAGGGGGATAAATATGTGGAGTAAACAAGTGATTTGTAATCACTAAGGAAAGGAAAATTGTTCTTAAGCGTTATATCTAACGACATAGTAAAGCATTGACTAAGGGGGAGAACCATATCATATTGCTATTGTAGTTATTTGGACTACAAAAGAAAAATAACAAAGATGTTTGGATTGAAAATCTACCTATCTTACCTTTAGGGGGAGTATAAGATTTGTTATTAAAATGTCAACATCGGCATTTATTAATTGAATATATGCAGGTTATTGTGATGTTGAAACTTGGAATCAAGCGTATGTTTAATGAATTCTTATAATTTGTTTATCCATATGTATTAAGAGTTTTGTCACTAAAATTGACAAAGGGGAAGATTGTTAGAGCATATCTCGGTTGAACCAACCAAGCGTTGGTATGTCAAGTTTGGTTGTCATATTTTAGTGAATCAAAACTCATCTAAGAGTCGCTTGATTATGTACTAGAGACAACTTCGTATAGGTTAGACTAGAAAGTCTAGGATTATGAGACATACAAGTATTACTCGAAGACCTGAAGAATGTGAAGAAGTAACGAACTACAACGACGACATCATCCTTACTCTTGAGGTTAGTAATATTGACTTGAACTGTTTTATTCCTAACGTATCTTTCAAGTCGTGCTATATTGAAAACACTGCGAAGCTGTGAATGATTATACTCTAGTAGTGAGACATGATCACATGATCATAGTGTTAAGGAATTAAGATACGAAGTATAACGCTTATCTTTTGAACTTCTTACAGATGACATCGACATAATCGTATGAATGCTATTGTGATTCTGTGTATGGGTAAAGATTAAGATTTCATCTTATAAAACAATGTTTACACTTGTTTAAAGGAAGTACATTCATGAACTTGTTTTATGAATCGAAAGGGAAATTGCGAGGCTTATAATTTGTTATGTATCTTGGTATAACTAATCACAGTGCCTGACTTATAATTTGGTATGACTGGTTTTTATTAATTAGTGTAACCGATCCTAAGTAATCACTTGAGATGGTATGATCGATATTTATAATTGGTGTGACCGATCCTAGTAATTGGTATGATCGATCACAAAAGAGTTGTGTAATCGGTTCTTGTAATTTGTGTAACCGGTCCTGGTAATTGGTGTAACCGATCCTGGTAACTGGTATGACCGATCAAAAGCAATACCATAAGTATATGGTAACCGGTCCTCGTAATTGACGTAACCGATCCTGGTAACTGATATAATCGGTCCTGGTAACTTGTGTTGTCGATCAAAAGTAATCCATATTGAGGTAGAACCGATCCTAGTGATTGGTAGAACCGATTGAACCCATGATTGTGTTTTGATATTTTATCAATCACATGGTGTTGTGCAGGTTTAATTGAAGATTAAAGAAGATTTGAAGACAAATAAGATTTCTTATGGATTTCTCATATCTTTGTGTAGCACCAACCTTGATCGGATGGGATCCAACTAGAATCGGATTTATTCGATTTATTAATTGCGTAAGATCGGCATCGCTTTATAGTTCCTTGTTAGATTCTATATTGATTGATTGCAAATCTAAACTCTGCTACTTCGGTAGTTGTTGGATAGATTGATCTAACCAGGCAAAAGAGTTTATTAGAATAAACGAAAGAGCCTTTGCATATGATTTGAGATATCTTCATCTGAAAGAATCAAGAGAGTTTTTACCAAACAGATTTGTTGTTCCTTTACTGTTTGGAATACGATCCAAAGGAATGTTCCAATGCGTGCACTTATTGAATGTCGGAAGCGCATGGATACTGAATAAATTAAGTGAACTAGGTTTAGTTGCTTGGTCTCAACTATACGAAATTGATTTAGATTTTGTATAGCGGCTTAATTCTGGGAGTATTCAATTCTGGACTTGGTCCCGGGGTTATTCTGCATTTGCGGTTCCTCGTTAACAAAATCTTGTTGTGTCTTTTACCTTTCTATTTCCGCAATTATAATTTTTTATTATAAATAAAAGTAAAATACACAAACGTGAACTCCGTATTACTTGATAGTGATCCTATTGAGTTTGGTTAAGTCCGAACCTATTATCAAGTTATCACACTTTGATTGTTGTATTGTCTCGATCTCGTATCCATAGACGATCACACAAAGTGTGAATACCGATTTGTCACATTGTCTCGACTTTGTCCATAGACAATCACTTTCGGTAAGAGGACTTATAGGTGGATAATTTAAATATTATGGTGTATTTGGGTACCCTCGTCTTTTCAATTGCTACTTTGCCTATGATCATCAAGATGTTGAACAAAAAGAGTTGATTTCTGTTGATGTTGTTTATGATTTTATTAAAAAATTTGAAGAAGCAAAACTAGAACTTGTTGAAACGCTAAAAAGTTTAGACATGGTGAAGACTGAGTTGAAAAAGGTTTCTGCTGACCTTGTTCTCATGAAATCTCATGTTCGTGAACTACTCAATGAAGATATTTTCTCTGAAGAACTCGTGGATACAGTTGATAACAAATTCAAGGGTCTAAATACCGATGAAGAGTCTGGAAAAATCTAGTTTATTTTGTTTTCTTATTTTTATACTAGGAAACTTCTTTTGAGGATTTTGTTCTTGAGAAGGATAACTAGGGTTTGGTATAGCAAAGATCGTGATTGCACATAGCTATTTCCAACGTTTTTCATCTTGCATGTTTTTAGATTTATTTATTTAAATTCTAGAGTTGTTGGAAGATGAACTTGAAGTATGTAATCATTATTGGTTTAATTATTGCAAAATTCTTATGAAATATTGTGCCTTTACGTTTTCGTGAATTGAGCTAATATTTCATATATGCTCAGAAGTTAAATCTATTATGTTTTTAGAAACAGAAAAATAGAATAAACTCTTTGAGATTTTTCTCGCAGTATTGATCTTTTTGTGATCACACTTCTTGTGTTTTGCTGCTTGACACACTCCGTAAGATTCTCTAATGTTGAGTAAAATCGAGTAAAATTCGTCTCGTTGTTCATAACTGGCCTTGAGATTAATTTATGTTGATACTATGGATACAAATCCTTGTGATTTTTTAATGTCCACCAAATCCTTCTTTTTCACAAAAGTAAGGTCACTCATGTTGTTCTCTTGGGAATGACATTTTATGAGGGAGAGTTCTTAAATGAACTTGTGCTTAATTGCTATATCTTTGTGGAGAGTGTGGTTGTGGAATTATAAAGAGGATGCTTGTATCTTTTTAATCTCCTAGGATGAGCACTAAGTATTTATTACTATGTGATATCATCCAAATGAGTTGATATGAGTAGTTACATTTTAACTATGTAATTATGTAGTATCTCTATATTCCTTAAGCTTGAGATATATTATGGTTGTATTCATTATGATCCCGCGATTTTCGTACCTTTGTTAATTTTATTGACAAAAAGGGGGAGAATTATTTAGTAGTTTCTTACTACATACATATGGTTTACGGATCATTAAGTAAGGGGAGTGAATCATTTAAGCAATAGGTTTACCTATTAAACAAAAGATGTAAGTATTGATTAAGGGGGAGAAACATATCATCGTAGTATTACTTCAGAGTTGAGATAAAATTGAACTTTGTAAAGAAGATAATAATACTATGTTTCTGTATAACAACATTTGAGAATATTATTTTCAAAGTTGTTATCGCTATGGAATCGGTTCTTCAACAACAACGATGCTGAGTTGAACACGTTCAGAATCATTGCGACTTGGAACAACGAAGATTTCAATGAGAGATAAAGAAACCAAGGAAATCAAGGCATGATGGATCGAGGAGTTTTTCAAACTTTATTTTGTTATCCATATGTATTAAATAGTTTTGTCACTAAAATTGACAAAGGGGGAGAATGTTAGAGCATTGCTTGGTCATACTCACAAGTGTTGCTATATCAAGCTTGTTGTCAAATTTAGTTGTCAAAATTATATCTTGATTTCTAGACTACAATTAGTTAAGTCTCGTTCTAGGATAGAGGCAGTTAAGAAACGATCTAGTCATCATTTGTGTTTTACCATTTGAAGGCGAAGATCAACCGAAGCTTTTGGAGAACTTCATCAACAAAAGATAAGTGAAAACTGAACCACCTATTTCTCAAGTTATATTCACCTTCCTATCCTTGAGACGATTGTCGCATAACTAATTAGACTAGTTTGCATAGACAATAATTTCGAGTCGAGAACTATTTATTTAGTTTACGAATTTCTCGAAATATAATGACTAATCTTAATGAATACTTGTTCATACTTGATCAAATATCGGTGGAGAACAATTCATTGTTCGGAACCAAATCATGATTCAAGTTTATAATTTGAAAATAGCATGGAACAGTGATATGTGTCATTGATGTTATTCAGGAATGTTTCGAATTGATTTAGAGAAATATAGATACTATATTCGAAATACAAGACAGTGTTATCAGTCTTACAAACTGAGAAAGTTGTTATATGTATGAAGCCGTATTACATGTATTCGTACACGTAGCTGAGTAGCTATATATCGAATTTCAGATTTGTGTGATATACATGTTCGTATGTGCATCATGGGAAAATCTGTTTGTTTCGTGATCCGGATAAGTATGCATATTCGTATGCAAACCATTTTGGAACTGTGTTAAGGGAACCGGGTTAAAATAATCAAACCAGTATGCGAGCCAAAATAGTTTTATGTTCTAGAACCAGTTTAGTACCCAAACCGGTACGTGAACTGAAAAAGTTCTGTCAACTCCGGAACTTTGAGTTGCACCTAAAGTTTGCAAACCGGTACATGAGCTGAAAAAGTTCTGTCAACTCCGGAACTCGGTCATTGCACATTAGTTTGCAAACCGGTTCGCGTACTGTGACTCAGCCGATTCACGAACGATTCAAGTAATTGTACTTTGTACATTTACAAACTATGTCGATTATGATTCAAGTGTAATTAAATTATTTTTATAAAGTGATTTGCATTTGATCAATTCTCTAATTAACACTAGACTCATTTGATCACATGATTGTGACTCAATATTAATATCTTAGTGAACATGAAAATGAGTGTTAAGCTTTTAAGTTCAAATCGGCTAGTTTCGGCTAACCATGTTGGACATAGTTTTTGTACACGGTTCGGTTACGGTTTACCTAACCATAATGAAAAAGCGGGGGTCTAACAACCACACCCAATATTTCGTTCGGCAATCTGTATGGACTAACTCCAATATAATTCCGAGAGAATCAACTAGACAGTCAGACTCAATCAAGGAAAGATATCCAAGAGTTATATCTCTTTCTCAAATCAATCAGTAAATCAACTAAATGAAATCCGTGAACTGATTGGTATGAGAATAACTTGAACAGTACCAAAGACAAATGTTCAAGTGTCAATCAATTTATATCAACAACCAAGGGTTGGATTTACCAATTGATTGAACTACGCACAACCTGTGATATTTCAATTATATAAACAAATATAATGCGCAAAAGAAATAACACAGACACCATAAGTTTTGTTAACGAGGAAATCACAAATGCAGAAAACCCCGGGACATAGTCCAGTTTTGAATACCACACTGTATTAAGCCGCTATAGACACTAGCCTACTACAAGTTAACTTCGGACTGGAATGTATTTGAGCCCTAACCAAGTCTCACACCGATTAAGGTACAGTCGCGTTCCTTATGCCTCTGAATCCCAGCAGGACTCTACGCACTTGATTCCCTTAGCTGATCTCACCCACAACTAAGAGTTGCTACGACCAAAAGTCGAAGACTTATAAACAAATCTGTCTCCCACAGATAAGTCTATTCTGATAGATAAATCTGTCTCCCACAGAAGTACCTATGAAGTTTTGTTCCGTCTTTTGATAAGTCAAGGTGAACAGTAAACCAATTGATAATCCGGTCTTATATTCCCAAAGAACATCATAGAAATATCAATCACCTCACAATAACTTAACTATATGCTAGTAGAAGAACTTATTGTGGAATCACAAAGAATGAGACGAAGATCTTTGTGATTACTTTTTATATGTTACCTATCGGAGATAAATCTCGAGCAAATCTTAGAGAATATAGTACTCAATATGATAGAACAAGTAAGATCAGAACACGCAACTACAGAGAAAATAGTTAGGTCTGGCTTCACGAATCCCAAATGAAGTCTTCAAGTCGTTAACCTATAATGGTTTTGGAAAAACCTAGGTTAAAGGAGAATCGACTCTAGTCGCAACTTGATCGTTGTCATATGCGTCAAAAATAATTTCACTTTCTCACTACTCAAAATAGATTATATAACAAGGGTAAGAAAGGATTGTTCCCACAGAGAGGTCTTGGGTTGTCAATATGTTTCGGTTTCCTATGTAAAACAATAGGGGGTTTTGTGATTTTATGTAAACTAAATTAATCTCAAAGCAAAACAAGGAAAAGTAAACACACAAATCAGGGATGAGAAAATATTGGTTAAGGATTCATCTTCATTCACAAACATGTTCTTGTTATAATAATTAGAATTGATATTTAATCTCTCATTATCAAAAGTCCTAGGATACCTTGATCGCAAGAATATCCCACTAATTTCCTCTTGTCATCAACAAGCACATTAAAAGATGCACATGAATTCTTCCTAGAAAGCAACCTAAAGTGTAAAAGCACAATTAAGTTTAACTCCCTAAATGCTTTAAATTCTATGAAATAAGACTAATCAAAGCAATCGAACGTGTAAAAGCACTAATCCGATTTAACAAAGGTTATGATTCACTTGTGACTACTAGGATTTATCACTACAAGCAATATTCACAATTATGCTACTTGCAATTAGAAATTTATCACTTTTGCGTATAATAAACTCTAATCTAGCAATAGAGATGAAAACAAACTCAATCAATCTCGACTCGACCAAACAAGCATTCAAATCCTATAACAATATTAATAGTGAATCATAAACGATAAAGTATGAAGACAAAACTAATTTATTGAACAAAACCCATGCTTGAAAATCCAACTTATTCTTAACCAAAAGATAATTAGCTACACATGTTCATGGAGTTCATAACAAGATGGAAGAGAAAACCTATCACGTTTAAACCCTAGAACCTCCTCCGAAAAATATGATAGAATAGAACATCTCTCTTTTATATATTTCTCCCAATGGGACACTCTTTCCCAAGTCCTCCAAATCTTCATTCTAGCCCAATGTGTATGTCCATCTACTAGTCCACCAAGCCCATATAACCCACGAGTGAAAACAAATCTCTGGAAATTCCCGTCCAAAATTAGCCGCCGGAATTTGCTGACATTATCACCGGGATTCGGTCACTGTCTCCGGAAACTGACTCCGGCCAAATTAGTTATCGGACACTGCCACCGGCGAGTGCATACTTCCATCAACTCAACTCAACTCTACTTCTTTGAAGTTCAAACATTCAACAGAACCATCTAATCCAATTCCAACATTCTTGCGAAAACGTGCCTAAAAGCGCGACCCGTAGCTCATATATCCAGCCGCCAACTCTTGCATCTGACTAATACCCCCTTCACGATTCAATGAAACTTTAGGATCCCCACACTCGGTTCAGAAATCTGGCTACCGGAACTAGTACCACCGGCTCGCCATTCTCACTGCGTTTCTGCACAGTTTCTGCATTTTTGGTTGCAAAGCAGCAGCACCACCACTGCATTCCTCAGTTCAGCTATTTTCTGCATCACAGCTACAATCTTCTCTGCGAAACTGAGTCCATACATCCCATCATTGTCAAGCTCATCTCTTCCCTGTTCACTCTTGCATCAAAACCCGCCATAACTCAAACCAAACCATCAGCTGTAGCTCCTCTAAACCCATTCATACTGTACCTGCAAATCATTCACCAACACACTATCCTAACTTCAGTTCAGTTGCATCTTGAAGCACAACAACATCAGTTCAGCTTTTATATCCAACCTGCTACTCCATCTCAGTTCACTGCCACAGATGCGAACCTATATTTCATTATCTTCGAGTTCTTCTTCCAAATAACAGCAACATCACCATCATAAATTCCCTGGAATCAGACCATTCAATCACACTTCCCTGTAATCCTGCTCAGCCCAATTCAGCCTCAACTGAAATCTTCCTGTAACTTCAATTGTAGCTGCAAAACTCATCCTGCAACTCCCTTTATTCACAGCCATTATGCAGATTCAATATCATTTCCTCCAGCTCAGTTCCAAATGCTCGTCACTGCCATTGGCACCAATTTAGTCTGCACACAACACATCTCCGCAGTTACACACTTCACAGCTCCAATTCCAGTTCAAGAAGCTCCACCATTTTCTCACCCATCAAGACCTTGTAACAGCGTCATGACACAGCCTTCTCCTTGCTGTGCTATCACGTCCATAATACCATCACCTGCAAATGCAGCTGCATCTTGTGCTTCCACCTGAACCATTTAGAACTGCACATTCATCTTTGTTTCAGTCTAATTGCACCACCAGATTCAATTCCATCATTTCCAGTGCCATGAACATCAAGTCACAGTACCACAAGAACTATCAGGACAACCATCTTCCATCAATACAGCTCAACCCATTTCAGTAACCTTTCATTCCATTACCATTCTTATTCACCACCAGCTGTAATTCTGCACTCATTCATCTCATCAACATCACTCTCAGCTGTACCTGCTATATGCTGGCAACAATTCGCACATCCACAACCATTGCAGCTTCAGCCGTGCACTTCTATCCAAACCTTCCTTGACTGCAACCACATGATCACCGGCAATTCTTCATTTCAACTCAATTTCACCAATTCAGTCAACACACAGCACCCAACTGTTCTTCACATATCCACCTGACTGCAAACCAGATCTTCTCCCTGTTCTTCTCGGATTTGAGCAGAAACCCTACATCAACTTCAGATCCCCATCTCAAACCCTAGCTTCTTTGGAACTCGAATTCAAACCCTAATAGCCTTCCTCACAGCAATAGCAGATTCATTTCTCCATCTCTCTGTGTTATTTACTCGAGCATTAGCAGAAACAATTGATCATGATTCAAACCCTCATCTTCTTTCTCCATCCACACCCTTCTCAGATACCCTAATTTTTTGATAAACTCCCATCTGCTCTTCACAGCAGCAGCAAATCGCATCCGTTTCCTTCACCAGTAGCATCATCTTCTCGAGCTCAGGTAGAATCGCCTCTATTTCCTCTCTTACAGCAGCGGCCATGGCTTCTCCTCTGAGTTAGTGAATGAATGATTGAGAGAAATCAATTCCTCTTCTGAATTCTAGGGTGTGGTAATGATAAGAAATACTACAGGCCCCCAGAACTCAGATAAAGGCTATCCAATTACTATTTGGCTTGTCAGTCTCAGAAAACTGACAGTTCACTCTTCACTCCTTCTTGCGGCCTTAGCCGGCTCCATGTATCACTCGCCTGTGAATTGACCTTTTTTCGTTTTACGCACCAAATGGACGATTTCTCCTTCTTTTGCTCCAAATGACTCCAAACTACCTAAATACTCAAGAGTAAACATAAGATACATATTTTACAAGAGAAATAACAAAGAAATCATAAATAATAGATATAAAATCAAGGTGTTTTAGACACCTATCACAACTAGGACACAGGAAAGTGTCGGGATTAGGTTTTCCAGTTGCTAGAGTTCTCCCTTATATAATCTTTCAAATCAGGGTTTGCTTACAATCAAAGCTAGGTTAGCTTAGAAACAAAGCATTCAATATTCACCGTTAGATGAAAACCTGATTTAAGATTCAAGCTAAGTTTGTTAAAACCAAAGCAATATCTCTCCACCGTTAGATGGTCTTATCTTGTTACACACAAATGAAATATACCTTCATTTAGATATGTGTGACCGTACATAAACGTGTATATTGAGTTGGCTCAATAATTGTTAACCGAAGTTAGCCATATGAACACTTTTGTATTAACCACATTCATATAACACTTCTAGATCAAACATGATGATCAATCAATTATGAAAGATAATCAAATGAATCTAATTGTGTTACTCGTAGAGTTTTCAATTGTTTATATCTCATAGAAGTATACAAGACACAATTGAAACAAAATCGGATTTGATTCATGATTGTACAAAGTACTTGTATAAGAATCAATTCATAAACATTAAGACACGGTTTGCAAAGATTGCATTCCTTAATTTATAAATATATTTGTTCATGAGTATGAAAACATACTTAACTGATTTTAGAACTTTAACCACTAAGTTTGCAAACGGGCACGCAATCTGTAGTTCCAAACTTTTGTCTTGTCCAGCAATTTGCAAGCTGGTATGCATACTGCTGTCCTGGACCTTAAATCGTGTAAAACCGTTCGCATACTGGTATGCAAACTTGGTTCCAGGACTTTAACAGTTAAAACCGTTCGCATACTGGTATGCAAACATGGTTTCCGGACCTGAATCATACCAAAACAGTTTGCATACTGGTATGCATACTGTGTTGTATCCAGACAAAGATTAATTGTTCTAAACTCCCATTTCAATCATTGAAATATCCTTAGAGGACGACAATAGCTGTCTCACACAAACTATTAGCTTATAAGTAATTTTCAAGTGATCGAATGATCAATACAAAACATTCCGAGTCGACATCAAATGACTGTCTCACACAAATCATGTAAGATGTTTCAAGGAAATTTTCACATGATAATCTTTTGACTTAATATTTAGTTTCCAACAATTAAATTGTTTCCAACTAAACTCGTCAAGAATAATGATGAACGTAGCTAAAGCAAAAAGCTTCCAACACATATTTCGAGAAATATATAAGAGAGTTAAACTCGGCTCGAAATATCAAATGTGTATAATATAAAAGTTTATATAGCTATACGACTTAGTCTCATTATGAGATATAATAGTATAGACTTCTGAGTGATAGATAAGTTTAGTCTCCACATACCTTTTGTTGATGAAGTTCCTCCAAGCTCTCCTCAGTAGATCTTCTTCTTCAATCAATGAACGTCGTGAAGTCTAAAGCTCAACTACACATTTTATCCTAATCCGAGACATAGCTATAAGTAAACTAGAAATCACGACTTATAGTTTTGATCACCTAAACTTGACAAACAAGCTTGAGATAACAACGTTTGAGAGTTCGACCAAGTAGTGCTCTAACAATCTCCGCCTTTTTCAATTTTAGTGTCAAAACTATTAATACATATGGATTACAAAATAAATAAACTTTGTAGCTTCTCATCCAACATGCTTGATATCCTTGGTTCTTCAACATTCCTTGAATTCTTCGCCACTCCAAGTAATTTAGTGATTCTGAACGTGTTCAACTCCGCATCATTGTTGTTGAAGATCCGTAACCATAACAATAAGAAAACAGTTGTTCTCAATTATTGTTATATAGTGTCATAGTATTATTACACAGCATCAAGGTTCAATTGTATCACAACTTTAACAATAATATTACGGTTATATGTATAACTCCCCCTTAGTCAATACTTCCTCGCAATGAAAACCACTCCACCTTACATAATGATCCGTAAACCATATGTATGTAGTGTGAACTACAAAATAATTCTCCCCCTTTTTGTCAGTATAAATTGGCAAAGGTACGAAATCAAGCGGGATCATAATGCAATTCTCAAAGAGATAATTCATGACTAAAAGAGAACATGTCAACTTGGGTTTCGATGATTTCACATAGTCGAAACTTAGTGTATTCATACGGGAGTTTATAAATATTGAAGATAACTCCTACAATATTCCACAGCCGCACTCCCCACAAAGATTTGGCAATTAAGCACAAGTTCAATTAAGAACTCTCCCCATAAAATGTCATTCCCGAAAGAACAACAAGAACGACCTTACTTTTACCAGAAAATAAGGATTTCTTTGGACATTAACATATTACATGAAACATGAATTTGTATCCAGAAAACTCTAATAAATTAATCATAAGAAGACCTTGTAGATTAATTTAGTCGGAAATGCTAAACATAAGAAAACTTACGGAGCCATACAGTACTTTCACATAGAAGTTGATCAGGGAAAGATCAATACTGCAAAATATTCAAAAGTTCATTCTATGTTTTATTAATATTTGCATAAAGACACAATAGACTTACCTTTTGACATATATGAGATAATCATTGTTCACCGACGTAAACACACATATCCCATACTGTTAGAGCACTGCTCAGTCGAACTCGCAAGCGTTGCTATCTCAAGCTTGTTTGTCAATGTTAGTGATCAAAACTATAAGTCTTGATTTCTAGTCTACTTATAGTGATATCTCGGACTAGGATAGATTGTGTAGTTGAGCATTAGACTTCACGGCGTTCATCAAATGAAGACGAACTAAGGCGAGCTTGTGGAACTTCATCAACAAAAGGTATGTGGAGACTAAAACTCATCTATCACTTGGAAAGTCTATTTCTACTCTATCTCCTATATTGAAACATAAGTCGTATTACTATATGCTCAATTATACACATTTGAGATTTCGAGCTGAGTTTAACTCGCTTACATATTTCTCGAAATATGAGTTGGTAAGCTTTCGCTTCAACCAAGCTCATCTTATATTCTTGACGAAAGTCAAAAGATGATCATGTGAAAATTGCCGAGTAATATCTTACATGGTTTGTGTGATACAATCATTTGGTGTAGACTTGGAATGTTTTGTTATGATTATTTCAATAACTTGAAAATTGCTTTGATGCTAATAGTTTGTGAAAACGGCTATTGTCATCCTCTAAGAAAGTTTCAATGATTGAAATAAGAGTTTAGAACACTTAACCAACATTGGATTATAAACATGTTGTGCACTCTTGCATATATGTGATCCATGTCCGGGAATCATAGTATGCGTACCTGTTGGTTTGAGAAGTCCGGGAACCTAAGTGCGCGTACCCGTACGCATTCTGGCGTAGGTTTGTGTCCGGAATATTCTACTGGTTTTAGAGGTATGCATACCCGTTCGCATACGGGCGAAAACCAAACTTGGTCCGGCTATTCAAGTATGCGTACCCGTTTGCATACTTGAATGGTTAAAGTTCTAGAATCGATTTTGTTATGAACAAATACATTTATATATTAAGGAATGCATTCTTTGCAAACCATGGCTATAATGTTCATAATTCATTCGAGTGAATCAAACCGATTTTGCTTCAATTGTGTTCTTATATACATCTATGAGAATATAGCAATTGAACAACTCTTTAACTAGTTTCATTTGAGTCATTTGAAATAGTTATGGTTAAGATGAATAAGGTTGATATGAGATTGTTCATATAGATAACCTCGGTTAACTACTGTTGAGCCAACATGGTGTACACATTTAGGTACAGTTACATAAACCTAAATGAGGGTACATTTCATTTATGTATAACAAGCTAAGATCGATCTAACAGTTGAAAGATATTAGCTTGAGTCTGATCAGGATTTCATCTAATGGTGAATATTGAATGCTTTGTTACCAAGGTAACTTAGATTGCAAACCCTGATTTTAAAACTATATAAAGGAGAACTCTAGCAACTGGGAAACCTAATCCCCACACCTCCTGTGTGTTACTAGTTGCATAAGCTAGAGTCGATTCTCCTTTAACCATAGGTTTTTCACGAAACCCTGTAGGTTAACGACTTAAAGACTTCATTGGGATTGTGAAGCCAGACCAAACTATTTTCTCTGTAGTTGCGTGTTCTGATCTTACTTTTACTATCGTGATTGAGTACTATCTTTGATAAGATTTTCTTGAGATTTATCTCTGATAGGTAAGATTGAAAATTAGTCACAAACATCTTCGTCTCATCGTTTGTGATTCCACAATATCTTGTTTCGTTAATCGATTGGGATCATTATGAGGTGATTGATATTTCTAGGATGTTCTTCGGGAATATAAGTCCGGTATATCAATTGGTGTTCAAATCTGGACTAGGTCCCGGGGTTTTCCTGCATTTGCGGTTTCCTCGTTAACAAAACTTATGGTGTCTGTGTTTTTTTTTTCCGCATTATCTTTTGTTATATAATTGAAATATCACAGGTTGTGCGTTTAATCGATCAATTGGGAAATCCAACCTATGGTTGTTGATTGAAATTGATTGATCCTTGAACATTAGTCTTTGGTACCGTTCAAGTTATTTCTCTTACATTCAATCAGGCTCGCAAATTCCTATTTGCTGATTACAAATTGAATTGAGAGATAGAGATATAAAACTCTTTGATATACTTTTCTCTAGATTGAGTCTGACTGTCTAGTTGATTCTCTTGAAAGTATATTGGAGTTTGTCTATTCAGATTGCCAAACGAAATATTGAGTGTGGTTGTTAGACCCCCGCTTTTTCAATTGGTATCAGAGCCAGGCAAACACATTTAAGACCTCATAAGTCTGTGTTTGTAGCAATCTAAATATGGACAGAAGTGATATCTCAATAAATGCACCACCAGATCCAGGGATTTCAGAATTCTCTTCCATGACTGATTTAGTAAAATCTGTAGAAGAAATTCTATCTAAACCTCCTCCAGGTTTAAAATCCCTAGAAATGTTTTCAGGACTTGAGAAAAGGATTGAGAGTTTGTCTCTTGATGTTGAGTTATATCTCCAAAAATAGCAAGAATCTCATGATAAGCTAAATCAAGCTATAATGAATAATATTCATGTTGAAGTCGACATTGATTTTTTAATCAGTGAGAGCAATGCTCCTCCTTTGTGCAATTCAACTAGTTATAACAAACTAAACGAATTACAAGAGGAGTTTAAATCTCAGTTATCCGAGTTTATCACCTCAATGCATGAATCGATTCATTGCTCAATTCCTGATACTTCCTATCAAGATAGGAGTATTGTCTTCTTTTACGAAGAAGCTAGGACGTCTCTTTTTAGCAAAAGAGGTTCCTTTCACAGTACTAAAAACTATCTGCAGAAACTGTCTTTCATAAGTTGGACCACGAGAAATCAGAAACACAAATCTTTTTGGGTTCTCTTGAAGTTCTTTGATAGACTTATAAAAACAGTTTCTTGGGTGTTTTTCAACACTACAAGATGTAAGAGTTGCTGGAAAGAAACTCTCTCTTGGTGTCATGGCGTGCTAGACCATTTCTCCTGTACTATGTCACTTTGACCATGCAAAAATATATATATATATATATATTCAAAAAAAAATTGTTGAGTTGTTACTCCAAATACCTTGTTTAGCTGCATAACCAAACAAGTTCTAACTCGCACGTACGGTTCTCACACCTTAGACCCGGTTCCCATACGTGTTCGAATCATGTTCCAGAACGTATTTGAACCATCTCAGGTCCACCGTTTGACACAATAAAAGAGGGAGAATCTCTTTGTTTTCTTCTCCTTCCTCTTCTTCTCTGTTCGTGTATGAAGAAGAAAAGACAACTGTTCACGTACCCTCCTTCTCCTCTATCTCATTTCTTTACCATTTTATGTTTGGTTATCACCATTGATTTCAGGAGAAGCTCGTATACGTTTGGTCAATAACTTTTTTTCGTTTTGATCATCGTTTTGAAAATCCACTATTAACGATTGTTCACGAACCAAGTAAGTTTCTCAACATTTCTTTGAGAGTTCATATTCAACAATGTCACATAGGAGAACTAGGAATGTTGGGAGTTCAAGTGGTCAAGCAAGGGATAATTCTTTTTTCGACCCAAGTATCCGTGCTAGGTTTGTCAACCCTGCTGCTTGTGTCCTCTATTTGGAGTATAAGAACAAACAACCAATTTTTGAAAGATATTATAAGGAGTCAGAAATTAAGGTAGATGGTTTAACTGATTTTTTCAAAAATCACTCATGGGGTATCATTCACAAACCTTTAGGAACTTCTAGTATTGATATAACTGCACAGTTTTTTTGCAAACATTCATGATATAGACCCTGTCAATTGCATGTTCAAGACTATTGTAGGAGGAAAAACTTTCACTGTGGATCATCATATTATTGCTTACCTGTTGAATATAACTCATATTGGTAGTGTTCAATTTCCTCCTCCTGAGAATGAAAGATTGACTCCGCAAGTGATGTCAAATCGTCTCCTTAATAGAGATGTCTCTCAGAGAGATGGCAAGATTGATGTTCATGGTGCTGGGTTATTTCTCAAAGTTGCTGGGAAACTGATTGTAGCCAACATGATGCCAAGCACTATTGACAATATGTTATGGACCATGTCTCTTGCTGAATTGGTCTGTTATATTGTTGAAGGGAGAGACATTGACTTCTGTGGACTTATTGCTAATCAGATGATAAGTGTGAAACATACCTCATGGAAAACTCCAGGCTTCCCTTGTCTCATTTCAAGGATTTGCAGTCACTTTGGCATCACTCCTTTTGGCTCTGATCTTGGAGGTCCAAAAGTTCTGAGTATGGAAAGCATCGAAAAGATGAAGCAATCTTCAACCAGTGCCCCAGCAAGTACTTCTAGAACTGCAAACTCAGAACTTGTTCGCCTTCGACATGAAGTTGAGTGCATGAGGGAGTAGATAGAGTATGCTCAAGCAGAACATCCAGATCTAATCGAGAAGTCTTAAGAAATTGCTAGAGATTATTATGGGAAGAGTGATTAGACTCTGCTCCTGCAATTCGATTATTGTCTGTTGGACTTCTTATGTTGATTTCCTTACTGTAATAGTTGTAATAACTTTTATGGTGTTTTAGCCGTGAATGATCTTTCTTTCAGTTAAATTGCTAAATGTGTTAAATCCAGAAGAAGTACAGACATATATATGTTCAAAAGTTAACTTTATTATATGTCGGTATGAAAGTATTGATAAAAGATAGAATGAACTTTTGACTACAAAAGTTAAGCCTTTTATGTCATTATGCAAATATTGATAAAAGAAAGGATGAACTTTTGTTCACAAAGATTAAGTCTATTATATGTCATTGGGCAAATAGTGATGAAAAATATAATGAATCTTTGCTTATTCTACAGTATTGGTCCTTCCCTGATCCACATCTTTGTGTATATACTGTGTTGCTCCATAAGTTCTCTTATGTTGAGCATGGCCAATTGAATTGATCATTTTCCTTGTGGTTAATTCAATTGTGTTTTGGATACAAATTCATGTTTTCATGTGATTTGTTAATGTCCAAAGAAATCCTTCTTTTCTTGTGAAAGAAAGGTCGCTCTTGTTGTTCTTTCGGGAATGACATTTTATGGGGGAGAGTTTTTAATTGAACTTGTGCTTAATTGCCAAATCTTTATGGGGGAGTGCGGCTGTGGAATATTGTAGGAGTTATCTTGTATCTTTATAAACTCCTTGATGAATACACTAAGTTTCGACTATGTGAAATCATCGAAACAAGTTGGTATGTTGTTCTCTTTTGGTCATGAAGTATCTCTATGAAAATTTCATGAGGATCCCACTAGTTTTCGTACCTTTGCCAATTTATATTGACAAAAAAGAGGAGAATTAATGTGTAGTTCACACTACAATTACATATGGTTTACGGATCATTATGTAAGGGGGAGTGGTTTTCATGTTGAGATGAAGTATTGACTAAGGGGGAGTGATACATATTACCATAGTATTGTTGTCAAAGTTGTGATAAATTGGACTTTGATGTTGTATAATGATACTATGACACTGTATAACAATGATTGAGAGCAACTGTTTTCTCATTGTTATAGCTACGGATCTTCAACAACAATGATGCGGAGTTGAACACATTTGGAATCATTGGAGTACTTGGAAGTGACGAATATTTCGAGTAATGTTGAAGAACCAAGGAGATCAAGCATTTGGATGAGAAGCTACAAAGTTTATTTATTTTGTAATCCATATGTATTGATAGTTTTGTCACTAAAATTGACAAAGGAGGAGATTGTTAGAGCACTGCTCGGTTGAACTCGCAAGCGTTGCTATCTCAATCTTGTTTGTCAATGTTAGTGATCAAAACTATAAGTCTTGATTTCTAGTCTACTTATAGTGATGTCTCGGACTAGGATAGATTGTGTAGTTGAGCATTAGACTTCAGAGCGTTCATCAAATGAAGACGAAGAACTACTAAGGCGAGCTTGTGGAACTTCATCAACAAAAGGTATGTGGAGACTAAAACTCATCTATCACTTGGAAAGTCTATTTCTACTCTATCTCTTATATTGAAACATAAGTCGTATTACTATATGGTCAAATTATACACATTTGAGATTTCGAGTTGAGTTTAACTCGCTTACATATTTCTCGAAATATGTGTTGGTAAGCTTTCGCTTCAACCAAGTTCATCTTATATTCTTGACGAAAGTCAAAAGATGATCATGTGAAAATTGCCGAGTAACATCTTACATGGTTTGTGTGATACAATCATTTGGTGTAGACTTGGAATGTTTCATTATGATTATTTCAATAACTTGAAAATTGCTTTGATGATAATCGTTTTTGAAAACGGCTATTGTCATCCTCTAAGAAAGTTTCAATGATTGAAATAAGAGTTTAGAACACTTAACCAACATTGGATTATAAACATGTTGTGCACTCTTGCATATATGTGATCCATGTCCGGGAATCATAGTATGCATACCCGTATGCGTACTGATGTCGTTTTATAGTTGTAGTGGTAAAAAGGTTCGTTGCTCGAACTTGTGAAGGATTTTCGAAAATTAAATAGAATTGTTTTGATAATAATAAGAAAATACCGAGACTTTGGATTCCACCATTGACCAATTAATTGATAAACTCTAATCAATATTCATGCAATATTCTTCTTTAAAGTGATTCTAATATTTGCCTCTAATAGATTTTTGAAGTAATAATTGTAAGCACGAAGCATGAAACATCAAAAGTATTAAAACCAAGCATGTCCCATCAAAACACTTCACAACTACTCAATAAAAACCAATTTTTCTTTTAAGTTCTATGCAAATAATCATGTAAAATAATTGCAATAAATAATTAAAATAGAATTATACCACTTTTCATGGAACAATGGCTTCCTCCGTCGCCTCGGCTAAGGGGTTTAGCTCCTCATATTAATCACTTGCTCAAAATACATATTTGGTGTTCAAAAGTTGATTAAAAGAGTGAAAAGTGCTAAGCAGCGGATTCTGTAGTTGCTGAAGGTCTAAAACAGAAGTCTGAGTCGTTGCTGAAGAGCTTCGGTGACTGAAGGAAGATGCGACCGTACCTCGTTGTCACTGAAAATAAGTCTGCCACTGCGACTGATTCTGAAGGTCTAATGTTCTTCGTGTTCTTCTTCTTTGCAGCAGCAGGAAAGTTTCTGAACTCGACTCTGTTGATTTTTTTCTCGCTTCTCTATAGCTCTAAACTTCTCCAAACTCCCCCAAATTGTTCGTATCCCTAAATATGACTTGAATCAACCTATATATAGCCTCCAAACCACAAAATTACTCGAGTTAATCCAAATATTTTCTTTTTTTCTTCACCGCACGTTATGGGATTTTAATCTTCTTTTTACGCGTTAACTTGGTTTCCAAACTCTCTCAAACTCTCTCAGGACTGAATAAGGACTCCATACACTCCTATCTTGCCGTAAACTCTTCACAAATTCTTTTGTAAACCGAAAATAACTCAAATTGTGAATTCTCCCTGTTTTGCTCCAACACGGATTTCTATCCCTGTTTAATCGATTCTACAGCCCATACCATACTTGTTTATCCTTAACAGAGTTAACCCAACGAAAATCAGCCATTGAATCGCCTTAAAAATCGTCCAAAAATCAAACAGAAAAATTCTGTTTTCTGTAAAGAAAATTCCCGCCAATTTTTGTTTTGAAATTTTTAGAAATTTGACCTCCCCCTATCCAGTGCCGGTCTGTGCTTAGCAGCTGCTTGGAAATGGGTTACCCCTTATCCAAAATGAGAGTCCGAATAGCAAGTGTCCTCCCAGGAGCCTTTAGCAACTTTTCGAGCCAATTTTCCCAAAAATGTTTATTCCCCAAAAATACCTACAAAGGGATAAAATACCAACATTAGTACAAAAATGGGTACTAAAAATATACACAATAGAGATGAAAATAGACACATAAATGCGTCTATCACGTACCTGTTCGTTTGAGAAGTTCGGGAACCTAAGTGCCCGTACCCGTACGCATACTGGCGTAGGTTTGTGTCCGGAATTTTCTGCTGGCTTTGGAGGTATGCGTACCCGTTCGCATACTGGCGAAAACCAAACTTGGTCCGGCTATTCAAGTATGCGTACCCGTTTGCATACTTGAATGGTTAAAGTTCTAAAATCGGTTTTGTCATGAACAAATACATTTAAATATTAAGGAATGCATTCTTTCCAAACCGTGGCTATAATGTTCATAATTGATTCGAGTGAATCAAACTGATTTTGCTTCAATTGTGTTCTTGTATACATCTATGAGAATATAGCAATTGAACAACTCTTTAACTAGTTTCATTTGAGTCATTTGAACTAGTTATGGTTAAGATGAATAAGGTTGATATGAGAGTGTTCACATAGCTAACCTCGGTTAACTACTGTTGAGCCAACATGGTGTACACGTTTAGGTACGTTTACATAAACCCAAATGAGGGTACATTTCATTTGTGTATAACAAGCTAAGTTCGATCAAACGGTTGAAAGATATTATCTTGAGTCTAATCAGGATTTCATCTAATGGTGAATATTGAATGCTTTGTTACCAAGGTAACTTAGATTGCAAACCCTGATTTTAAAACTATATAAAGGAGAACTCTAGCAACTGGGAAACTTAATCCCCACACCTCCTGTGTGTTACTAGTTGCATAAGCTAGAGTCAATTCTCCTTTAACCTTAGGTTTTTCACGAAATCCTGTAGGTTAACGACTTAAAGACTTCATTGGGATTGTGAAGCCAGGCCCAACTATTTTCTCTATAGTTGCGTGTTCTGATCTTACTTTTACTATCGTGATTGAGTACTATCTTTGATAAGATTTTCTTTAGATTTATCTCCGATAGGTAAGATTGAAAAGTAGTCATAAACATCTTCGTCTCATCGTTTGTGATTCCACAATATCTTGTTTCGTTAATCGATTGGGATTATTGTGAGGTGATTGATATTTCTAGGCTGTTCTTCGGGAATATAAGTCTGGTATATTAATTGGTTCTTGTTCACCTTGATTTATCAAAAGACGGAACAAAACTCGTAGGTATTTCTGTGGGAGACAGATTTATCTATTCCAATAGACTTTTCTATGTGAAACAGATTTGTTTATCAAGTCTTCGACTTTGGGTCGTAGAAACTCTTGGTTGTGTGTGAGATCAGCTAAGGGAATCAAGTGCATAGTATCCTGCTTGGATCAGAGGCGTAAGGACCACGACTGTACCTTGAATCAATGTGATATTGATTAGGGTTCAACTATATTCCATTCCGAAGTTCATTGGTAGTAGGCTAGTGTCTGTAGCGGCTTAATACAGTGTGGTGTTCAAATCTGGACTAGGTCCCGGGGTTGTTATGCATTTGTGGTTTCCTCGTTAACAAAACTTATGGTGTCTGTGTTATTTCTTGTCCGCGTTATATTTTTTTATATAATTGAAATATCACAGGTTATGCGTTGAATCGATCAATTGGGAAATCCAACCTTTGGTGTTTGATTGAAATTGATTGATCCTTGAACATTGGTCTTTGGTACCGTTCAAGTTATTTCTCTTATATTCAATCGGGCTCGCAAATTCCTATTTGCTGATTGCAGATTGAATTGAGAGATAGAGATATAAAACTCTTTGATATACTTTTCTCTAGATTTAGTATGACTGTCTAGTTGATTCTCTTGAAATTATATTGGAGTTTGTCTATTCAGATTGCCAAACGAAATATTGGGTGTGGTTGTTAGACCCTCGCTTTTTCACATACCATATTTTTGCAATATGTAAAACCAATAAAGATTAATACTGCAAAATCATCTTCCAAAAAACTTAGAATTTAAATAAATAAATATAAAACATTGCAAGTTGAAAATCGTTGGCAATAGCTATGTGTAATCACAATATTTGCTATTCCAAACCCTAGTTTTCCTTCTTAAAACACAAGAATAAATTCTTATAAGAAGTTTCCTAGAAATTGTAGAGCTTTCTCAGGGCATTTACCGAGAATTCCTTCTGATTATTTAAAAAACCATTGATTATGGGATCATTCAATTCTTCAAGATCTTCAGAAATATCAGTTAACTCACTAAGTTCTCTTTTTAGTTTACACAAGGTGTTCTTTGTTAGAGATAACATTTGTCCATAGTGAGCTATCTTTTCCAAGGAGAAAATGATTTTAGATTTTAAATCATTTCTTTTGCTAATGAAATCCTTCACCATAGCCTTAAAGTTATTATCATTCGGACAAATAGACAAAAGACAGTTAGAGGAAGAACCTTTTTCATCATTTGTAGACTTTTCCTTTTTCTTCCTTGAGGATTGGATTCCTTCACATAGATATACATTAACTGCTTCTACCGCATCCCTTTTTGTGATACCTCTAGTCACATGAGCCATGAAACTGTATCTTTCGAAGAAAAAAGAGTGAATGGCATTTTGATCCCAAATGAATATAAATAGAGCATCGGATAACCTAACCCTAAAGGACTTTGAAAAAGTCTTTATGGTCCATTATTTATTTTTGATAAGAAAATATTCATTTGCACAACTTAATGTTCATAACCTTAAATAAATTAGAAATAAGGATTTAACAACTATACACGACTTGAGCAACCTTGATGCAATCCTCATATTCTCAAGTTAATAATAAGGATGCATATATCACTATAATTAGGTAGTGATGGATTGAGCAGAATGCTCACATCTTGTGTCACATGGTGACTTACCAAGGTCTGTTGTATAGACAGACTTTTTACCTCGTCTGACTCTTGTTCTCTTAGACTTCTTCTTGTCTTCAGGAGTTCCATGTTGGTTACCCAAATCCAGATTCATCCTTTGCATGTCATTCTGAAGTTTGACAATTCTTTTGTTGTTCTTCTTGAATTTCCAACACTTACTTTGAACATGATTCGCATTTCCACAAAACAAACAATTCAGAGAAGAATTTTTGTTTTGCTAAATTGTCTCCTGTTTATCACAACTTTCAACATCCATTATTCCAAAATCGTCCGGAACAAAGGAGTTGTTTGTGCTCACAGTCTTGTTTTTGAACCCTAAACCATTTGTGTTTCCAAAAGATTTATGACCAAATAACATTGCTGAGATCTTGTCAGATCTTCCAGACAACCTTTGCAGGTCACACTTAAGTGTGTCAACCTTTAGAGACAGGGTTCTGGTGAATTCATCATTAAGACAATCAATCTCAAGATTTTTCACCTGAAGTGATGATTCAAGTTTCTCCAACAAGATCTTTAGTTGAAGATTTTCTTGGTGAATTTCTTCATTTTTATCCAAGAATTCTAAAATCTCAGTGTCAGACTCGTATTCTGAATCAAAATTTGAGTTAGTAGAAGTTTCTGCTGTGAGAGCTGAAATTTCTGTGCAAACTTCAGAAGTATGCGTATTGACCAACTGATATGATTTTTCTTGTATTGAATCATTTGAAGCATCAGAGAGAGAGAGAGTGTGATGTTTCTCAGATATTTTGCTTCTTTCACCGTATCCTTGGTCTTTTGTAAAATCAATGACCTGTCAAGATCAACATGATTTGGACAACATTCATCAGCCCAAGACAAGTTAGGAGAATCACTTGTATTGGTCACAGCATTGAATGCAGATGTTCTGACTGTGTTCTGATCATGAGCAAGAAAATTTAACTTTCCAACAAGTGATTTCTAGAAAGTGTCTCAAGGTTATTCCCCTCAATGATGGCATGTTTCTTAGACTCGTATTTAGCTGGCAACGATTTTATAATTTTCATCACAGTGTCCTTTTTAGGAATAGTCTTACCTAATGCAAGAGATGCATTAACAATTTCAGACACTTTGTGATTAAACTCATCAAATGAATCTTCATCAGCTATACGAAGGTTTTCCCAATCATAATTTAGGTTTTGGAGCATAGCTTCTTTTTCAGAGGTATTCCCTTCAAATACGGTTTCTAAGATATCTCAATCATCTTTAGACCGAGTGCACGTAGTCACATGGTGCTGAAGATCTGGGGTAATGGCATGGATGATAGTATTCCAACCGTCAGAATTTTTGATACGTATTGATCTCTATACCATGGTAGCTATTACTATAAAGGAGGAATTCAGAATAATAATAGACGAGAAACTTTGAAAAACAGAACACAAGTAGTAATTCGAAGAAAAACATATTATCTAGATTATGAACAAGAAAACGATTACAATTCTCTCTTTGTTACGCTCAAAATCTTCTCTAAACAGTGTATTAACCTTAAATTGTTTGCTAAGATTGCACAAATATTGTTTCAAGCTTTCTCTGGGTTTTCTATGTCTAGTCTCCGTCCTTAGCTATTAGCCAAAGCCCTCTATTTGTAACCTTCATCGTACTCAGCCGACCAAGGACTTCTATTAGGAATCTATTTCCTAAACTAAGAGTATTGCCTAAAACAAAACTCTTCCCTAACTAGGAATTCTGTCTAAACAAGGATTCCTTCCTAGAATGGGATTCTTCCCTCAACTTAGCTTGAGGTTAACTAAGTTCCCTAAAAGCGTACGGATACACCTGTATCATGGGTCCCCCTTTTAAGAACTTGAACTCCTGTGAGAGTTAAAAATGAAGATTACGGAACTCTAGAGCCCCTTTTTCCTTATTAAACCACTTGGCCTTGCTAGGAACTTGACCTTTACACCCAATTAGAAAACTTCTTTCTCTCCTTGTCGTGTTTTAGTAACTCTTCGCTCCAATACGCAGTCTTCCTTGAGTGGTTCCTCTCTATCAAACCCTAAGTCTTCCACCCGTGGTAAGATCATAGTGTCGTCACCGTCATTATCTAGTAATGGTGGCCAAAACAACTTCAAGTATTCGGCATTTATAACCGAGTACATTCCTAGATAAGGTAGCAGATCCAGACGAAAGGCATTGTCACCAATCTGATCGAGAATACGAAATGGCCCATACACCTCAATGGATTCAACTTCTTACCTTCCCCCTTCAGTCGTTTCTTACCTAATTTTAACCATACCAGGTCACCAACACCGAAATTACAAGGCACAAGATGCTTGTCATGCTTTGCTTTGTATTTGGCTTGTGACTTCTTTAATTGTGCTTTAACAGTTGCATGAATCTGAGATATCTTCTCCAAGAACTTTTGTGCCTTTTTCCGTTCACTTCCTTCCTTTCCCCTCATTGAGGTGTCACTAGAAAATACTAGATCAAAAGGACTAGGTGGTAAGTAACCATAACACGTCTCAAAAGAAGATTTTCCCGAAGAACTATGAACTGCTCTATTGAATGCAAATTGTATATATGGTAAACTCTCATCCCAAGTTTTAGGATGCTTAGAATTATCATCTTAACATGTGAACCATAGTCATGTTGACCACTTCTGTTTTTCCGTCTGATTGTGGATGAAAAGCTGTACTCTTCTTCAACCTAGTGTCCATCATCTTCCATAAAGAATCCCAAAAATGACTAAGGAATCAACTATCCCTATCAGAAATAATCGAAGTAGGTAAACCAAAATGCTTCCACACATGCTCAAAGAAGAGCTTTGCTGCACCGACTCCCGTTACCGTCTTTTTACATGGAATTAACGCAATCATCTTGTTGAATCGGTCGACCACAACGAACAAGTAATCATAACCAGACTTGGTCTTCGGTAATCCACCAAGAAAATCCATAGAAATACTCTCCCAAGGCCTTTATGGTACTGGTAATGGTAGATATAACCCACGTTTTTTGTTGGAAGGTTTAGATGTTCTGCACAACTTACACCCTCTAACCAACTTAGCCGCATCATCTTGCATCTTTAGCCAAAAGACATAAAGAAGAAGGTTAAGGAGATTTTTATTCATCCCAAAGTGTCCAGCAACTCGAGATGTGTGTGTCTCTCTCAACCATTGTAAACGATCTCCATCTTATGGAATGCAAAGTAACTGACCTTTGTATAACAATCTATCTTGGAGTTCAAACTCGCCTTTCAAACCACTCTTTATACCTTCTAACACCTTCCTTAAGTCTTTGCTAGATGTGTATGACTCTGCATACTCTTGAGGAACAATCAGCTGAATTCTCATGGCCACCATTAATGCTCGGACTGGTGGACGAGACAACATATCTGCCAACTTGTTTGTTACTCCCTTCTTGTACTTAATGAGAATGTTGAAACTCATCAAGTAAGACATCCACTTCATGTGTCGGGCTTGTTGTAGTTTCGTCTGTGCGTGTAGATACTCCAATGGTTTTTGATCTGAATGTACCACTACTTCTTTACCTAAGAGATACACTCGCCAATGCTTAATATATTGATATAAAGCATAAAATTCTTTGTCATAAGGTGCGTAGTTCTTGATAGCACCTGAGAACAATTTTGAATGGTACTCTACTGGTTTACCATCCTGTAGCAACACTCCTCCCATTGCATAGTTAGAAGCGTCGGTCTCAACTTCAAAAGTACGCTGTAAGTTAGGCAATGCCAATACCGGTGCTTCTGAAATCTTTCTTTTTAGTAACTGAAAAGCGTCTTCATGGGTTTGCTGCCATTCAAACTTTGCCTTAGCTCTCGTCAAACCATGTAATGGTCCTGCAATATTCGAAAAATGCCGGATAAACTTACGCAAATATGTGCAAGCCCCTAAGAAACTCCTGATTTCAGTTACAGTACTAGGTCTAGGCCACTTAGTGATCACTTCGACTTTCCTTGGATCAATCTTCCATTGTCCACCACCAACAATGAATCCGAGGTACACCAACTCCTCTTTTCCAAACTCACACTTCTTTCCGTTCAACTTCAGCTGGCCTTCATGTAACACTTTAAACACCTTCTCAACGTGAACGATATGCTCTTCCCAAGTTCTGCTGTATATTAGGATATCATCCAAGTAAACAATCACAAAATATTCTATAAAAGGTCGTAACAAATCATTCATCAAACGTATAAACGTCGCTGGAGCGTTACACAAACCAAAAGGCATCACCAACTATTCGAACAAGCCTTGTTTGGTTTTGAAAGCATCCTTCCATGTATCACCTTCTCGAACTCTCATCTGGTGATATCCAGATTTGAAATCTAACTTTGTAAAAGCTCGAGCTTTTTTCAACTGATCCATCATGTCGTCTATCCTAGGTAGAGGGTAAAGATTCTTGATAGTGATCTTGTTTAATGCTCTATAATCAATACACATACGCCAGCCTCCATGTTTCTTTGGTACTAACAATACCGCTGATCCACAAGGTGAAGCACTTGGCACTATCATTCCTAATTCTAGAAGTTCCTGGACTTGTTTCTTGATCTCATTCCTCTACGGTCGTGCGATAAAGACCTACATTAGGAAGAGAACTCTCTCCGGTTAACATAATCTTATGCTCTACACTCCTCTTTGGCGGTAATCCCGTGACATTTGAAAATAAATCCTTATATTTCAACTTCAACCTTTCTAGGTCGCCTTCTTGTTGTGCAGACAAGGCTTCCAAACAAACTCTACTCGGCTTCTCTTCAAGAGAACGGATCACAAGGAGAATGAACTTCGTGCTAGCATTCACCAACCGCTTAGCCTGAGTGGCTGTAATCAAGCTTGCTCCCTCTAGAGGAGAATCTATAGCCCGAATCACAAAACTTTCTCCATCTTTGGTAAAGGTGTACTTTTTTTCCCTCCTGTGTAGAGTTGCATCTCTATCCCATGGATAAGGACTACCTAGTACTACCTGGCAGACATCCAAAGGAACTACATCGCATGTAACTTCGTATATGTATGACTCATCTAGAGCAAATTTGAACGTGCACTGCTGTATAACTTGTAAGCCCCCTTCTTTTTGAAGCCATCCCAAAGGGTATGGTTTTGGATGTTTGAAAGTCTTCAATCCTAACTTCTGCACCAAAGAATGTGAAAGTAAATTCTTCTGACTTCCCGGGTCAATAACAACATCAACTAGTGATGTTTTGACTTGCATCTTCACTGTGAAGAGTCGCTCCCTAAGATCATCTTTTGAAGATCTTCCTTTTGCCCCTGTCATAAGAGAGAGCTTTGAATTGGGTTTCGTTAGTCCATGGACTTCTTTTGGAGTTTGAGCGACTAGTGCTGCCTTCTTGGCTTCTTTCCTCTGCAACCCTTTAGGCTTTAGAGGAGGGTTCTTAACCCAACACTTGTCAACAACGTGACCTGTTTGCTTGCAATGGGTGCAAATCAAACCTTCCTTGTCACTAGACTTCCCTTCATCTTCGCTTATTTCACCTCATTTCACAGTGGTACCTCCAGATTTCACCTTAGTATTTCCCTTTGAATCAGATTTCTTAAGCCTGCCTTCAATGGCAATAGCTTTTATACTTGCTTCGGAGATAGTATCCACCGAGAACATCTTCAACTCCTTCCGTATATACTCATGGAACCCGGATATATATTTCATATAGATAACATAATCTCCCAAGTCTAAATCCAAAATCATAGATTGATTCTGAAATTTCGAAGTATATTCTTGCATGGTTTGGTTGTAAGTCTGCTTCAAGTTGTACCACTTGAACCATGTCTCTTCAAGGTAGCCAACCGGATAAAACTGTTTCTTTACAACTGCCTTGAATCTTTTCCACGACAATACTCCCTTATCTAGGTTTTGTCTTTGATAAGCTTTCCACCAGGTTAGAGCATGCTTTTGTAGCTTCAATGCCGCGAAAGCAGCGAAAGCAATCTTTTCCTTTAAACCATATTCAAAGAAAGAAAAATACGTCTCTAGACATTCAATCCAATCATCTAATTTTTCTACATCGACACTCCCATCGTAAAGTGGAATATCAACACGAAAATCAATTTTCAGATTCTTACCATGAGGTTTAGTTGATGTAGGACTTTTAAGAAACTCACTTTTCTTATTTTCTTCATCTTCATCTTCTTCCTCCTCTTCTTCTTCTTCCGAATCGTCTTCTTCCGAATCATGTTTTTCCGAAGCTTCAGGTGAAGGTGTAATCTTTTTCTTGGTATTCGGCTTGGGTGTATGAGAACGAATACATTCATTCAATTCTTCAAGGGTGGTTTTAATCGACTTCATGTCTGTTTGTAGCGTAGCCACCTTTTCTTCCATAGTTTGTGGTTCACTATGCTTAAGTTCATCATCTGACTTTGTTATCCTTGATCTTTGTTCTCCTAATGTCTTCTAGCTTCTCGAGTACCTCACCAAGCTTTATGTAGAGAGATCTAGTGAAAACCATAAACCACAGGGATTTACCCTAAAAACTAACCTCACTTGTGATGCCAAACTTGATACGTATTGATCTCTATACCATGGTAGCTATTACTATAAAGGCAGAATTCAGAATAATAATAGACGAGAAACTTAGAAAAACAGAACACAAGTAGTAATTCGAAGAAAAATATCTTCTCTAGATTATGAACAAGAAAACGATTACAATTCTCTCTTTGTTACGTTCACAATCTTCTCTAAATAGTGGATTAACCATAAACTGTTTGCTAAGCTTGCACAAATATTGTTCCAAGCTTTCTCTGGGTTTTCTATGTCTAGTCTCCGTCCTTAGCTATTAGCCAAAGACCTCTATTTATAACCTTCATCGTACTCAGCCGACCAAGGACTTCTATTAGGAATCTATTTCCTAAATTAAGAGTATTGCCTAAAACAAAACTCTTCCCTAACTAGGAATTCTGCCTAAAAAAGAATTCCTTCTTAGAATAGGATTCTTCCCTCAACTTAGCTTGAGGTTAACTAAGTTCCCTAAAGGAGTACGTATACACCTGTATCAATTTTGCTTTGCAGTAAGAATCTCATGATCCTTTTACTCACCAATATCCTTTGCAACAGTTACACCGTCTACTGTAACCATTGGAGGATCATAGCCATTAACAACACGAACCCATGATTGAAAATCACGCGCTTGAAGAAAGGCACGCATAAAAAAATTCCACCATAAGTAATTCGAGCCATCGAAGACTGGCGGTACGTTTATAGAGATAGTGATAGACGCATTATTGTGTCTAATATGTCTCAATTATATATATTTTTAGTGTTCGATTTTTTATTTATTTTGTTATTTTATGTCTTTGTAGGTATTTTTAGAGAAATAAGCTCTTGCGGTGAAATTGGCTCGAAAAGTGGTGTTTTACACCCCCAGGATAGAGTACTAAAGGCACCCCAGAAATGCACCGGAAGCACCCCAAAAATGTGTCGGAGGAACCCCGGAAAAATTACTATCTACGCCCAAAAATTACTATTTGAACCCCATAAGACAAGTGCTAAAGGAACACCCGTGCAGGATTAGGGGGAGGACATGTTCTTCTCAAATTCAAAAAAAAAAAATTGGCGGGAAAATATTCCCTTTCACTGGCAGAATTTCAATCGGATGTTTGGACGTGATTTAGTGAGATTCAATCCCTGAAACTTAGTGGGTAGACGTGATATGACTATAGAAAGCTAGTATGGGTGATTTTATAGATCAAATTTGGGTGGATAACTTGTTTTAATCCAAACAGGGAGTTGGAGGAAAAACATGAGCTTGCACGAGTTGTGAGAAATTTAAACGTGTACTGCACGTGTTTGGAAGACTCAATAGATATCCTGGAGCGTGAAGAAGGTATAGAATGAAAGAAATACAGCTGCATGCGCGTGGAAGATCAAAAAATGGAAATTATTGCCGTGAGAATAAAAATAATAAAGAGAAGATTTTTTTGAAGTTATGGAGGAGATTCGATGCATCTTTCGGGTATAAACAGATTACCCAGGTCATATAGAAGGGGTGTCGAGAGTTTGGGGTCGAGAGGAGAGCTCAGGAGGCGTGAATCAAGAGTTTTCAGAACTCCATTGTTGCTGCTGCTGCTGCTCGTGAAGAACAGGGAAACAACGACGGTTTCTTCAACTGGTTGTAACAGTTTCTTCAACTGGTTTGCAACATTTATCTTCGTTGTAACAGTTTCTTCAACTGGTTTGCAACATTTATCTTCATTGTAACAGTTTCTTCATCCTCTTCTGCAACATTTATCTTCAGATTTGTAACGATTATCTTCATCATAACAGTTGAGAGTTGAAACAGTCGGTCTGTAACGCACCTGTGCTGTTACAGATTTCCTGTTTCATTATTTTCTCTTCTTGTAAACACTTTTTGAGCCATGAATACATATTTTGAGTGTGTTTTCGACATGATGAGTTAAACCCCAACACTGGGACGACGGAGGAGGCCGAACTTCATACATGGGTAAATTTATTTTTATTCTTTTTATGACTTTTGCATTAAAAGTAATTGAAATATGATTTGATTAAATTGGTTGTCATTTGATTAGATGGGTCATGCTTATCTTAGGTGATTTGATGTCCCATGCTTAACATTTACAATCAATGTTTTGAGAATCTACCTTGGAAAAAATAGAGTCCATGTTTATATTTCTTGAGCTAAAATTGTTGAGAATAAATAAGTGAACCTTATGTTATAAAGATTGGCTAAATCCTTAGTCCCGGTACCTCTCGCCCATTGTTAATAGTCTTTGTATATATTTATTTAGTATTTTTAAAAACTTTAATCTCTACAAATCCGAGTGAACGACAACCTCATTTCTTACCACTATCTAAAATTACATCAGATAACACTTCTGTCCATAGAGTCAGATTGCTACAAACACAAACTTATGAGGTCTTAAACATTTTTGCATTCTCTGATACCAATTGAAAAAGCGGGGGTCTAACAACCACACCCAATATTTCGTTCGGCAATCTGTATGGACTACCTCCAATATAATTCCAAGAGAATCAACTAGACAGTCAGACTCAATCAAGGAAAGATATCCAAGAGTTATATCTCTTTCTCAAATCAATCAGCAAATCAACAGAATGAAATCCGTGAATTGATGGTTATGAGAATAACTTGAACGGCTGCAAATACCAATGTTCAACTAACAATCAATTCATATCAACAACCAAGGGTTGGATTTACCAATTGATTGAACTACGCACAACCTGTGATATATATTTCAATTATATAAACAAATATAATGCGGAAAAGAAATAACACAGACACCATAAGTTTTGTTAACGAGGAAACCGTAAATGCAGAAAAACTCCGGGACCTAATCAAGTTTTGAACACCATACTGTATTAATCCGCTATAGACACTAGCCTACTACAAGTTAACTTCGGACTGGAATGTATTTGATCCCTAACCAAGTCTCACACCGATTAAGGTACAGTCGTGTTCCTTACGCTTCTGAATCCCAGCAGGACTCTACGCACTTGATTCCCTTAGCTGATCTCACCCACAACTAAGAGTTGACACGACCCAAAGTCAAAAATTTATAAACAAATCTGTCTCCCACAGAAGTACCTATGAAGTTTTGTTCCGTCTTTTGATAAATCAAGGTGAACATGAACCAATTGATAATCCGGTCTTATATTCCCGAAGAACAGCCTAGAAATATCAATCACCTCACAATAACTTAACTATATGGTAGTAGAAGAAGTTATTGTGGAATCACAAAGAATGAGAGGAAGAGCTTTGTGATTACTTTTTATATCTTACCTATCGTAGATAAATCTCGAGAAAATATTAGAGAAGATAGTACTCAATACGATTGAACAAGTAAGATCAGAACACGCAACTCTAGAGAAAATAGTTGGGTCTGGCTTCATGAATCCCAAATGAAGTCTTCAAGTCGTTAACCTATAATGATTTTGGAAAAACCTAGGTTAAAGGAGAATCGACTCTAGTCGTTAACCTTAATTAAAAGATTCTTAATTTATTTCGGAACAGGATCTCCTTGAGTACTAAGGAATATCTTTGAACAATAAAAGAAAAGAGTTACTGTACGTGTTCAAAGAATGTTGACATCTCTTCTTTGTAAATCCTCTTTCATATTTACAATCTTGGAATCGATTATACCACACTTCCAAACAAGTTTAGAATTGGTTCATCTGTATTCCAAGACAACTATGTGATTGATCAAGTATCAAATCACATCTATGGGTTCAATCTGTTCTACCAATCACTGGGATCGGTTATACCCTAATATGGAAGCACTTGTGATCGGTGACACAAGTTACCAGGACCGGTTACATCAGTTACCAGGATCGGTTACATCAATTACCAGGACCGGTTACCATATACACATGGTATTGCTTGTGATCGGTCACACCAGTCATTAGGATCGGCTACACCAATTACCAGGATCGGTTACACCAATTACTAGGACCGGTTACACCAATTACAAGGATCGATAACACAACTTCTCTGTGATCGGTCACACCAATTACAAATATCGATCATATCATCTCAGGTGATTACTTAGGATTTGTTACACTAATTAATCAAAACTAGTCATACCAAATCATAAGTCGGGCATTATGATTAGTTGTACCAAGATACATAAAAAAGTTACGATCGGTTCTACCATCTTACACATATTGGTAATCCAAATATTTGCAATGAATAACCGTACCAATAAGACTAACGATTTCCCTTTCGATTCATAAAACAAGTTCATGAATGTACTTCCTTTAAACAAATGTAAAACATTGTTTCCTAGGATGAAATCTTCACCTTTACCCATTCACATTATCATAACAGCATTCATAAGATTATGTAGATTTCCTATCTACGAAGTTCAAAAGATAAGCATTATACTTCGTAGTCTAATTCCCTAATACTATGATCATATGATCATGTCTCACTACTAGAGTAATATATCCATACACAGCATCACAATATAGCACGACTTGAAAGATACGTTAGGAATGAAACAATTCAAGTCAATATTACTAACCTCAAGAGGAAGGATGATGTCATCGTTGTAGCTCGTTATTTCTTCACGTTCTTCAGGTCTTCGAGTAATACTTGTATGTCTCAACATTCCTAGACTTTCTAGTCTAACCTAAACGAAGTTTTCTCTAGTACATAATCAAGCGACTCTTAGATGAGTTTTGACTCACTAAAATATGACAACCAAACTTGATATACCAACGCTTGGTGGGTTCAACCGAGCTATGTAGAAAAATTGCAGTATTGAAAAATATTTTGTGCTCTTCAAAAGGAATTTATTATCTCGAAAAAGTCCTAGCTAAAAAAGAAATATATGGACATAGGTTTGCATACCCTAAGAAATTCTTTTTGAGTTGCCGTCCAAAAATCCTATTTTCTTGGAAGTACGAGCCAACCCTTTTTCCCAGAAAATACCCTTTGTAATCTTGTTTATATACCCTAACTTGTGTTGAAAAATTCTCACCCAAGGATTTTCGCAACCAAGCATGTCTCTATGTCACGAACCTTTGAAAGCATGGAAGAAGCTATTACCTATCTTGGTGGTATTAAAACCGGAGGAAATAAGAGAACTCTGATGATGACGAAGTTGTTGAATCATCTGAAGATCTTCTTGGTGTGAATTGTTATTTCGCATATGATCATCAAGATGTTGAGCGTGAAGAGATGATTTCTGTTAATGTTGTTTATGATTTTCTTAAAAAATTTGAGGAAGTAAAGCTGGAACTTGTTGAAACACTAAAAGGTCTAGACATGTTACGAACTGAATTAAAAAAGGTTTCTGCTGACCTTGCTCTCATGAAATCTCATGTATGTGATCTACTCAATGAGGATATTTTCTCTGAAGAGCTCGTGGATACAGTTGATAACAAAGTGTTAGAGCATAGCTCGGTTGAACCCACCAAGCGTTGGTATGTAAAGTTTGGTTGTCATATTTTAGTGAATCAAAACTCATCTAAGAGTCGCTTGATTATGTACTAGAGACAACTTCGTATAGGTTAGACTAGAAAGTTTAGGAATATTGAGACATTCAAGTATTACTCGAAGACCTGAAGAACGTGAAGAAGTAACGATCTACAACGACGACATCATCCTTCCTCTTACGGTTAGTAATGTTAGAGCACTGCTCGGTCGAACTCGCAAGCGTTGCTATCTCAAGCTTATTTGTCAAGTTTAGTTGCCAAAACTATAAGTCTTGATTTCTAGTCTACTTATAGCTAAATCTCAGACTAGGATAGTAAGTATAGCTGAGCTCTAGACTCCATGGCGTTCATCATGCAAAGACAAAGAACTACACAAGGAACTGGAGGAAATTCATCAACAAAAATGTATGTGGAGACTTGAACTTATATATCACTCAAAAGTCTATCTATTCAATCTCCTATCTTGAGACAAAAGTCGTATTTCTATATAGACTTCGATTATACACATTTGCTATTTCGAGCCGAGTTTATCCCGCTTATCTATTTCTCGAAATATGTGTTGGTAAGCTTTCGCTTTAGCCAAGTTCATCTTTACTCATGATGAAAGTCATGTTGGTTATTTCAATATCTTTAAAATCGCTTTGATGAAAAATAGTTTGTGAATAACAACTATATAACATCCTCTAAGAATGTTTCAATGATTGAAATGAGAGTTTAGAACATGTAACCATCTTTGGATATAAACATAGTGCGTTTTTACATTTGTGTACAAGTCCAAAACCGGGAACCCAGAGTATGCGTACCCGTACGCGTACTGGCGGTTGTTGGAAATCCGGGACAGTATGTGTACCCGTACGCGTACGCGTACTGGCGGAAAGTTTACGTCCGTGAATTTATGCTGGAGTTTGGAAGTGAAAACAAAGTCAATCCGGTTACTTAAGTATGCGTACCCGTTCGCATACTTAGGTAGGTTACTTTCTAAAATCGGTGTGTTCATGAACTAAAACAACATTCATATATATTAAGGAATGCAATCTTTGCAAACCGTGGCTATAATGTTCATGAATCGATTCGAGTGAATCAAAACCGATTTTGCTTCGATTGTGTCTTGTATACTTCTATGAGATCTAATCAATTGAACAACTCTCTAACTAGTTCATTTGAGTCATTTGAACTAGTTATGGTGAAGATGAATAAGGTTGATATGAAAGTGCTCATATGGCTAACCATTGGTTAACTATTGTTGAACCAACTAGGTGTACACGTTTAGGTACGGTTAATCAAACCTAAATGAAGTCACTTTCCAATTGTGTATAACAAGCTAAGTTTGATCTAACGGTTGAAAGATATTAACTTGAATCTAATCAGGTTTTCATCTAACGGTGAATATTGAATGCTTTGTTACCAAGGTAACTTAGATTGCAAACCCTGATTTAGAGACTATATAAAGGAGAACTCTAGCAACTGGGAAACCTAATCCCCATACCTCTTGTGTGATACTAGTTGTATAAGCTAGAGTCGATTCTCCTTTAACCTTAGGTTCTTCTCGATACCCTATAGGTTAACGACTTAAAGACTTCATTGGGATTGTGAATCCAGACCCAACTATTTTCTCTGTAGTTGCGTGATCTTATCTTGCTATTTCTATTGTGATTGAGTGCAATCGTAAGATTGGCTTGAGATTTATTTCTCTGATTGGCAAGATAGAAAAGTAGTCACAAACACCTTCGTCTCATCGTTTGTGATTCCAAAATATCTTGTTTCGCTAGTCGATTAAGATTATTGTGGGGTGATTGATAATTCTAGACTATTCTTCGGGAATATAAGTCTGGGTTATCGATTGGTTCCTGTTCACCTTGATTTATTAAAATACGGAACAAAAACTCGTAGGTATTTCTGTGGGAGACAAATTTATCTATTCATATAGAATTTTCTGTGTGAGACAGATTTGTTTATTCAAGTCTTCGACTTTGGGTCGTAGCAACTCTTAGTTGTGGGTGAGATCAGCTAAGGGAATCAAGTGTGTAGTATCCTGTTGGGATCAGAAACGTAAGAAGCGCAACTGTACCTTGGATCAGTGTGAGATTGATTGGGGTTTAACTACAGTCAAGACCGAAGTTAGTTTGTAGTAAGCTAGTGTCTGTAGCGGCTTAATACAGTGTATGTTCAATCTGGACTAGGTCCCGAGGTTTTTCTGCATTTGCGGTTTCCTCGTTAACAAAACTTATGGTGTCTGTGTTATTTCTTTTCCGCATTATATTTTGTTATATAATTGAAATATCACAGGTTGTGCGTTGAATCAATCAATTGGTAAATCCAACCTTTGGTTGTTGATTGAAATTGATTGATCCTTGAACATTGGTCTTTGGTACCTTTCAAGTTATCTCTCTTCTATTCAATCAGGTTCGCAGATTTCTATTTGTTTGAGTAAGGATTGAATCGAGAAATTGAGATATAACTCTTTGATATACTTTTTATTAAGATTGAGTCTGACTTTCTAGTTGATTCTCTTAAAAGTATATTGGAGTTAGTCCATACAGATTGATAAGCGAAATATTGGGTGAGGTTGTTAGACCCCCGCTTTTTCAATTGGTATCAGAGCAGGCAAACACGTTTAAAGACCTCATAAGTCTGTGTTTGAAAGCGATCTGACTCTATGGACAGAAATTTTATCTCCATAAACGTACCACCAGTCTTCGATGGCTCAAACTACTTATGGTGGAAAATCGCTATGCGTGCTTTTCTTCAAGCTCGTGATTTTCAAACATGGGTACGTGTTGTTAATGGCTATGATCCTCCGGTTAATACAGAAGGCGGTGTATCTATACCTAAGGATATTGGTAGATATAGTATAGAAGAAATCCTTGCTGCAAAGCAAAATTCTGACGGCTTAAATGCTATCATTCATGCCATTACCCCAGATCTTCAGCATCATGTGACTACTTGCACGAAGTCTAAAAAAGCTTGGGATATCTTAGAAACCGTATTTGAAGGGAATACCTGTGAAAAAGAAGCTAGGCTTCAAAACCTAAATTCTAATTGGGAAAACCTTCGTATGGCAGATGAAGATTCATTTGATGAGTTTAATCACAAAGTGTCTGAAATTGTTAATGCATCTTTTGCATTGGGTAAGACTATTCCTGAAAAGGACATTGTGATGACGATTCTCAGATCTCTGCCATCCAGATACGATTCTAAGAAGCATGCCATCGTTGAAGGAAATAATCTCGCAACGCTTTCCAGAAATACTCTGGTTGGGAAGTTAAAGATCTTTGATCATGAGCATACATCAAAATCTCGGAAGGATGTTGTTTTCAAAGCACAAAAGAACACTAAATTACTTGATAAAAGTAAAAGTGTTTGCATCTCTGAAGATGATCTTTCTGAGGCTGATTCATCAGATGAAGATCTTGACAAGTCAATCTCGTTGATCACAAGACAATTTATGGATCTTCTTTTGAAGAGAAGTAGACGGTTCTCCAGAGATAAAACCAGGTCATCAGATAAACCTCATAATCGTGTTCCTCCTAAAAATAGAGATAATGATGAAACTGATGATGAGGATATGTCTCAGTGCTTTAAGTGTAAAGGTTTTGGCCATTTTGCAAATGAGTGTCCAAATCATAAAAAATACACTGGGAACTAAGGTCTTGCTGCAACGCTTGATGAAATGTCTGAAAACTATGATTCTAATGAAGACGAAAAGTCAAGTGTTGCACTTCTTTGTGAAAATATTGATTTTGAAAATTGTAGGAATACATACATCAATCTCGACAGTCTTTCAGGAGAAAACTCAACCAATCTGGAAGAAAAAATTGACCTTTCTGTTGGAAACTCTCTGTCAAATTTTTCAGGTTCCACTATGTGTCTAGCAGCTTGCACATCTCGAATGCCTGAATCATATACCAGGTTGACATGCTCTTATTGTTCGATCAAAGGTCATGAACTGTCAAAGTTTTACAAGTATAAACACAAATTGAGGCGTGTTAACAAACTTCAACGAAGAGCTAATCGATTAGCAAACAAGCTCAAACTTGTTCAAAAGACCGCTGAGGTATGTAAGATTTTATCTTCATCAAAGAAGTTAGTTTCCAAGGATAAGGCAAGACCACTAGTGAAAGTATGGTCTAAACATTCTGAGGGACAGAGTTGTTGATGGTGGATTTTCGACAAAGGTCAAAATAGTACAATCATGATACTTCATGTTTCTGACCCGGCTTCAGGAACGCATGTGATGATTCATATTTTACGATCCGTGAACCGTTTCACGATCTCTGATCGAGTTCCTCTCAGAGCCATGATGAATATGTTTCTCGAAAGGCCTCCCACTAGCTGAGCGTTCGAAAGTTCCTCTCGTGACCTCTACATACAAGAATGATTGGGCCGTCCTCCTACATAATTGTTTGTTGAGAGGGCATAACGCCTTCAGGACGTCGGCGACACTCGTTGTTCCCTGACTATGTAAAGAGACCGTGTATAGATTCAGGCGGCTCTCCTACATAATTGTTTGTTGAGGGGGCTAAACGCCTTCAGGACACCAACGCTGCACGTTGTTCCCTGACTATACACCTTTCAGAACGAGTATGATGCTTCAACTATCTCATATCTCGATTCTACAATAGATTAATTCTATCGTGACATTCTATACTGAATTCCTATAAAATAATCTATTATATCTCATTACTCCGTTCCATGGCTATCCCCGGCTGATTCCATGGATTAGTAATAGATAACCATCTTATCTTATTACTCTGTTCCTTGAATTCCCCGGCCGAATTCATGGATTAGTAATAGATACACAATTCATTTATTACTCCATTTCATGAGTCATTCTCCGCTGAATTTCATGAATTAGTAATAAATATCCAACAATCGGGCATCTGGACTATCACCGAGTAAGACCAAATAAAATGGTGCAAGTGTACTCAACAATGATGCACGAACGAGCATTCGAAAATATGGACAAACAAGGAATCCTATACAAAACAGGAGAGAGAAAATAATAATAAAAAATAGAAAAGAGGCGCCTAGGGACCGGGCCCACCGGCCATGCCACCGTGGCCGGTCCCCCATTCCCTCTTCTTTTATTTTTCTTATTTTATTTATTTTCATGAACTCATGAAAACTCCTTCATTCAAGCAACTTTCCTTGTTTGAGCAAAACTCACGGTTTCTCCATATTTTCACGGTTTCATGAATAAATAATAATATAGGGAAAGTGTCGCGGGACCAGGCTACCTAACCGGCCGGCCATGCCCTAGCCGTGGACGATCCCATACCTTGCAATCCCTTGTTTCCATAATTATTATTTTCCTCATCTCATGAAACTCCTCTGTTTGAGCAAATGACCGACTAGGCTAATCACGTCAAATATTAAAATATTATTATTTTAATATTCTCAAAATTTTGATCAAACAAGCAAAGTTCTACTTGCTCATTCGAGCAAAAATCAAGAATTTCAGTCAAAGATCAAACTTTTCTGAAAATCCAAAATATTGCTCAAACGCACATCAGAAAATACCGAAAATCTCAGGACTAAGACACGGACATTATGGTGACACGGGCATGCTTCCTTGACCGACCAAGGCCGGCTCTAAGGCTTGCAAGGATCCGGTCCCACACACTCTTATAATTTTGACCTAATTTGCTCAATTGCTCATATTGGGTCCAAACTCTTTCCAACCAACTTGGAATTTTCTCAAACGACCATCAGCTGGTCCCACGACCACCAAGGGCCAGTTTCATGCCCTCTTGGTCGATCCCTCACTTCTCCATAAATTAGGTTTTATTACCTAATGCTCGGACGAGCACTATTTTAATAAATGATGAAACTGGCTTTTGATCATTATTTCACCAACCGGTCAACTAAGGACTCTGGTGCATGCTCACTCGAGCACTTGGGCACCACATGGTCGTCCATCATCCCATGTGGTCGGTCCCTCCTTCACTCAGTAACCTATTTTCAGTAATTCATCAATTGACGAACAATTGATCAAACATTAGGTTTCGAACAAACGCTCCACAAATCATAATTCTGAGCAAGTTCAAACACTAATAATTTTATGTTGATCCAGCAATCAACATCTTAATTAATTATATAATATTCGGCCCAGCTACCAATATTTTAATTAATATTTTATTTGGTCACGCTACCAATAATTGAACAAATGAGCAATATTTGCTCAGTTCGTCAATATTGGTTCAACAATCAATATCCAATAATTCATCACACGAGCGACATTTGCTCAGTTCATCAATATTCATCATGTTGATCCAATTATCAACATTTATTCAAGAACTATACGTCTCGACAGACATGTTCAATCCATGAATCACTGAGCATTCGTCAATCATGCTCAATTCAACAAAACATAGATTCACCGTCTAAAAGTCAACAACTGACCTAATACACGTCTGCCTTGCAGACTCCACGTTCGTGAGACATCAATCACGTCACATGGGGGGATATCAATTAGGGTTTTGGTCTGGCGGCCTACGGCACGTGTGTTCATCCATGACGAGAAATGTGAGTAAGTCGTGCAAACGGTTGAAGGAGTTAGCAAAGTAGTAGGTGCACGATTAGTCAAGTCTCCACACGACATGGAACTGACTTTACCACGATCTCTCACTTTCCCACTCTTTCACTCAAGAAACCGTCACACTTACTGGGATCAATATGTTCACTATTCTGACAATATAAATAAGTCTCTGAATCCATGATTGAGCAGGAGGACACAGAAAATCCACGAGATATTGAACAAACAATCTATCGTCTAACCAAGAATCATCGTGTGAGCAACACTCTCTCAATCATTCGAAACTTATTTACACAAACTTGCAGAAACGTTCAACACATCCACAATCCTTGATTATCATTGATCCCATAATTCTCAGCTTCCCTCCTACAGATCAACCCATCTCCTCTTTGTGACCGAATTGACTCTTGAACAGCCATTGACTTGGTTTAGGCCGAAGTCCTACAGATTGATCTCTCGAACTCAAAGCACTCCAGTGTAGTGCATATGTGTAAGGTTAGGCAGTTTGCTCGGTTGAGGAGTCTCGTCCGATCGGTCGTCTCTTCACTTTCCTAAAAAACCAGCAAATCGTTTTTCCGCATCTACAGATTGGCAACCATAGTGGGAGGTTAATCTCTCGGTTGAGATCTCAAATTCTCACAAAATGGTTGATCTTATGTCAGGTTCAATTACAAATCCCAACAAAAATGACGCTAGTACTAGCAACACTGGTGGTACTCCAGAAATTACTCCTGCTCCTAACAACAACATCGGTGATACCACTCCTCCTCCTCAAACCAACATTGGAGACAATCACCTCTTCGGCCGGTCTCTTGAAGGAATCAGACAAAATCCATCTACCATAGGTGATCTCATGAAGGTACAAGAAACTCTTGACAAAATCAAATTGACATGGCTAACACACAGAAGGAGCTGTGCAATTATCTCAAAACTCTCACTGACAAGATGTCAGAGAAAACTCGGGAGAAGGGAAAAGCCAAAGAAACATCTTCGGCTGCTGATCCTGAAGTCACTCCGATCCATGTAGTAAATGATGATGAAGTCCACAAGGCTGCAGATAACTCACCAACAAAAGAACCTGCAGGCTTCATCACCCGTGAAGACCTGGAACGCTTTATGGAGGATCGAGGAAAAGACAAGACACCGTCGGTTCATCGTCATCAACTTCCATATCCTGCTACTACACAACGAATTCCTCTCCCAAAGGGCTACACCTCTCCAATGTTCACACTGTACAACGGAACGGGGAACACTCGAGAACATGTTTCTCGATTCGTAGAAGCACTAGGGGATCATGAACACAATCATGTCGTCCGTTTGAAGGATTTCTTAAAGTCTCTGACAGGCGGAGCATATACTTGGTACAACAACATTACACCAGGGAGCATCACTGGCTGAGAAGAAATGGTTAATGCCTTCTACCGGAAATACTTCTTCGTCTGAGAGAAGATCACTCTCTCTGATTTAGGAAAAATGTCTCAGAAGAACAATGAACATCCGAATGATTATGTGAAGAGGTTCAGAGTCCAAGCTTGGGATTGTCATGACCCGAATGTCACTGAACAACAACTGGTGGACTTGTGCATCAACGGAATGATCCCGGTCTACAGAGCCTTACTGGAAAATCTATGGTTCCAGACTTTCTCAGAGCTTCATGAAGCAGCCAAACGATCAACGACTACTGCACCTGCTTTACTGGAAAGAGCAAAGTCTGCAAGGTCGAGGAACCTCGAAGCAGCCGACGCCTAGTCAACAGTCAGTATAATCTCCAACCTTCAACAAATGTTGTTTCTGAAAGGAATGAAAGGAAAGCCGAGACACAGCATCATAGCACTTCTCCAACATCCCAGGCTCCTCTGAAGGCGCAAAGAAAAGATAACCAATCCCGAAATGCACAAACCTCGACCCGGCATCAACGAACGGGGAAATGATCAAACGAGGACTCAAACCTCCCTATTCTCATTAAAGAAGTGATCGTGTTACTGGAAGTCTGGGTTCAAGATGATGCAATCAAAGTGTTATTCATCAGGAGAGAGCTGAAGAAAAATGGAGAATCCCAGGTACTGTCACCTTCATAGATTCATCAATCATCCAACAAGTAACTACAATATTTTGAAGCGCATCTTCAAAGAGAAGGTTGATCCACAATAACTTCAACTAGGGACTGAACGAGTACACATAACCCTCTCCCAATCGAAACCTTCACTCTCTCTGAACAACCAGTCAAAGAAGTAGTTCAATCGTTGATCGAGCATATCTGTGAAATTGCTCTATCTGTCTAAGGCACAAAGGAAAGACATGTTCATAGTACCGAATTACATTGTGTCAGACGTCTTCCCATCTTGGAAATACTCCTCGAACCTTCATCCACATACAAGGAGATGCACGACTGGGGACTTCTTACCACAGTCCATCTCAGAGGAAATGAATTCGGAAGATGTTGATCGATGATGACACCGCCATCAACATCATTCCACTGAAAACCCTCAGAGCCGCAAGTATCACTCGACAAGAAGCTACTTGTGATCCCATCTCAATCAATGACCTTGAAGGAACGCTCGGAAATACTTATGGATACATCACTCTTAAAGTGAACATAAGTTCAACCTGGACAGAAACCAAGTTTCACATAATCAGGAAGATCCAGGATATGACATGTTCTTCATACGAGCGTGGATCCACGCTAAAAGGATGGGTACTGACAAAGCGCCTTTGGTTGCACATCTCTCCAATGAAGAAAGTTCTGATCCAGAAGATTTGGCGGACTACCCATCATCACAGCACTTGGAGGAATTTCGAACTTTGACGATGTTGAAGCAAAAACTTGCAAAAGATGTATAGATATTCATCAAGAGGTTCCGCACTCAGGCAAGTCTCATTCCTTCCATGTCCATGTCATTTATTTCCTCACATTCTATCCTAGCATGGGGACTTCTGCTAGCAAATCTGTAAGACGTTATGAATGGTAGATTCACCGCATTAGTATTTTACCAAGTGGTGGAATCTAACATTTCTCCGAATCGAGCACTGAGACATTCATTACTGAGATAATGTCCAAGCATGGCAAAGAACACTTTGGGCGTTTATCCATAGCCTTGCAGGAGTGTCCATGTGTTCCACAAAATCATATAGCTCTGATGTCTACACAAGTTTTGAATCCCACTACGCAGCGAAAGGAATGCTGAATCAACAGAAGATACTCGGGTCCGAGACGATCAAGCCTAAGACATTTGAAGCTTGAAGGATATGACGCTTCAACGTTCAAGCATCTAAGAAGTCTTCAAATTGTACTCCCAATCAAAGAGTACACCTTCGATAATGGCGCCTTTGGCTTCAGCACAAATATCTCGACGATGACACACTGATTCACAACCGACACGATCAAAGTGTAAGTGAACTACAATCGATATGTCTTCACTATCCCATGATAATACTTCTGGAGCAGATGTCTTCACTATCCCATGAAACGTCATCAACGGAACCTCTCTACATCAGAAGCCCTTGCACGGCTGAGTAACTTCTTCTCTTCACCAATCACATCCAGAATGAAGGCCGCTACTGCTATCTGCCGCAACAACGTCGACTCACTGATAGTTCACAGTAAAGTCATACTGATCAGGAGAATTCAGGTTGTACTCCCAGTACATCTACATCTTAGGGATGCTCAAACCACCAACTAGTTTGTGAATGTAAAGGCTCACTAGATGGAGGAGCAAAGGCTATGTCGATAAATCATGGTTCTAACCTTTTCAGTCTCTGAAGCAACTCCGACCATAGTATCGGCATCAGCAAGGATATGTGGAGGAACTCCATTCATGGTCTCAGCATCAACAAGAATTTCTGGAGAGAATTCAATCGTGATCTCAGCATCAACAACAGTCTCAGGCGCAACATCCGGCTTCATCAACTGTCTATTCTCTGAAGCGTTACTCGATGGATCGTATTTCTTCAAGCCCTAATGATTCATATCAAGATGTGTAGACATGAAAACATGTTAACATGAACGTCTTCAAATCTTGCACAACAGACGGGCACGAGCCAAAGTCTTCTACAAGATGTTCTCATCGCCTCTACAAAGGTGATACAACACATTCCAGGCCATGGGTTTACAAAAACGTACCAATGGGTGAGGAATGGGATAATGCTTCCTCAACGAAATATGTTTGTCTATGTCTCTTCTACAACATACCAAAAGGGCGCATCAATCGGACATATGAGCTGAAAGATATGGCCTTTACCGTCAGGTCTTCGAAATCTGAAAAATTTGTACGGGATTACAAATTACAAATGTGCACGCTTCGTTGGATGACCTCTACAACTCCAAATTGAGTGATTATTTTCTCATGTGATAACTCAGTCTCTTAGATTCAAAAGTTGGGGTCAATCATCGAATTCCGACGTCGTATGAGGTTCCTACAGCTTCCAGAGCATACAACATGCAAGCAGCAATTCTTAGACGGGATTCATAACTTCCACAGTCGATCGGTGTCCACCAGGACTTTCCACTAAGTCCTTCATCAAGGTACCTCCAACTTCGACCACTAGGTATTTACATCAATTTTTCTACCTGGGTCCTCTATCTAGGTCTTTCCAGAAGAAGGGAAAACGAAAAGGAGAGATTTAACAAAATACTGGGGACTGACGGTCCACTGATCATGGCGATCAGTTTCACAGTCCAAAACCCGTGGCACCAGAATCTCTTGTGCTGATCATTCATAATAAAAGGAATGCTACCACCGGGACATGCAACCATGGTCATTACATCACCCCCTCTTGAGAGCAACCTCAGTTGTGGTCTCGTGACCAGGGTTTCAGAAGTGATATTTCTACGACTGGCAGAAACAAGATGGCACTGCAAGCACCATGCTCATGTATAAATCAAGGGGTCCTGATCTCAAATTAATCAATGGCATTTAAATCCTTCATCAAACGACCAAGACACAAGCAAATGGTCTAAAGACACAACAGGGGCGTTTTACAACGAGCTCGTCTGAGACAATTTTACACCGTCCTGCACGAAGAAGTGAGCTGGGAGCAATTGGTGAATAATATAAGGTTGATTCATATGTCATTATCTTCGTATGGATGTCCTCTACAACATATCCAAAATTCACAACAATTGGATGAACGAACAAAACGATGTTGTCAAAACATTGGACTACATGCCAGCTGAAATTTTTATGAAGGTCTCCTGGAAGTTTACTGTTTCGCTGATTTCGACCCCTAAACGTGCTCAAAACTCAAGAAGCTTATTTAAAAAAGGTTGGAAATCTCCTGGGCATGATAATACATTAGGTAGATCGCAAAAATCCGACATCGGATGAAGATTTTATGGCGTTTTTGCTAAAAAAACTGAGTTCTGAATTTTCTGGTGACATATTTCGGTAAAGGTTTTCATTTATTCATGCGAATTCTCATTCATTCATCAACAAATCAGTAATATTATACTTCTATGAAGAGAATACCAAATGGATACTTACTTGATGGGTCTCCAAGTTGTTCAAGAGATTAATATGGTTGGCATCAACATTGGAAGCATCATTGCCTTCATTCGATCCTGGTTCTTGAGGATTCTCTTTCTCACCGCCGTTCGACGAATGGATGGCATGACCATGTCGGTTTTCCACGACAATCTCTTCCTGGATGTATCGATAACAATCATTATTATTTCATTCAATAAGTATCATGATTGATTACGCGAAAGAGTACTTACATCAATTTCATCTTCATTGCTGGATTCATGAGTTGTTGGCTGAACAAGACGGAGACCGTCAATACTTGATGGAGAAAAATTCTGGAACAACAACAAACATTGGTTTCACGATCCTAATTATGCGGACAAGGAAAAGTCACAATAGAAGGAATATTATAACTCACCAAAGAAGCGACTGGGGACTGCACTTTATTCGGTATCATCCTATAATTCCTCTTGCTTATGCCTTCTCCACCCTGGGGACTGTCTTGCACGTCTGCGAAGTCTACATGGATTCGAGGTCTCACAGCACGACCATCCTACCGCAAAGTCAATAAAGTAATTAAGGTGCAATTATCATGCTTTTACCAAAATCATAAGGAAAGTACTTACCCGTGAACATTTTGGAGGCGTTTTCCTTTTATCACCACTGGAAGATATCTCAACCTTGGTCAATCAGAAATCATGTCAGGAGAAGGAAACTCTCGTACCAGAGACTTAACATCCATCGCAAACTTATGCAAACGCTCAAGTTGTTGACGCCAGAAATCTATGTAACCCGGAGTTACGTAGGTAGATCGGTCAAAGCACGGAAATAAATAATCATTTCCTTCCACACGTGTGCAATCTAAGTGAGCCTTCAGATGCTCAATCGATGGTTTATCCATTCGATGACCTGGAGCACACTGATCAAGACCCATGCTGCTCTATCGATGTTATATTCCTCTATCAGAGACTTCCCGTGCATTACTGATGCTAAGTAATCAGGAGTACAACTCAGTGTGAAGAATATCTCACCATCACTCAGAGTTCCCGGAAGCACCATTTCTTGAAGTTGCATCTGTAGAGATGTCATCTCTGGAATTATCATCTTTGGAAGTGTCATTATGGGAACCAGTCATTCTTGCGAAGTTGCTGTGACGTCCATACAACATTCCTACTTCAGTATATCATCCGTGGATGCAAATTTCATCAAAGCATCGGAATTAAAGCACAACAAAAATAATGAAGGTGCTCACATCAGCGTCTACAAAAATGGTAACTTTCAACTCTTACATGTTTACGATTCCACTAACAATAGTGATTGTGATACAAGAGTTAATACTTCAAAATTTGCTCGTCTCCTCGAACCTGCAAACACGAGCAAAAAAATTTATTCAAAATCATAACTTGATTTTCAAACGACCATCAGCTGGTCCCACGACCACCAAGGGCCGGTTTCATGCCCTCTTGGTCGGTCCCTCACTTCTCCATAAATTAGGTTTTATTACCTAATGCTCGGACGAGCACTATTTTAATAAATGATGAAACTGGCTTTTGATCATTCTTTCACCAACCGGTCAACTAAGGAATCTGGTGCATGCTCACTCGAGCACTTGGGCACCACATGGTTGTCCATCATCCCATGTGGTCGGTCCCTCCTTCACTCAGTAACCTATTTTCAGTAATTCATCAATTGACGAACAATTGATCAAAAATTAGGTTTCGAACAAACGCTCCACAAATCATAATTCTGAGCAAGTTCAAACACTAATAATTTTATGTTGATCCAGCAATCAACATCTTAATTAATTATATAATATTCGGCCCAGCTACCAATATTTTAATTAATATTTTATTTGGTCACACTACCAATAATTGAACAAATGAGCAATATTTGCTCAGTTCGTCAAAATTGGTTCAACAATCAATATCCAATAATTCATCACACGAGCGACATTTGCTCAGTTCATCAATATTCATCATGTTGATCCAATTATCAACATTTATTCAAGAACTATACATCTCGACAGATATGTCCAATCCATGAATCACTGAGCATTCGTTAATCATGCTCAATTCAACAAAACTTAGACTCACCGTCTAAAAGTCAACAACTGACCTAATACACGTCTGCCTTGCAGACTCCACGTTCGTGAGACATCAATCACGTCACATGGGGGGATATCAATTAGGGTTTTGATCTGGCAGCCTACGGCACGTGTGTTCATCCACGACGAGAAATGTGAGTAAGTCGTGCAAACGGTTGAAGGAGTTAACAAAGTAGTGGGAGCACGATCAGTCAAGTCTCCACACGACATGGAACTGACTTTACCACGATCTCTCACTTTCCCACTCTTTCACTCAAGAAACCGTCACACTTACTGGGATCAATATGTTCACTATTCTGACAATATAAATAAGTCTCTGAATCCATGATTGAGCAGGAGGACACAGAAAATCCACGAGATATTGAACAGACAATCCATCGTCTAACCAAGAATCATCGTGTGAGCAACACTCTCTCAATCATTCGAAACTTATTTACACAAACTTGCAGAAACGTTCAACACATCCACAATCCTTGATCATCATTGATCCCACAATTCTCAGCTTCCCTCCTACAGATCAACCCATTTCCTCTTTGTGACCGAATTGACTCTAGAATGGCCATTGACTTGGTTTATGCCGGAGTCCTACAGATTGATCTCTCGAACTCAAAGCACTCCCGTGCATTGCATCTTTGTGAGGTTAGGCAGTTTGCTCGGTTGAGGAGTTTCGTCCGATCGGGCGTCTCTTCACTTTCCTAAAAAACCAGCAAATCGTTTTTCCCCATCCACAAGGGTTCAATGAATTCCTCTCAAAGAGGTCATGGTGGACAGATTGTTGTTCACCGTAGCACAACTTGATTGTATTGCTTGGTGCATCTTGTCTCATGTGCCTGATCAAAAGAGACAAGATTGTGCACACCTCAGGCTTTAGGAAAAGATTTTTTTTGTTTTATCTTTCTTTTTATTAGCATTGTTGTGTTTTTGCAAATTTGGAATTCTTCCATATTTAATTGATATTGGAAAGGACTTCCCTGGTCAATCAATAAAAGAGGGTTATTCTCGAAAATTATACCCTTCTTAGGGTTGTGAGTTGTGCGTGCACGAACCTGTGTTTAAAGGTTTCGTAACCCTACATTCCTTTTCCTTCTATGGAACTCCTTTTATCTTAAGACTACTTGTTGAGTTTAAATTGTGAATTCCTCTCACAAACCCATACTCATATGGATACTCCAAGCATCATGTCTTCTTATGGAAAAGATGTTAATATGATTGTTAAGCCATCAATCATGAAGGAAAAATAAAAATCTCCGTTACCTCCAACTTTGAAAAGAAAAAGAAGGAATGTGAGGAAGCCAAGAGTTGTTCCTTCAAATTCTCAAAAGTTTTCTGATGTTCTTGAAGAGTTGAAGGAAACAAGGAAGGAGATTCAACAAATAAAGTCTTTTGTTATAAGAACTCTTGAAATTCAGAAGGCCCTGGTTCGACATCATCATCCTCGAAAGTTTGTTGGAACTGACTTCTATCTTCACGAACCGTATGTTCCAATGGTTGTTGACGATAAGGAGTTCGGGGACGATAAGGAATTTTTCAGAGGTCTCAATGTCTAGGAAACTTCTTATGAGAATTTATTCTTGTGTTTTAAGAAGGTTAACTAGGGTTTGGAATAACCATTATGGTGAGTACACATAGCTATGTCCAACGTTTTCATCTTCAATGTTTTTAAATTTATTTATTTAAATTCTAAGTTATTTGGAAGATGATTTTGCAGTATTAATCTTTATGGTTTTATATATTGCAAACTTATTATGGGATATGTGTGTTTGCGTCCGTGAACTATGATTGTCCCATATGTGGTCAAAATTTAAGTATTTCATATGTCGATATGCAAGTATTGATAAAAGAATGAATGAACTTTTGACAAACAAAAGTTAAGCCTATTATGTCATCATGTAAATATTGATGGAAGATAGGATGAGCTTTTGTTTATAAAGATTATGGATATTATACGTCATTGTGAAAATAGTTATGAGAAAAAAATGAATCTTTGTTTATTCCGCAGTATTGATCTTCCCTGATCCATATTTTTTTATGTATATACTGTGCGGATCCGTAAGTTTTCTTATGTGAGCATTTCCAATTAGATTAATCATGGGTTCTCTTGTGGTTAATTTGATTGAGATTTTTTGGATACAAATTCATATTCTTATGTAATTTGTTAATGTCCAAAGAAATCCTTATTTTTTTGTGAAAGTAAGGTCGCCCTTGTTGTTCTTTCGGGAATGACATTTTATGGGGGAGAGTTCTTAATTGAACTTGTGCTTAATTGCCAAATCTTTGTGGGGAGTGCGGCTGTGGAATATTATAGGGGTTATCTTGTATCTTTATAAACTCATTGATGAATGCATTTAGTTTCGGATATATGATTGCATCTAAAAAAGTTGATATGTGCTTTCTTTTGGTCATGAAGTGTCTCTATGGAAATTTCATTAGGATCCCACTAGTTTTCGTACCTTTGCCAATTTTATTGACAAAAAGGGGGAGAATTAATGTGTAGTTCACACTACAAATACATATGGTTTCCGGATCATTATGTAAGAGGGAGTGGTTTTCATGTGAGGTGAAGTATTGACTAAATGGGAGTGATACATATCACCATAGTATTGTTGTCGAAGTTGTGATACAATTGAACTTTGATGTTGTATAATAATACTATGACACTGTGTAACAATGATTGAGAGTTATTGTTTTCTCATTGTTATGGCTACGGATCTTCAACAACTATGATGTTGATTTGAATATCTTTGGAATCATTGAAGTACTTGGAAGTGACGAAGATTTCGAGTAATGTTGAAGAACCAAAGAGATCAAGCATGTGGATGAGAAGCTGAAAAGTTTTTTTATTTTGTATTCCATATGTATTGATAGTTTTGTCACTAAAATTGACAAAGGGGGAGATTGTTAGAGCACTGCTCGGTCAAACTCGCAAGCGTTGCTATCTCAAGCTTGTTTATCAAGTTTAGATGCCAAAACTATAAGTCTTGATTTCTAGTCTACTTATAGCTAAGTCTCGGACTAGGATAGTAAGTGTAGTTGAGCTCTAGACTCCATGGCGTTCATCATTAAAAAAAAAGAACTACACAAGGAACTAGTGGAACTTCATCGACAAAAAGGTATGTGAAGACTTGAACTTATCTATCACTCAAAAGTTTATCTATTCTATCTCCTATCTTGAGACAAAAGTTATATTGCTATATAAACTTCGATTATACACATTTGCTATTTCGAGCCGGGTTTATCTCGCTTATCTATTTCTTGAAATATGTGTTGGTAAGCTTTCTCCTTGTCCAAGTTCATCTTTACTCGTGACGAAAGTCATGTTGGTTATTTCAATATCTTGAAAATCGCTTTGATGAAAAATAGTTTGTGAATAACAACTATATAACATCCTATAAGAATGTTTCAATAATTGAAATGAGAGTTTAGAACAAGTAACCATGTATGGATATAAATATAGTGTGTTCTCATATTTGTGTACAAGTCCAAAAACGGGAACCCAAAATATGCGTACCCGTACGCGTACTGGCGGAAAGTTCACGTCCGTGAATTTCTGCTGGAGTTCGGAAGTGAAAACAAACTTAATCCGGTTACTTAAGTACGCATACCCGTTCGCATACTTAGGTAGGTTACTTTCTAAAATCGATTTGTTCATGAACTAAAACATTTATATATATTAAGGAATGCAATCTTTGCAAACCGTGGCTATAATGTTCATGAATCGATTCGAGTGAATCAAAACCGATTTTGCTTCGATTGTGTCTTGTATACTTCTATGAGATCTAAGCAATTGAACAACTCTCTAACTAGTTCATTTGAGTCATTTGAACTAGTTATGGTGAAGATGAATAAGGTTGATATGAAAGTGCTCATATGGCTAACCATTGGTTAACTATTGTTGAACCAACTAGGTGTACACATTTAGGTACGGTTACTAAAACCTAAATGAAGTCACTTTTTAATTGTGTATAACAAGCTAATTTCGATCTAACGGTTGAAAGATATTAGCTTGAATCTAATCAGGCTTTCATCTAACGGTGAATATTGAATGCTTTGTTACCAACGTAACTTATATTGCAAACCCTGATTTGGAGACTATATAAAGGAGAACTCTAGCAACTGGGAAACCTAATCCCCATACCTCCTGTGTGATACTAGTTGTATAAGCTAGAGTCGATTCTCCTTTAACCTTAGGTTTCTCTCGAGACCCTGTAGGTTAATGACTTAAAGTCTTCATTGGGATTGTGAATCCAGAACCAACTATATTCTCTGCAGTTGCATGATCTGATCTTGCTGTTTCTATCGTGATTGAATGCAATCATAAGATTGGCTTGAGATTTATTTCTCCGATAGGAAAGATAGAAAAGTACTCACAAACACCTTCATCTCAACGTTTGTGATTCCACAATATCTTGTTTCGCTAGTCGATTAAGATTATTGTGAGGTGATTGATAATTCTAGACTGTTCTTCGGGAATATAAGTCCGGGTTATCGATTGGTTCCTGTTCACCTTGATTTATCAAAAGACAAAACAAAAACTCGTAGGTATTTCTGTGGGAGACAGATTTATCTATTCCTATAGACTTTTCTGTGTGAGACAGATTTGTTTATTCAAGTCTTCGACTTTGGGTCGTAGCAACTCTTAGTTGTGGGTGAGATCAGCTAAGGGAATCAAGTGCGTAGTATCCTGCTGGGATCAGAGACGTAAAGAGAGCAACTATACCTTGGATCAGTGTGAGATTGATTGGGGTTCAACTACAGTCCAGACCGAAGTTAGTTTGTAGTTGGCTAGTGTCTGTAGCGGCTTAATACAGTGTGGGTTCAATATGGACTAGGTCCCTGGGTTTTTCTGCATTTAAGGTTTCCTCATTAACAAAACTTCTGGTGTCTGTGTGATTTATTTTCCGCATTATATTTTGTTATATAATTGAAATATCACAAGTTGTGCGTTGAATCAATCAATTGGTAAATCCAACTTTTGGTTGTTGATTGAAATTAATTGATCCTTGAACATTGGTCTTTGGTACCGTTCAAGTTATTTCTTTTTTATTCAATCAGGCTCGCAGATTTCTATTTGTTTTAGTAAGGATCTAATCGAGAAATTAAGATATAACTCTTTGATATAATTTTTATTAAGATTGAGTCTGACTGTCTAGTTGATTCTCTTAAAATTATAATGGAGTTAGTCCATACAGATTGCTAAGCGAAATATTGGGTGAGGTTGTTAGACCCCCGCTTTTTCAAGTAATATTGACTTGAACTGTTTCATTCCTAACGTATCTTTCAAGTCGTGCTATATTGAAAACATAAATGCGAAGTTGTTCATGAATATTTTACTCTAGTAGTGAGACATGATTACATGATCATAGTATTAAGGAATTAGACTACGAAGTATAACACTTATCTTTTGAACTTCGTAGATATTACATCGACATAATCTTATGAATGATGTTATGAATATGTGTATGGGTAAAGGTGAAGATTTCATCCTAGGAAACAATGTTTTTCATTTGTTTAAAGAAAGTACATTCATGAACTTGTTTTATGAATCGAAAGGGAAATCGCTAGGCTTATTGGCATTGTTATTCATTGCAAATCTTTGGATTACCAATATGTGTGAGATGGTATATCCGATCGTAACTTTTTATGTATCTTGGTATAACTAATCACAATGCCTGAATTATGATTTAGTATGACTAGTTTTGATTAATTAGTGTAATCGATCCTAAGTAATCATCTGAGATGGTATGATCGATATTTGTAATTGGTGTGACCGATCACACAAGAGTTGTGTAATCGATCCTTGTAATTGGTGTAACCGGTCCTAGTAATTGGTGTAACCGATCCTGGTAATTGGTGTAACCAATCCTAGTGACTGGTGTGACCGATCACAAGCAATACCATGTGTATATGGTAAACGGTCCTTGTAATTGATGTAACCGATCCTGGTAACTGATGTAACCGGTCCTAGAACTTGAGTGACCGATCACAAGTGCTCCATATTAAGGTATAACCGATCCTAGTAATTGGTAGAACTGATTGAACCCATGAATGTGATTTGATATGATAAATCACATAGTTGTCTTGGAATTCAGATGAACCAATTCGAAACTTGTTTGGAAGTGTGGTTGTTGATGGATGTTTTTAGTTCAGGGCTAAAATTGTAAAACCCTGCATTTATTATGCTGTCATTCTACAAAGAGACAGAGCCATGTAAAAGTGATGAGTACACAACCTCTTAATTTGCGCATTAATTGAGCAATTCAATATGTTTTCATGAAATTTATCCAGAATGGTGCATGTAGCAACAATCCCAGATATTCTGTAAATTTCGACACCATGCCTGTATTATTCATTAATATAGGACTCACTGAATACTTTCTGTGCTGTGTTCCACGGCTTAACCATGACAATTAGTGTCCACTCGCAGCTGAGTAGCACAAATTTCCCGAAGTATCAAGGTTGAGGTTTGCATAAAAGTACTCAGTCAGAAAGCATGCTGCTCTCTAGCAATACATAACTCTGTGTCAACACGCAGAATCCAATCAATTTTGTGATAATTCACAAGATTCAATATCAACCTAATTAATTTGCAAAAATTAGGTTTTTTGCGCCCTGTGCAGTATATCAGACCCTGCTGGTCAAAACTAAACCTAGGAAAACTAGGCAATTGATCCGCCATGGATTAGTAGGTGCAAAGTCCTACCCAAAATCAGAAAACAACGAATAAAAGAGGAGTCGCGGAAAATAGGAGCATATACAAAGGGAGGTGTGGCCGTGCCGTAGGCCAGCCGACGCCACCTGCAGATGGCCACGCCCCCATGCTTGCCAGCCCTCATCTTTCCCATCGACCAATCAGGTCGCTTTAAATGCGGCACATGCACATGAGATGTGGCCGGGCCCATACTTGCCGGCCCTCTTTCCTATCGGCCAATCAGGTCGCTTTAAATACGCCACGCGCACTAGAGATGTGGCCACGCCCTATGTTTGGCCGTCCCCTTTTCCATTAACCAATCAGGTCGTTTTAAATCCGCCACGCACATAAAAATGCCAAACCATGCCAATTGCTAATCGGCATGCCAAACGTGTCATGCCACGCCAACATGTTAATCGGCATGCCAAACATGCCATGCCACGCCAACATTCTAATCGGCATGCCAAACGTGCAACTCCGCCGCAGTAACATGCCAATGTGCCACAAATGGCGCAGCTACATGCAAACCCACTTTCTGTTCGTGGCCAACGCCATAACGGACTTCAATCAGGGTATTCTAATCAGAAGCACGAATTTTTCTTTAGCGGCACTAGTCGAAACCCTAATTTCCAGTCGTGGCCCAAATTACGTCACTTTGGCCCCACACCATGTTACGAGCCATGCGGGACCCAGGAAACCCTAAAAATGGTGCAATGTTATGGCCACCCATGGATATCCTTGTGCCTGTGGTCGTTCCCACATTATGGCCTTGCCATAATTCCTGTGACGCGGCCATGGCACCATCTGCACAAAGAATGTCACTGTGCCACGGCCACATGCCACACGCGCTAATTAGGGTTTTGGCATGCCAAACCCAAATTTAAGTAAGGTTGCTATGCCAACCATGCCAAATAATGCTGCCTAGGGCATTAAGTTTGATGTGGCAACTAGAGCCAATATTGCCAAGCCATATTTGGATTCAACACCAATATGCCAAGACTAACCTAATTTCATGTGGCATTAAGTATAACGACTGCGGCTACGCCAAACGCTATTCGCGCCACTGGCATGTGCCAATCATGACACCATGCCACTGGCGCCACTATGCCATCACCAGGTGCCAACGGAATGTGGCCATAATCAACGGCCACCTTCTCTCATGAATTACAATCTCAGCCGTCCAAATTCTCCACGGAATTGATCGGCCTATGGTAAGTCTTAAGTGACCAACCAAGACTAACCTAATAGCGTCGCACGCCATTCTCCTGCGGCAAGTCTCCTGACTTACTTGCCACACATGGCTATCCGCCACCTAGGTGGCGTACAATTAATCAGAATAACTAAGTCTTGCATACAAGACCCACTCATCAATCTGCTACATATTTTCCACGAAAATACTCGAGACATCAAACATGTCACAAACTGGGGGATACTCATCAGGGTATTGGTATGGCGGTTTACAGCGTGCGGCGTGCAACACGCCATTATAAGAAAGTGTCAGGAAAGCGGGCAGTTAGTGGCGGCAAGAAGTAGTGGGTGTAAACTAACCCGTTTCCTTCATAGTGGGGACGTGGTTTCTAGCATTTACACATTACCCCACTTCTCCATCACTCAGCTACTCCCACTTCCTACGAGATCAGAGTGCGTTCAATTATGACTTGTATAAATAGGTTTCTACCTATTTCGACCAGATAACAGTTTTGGTTAACAACAACACAGTATCCATAAAAACACAAAAGAACTGATAGCTTATATTCCGCAAGCCAGTTTCAAATTCTGATACAAGTCATAAATAGCCACACCTTCAGAATTAACCATTCTGGTCTCAACACCTTCTTTGCTTCCCTCCCTAAGACCAACCCTTTTCCTTCACTTTGTGACCGAAGCAAGACTGGAATGGCCATTTCTTGGTTTAGGCCAGGATTGTATAGATTGATCTCTCGAATCTAAAGTACTCCCGTGCAGTGCATTTGTTTAGGTCTAAATTCGTTTCTCATCAACACACCCAAATTTACCAAAACCAACAGAAACAGTTTTTACCCCAAAACAACTGGCGACCACAGTGGGAGATTAATCTCTCGGTTGCAAATCAGTTTCTCAGGATTCATTCCATTTTTATCAATTTCAAAAGGGTGAATCTTAGATCCAATTCAATCATTAAACTCAATTTAGGTTCAACAACCAATTTCAATTCCGGTGTTCCGTTCGCTAAGAAGCTTCACAAAAATGCTATTTCAAGCAATGCCACTGGAAATCCCTTGGATAGCTGAGCAACAATAAATCTCCCAGATGAAAGGACCATAAAACCGCGTGAAGACACATGAAGACGTTATTACTACTTAGGAAAACACGATGGCTTCTCTCGAGGTCCGAATGGAGCAGCCACATCTGCAACACCATAAGTGTTATATGGAGCAAGCCGAAAACGCCTAAAAGTTATCACCGATATTAATATATCCAGGGTCCACACTCATGGAGATAAAAGGAAAGATTCGCATAGCTGTTGTTTCAGTATAGAGATAGTCGACAATAAATCTCAACACCGGTGGAGTCCTAGAAAGGCACCTGAAGAGATCACGAAAGCAAGGGTCTATCTTCATTCCACCACTACTACCATTTTATGGTCAGGAGTATCCGCTATCACTTCATCAGCAAAATGTATAGATCCAGACCATGGCGCAATTCTGGGAATTCGTACATCTACAATAATAAAGTAGGCTTGACACATCTTCAAATCATTCATAGGGGTTCGCCTATTATGCCGACCCAAGCAAGAAAAAACCCGGGACATCTTCAGATCTACTGGAGCCAACACGTCAAGAGAGCAGCCTCAAGAAGATAACGGTGCCCGCACCATCATGTCAGGAAAGAATCCGCAGCCGAGATAACTTCACGCAATGGAAGATTCGAGAAGTTGCTGCACCAAAAGGATCCACGTTTCCCATATTTCCTTTGCCCAGGGAAGCGGGTAATGCTGAAGAGTTCTCTAAATTGCCTACCGAAAGAACCTACACCGGATGTTCCAGCAAAATAACAAGCATCTCGATGACTACGTCAAGAGATCAAAAATTGAATCCCTCGATTTCCAAGTATACTGCTGTTACTAACACATCAACAGATAACTCACAAAGAGAGGCACCTCATCAGCAGCGTTACCCACGGACATGGCATGTGGTTTAGAAAGGTTACGGGTCGTTTTGCAAGAACTCCGTCAGAAACGTTTTTACACTGCCCTCCGGAAGAATTGAAACTGGTGCTAATTGGTGAAGAATCTTGGAGTGATACATATACCAAACGATTCGTATGGAAGTCTTCTACAATATACTAAAAGGGCACATCAATCCTATGAATTAGCTATAAATAGAAGCCGAAACTCTCGACTACGTGACAGCTAAAAAACCCACATAATTTTTCCTGGAAAGTTCTGAATTCTCGGTGTCAGTTACTTTTCACCTACCAAACGGACTCCGAATGAATAAATTCTTTTAAAAAAATTATATTTTCCTCTTAGAAAAAGAATGAGAGGTCAATCACCTCATTCCGATATCGTACGAATATTTTGCGGCCGTTTTGGCAAGAAGACACGAATATGAAATTTTCATCAAGTCAATACACCAAGGTCGCATACAAGCAACAATAGGCAAGCTGCCGCACGCATAGAATCACGGAAGAGCTACTTCGCCGAAATAAGAAAAGAGAAGGATAAGAAGAAATAACCTCACGGACATGAGTTATATTAAAAGGAGGAATCCTTCTTTTGGGCCATAATGTCCGAGCCACTCCTTCCTGCCAAGGTTCGTGCCCGTAGCCGCCACTCCTTCCTGCCAAGGTTCGTGCCCGTAGCCGCCACTCCTTCCTGTCAAGGTTCGTGCACGTAGCCGCAACTCCTTCTTGCCAAGGATCGTGGCGTAGCGGCCACACTCCTCCCTATCAAGGATCGTGATCGCAGCCATCCAAGGTTCGTAGTTGTGGCCAATTTTGTCCCATCTCGCAAAAGCTCATGGTCGTGGACAGTTTTACTCGCTTACACATCCAACCAATCCCTTTGCTTCTATGGACGCTAATGCAATTCCAGCCAACCTACTTTGTTCCCATAACAATGTAGTCTCTTCTGATCACAGATGCTGCCAAGAACCTTTGCTGCTTGTTTGTTGATACCAGCCAGAGCTTCACCATAGCAACAACCACTACAAAGGTAATTCGTACTTCTCCATATTTTAGTTTCACAAGGAAGAAGTAATAGAGTCACCAGTACAGATGCAAGATGGTGATATCTTTATCATGGTCAACCCACCATCCATACAAGATAGAAACATGTAAACCACACTTGGGGACTGAGGCTCTACATGGAATCCCTTCACTGTCAAAGCCCAGAAGACACGATCAACCAAAAAGTCATAACCACGACAAGGTCATCTACTCTTCAAAGGTGTAACGTAAGGATATCATCACCTCTCTGTCTGGAAAGCGCCTGCAACACTTTACGAGGCCGCGACGGATCCCAAGCCTACTCAGAGAAAACAACTTCAGTAACTAAAGAGAAGTGCGATCGGGGGCTACTCATCGCAGTCCATCCCCGACAACAATCAAAGATTCATGAGATAACTTCATAGGCACGGCTGAAACATTTTTCTTGAAGAAACAGGGGGAGCCACGATTAACAACATAACTCTCTCACTTCTACCTCTTCGTTATCCAGTATATTTCATCCATGTAATGTTCCAAGAATACCAGCATCGCATCCAGGAGACTACAATAAGCTTGTATCAAATCCCATAGGCGTGGATTCAAGGTGATACAATCAAAGTAGGCTACACTTGGGGACTGAAGCCTCCTTCAGGTTTAGAAGTTTAAACGCAGTCACCACCTTACCAGCGAATGAAATAGAAGCACATCTTCCAAGAGAAAATAGGCTCAGGATAATTACACATGGGGACTACCAGCATGGGATACCTTCACTTCCCTCAACCAGGTTATTTATGATGTTAACATCGGCACTGTCGAAGCTTTATGAGCCGCAGGAATTTCTCAGCATGAAGCCGTACACGTGCATCAAAGACTCCCAAAAGAACGCCACGGAGATATTCACATATCCGGCCACGTTATCGGATCTATGACAAAACAGAAGTGTAACTGGGGACTGCTCATCGCATCCCACTCGATATAATAGTCTGAGATGCAGAAGATGGTTCGAAGGATGTCGCTTGGAATTCTTGAAGACTTGATAGCAGCACGTCGGCAACGGAACGCCTCTCAGCTCGTCTACTTCACCCAACGGCTCCGTAATATTTCGACCATACAAGCATCCACAGCATATCATCATCACAATCAGAAAGGCAAGAATAAGCCTTCCAGAGACCGTCTCAGCAGTCCAGACACCAAATAACTTAAAGTCAAGGACGGATCAACAACGCAGCTACACTCTCCAAGATTAGCCCTAACTTGATCATTGCCAAGCATATATTTCATCCATCCATCCAGGAGTGCAATGGAGTTTGGTAAATTTTGAAATCCACTGGAGAAGTTAGATGCTCATTCTTCCGGAGTCAGAACCTTATTACACATTCTGGAGAAGATCGATGGTACTATTGGGTGGCTACATGCGCAAAATAGAAAAGAGTACCTACCTTGAGTTTTCTTGGCTCGCCTTGCTGCTGATTATAACTATTGGAGATTGCTTTCTTTCCGTTGACGCCGCTAACAAAGAAAGTTATTCACACCAAGCTAAATGTCCAAGTTTGATCAATTACTCATGGATATTACACTCACAGCTAAAATACGAAGACAAGATGAACTTACCTTGCCGTTGACGATTGGCACACCTATGATTGATCTGCTGCAAACGAACACAAGAAGCAGACGATCGAATAATAAAAGGGGAGGAAGTTAGCACGCCCTTTTATATGCATAACACTTTTGGAATTCGAGTAGAGCAGGTTTTTCCTTTTGGACCATGCATAGAAGAAGGCAGCTGGGCCCGCGGCGCCAACGCTCCATGGCACCAACCTCCATGACCAAGTTAGCAGCGCGCCAGCACGAGGAACACCAGTCGCTCAACCTGCAATACTTCGTGGCCAGGCCAGCCGCTCAACCTGCAACGCTCCGTGTCCAGGCCAGCCGCTCAACCTGCAACGCTCCGTAGCCAAGCCAGCCGCTCAACCTGCAACGCTCCGTAGCCAAGCTAGCAGCACGCCAATACAAAGATCACCAGCCGCTCGTATTTGCCGCCAAAGGTCGATCAAGATTTCCTGGTAATCCCCACATGCCTCGCCTTTTCAGTTTGTTCTCGTCTGTCACCATCTAATGCTTACCCCATAACAGTGCCACTGTTACGCGCTAAGCAGTAGACTTAATGTTGATGGTGGTTTTTAGTTCAGAGCTAAAATTGTAAAACCCTGCATTTATTATGCTGTCATTCTGCAAAGAGACAGAGCCATGTAAAAGTGATGAGTACACAACCTCTTCATTTGCGCATTAATTGAGCAATTCAATATGTTTACATGAAATTTATCCAGAATGGTGCATGTAGCAACAATCCCAGATATTCTGTAAATTTCGACACCATGCCTGTATTATTCATTAATATAGGACTCACTGAATACTTTATGTGCTGTGTTCCACGGCTGAACCCTTAATATTGATATAACATAACAATTAGTGTTCACTCGCAGCTGAGTAGCACAAATTTCCCGAAGTATCAAGGTTGAGGTTTGCATAAAAGTACTCAGTCAGAAAGCATGTTGCTCTCTGGCAATAAATAACTCTGTGTCAACACGCAGAATCCAATAAATTTTGTGATAATTCACAAGATTCAATATCAACCTAATTAATTTGAAAAAATTGGGTTTTTTGCGCCCTATGCAATATATCAGACCCTGCTGGTCGAAAATAAACCTAGGAAAACTAGGCAATTGATCCGCCATGGATTAGTAGGTGCAAAGTCCTACCCAAAATAAGAAAACAACGAATAAAAGAGGAGTCGCGGAAAATAGGAGCATATACAAAGGGAGGTGTGGCCGTGCCGTAGGCCAGCCGACGCCACCTGCAGATGGCCACGCCCCCATGCTTGCCAGCCCTCATCTTTCCCATCGACCAATCAGGTCGCTTTAAATGCGGCACATGCACATGAGATGCGGCCGGGACCATACTTGCCGGCCCTCTTTCCTATCGGCCAATCAGGTCGCTTTAAATACGCCACGCGCACTAGAGATGTGGCCACGCCCTATGTTTGGCCGTCCCCTTTTCCATTGACCAATCAGGCCGTTCTAAACCCTCCACGTGCATAAAAAGGCCAAACCATGCCAAACAGCCACTATGCCAATTGCTAATCGGCATGCCAAACGTGCCATGCCATGCCAACATGTTAATCGGCATGCCAATCGTGCCATGCCACGCCAACATGCTAATCGGCATGCCAAACATGCCACTCCGCTGCAGTAACATGCCAATGTGCCACAAATGGAACAGCTACGTGCTAACCCACTTTCTGTTCGTGGCCAACGCCATAACGGAATTCAATCAGGGTATTATAATCAGAAGCACGACTTTTGCTTTAGCGGCACTAGTCGAAACCCTAATTTCCAATCGTGGCCCAAATTACGTCACTTTGGCCCAAAAACATGTCACGAGTCATGCGGGACGCAGGAAACCCTAAAAATGGCGCCATGCTATGGCCATCCATGGCTATCCTTGCGCTTGTGGTCGTTCCCACATTATGGCCTTGCTATAATTCCTTTGACGCGGCCAGGGCACCATCTGCACAAAGAATGTCACCTTGCCACGGCCACATGCCATACACTCTAATTAGGGTTTTGGCATGCCAAACCCTAATTTAAGTAAGGTTGCTACGCCAACCATGCCAAATAATGCTGCCTAGGGCATTAAGTTTGATGTGGTAACAATAGTCAATATTGCCAAGCCATATTTGGATTCAACACCAATATGCCAAGATTTAAGGACTGCGACTACGCCAGGCGCTATTCGCGCCACTATGCCACTGGCATGTGCCAATCATGCCACCATGCCACTGGCGCCACTATGCCATCACCAGGTGCCAACGGAATGTGGCCATAATCAACGGCCACCTTCTCTCATGAATTACAATCTCATCCATCCAAATTCGCCACGGAATTGATCGGCCTATGGTAAGTCTTAAGTGACCAACCAAGACTAACCTAATAGCGTCACACGCCATTCTCCCGCGACAAGTCTCCTGACTTACTTGCCACACATGGCTATCCGCCACCTAGATGGCGTACAATTAATCAGAATAACTAGGTCTTGCATACAAGACCCACTCAGCAATCTGCTACATATTTTCCACGAAAATACTCGAGACATCAAACATGTCACAAACTGGGGGATACTCATCAGCGTATTGGTCTGGCGGTTTACAGCGTGCGGCGTGCAACACGCCATTATATGAAAGTGTCAGGAAAGCGGGCAGTTAGTGGAGGCAAGAAGTAGTGGGTGTAAACTAACCCATTTCCTTCATAGTGGGGACGTGGTTTCTAGCATTTACACATTACCCCACTTCTCCATCACTCAGCTACTCCCACTTCCTACGAGATCAGGGTGCGTTCAATTATGACTTGTGTAAACAGGTTTCTACCTATTTCGACCAGACAACAGTTTGGTTAACAACAACACAGTATCCAGAAAAACACAAAAGAACTGATAGCTTATATTCCGCTAGCCAGTTTAAAATTCTGATACAAGTCATAAATAAATTAACCATTCTGGTCTCAACACCTTCTTTGCTTCCCTCCCTAAGACCAACCCTTCTCCTTCACTTTGTGACCGAAGCAAGACTGGAATGGCCATTTCTTGGTTTAGGCCAGGAATGTACAGATTGATCTCTCGAATCTAAAGTACTCCCGTGCAGTGCATTTGTTTAGGTCTAAATTCGTTTCTCATCAACATGCCAAAATTTACCAAAACCAGCATAAATAGTTTTTTCCCCAAAACAGTGGTATAGTCGATTCCAAGATTGTAAATATGAAAGATGATTTACAAAGAAAAGATGTTAACATATTTTGAACACGAACAGTAACTCTTATCTTTTATTGTTCAAAGATATTTGTTAATTACTCAAGGAGATCCCGTTCCGAAATAAATAGAATCTTTTAATTAAGGTTGTTAGTTTTATATGCTTTAATTACTAGCAATTGAATGCATATCTCTAGAGAATAAAAATTAGTAATGTGCATTTACTAATTGGAGATTTTCTATAGAGATATTTTGGAAAATATTGGACAAAGAATTTCCTGGAATTATGTAAACCGAATGGGCATTTATTGTATATTTTGAGAATACTTTCGTTTTTGGAAATTCCTTGGTGTCCAAACATCCTTGGTCTATAAATACCTAAGTTTTCATTTCTAGCAAACTATCCTAAGAGCCAAGCAAACTCAATCTTTTTATTGTTTCTGGTGGAGCCATCTATCCGGAGAGGAAAGTACCCTAATTAGGCGAAATCTCTTACGACCGCTCGTTTAAAGACTTCTGTGGGATCAAGAAGCTCTACGACTACCGTTGGTGTGAAAATAGATAATTGCAGTTTATTAGTTTTCGATTGATTTTATTGCACCTAGTTTGTTTATTCTTGAGAATCTTCTCTTCTGATATAAGATTCACTCAAACTAGATCGAAGTATCGAGGGATCTTTAGAACTGTTTGTAGATCTAAAGACATCTTGTGATAATCCATTGTTAACAGACTCCGTTCTGTGCGTGATTGATCACAAGAGATTCAAGTGGTGTTGTGCAAGTTTAATTGAAGATTAAAGAAGATTTTAAGACGAAGAAGATTTCTTATTGGTTTCTCATATCTTTGTGTAGCACAAACCTTGATCGGCTGGGATCCAACTAGAATCGGATTTATTCGATTGATTAGTTGCATGAGATCGGCATCACCTTATAGTTTCTTGTTGGAATCTATATTGATTGATTGCAAATCTAAACTTGACTGCTTCGGTAGTTATTGGATAGATTGATCTAACCAGGCAAAGGAGTTTATTAGATTAAACGGAAGAGCCTTTGCATATGACTAGTATATTTATCTTAAAGAATCAAGAGAGTTGTTACCAAACAGATTTGTTGTTCCTTTACTGTTTGGAATACGATCCAAAGGAATTTTTCCAGTGTGTGCACTCATCGAAGTCGGAAGCGCAGGGTTACTGAAGAAACTAAGTGAACTAGGGTTAGTTGCTTAGTCTCAACTATACGAAGTTGGTTTAGATTTTGTATAGTGACTTAATTATGAGAGTATTCAATTCTGGACTAGGTCCCGGGGGTTTTCTGCATTTGCGGTTTCCTCGTTAAAAAAATCTTGTTGTGTCTTTTACTTTTCTATTTCCGTAATTATAATTGTTTATTATAATTAGAAGTAAAATACACAAACGTAAATTCCTTTTTACTTGATAGTGATCCTATAGAGTTTGGTTAAGTCCGAACCTATTATCAAATAATCATACTTTGATTGTTGTATTGTCTCGATCTCGTATCCATAGACGATCATACAAAGTGTGAATACCGATTTGTTGTATTGTCTCGACTTTGTCCATTGACAATCACTTTCAGTAAGAGGACTTATAGGTGGATAAATTAAAGATTGTGGTGTATTTAGGTACCCTCGTCTTTTCAATTGGTATCAGAGCAGACAAACACGAAAAGATCTAACAATCTGTGTTTGGTGTGATCCAACCTATAAGAATTAAATTAAAAATTTATACAGTCGAACCTGTAAATGATTTAGTTAACGTGAAACAAGACGAAGAACCAACATCTAATAATGTCATCTTTTGTGAATCTACTGAACAAGTTGATCCATACAATGTAGATGTTGTTGACTGACAGACTTGCCTAGAAAAACAACTTGATCAAATTTCTGAAGATGGTGACTCAAGATGTTGAAGAAGATGTGTTTTTATTTTCTTCACTACTAGGTGCAGTTTCTACAAAAAGGCTGTCTACCTCAGATGTGGTTGAGCTTCTTACTCCTCTTTGCAGAGAAAATAGGAAACTCAGAAAAATATTCTTTGGTTTGTATTATGGATATCATAATACCAGATATCTTCTTAAGGACTGCAAGGAAAGCCTTAATTCAAAGACTTTTGAGTATGAAAATCTCAACAGGAAACATTATCTGTTGAATAAGAAACTTGGAGAAACCGAAGCAAGAATTAATTCTCAACAGTTAATGTGTGGAGAAAAATAAGAGCATGTTTCTTCCAAAGAAAACCTTCTTAAAGCCGACCTTATCAATGCTCTTGACAAATTCAAGCTTTTGGAATAAGAAGTTGCAAAACTAAAAAGGCTCAATGCTATCACATCCAACTTATCTTCCTTCTTGGAAACAGGAAGAAGTCATGGTGATATGCGCGGCTTAGGATATCAAGGAATCGGTACTTCCTCCACCAACAAAGAAATAAAGTTTGTAAAAGCTGCATGTTTTTCCGTGACAGAGGATCTACCTAAACCAACAGATACTCCTGATTCTCCAAAGAGCTCAAGTGAAACTATAAAAGAAAATAGTTTTAGAAGCAATCATGTTAAGTCTCAGACCAAAGATCAGCATAAGGGCAGTTCATCGACAAAAGGTATTCCTAAAAGACTACACTCCTTTTAATATGCATTGTTATTACTGTGGGGATAAAGTTCATATGCAAAGGAGTTGTGAAATTCGAAAGATGCAGGATGCTCTATCTTTTGTTTCAAAAGAATTGAGTAAATTTACCTCTAAAAAGCCCTCAGATCACCATTGTCCTATTTTGAGACAAAAGAATTATTCTTGTAATTCAAATTCCTATCCTAAAAGGAACAATGATAGAAAGGTTAATGCCTTTGTCAACAGGAATATGAGATATGATGCTTCAACTTGGAAAAATGCAATGTTGCAAGAGATGAAAGACCTTCATCCCATATCTACCAATAAGTGGATACCAAAGTCTGAAGTGAAAGCTAAACGGAGGTCATCTAAAATAAATACTAAGAAAAAAAACCATGTTGTAACCTTAGATAAAGATGACTATAAACGTCTAATTTCTAGACTCAAGAAGGATTTAAAGACATCCAGTAATATTGATACAATGATATTCTTCAATAATTTGCTACAAAGCAGAAAACGAAAAAAGAATGTCTGAAATCATCAAGATAGATCATGTTCCACAAATAAAGATGAGCTATATATCAAGTGCTCACTTCAACAACTAAGTTTGTTGATCGGAATTTCCCAACTTTGTGCTCGATTTAAATAAATGGGAAGTTCTTAAAAGAGCACCGGAACATGAGAAAAGTATAAAACTATACTTAATCTATCTGTATCATGAACAACTAAAGTATTTTTTTTAGTTTTGGAATACTTTTTTATTTTAGAAGAATACTTTCGATCTTAGGAAAGTTCATGACAAAATTGTGCAAGATATTTTCGGACTCTCTTGATAATAATGTTTCGGAAAATTCTTCCTGATTCTATTTCCGAAAGTGTATATTTTCACGAATTTTTTATTCAAATAAAAATACCTTGTTAGGTGTTTCAAAACTTGGAAACCAAGTTTTATTGATATATAAAACATCTTAAGAACCGATTCTTTCCGTCACGTTTAGTCTACGGTTCAAGATGGGTGAAAATACTATTGATATTGATTCTCAATTACGGATGCTTGAAACTTGCCTTCATTCTGAGATTACATGCTACTTCTCAAAGGAACATAAGGAGAATAAAATTTCTTTGGAGCTAATGCTTTTCCTAATGCGAGATTTTGAAATTGCTCGTGAACAATTGGAAGCATCTGTAAAGAATGAGAAGTGGCTCGAGTCGAATCTTTTGAAGTTGATTGTGGAGGTGAATCTCTTGGAGAGGAGACTCAATCATCTGAAAGAAAAGAGAAGACTCAAGAACTTGAACGCTGAAGAAACCTAAGTGAACAATCATAGCACTTCTAAGGATTAAGTTATATGCTGTAACACTTAATTCAAGAAAATACAACAGTTTTTGATTTATTTCGATTATTGTATAAGGTCTATTTTTGAATAAAACTATCAATTATTTATGAATAAAATTATTGTCTTATAATTTTTCTTGTGATAGTTTCCGATTACATAGCTTATGCATGAATGTCTATATTTTTGCTATGTGTTTTCGGTTTATGGGATGTCTGATTTCGGTTTTCATAACCTTAATATTCGATCTCATATGATGAGAACCCTTATGGTGTGTGTGGCTTTTTGATTTAGCGAAATTAAGTTCTATCCCATGTTGGTAGGCTTTATCAAAGGATCATAAGGTGTTCCGATTGAAACTCATATGTAAAAAGTCACAATATGTTGAATCAATTTATGTTTACATGAGTTGTGTTTATCATAAACATATGTGTTTTGGGTTTTCAACTTTTGCTATTGGCACGCATTAGTGAAAACTGATTCAACCTTTCTCTGGTAAGGTTGCTCTTGTTGTTGTTCTTTTATTCTTGCGAGAGGATGACAACATACAGGGGGAGAGTTCTAACTTAAACTTGCGCTTAATGATATATCTTTCTGGGGAGAAGAGGATGGGGAATCTAAGGTAACGAATTTGTTAGTTAATCGTTTTCCTATTTAAGAAAAGCATGTTTATATTGCATATATTTTGCTTTTGCTTAACAAAATTTCGGTACAATTGATATATTCCATTATGATGTGTATGGATGTGTGTGTTGTGATTCAATTGTTTCCGGTTAAGAAAAACTGTGTCAATTCATTTGACTTATTGTTTGGTATCTTCTTTATTGTTTGGTATCAAGTGTTTTTGCTTAACGAAATTTCGGTGCAATTGCGGTGCTATAATGTCTATGTTTGTTTCAATTGCTTCCGGTTAAGAAAATAATTGTGCAAGTCAATTTATTTTGGTTTGTATGTATTGTTTATGGATTAACAAAATATGGGATCATTTGTTTAGTCCAATTTGATTCCGGATAAGAGAAACTAAGTTAATTCTGATCTTAGTTAGACTTATCAAATTGAAGGATTCGGTTATTCAAGTCTAATCGAATGCCTTGACAAGAAATACTAGTTAACTAACCTAGTTATTGTCTTGTCTAAAGAAAAGGTCTAAGTTATTGTCTAAATAATTAGAACCTGATGAAAGAAATAAAGTTAATTCTGATCTTTATTTTGGTCTTATCGAAATAAGCGATTGTATGTGTACAATCAGTTTAACAAGGGAACTAAGTTTCTTAGTCAATTTGTTAAACTATTAAGGAAAATTGCTTCGGTCAATTGTTTTCCTTGATAACATATTAAAACTAAATTACTTGTAGTTTCGGTTTTAATATTGGTTATCTGAAGTGGTATGTGAAACCTTCGTTCTTAACTCTTATAGGTTGTGTACAAGTCTTTTAAATTTGTAAGATCCTTTCGGTTTGACCTTTATTTGCTCTAACGTTTGTCATATTGTGACAAAAAGGGGGAGAAATATATGGAGTAAACAAGTGATTTGCAATCACTAAGGAAAGGACAATTGTGCTTAAACGTTATATCTAACGAAAGAGTAAAGCATTGGCTAAAGGGGAGAAACATATCATATTGTTGTGTAGTTATCTTGACTACAAAAGCGGAATAAAAAAGACGTTCGGATTGAATATCTACCTATTTTACCTTTAGGGGGAGTATAAGCTTTGTTATTCAGATGTCAACAACAGCATTTATTGATTGAATATATGCAGGTTTTTGTGTTGTTGAAACTTGGAATCAAGCGTATGTATAATGAATTCTTGTAATTTGTTTATCCATATGTATTAAGAGTTTTGTCACTAAAATTGACAAAGGGGGAGATTGTTAGAGCATAGCTCGGTTGAACCCACCAAGCGTTGGTATGTCAAGTTTGGTTGCCATATTTTAGTGAATCAAAACTCATCTAAGAGTCGCTTGATTATGTACTAGAGACAACTTCGTATAGGTTAGACTAGAAAGTCTAGGAATATTGAGACATACAAGTATTACTCGAAGACCTGAAGAACGTGAAGAAGTAACGAGCTATAACGACGACATCATCCTTCCTCTTGAGGTTAGTAATATTGACTTGAGCTGTTTCATTCCTAACTTATCTTTCAAGTCGTGCTATATTTAAAACATAATTGCGAAGCTGAGCATGAATATTTTACTCTAGTAGTGAGACATGATCACATGATCATAGTATTAAGGAATTAGCCTACGAAGTATAACGCTTATCTTTTGAACTTCGTAGATATGACATCGACATAATCTTATGAATGCTGTTAGGATTATGTGTATGGGTAAAGGTGGAGATTTCATCCTACGAAACAATGTTTTTCATTTGTTTAAAGGAAGTACATTCATGAACTTGTTTTATGAATCGAAAGGGAAATCGCTAGGCTTATTGGTATTATTATTCATTGCGAATCTTTGGATTACCAATATGTGTGAGATGGTAGAACCGATCGTAACTTGTTATGTATCTTGGTATAACTAATCACAATGCCTGACTTATGATTTGGCATGACTAATTTTGATTAATTAGTTTAACTGATCCTAAGTAATCACCTGAGATGGTATGATCGTTATTTGTAATTGGTGTGACCGATCACAAAAGAGTTGTGTAATCGATCCTTGTAATTGGTGTAACCGGTCCTAGTAATTGGTGTAACCGGTCCTGGTAATTGGTGTAACCAATCCTAGTGACTGGTGTGACCGATCACAAGCAATACCATGTGTATATGGTAACCGGTCCTGGTAATTGATGTAACCGATCCTGGTAACTGATGTAACCGTTCCTGGTAATTTGTGTGACCGATCAGAAGTGTTCCATATTAAGGTATAACCGATCCTAGTGATTGGTAGAGCAGATTGAACCAATGAATGTGATTTGATATTTGATCAATCACATAGTTGTCTTGGAATTCAGATGAACCAATTCTAAACTTGTTTGGAAGTGTGGTATAATCGATTCCAAGATTGTAAATATGAAAGATGATTTACAAAGAAAAGATGTCAACATATTTTGAACACGAACAGTAACTCTTATCTTTTATTGTTCAAAGATATTTGTTAATTACTCAAGGAGATCCCGTTCCGAAATAAATTAAGAATCTTATAATTAAGGTTGTTAGTTTTATATGCTTTAATTACCAGCAATTAAATGCATATCTCTAGAGAATAAAAATTAGTAATGTGCATTTACTAATTGGAGATTCTCTATTGAGAGATTTCGGAAAATATTGGACAAAGCATTTCCTGAAATTATGAAAACCGAATGGGCATTTATTGCATATCTTGAGAATACTTTCGGTTTTGGAAATTCCTTGGTGTCCAAACATCCTTGGTATATAAATACCTAAGTTTTCATTTCTAGCAAACTATCCTAAGAGCCAGGCAAACTTCATCTTTTTGTTGTTTCTGGTGGAGCCGTCTATCCGGAGATGAAAGTACCCTAATTAGGCGAAATCTCTTACGACCGCTCGTTTAAAGACTTCTGTGGTATCAAGAAGCTCTACGAGTACCATTGGTGGGAAACTAGATAATTGCAGTTTATAAGTTTTTGATTAATTTGATTGACTAACGGTTGTTGAAACTTTGATTGCACCTAGTTTGTTTATTTTTGAGAATCTTCTCTTCTGATATAAGATTCACTTAAACTCGATCGAAGTATCGACGGGATCCTTAGAACTATTTATAGATCTAAAGACATCCGGTGATAATCCATTGTTAACAGACTCCGTTCTGTACGTGATTGATCACAAGAGATTCAAGTGGTGTTGTGCAGGTTTAGTTGAAGATTAAAGAAGGAAGACGAAGAAGATTTCTTATTGGTTTCTCATATCTTTGTGTAGCACAAACCTTGATCGGTTGGGATCCAACTACAATAGGATTTATTTGATTGATTAGTTTCGTGAGATCGGCATCACCTTATAGTTTCTTGTTGGAATCTATATTGATTGATTGCAAATCTAAACTTGACTGCTTCGGTAGTTATTGGATAGATTGATCTAACCAGGCAAAGGAGTTTATTAGATTAAATGGAAAAGCCTTTGCATATGACTTGAGATATCTTTATCTTAAAGAATCAAGAGAGTTGTTACCAAACAGATTTGTTGTTCCTTTACTGTTTGGAATACGATCCAAAGGAATTGTTCCAGTGCATGAACTCATCGAAGTCGGAAGCGCAGGGATACTGAAGAAACTAAGTGAACTAGGGTTAGTTGCTTGGTCTCAACTATACGAAGTTGGTTTAGATTTTGTATAACGGCTTAATTCTGATAGTATTTAATTCTGGACTTGGTCCCGGGGTTTTTCTGCATTTACGGTTTCCTCGTTAACAAAATCTTGTTGTGTCTTTTACTTTTCTATTTCCGCAATTATAATTGTTTATTATAATTAGAAGTAAAATACACAAACGTTAACTCCGCTTTACTTGATAGCGATCCTATAGAGTTTGGTTAAGTCCGAACCTATTATCAAGTAATCACACTTTGATTGTTGTATTATCTCCATCTCGTATCCATAGACGATCACACAAAGTGTGAATACCGATTTGTCGTATTGTCTCGACTTTGTACATAGACAATCACTTTCGGTAAGAGGACTTATAGGTGGATAAATTAAAGATTGTGGTGTATTTGGGTACCCTCATCTTTTCACAATGAAAAGTCTAGAAAAATCTAGCTTTTTTATTTTTTTATTTTTATTTTTTTTACTAGGAAACTTCTTGTGAGAATTTATTCTTGTGTTAGGGAAGTATAACTAGGGTTTGGTATAACATATATTGTGAGTACACAAGCTATTTCCAGTGATTTTCATGTTGCATGTTTTTAGGTTTACTTATTTAAATTCTAGAGTTTTTGGAACAACTCTCTATATACACATCTAGACATATTTGATCACATTATATAACCTATGGTTGTGACTCAAGATTAAAGTCTTAAAGTGTTATATGAAAATGGTTAAGATTATAGTTCGTCTGGCTAGTTTAGGCTAGTTTTTCATGAACAAGTTATTGTACACGGTTCGGTTATGGTTCATCCTAACCAGAGTGTATATTTTATTGTGTTAATCTCAAATTAAAGATTCATCTAAAAGTGGATATTGATTGCTTGATTCCAAAGCTACCTTTGATTTTGAAAGTCTATATAAGGAAAACCTCAAGAAACTGGGATTTTGGAATCCCCGACACTTTTCTTGTGTGTCCTAGTTGTAAACTAGAGTCGTCCTCTCCTTTAAATCTTTTTAGCTTTAGCGACTAAAAAGACTTCGCTTGGATTCGTGAAGCTAGGTCCGACTATCTTTATCTTGATAGTCCGTGTATCCTGATCTTGCTACTGAATGTTGAGTCTCACTCCGATCAGACAAGATAGATAAAAATCACAAAGTTTATTCGTCTCAGACTTTTTGATTCCATAAGTATATTCCTCTATAATGATTCTTTGTTGAATTCGGAATATCTTTTACTTGCGAGGTGAATAATAATCTAAGTTGCTCTTTGGGAGTCGTAAGTACCGGATTTTGAGGTTTGTTAGACTTTGTCTATTGCAAACGATTTCCTATCTCACCTTGATCTTTTGATCAAAACAAAAATCACATATAGGCTTATCTGTGGGAGGCAGATTGGTTTAAAGTCATCAATTGAGTTGAAGCAACTCATAGGATGTAAGGACATCAGCTAAGGGAATCAATTGCGCAGAGTCTTGCGAGATTCAAGATGTATAAGGAGCGCGACTTTAACTAAATTACTGTGGCGGTTGATTTGGTCTCAACTATATTCCAGTCTGAATTTTTGATAGTAGGCTAGAATATGTAGCGGCTTAATACAGTTTGGTGTTCAAATCTGGACAAGGTCCCGGGGGTTTTCTGCAATTGTGATTTCCTTGTTAACAAAATTTCTGATGTCTGTTTTATTTCTTTTTCTGCATTATATTGTTTATCTTTATAATTGAAATATCACAGGTTGTATATAAATCAATCAAAGTAGATACGTCCATCGTAATTGTTGGATACGACTTGATTGAACTTGGATATTGATCTTTGGAATCGTCCAAGAACTCTCACGGCATAATCAGGTTCATGGACTTGTTTCCTTTTACATATTGATTGTGAGATAAAGAGATATAAACTCTTAATATAATTCCTGATTGAGATTCATTAAGTTGTAACTCTCGGAATTGTATTTGAGTTTAATCCATACAAGTTGCCTAAGAAAAAGTTGGTGGTGTATATTGGTACCCCCGCATCTTAAATGCTTATCAAAAATTGTATGTTAAACCTTTGTGCTTAACTCTTATAGGTTTTATCGAGTTATTATGAACTTGTAAGACCCTTTCGGTTTGCTTTTGTATTTTCTTCGTTTCTTTGTCATTTTTGTGACAAAAAGGGGGGAAATATATGGAGTATAAGGTGACTTATAATCACTGAGAAAGGATATATGTGTTGAAAAGTATATATCTCAAGGAAGAATAAAGCATTGACTAAGGGGGGAAACATATTAGCATGTCGTGTAGTATTTCATACTACAAAAATGGAATAACAAATATGTTCGGACTGAATAAACATAGCTTTTATTTAGGGGTAGTAAAGCTTTTGTTATTCAAATGCTTCAACAATGACATTTATTTTTTGAATATCCGTAAGTTATTGTGTTGTAGAAACTTAGAATCAAGCGTATGAAGAATGAGTTAAGAAACTATTATATAATATAATATCTTTATCTTTTAATTCTTGTATTCTCCATATATATTAGAGTTTTTTCACTAAAATTGACAAAGAGGGAGATTGTTAGAGCATTGCTCGGTTGAACCCGCCAAGCGTTGGTATGTCAAGGTTGGTTGTCACATTTTAGTTCCAAAACTCAAAGTCGCTTGATAAGATTACTAGAGTCAACTTCGTTAGGTTAGACTAGGAAGTGTAGAAATGTTGAGACATACAAGCATTGCTATGAAGACTTGGAGAATCTGAACACATCGACAATAAAGAACACATCATCCTTATACTCGAGGTTAGTAATACAAGACTTAACTTGTTTCCATTTTTATAGACGTTACTTTCAAGTCGTTTAGATTGAAAACATAACATGCAAAGTTATATATATGAAACTCTAGTATTAGAGACTTGCTCATCTTATTATGATCAAAGTGTCAAGGGAGAATATACAAGTTGTATCATAATTTTGGTATACAGAATTACAAAGTATAACACTCATCTTTTGAACTTCGTAATTGCGATTACTCTATTTGTGTAATGAACTTAGGATTAATTCCATACCTAGAAAACTATGTTTAACTACATGAGTTTAAGGAAGTAGACTTGCGAGATTTATTTCGTAGTTGAAAGGAATCAATGGGATTGGTGGTCCGATTTCTATTAGGGATCTATAGCATGACCGATACCTTCCTATTGGAGATCTATAGCAGGACCGATCCCTATTGGGGATCTCTAGCAGGACCGATCCGCATAACAGAGTTATATTTTCGATTCCACGTATTCTCTAGGTTTTGTGTGATTTTTGGAATATGGGTTTGCTATGTAGGAAAGTTTAAGATGCCGACATTGAGAGTAATTTGAACATATGTAAAATTTTATTATTTTATCATTCAAAGATATTTCATGATACTCAAGGAGAGATCCAAACCAAAATGTTTGAGAACCTTTTTGTTAAGATTTTCGATTTTTTATTTTTTATTTTTCCAGCAAGGAAAACATATATCTAGAAGATACATTAGTAAAGTATACTTGTATACTAGCTAAAGATATGGAAATAGGCTTGAAATGACCTATATGCGATCCCAAGGCATGACTTATGGATGGACATGACTCTGGAGCCAGTGATGCATGTAATAATGTATCAGCAGTAGCCTTTATGGCTCTATACTCTTCGCGGAACAAGAGAAGTTGGAACGGTGTGGAAGCTAAGTTATACGGTAACATGCTTGCTAAGCATGCTTACAAGGGAAAATTGACGTGCATTTGCGGGGAGTGAAGTGAAGTTTTAAGTCTCGGTCACTAGCATCACACTGGCGCATCAGAGAGTAATGAGCTCCATGTCTTGGCGCGTTAGGCGTAATTTCCGGTCTATCACAGTTGGTATCTAAGGAAGTTGCGAGATAACTATAGGGACTATGCGTAATGGCTTGTCAGTGAGTATTTTCCTTGAATTGAAAAGATAAAGTTGGAGAGTAAGCTAAGTTTTGCGCGGAAAAGAGTTGGTAACTGCTATGCCAGTTACCTTGCGAATCGAGTTGAGCTTGTTTAAGTAATGTGAGTTTGCCAGGCCTAAGCGACAACGTACCTCGGTGGAAACCTGAAAGACCTTTTGGAATAGTAAGTAGATGTTGTTAGGGTAAGAGTGGGTATGAGGCTAGTCTAAGTCACAACAAGTAATATACCCAAATGAATAAGGGACCAAATGTTAGATCATAGCTCGATTGAACACACCAAGCGTTGGTATGTCAAGTTTGGTTGTCATATCTTAGTATCAAAACTCATCTAGAGTCGCTTCATTAAATACTATAGTCAACTTCATTTAGGTTAAACTAGAAAGTCTAGGAATGTTGAGACGTACAAGTATTACTCCGAAGACCTGAAGAATGTGAATAAGTAACGACTACAACGAGGATATCATCCTTCCACTTGAGGTTAGTAATATTGACCGATCTTGTTTCCATTCCTAACGTATCTTTCAAGTTGGATTATATTGAAAACATAACATGAGAAGATGCATATATATATATAATACTCTAGTGGTTAGACTTGGTCATATCATTATGATCAAAGTGTCAATGAACTTATTGAATTACGAAGTATAAACGCTTATCTGTTGGAACTTTGTAAATACGACATCAACATAATCTTTGTATGTTACTTGATTATGTATAAGATATAGGTATGAACTTGTTTCATAATCGATAGGAAATCCTGATTGGTCAGGTTCTTTATTGATTATCTTTTGATTTACCAATATAAGATGACAAGGTATAACTTATTTTCACTTGTTGAGATTTGAGGTATAACCGGTCATAGCCTATACTGTGTAGCATGTTATAATCGGTCACAAGCTACTTTGGGAAGCATGGTGTAACATGTCACAAGCTACCTTTTAGAAGCAAAGTGTAACCGATCACAAGCTAATTTGGGAAGTTAGTTATAATCGGTCACAAGTTACTTTGGGAACCAAGGTGTAACCGATCACAAGCTAACTCGGGAAGTAAGGTGTAGCTGATCACAAGCTACATGTGGGAAGCAAGTTGTAACCGGTCATAACCTAGTTTGGGAAGCATGGTATGACCAATTACAACTTACATTGTGAGTCATGGTAGAACCGATCCCAAGGAGCAAAACCGATTTTCCAATATTCACATATCTCTTTATGTTTTGTGTGAAGCTTGGAATTAGGGTTTGTTGAGAAACTTCTTTATGTCGACATTATTTGAACATGTATATAACTCTCATCATTAATTGTTCAAGCATTTAATTATGATTTTCATAATATATGTTTTAATTACCAGCAATTAAAGCATATCCTCTGGAAAATATTATTAGTTAATGTGCTAGACTAATAATAGCAGTTTTCTAAGAGAGTTTTCGTAAATATGTTTTGGTAATTAATTGGAAATAGGAAAACCGAAATTAGGTACTTTAATATGAATATCTTGAGAATATTTTCGGTTTTGGAATTTCCTTGTTGTCCAAACAACCTTGGTCTATAAATACTTGAGTTTGCATTTCTTGCAAACTATCCTAAGAGTCAGGAAAACTTCATTCTTGTTGTTTCTGGTGGAGCCGTATATCCAGGGAGGAAAGTACCCTAATTAGGCGAAATATCTTACGACCGCTCGTTTAAATACTTTCGTGGGATCAAGAAGCTCTACGAGTACCGTTGGTGGGAAACTAGATAATTGCATTGTTATTTTAGTTTTCGATTATTGATTTGATTGACTAATGGTTATTGAAATTTTGATAACACCTAGTTTGCTTATTCTTGAGAACCTTCTCTTCTGATATAAGGCTCACTCATATTAGATCAAAGTATTGACGTGGTCTTTAGAACCATTTTCGGATCTAAAGACATCTTGTGATAATCCATTGTTAACAGATCCCGTTCTGTGTGTGATTGATCACAAGAGGATTCAAGTTGTGTTGTGCAGGTTATTATTGAAGACAAACGAAGATCTGAAGACGACGAAGTTTTTCTTAATAGTTTTCGTATCTTGTGAATTGTATGCACAAACCTTGATCGGCTGGGATCCAACTAGAATCTTGTTTAATTTGATAAACTTGATTGGCTAGTTGCGTGAGATCGACATTACCTTATAGTTTCTCTTTGAGATCTATATTGATTGATTCCAAATCTAGGATTTGGTTATTTCGGTAATCAAAGTTTAGGTTTATCTAACCAGACAAAGGAGTTTATTAGTTTAAACGGAAGAGCCTTTGTCAACGACTCATAAATATCGTATTACCAAGATTTAATAAAGTGGTTACCAAATAACTTTATCCTTTACTGTTTGGAATATGATCAAAAGGATTGGTGATTCACATGCATGACTCTAGAAGTCGAAGGCGCATGGATACTAAGGATACTAAGTAGCTAGAGGTAGCATACTTGGTCTCAACTATACGAAGTTGGTATTAGATTTTGTATAGCGGCTTAATTCTGAGAGTATTCAAAACTGGACTAGGTCCCGGGGTTTTTTTTTGCATTTGCGGTTTCCTCGTTAACAAAATCTTGTTGTGTCATTTACTTTGTTTTCCGCATTATAATTGTTATTATAATTAAGTAAATTACACACATACGTTAATCCTAGTCACTTGATATTGATCCTATAGAGTTTCGGTTTAACACCGTACCTATTATCAAGTAATCACTTTGTTGTCGTATTGTCTCGATTTTATAAGTGATCACACAAAGTGAATACCATAGTTGTCGTATTATCTCGACTTTGTCTATAGACGATCACACTTGGTATCGGACTTATAGGTTGATATTTAAAAGATTGTCCTGTATTTGGGTACCATCGTCTTTTCACCAAAAGATCATTTCTTAAGTACAATTCATTTCCTTTTATAAGCATCTCTTTCTTACCTCATGTTGACACATGTCATTAGTTTAATATATTACCAAACTGCCACTTTGTAATTATATGGTACTGTGTAGTACTCGTATTTAAAGTTATCTAGAATACAAAACAAAGCTTGGCTAAGTTAGGCTAGATAAAGAGCGGCTGAGATTTTTCTAGGAGGGATAAATCTACGGCCGTGGTTTTTTCAACTAACCATTATAAATACTTTATTAATTAGTGTCCTATTAATTGCTCATGATGAATGATTAATTAATTTTTCATGATAAATGTTCATTTAATGAATCTAATAAATACATATTTTTATTAATAAATAAGTTTATTAAAAACTATGTATATATTGATCGGTAAAGAATTTGGTGCTGGCGAGTTTCGAACTCAGGTAACTGGAATCATCACCCAATGACTTTACCACTGTACTACAGTGACCCTGGTTAAAAATTATATTAATAATTTTCAATGGTGGTAGTGAAAGAAGCAGTGGGTGGTGGAAACAGTGGCGGGTATTTGTGAGTGGTGGGGGTGGTAACATTACTGGTGGTGTAAAAAATAGTGGGTGTGGCTGGTTTTTACGTACGGTGGTGGATGTTAGAGAATAGTAGTGAACAATATTAGTTTTGTGTCTTTACAAAATGGGCAACATTTTATTGTGATAGATGTAGTTGGCTGTTTTTAGCACAACTGGTAAGGACAAAACACAAATATTTTGAGGAGGATACTAAATCATATAAGACAATATGATCATGACCGCTGAATCACCCAAATGGGATCCCAGCTATTTATAGTACCCGATCGAATAAATCACGGTTTATAGTATTAAAATAAAATTGATTACATTTCCAGAATACAAAACAAAGTTTGGACAAGCTAGGCTAGATAAAGAACGATCAAATTTATACTTGCAGAACATAAATCTACCGCTATATATGATCACGTTTAATTAAAATTTAATAACTATATGTATATTGATCGGTAAAGAATTTGGTGCTGGCGAGTTTCAAACTCAGGTAACTGGTATCATCACCCAATGACTTTACCACTGTACTACAATGACCCCGGTTAAAAATTATATTAATAATTTTTAATGGTGGTAGTGAAAGAAGCAGTGGGTGGTGGAAACAGTGGCGGGTATTTGTGAGTGGTGGAGGTGGTAACATTACTGGTGGTGGAAAAAATAGTGGGCGTGGCTGGTTTTTACGTACGGTGGTGGATGTTAGTGAATAGTAGTGGACAATAATAGTTTTGTGTCTTTACAAAATGGGCAACATTTTATTGTGATAGATGTAGTTGGCTGTTTTAAGCACAACTGATAAGGACAAGACACAAATATTTTGAGGAGGATACTAAATCATACTCCCTCCGTCCCAGTTTAGACGAAGGTGTAGGTGTATTCACGCAGATTAATAAAAAATAAATAGATTAAAATCTTTCCAAATCTACCCTCATTAATAATTCCTAAAATATTGAAGTCTTTAATTTTTTATTCATAGATTCTAGTGTAAATTTGGAATCTAGTGAATTGTTTAAGAATTTCATTTTGGGAAGTTGAACTTACCCAAAATTTTATATTTGTATATGATCCCAAAGCAGGGACAAATCAGGAAGTTATTGGAAAAAATAGGAAAACCTTCAAGTAATATGGGACTTAAAAAAACCCTAAAACCTTCATATAAAATGGGACGGAGGGAGTATAAGACAATATGATCATGACCGCTGGATCACCCAAATGGATCCCAGTTATTTATAGTACATGATCGAATAAATCACGGTTTTTAGTATTAAAATAAAATTGATTACATTTCCAGAATACAAAACAAAGTTTGGACAAGTTAGGCTAGATAAAGAACGATCAAATTTATACTTGCAGAACATAAATCTACCGCTATAAATGATCACGTTTAATTAAAATTTAATAATAAATGTTCAATTGATTTTTCATAATAATTTTTTCCACCACCAGTAATGTTACCACCTCCACCACTCACAAATACCCGCCACTGTTTCCACCACCCACTGCTTCTTTCACTACCACCATTAAAAATTATTAATATAATTTTTAACTTGACAAGAATTTACATGACCTTTGATGATATTTTAATCGTGTAACAAAACTAAAAACACCTAAATTTACTTTAAAATCAATTAGATTAATCTTGCAAAATCCGTTAGCATTAGAATTTAATTTTTCTCTTTGATATAAATTGTTGGGTTCCCAATTTACATAGATTTGTGTTTATTCATTTTCCTAAAATTTATAATAATATTTAATTCTTGATCCATTTCTTTTCTTGTCTCTTTACCTATTATCATGAACTATTTCTCAAGCATGCATAATTACACGAAGTTGGGGAGAAATGACAAAAACAGAAATCATGACAAAAAAGGGGGATAAAGAGAGATGTGAGAAACTGAATCGATTACAATTAATTCACGCGTAGCCTTGCATAATCCCATGAAGTAGGGGAGAAATAATGACAGAAATAGAAACCATGACAAAATTGAACCAATTAAAATTAATTCGCGTGTAGCCTTGTGTTTGGTCAATTTTTTTATAGGTTTCATTTTTCTTCCTGCCCCCTACCCGGCAAATCTTAAAATCACAACATCTTCTTTTTTAAAATCTGGCGAGTTTAATACGGTATATTCATTTGATTAATTAAAGAAACATTTATTATGAAATATCAATTGAATCTACCGATTAAATGAACTTATTTATTAATTTGGTGCTGGCATTGTTCATTATTTTCGTAAAAATTAATTGTTAAATATATTCGCTCCTAGACAACTCAATTGATGACCTTTTGTTGAGATAGGACAATGATTTCCTTTATCTAGTCTAACTTGTCCAAATTTTGTTTTGTATTCTGGAAATGTAATCAATTTTATTTTAATAATAAAAACTGTGATTTATTCGATCGGGTACTGTAAATAGCTGGGATCCCATTTGGGTGATCCAGCGGTCATGATCATATTGTCTTATATGATTTAGTATCCTCCTCAATAATCATATAAGACAATATGATCATGACCGCTGGGTCACCCAAATGGGATCCCAGCTATTTATAGTACCCGATCGAATAAATCACAGTTTTTAGTATTAAAATAAAATTGATTATATTTCCAGAATACAAAACAAAGTTTGGACAAGTTAGAATAGCTGGGATCCCATTTGGGTGATCCAGCGGTCATGATCATATTGTCTGTAAGTAAGGTTATTCTACCCTGTTAAAACTCTATGGTAGTTGGCTGTTTTGGTAGTAAATTAGGCTAGATAAATAAGTTGTTAATTTATAATTGACCACTCTTTATATTTTTTGCCCTCAAGACATGTTTATACCCTATATTTTTCTGCATTAACGGCCAAAATTTACTTATCATATCACTAATGTCTCATTATTTTTTTACAACAAATATTTTTTTTATGTCATATTAAAATTATAATAAATAAATTACTCTATTAATAATTATATAAAAATATTCTTATAACTAATGCTTAGATTTTCTAACAATTATATAAGGAAATGGTGGTTTGTGGTGGAGGTGGTGAGCAGTGGTGATAGAAAAAATGTTATGGCATTATGGACAATGGTGGCAGAAGTTGTTTCGGTAGAAAGAGTGGTGGTGGTAACTTTTGGTGAACAATGGTGGCCGGTGAAAAATAAAATGTATTCATGTCCTTAGACCATAATAGGAGGTATTTGATTAATCTATTTATGTTTATCTAAATCGAGTTAGTTGCATAGTCTTAAATCACTATCACTTTTTTGCTTGCTCCCAGGTCATGTTTTATTTACTTTTCTTATTTTTATATAACTTTGAATCTCAATCAGAACAAGCGACTGAAAAAGAAAATTATGGTTATTTCATCGAACATGGTATGATTTATTTTCGATGTTCCACTGGGCTTTCGACAAGCACAATTGGGAGGCGATGGGCTTTTTCTCAATTCTTAAATGGATTATGTTATTTTCATGAAGTTCACTTCCCCGAACATTATTTTCCATGGTTATCTTTGAAAATTGAAACTCATTCATTTTTTTTTTTTAGTTTGATCGTTTTACTTATTCTTTTTACTCATACTCTCTTGCATTATGATTCTTATTATTTTCTCCTTATTGTTTCCCCGTCTTCATTTTCAGATTACTCCAAACAAAGTTCCTTAATGTTGGTTGAGATGAATATTGAGAATTATAAATCATATACCAAATGATCAACTAATCTTAAGGTTAACCACCTATGTATTTTGTTCTTTATATGAATTATAATGTGTTGTATATTTTGCAAATCATCCATTTCATTCGTGCTCTGACAATGTTCCCGCGTTCCTAAAAGCGATCAACGTAGGGAAAGCAGCAACGAGCACAATAGCACTTTCAAGTGATTTATTCTTTTGTCCTACCAATCAGATAGGGGACTCACCATCTTCGGATAACTAATTTGTTAGTGCTACTATGTCCATTTCCTCCTCGGTATCAAACGTATGATGTTAATTTAAGTCGTTGCATCCAAAGGATTCTAAAAATAAATAAATAAATCCAATATTCATGTGTTTAGAAATATCCCATTCTTAATTCGATTAGTATAATTTAGATGCTTTAATAGTTCAGTTTTATACTCACCTGCTAAGTTACATGGCTTGGTCAAACAACCACCCTGATATAATCTATGTCTCATAATTTTTCTTTCTATTTAATCTCATTTCACCACACAAATAACAAGGTAACCTTCTCATTCTTAGTCTTTATGATCCTATTACTAATTGTTATCCTTAAATGAGTTACGGTTTATTCATTATATTCTCAAACTTTGATCACACTACTAAATATTTTATCTAAACTTTGTTGTTAGGGATTTTTAGAATTTTAGTCCTTTGTGGACCAGTGACAACGATATCGTGGTTTTAAAATAGTATTATTATAAATAGAAAATATGTTTCTTTTGCGCACATGTGTACAACTATAAGATAATGCAAAGAAGATATTGATGACGTACACATGTTTACCGCTATAAGTTTGTCATCAATACTGTTTTTCTACCTTACTAAGAGGTTTTCTTAGGCACACTTACATGATTTTAAATTTCCAGGTAACAAATGCAAGATTAAAATGCCAATTGATGAGTTATAATATTATAGTCAACAAAAGTTAAAAGCTAACAAAATTTGATTGTAAGAATTATTGCATCTGGAGATTCCATAAGGCATTTCACACAAAAATATTACTTACTAAATGTTTTAACATCATTTTTATTCAACGATAGGTAACTGAGTTTATTGTTATCATGTTAAGTGGTTAACCATTTGATTGACTAGATAACCATGGTTTCATCATTTTTATGCAGCGAATAACCACACATTTTGAAGGTCGATATTGTAGAATGTGTATAAGTTTTGAGGTACTAGAGATATTATTGTGTTATTGAATTCCTAAAAACATAAAAGTGATATTTATTGTTGAGTCCATACTAGGTTTTAATCTTCTTGGACTATTCTTAAATGGAAAAAAGTCAACATGGATCTGGACATTTTTAAGGCCTACCCAACTTTCCATGACGAATGAACTCAGATGACGTAATAACTAACATTGTTCAATGTTTTGGTTTTGCACGTTCACTAAAATAAGGGAAATACAGAAGTGCAGCATCATTCCAAATGACTCATAAGATACCTTTGTAAATTATAAAACACTATAACAGTTTTCTTTTTCTTTTGGGAAAGAGAGTGTGAAAATTAATTATGATAAATTCGTGGCTTGAGGATACAACTCTAACATATTTGGAAAGATGTGAAAGTTTCAAAATAAAAATAAATCATATATGGGTATATGAGAGAGGATTCGTGGACTGAAGACCAGAAATAAAGAGTGTAGCACGACAAATAATAAGTATTAAATCTAATATCCAAACACAGGAAAATGCATATCAAATAAAAATTATGCCAGTGCCGTTACGGCACGGGTTAAGCCCTAGTGGTCCCATATACTAAGGCTGTCTCGACTACAACTGGGTAGTCTCCATGAGTTTCTCGAGATTAAAGTTGTGAAACACATAATCTAATGACGATCATGGCATCACAATCAGCTGCATCTCGCGAAGACATGCTGGAATTGTGGCTGTTCTGGTTCATAAGTCTGTCGGGGACGTTTTACGCTCTACAGAACCTACGTGACCAGTAGTATCTCGTCGGGGATGTGCGCTAAGAATCACGGCATCACAACCAGCAGTATTTCGCGGGGATGTATACTAAAAATCGTGGCTATGGATGCCTTGAGGGCCAAGGGCTTAATCTCTCCCGTGAGAGTTGAATTCTGTCTATAAGGTTGAAATGACACTTTTGCCCCTTATCCAAATTTCACCATCTACACCTTTAGAGCTAAATATGGTTAAAGTATTGATATTATGTATCATGTTAGTGCATAACATTTGTGCACTGTACTTTCTAATAAGGTTGAGAATCGATTATAATGGAGAATGTTGCAATTTTACTAATTTAAGCCATGGTGACTGGAATATGGATGACCTCCTGTTCATATTACAACAAAGACTCCATGTTTCTCTGATAATGGTGAGATGCAATAACCCTTCATCTGTGAAGCAAAGGAAGTATTCTTAATTAGTATAGTCGCAATTCTTTAAATCTTTCTGGAGTTATCCCTACTTTAAATTCGTATCTGCAACACATAAAATGTGATACAGATCATCACAAATATAATATGAATACCAAATCAATTAGATCATCTTCTTTATTTATGCTATAAACGAATTTGTATAACAACTGATCAGGAAGGTCAAAAACTCAAAATGTACATTACCTCGTAGGAGTGGTTTCAATACCGTCAGCAGCTGCTAAGGAAAGCTATAAAGTAAAATGGTACTCATATGGACATCTATAGAAATTAAACGACGTGTATGTGTGAAACAAAGGTTCTCTGACTTTGTATTTGTGATACAGATCATCACAAAAATAATATGAATACCAAATCAATTACATCATCTTCTTTGGTTTATGCTATAAACGAATTTGTATAACAACTTATCAGGAAGGTCATAAACTCAAAATATACATTACCTTGTAGGAGTGGTTTCAATACCGTCAGCAGCTGCTAAGGAAAGCTACAAAGTAAAATGATACTCATATGGACATCTATAGAAATTAAACGACATGTATGTGTAAAACAAAGGTTCTCCGACTTCATGCAAATAAGTGAAATTGATTTAGCACCTAAATTACTATAAAAGGAAACTCCATCTTTAAATTTGCAGCAGCCTTAGTGAGACTAAGAAGCTTGTTTATCCTTCAGAAGATAAATGCTCCACTTCTATTATAGTTAGCAGCAAGCCAATCAGCAATCCCATGCTAAAATAGATCCCCGTAGGAATCAGTGTTGCATTTGTTCATCAAAGAAATCAATTTACATTAAAGATGGCGTCTATTTAGGATATTGACTTCCTAGCCTTTAAGCATTCAAGACAGGCCAAAGTCATCAAAATACTTAAAGTTTCAAAAAATCTAATAGAGATTCATTCCCATTCACCAGTGGTTACTACCGTCTACAGCAAATCCAAGGAACCAACTTGAAGATACCACTTTATAGCATACAAAGTTCATTTTCTAAAGTAGTCAAATTCGCCAATCAAATACTAAAATAACCTCTCTATACCTCACAATTCCAGTAGAAAGTACATTTTCATTGGAAAGTTCACATGGTACTCAGATGCACATATACTAAATGGAAATGGAAAGTAGTGTTGCAAATCGAATTTGATGGTACATCAAATATATCGGATTACTAATTCCTGTACTCCAAAGTATAAAGTGCAACTACATACGTTCATTCAAAATCATTGGCGCCATGACCTTACATTTAGTTGCGAGAACTGAGCTATTAAACTTTTAACAGATTTGAGAAAACATAAATCAAATTTTTATCAAATTTTTTGGTTTTCAGCAACAGAAAAACCATTCTCAACTAATTGTTCTTTGAGTTTGACTATCACTGTAAACCCTACCTCCAAAAATTCCAGGCATATCCAGACTCAGCTTGTATAGCTGCTTCCACGAAATATCCAAAGATTGGTATTGTCCCCAAATCGTTCACCAATCTGCAACAAAAATAAATAAAAATTAATGGCCCAAAATTGCAAAAACTCATTAGGAAATTCAAACAAAAATTACAGAATAATCTAAACCTAAAATCCATAAACATAACTACAACAGTTAAAGGAAAGAAACGATGAGGGGGGAAAAGTTGAGTTAGGTTTAGGGAAGAAAACTTAAAATCAGTCAAATCCCTTCGTACAACTTATCAGAAAATCAATCAATTATCTTTTTACTTCTACGGGCTGGGAAATTGATAAATAGAAATAGAGGAGGAGTCAAAATATGCTGAAGAAATTTGTACCATTTGATTAACTAAGTATTCGTTGTGACCATTTTGAAATAATTTTTACTTATTCTTACCATAAAGGTAAATACATGTATACTTATTCACCTCTATTTAAAACTCAAAGCTTGCGGCCGAGATTTTTTCCACCAACCAAGAAATTATTTCAGTTATGTTACAAACTAACAAAATATGTGGCTGGATCACCCAAATGGGATCCCAGCAATTTATAGTATCCGATCGAATAAATCACGGTTCTTGTATACTATATGATTTATCCCTCATGTATTTGTTTTACATATATGATACTTGAATACATATAAGCCCTCAAAATCAAAAAATTGAAGCCCCGTAATAGGATTCTTTTTAAAAGCAAAAATCCAATTAGTTAATCACGAAAATTAGAGAAACATCAACTCACTCCCATTACTAGGGTGGGGGGTTTGGACCCCGTAATTGCCAAACAAACTTCTATCCGAAAGAGTTTGGATGTAGTCCAGAGACCACTGATCCACCATATCAAAAAACAATAAAGAAAAGAATCAGAAATTTTTTAGTAAAAATATATTATTACAAGGGAGGACCCACTTACACTATTTCCTATGTTGGACACCATCTTTTCTCTAAAGACCAAACGGTAATGGATTTGAAAGTAATATTTTGGGAATACGTTACTTTCACAAAGCTATATATATTCCTAACAAATATGAGGGCATTCCGAAATTCCAAACCTCACTATTTAGTCTTATTTTGTTGATTTTCAGATTTTCAAAATAATAGATATCAGTGATGTTATACATTTCAGAATGTGCTCATTTTTTTATAGAAAAGTGAGTTTTATAAGTGGAACATTATCTCAAAATATTAGCTTCAAATCTGTTATGTTTAGACTTACAAGCACTTGCTAAAACCTGGATCGGGACATTTCATAAAGGATCGGGACATTTCATTTAGGAGTTGATTTCAACCAATGTTATCTTGACTTTATGAATGGAGACAGAGACGAAGATGATTAATATATAGCTTCAAGCCTGACAAGAACTTGGGTGAGGAAGCTAGGGCTTCAGTACTCGCTTGGGACGCCAAATACAGTCCATTTTGAATTTTCCAAATACTAGTCTCCATTGAGATTTTTTTTTTTTTTTGAATTATTGTATTTGTTGTCTTCTTATACCACTAATGGATTTTGGCACATTCTTTTCATCTAATTTAATCCTGTCCTCCTATTAAAAGCATTAATTTGTTTATTTTAACCTTGATTTTTGTAACCACACTTTAATTTCTGTAACAAGGCAGTGACTAAATGCAACCCGCGATAAAATTAGATACAACCCATATTAAAGTATAGAATTTTTGTAACCTAATTGACGTGGGCAAGTACATGGGTTTTGAAACAGAGAATCAATATGAACACATAATGAGTTTTATGTCTATGATTATTATGGCGATTCGATCATTTTTTTATTTTCTATATAGAAACTTTACTGAGTTCATATTGATTTTGCTTTTGTTCTTTTTTCAATCAATGATTTGTTTTCAAACACCCCTTCATGATTAGCTTCTCTTGAATCTCCATTCTCTTATGTGGAACTTGCTTTTATTAGGTCGATGGGGAATATGTGCATATGTTCTTCTCGGACGTCATTTTCATTTTTTAGACATCTATTTAACTTGGGTAATTTTCTCATGTCGTGAATATATTGCATGTATTATTTACAACCAGCTATATATCCAAATCCATAGTCTTTTCCAGTAGCAAGTACCGGGTCGACTGGAGAATATCTCCCAAAAAATATAACATAGTTTTTACGCCTGCCTGTCAAAGCCTTGCACAACTTGAACCAGGGCAAGCAAAATACTTGACGCTACCTGCGCCGTGATTGTTTATGGGCCAGGTTGTAAGTAATCACCGTTTCAAAGGATTACGAATTCTCGACCATTAATGCGGATATGCTTACACCCTGTCCCTGTTGCAGAAGCTACAGGGTATTTCCCCTTCACATCCTACCAACTGCAGCGCTACAGGGGTTTTCCCCCTTCACCATCTGCAGATATATCTATAGAAATACACATACGCTAAATCTTCAATTTGAGCTCGTAGTCGTGCACATTACGTAACCCTGTTACCTACTGATGTAACATCGCCCATGCATGCCCATCCCTTTATCAGTCTAGTTACAAATTGACATTCATGTTGTTATAAATGTTACAACTTTCAACTCCACATCTACTTTTTTCATTTTTTGCTAAAAAAGTTATTAAAAGTTTTGTTTGTCGGTTTCCTTATAATTTTCACTCTCTCCCTTTTTGGACAATAACCACAAGACCGCTGAGTATCGCGTGAACTGCTGTAATTGCCTCACCCACTTTTGCCACCTTTTCTCTTGTAGAAGTTAATAATATGACATGACGAGACTAACTGTAGAAATTCGTGATGGTTTACAACAATGTATTTTTAAATGGTGGTGGAAAACAAAACTATTATTTGACCGTAGTTAGGGTAGATAAATCCCTCCGAGCTTTCTAGAATACAAAATAAAGCTTGGCTAAGTTAGGATAGATAAAGCGCGGCTGAGATTTGTCTAGGAAGGATAAATCTACGGCCGTGGTTTTTTCAACTAACCATTATTAATACTTTATTAATTAGTGTCCTATTAATTACTCATTATGAATGATTAATTAATTTTTCATGATAAATGTTCATTTAATCAATCTAATAAATACATATTTTTATTAATAAATAAGTTTATTAAAAACTATATATATATTGATCGGTAAATAATTTGGTGTTGGCGAGTTTCGAACACAGATAACTGGTATCATCATCCAATGACTTTACCACTGTACTACAGTGACCCCGGTTAAAAATTATATTAATAATTTTCAATGGTGGTAGTGAAAGAAGAAGTGGGTGGTGGAAACAATGACGGGTATTTGTGAGTGGTGGAGGTGGTAACATTACTGGTGGTGGAAAAAATAGTGGGCGTGGCTGGTTTTTACGTACGGTGGTGGATGTTAGAGAATGGTAGTGGACAATATTAGTTTTGTGTCTTTACAAAATGGGCAACATTTTATTGTGATAGATATAGTTGGTTGTTTTTAGCACAACTGGTAAGGACAAAACACAAATATTTTGAGGAGGATACTAAATCATATAAGACAATATGATCATGACCGCTGGATCACCCAAATGGGATCCCAGCTATTTATAGTACCCAATCAAATAAATCACCGTTTATAGTATTAAAATAAAATTGATTACATTTCCAAAATACAAAACAAAGTTTGGACAAGCTAGGCTAGATAAAGAACGATTAAATTTATACTTGCAGAACATAAATCTACCGCTATAAATGATCACGTTTAATTAAAATTTAATAATAAATTTTCAATTGATATTTCATAATAAATGTTTCTTTAATTAATCAAATGAATATATTTTTGTTGATACATAATAAATTTATTTGATATTAACCATATCAGTAAGCATTAATGGTGGTTGTGATGGTGGGCAGTGGTGGGTATTAGTGAGACTGGTGGAGTGGTGACGATAATGTGGTGGTGGAAGAAGTAGTGGTAGTAGGGTGAGAAAAGGGGTCCTAAGATAGGTAAATTAAGCACTAATGGTGGGTGCTGGTGGTGGGTATTGGTGAGACTGGTGGAGTGGTGACGATAATGTGGTGGTGGAAGAAGTAGTGGTAATAGGGTGAGAAAAAGTGTCCTAAGATAGGTAAATTATTTAGTCACCCTTGGTTAATTTTTCTTTGTTTTGTTTTAATTTGATTTTAGTTTTCAAATTACTTTTTTTTTTTAAAATTAAACAATTTTTAAAGGTCAGATTTTTCCAAAAAAGAAGATGGTGTGATTTTAAGATTTGCCGGGTAGGGGGCAGGAAGAAAAATGAAACCTATAAAAAAATTGACCAAACACAAGGCTACGCGCGAATTAATTGTAATCGGTTCAGTTTCTCACATATCTCTTTATTCCCTTTTTTTCTCATGGTTGATGTTTTTGTCATTATTTCTCCCCTACTTCATGGGATTATGCAAGGCTACGCGTGAATTAATTGTAATCGATTCGGTTTCTCACATCTCTCTTTATTCCCTTTTTTTTTGTCATGATTTCTGTTTTTGTCATTTCTCCCCAACTTCGTGTAATTATGCATGCTTGAGAAATAGTTCATGATAATAGGTAAAAGACAAAAAAAGAAATGGATCAAGAATTAAATATTATTATAAATTTTAGGAAAATGAATAAACACAAATCTATGTAAATTGGGAACCCAACAATTTATATCAAAGAGAAAAATTAAATTCTAATGCTAACAGATTTTGCAAGATTAATCTAATTGATTTTAAAGTTTGGTGAATGACCTTTGATGATATTGTTTTGAAGTAGTGAACGAAGTAATGTTCTACTGCCCATAGAATTTGCTCTAACGATTAACTATGTTTGTCCCAAAGGGTTGTATGACTTACATACACAATATTAAAAGATTCGAGGATAAGAACATGTTATTAACCAACTCCTCAAAACATTTAGACCTGGATCGATCGGTTCGATTCTTCTCAGACAATTACGACATGTATGGATCGATGGATACATTTGAAACACATATCCTTTCCCATGTCGTTACGGAACGGGTTGAGACCTAGTAGATATATAAATGAGGAAGGATCCCCTCACACTTCTATTCTCATACTATCTCACATAGTGGAAGTTATTTTTGTGAATAAAATCAAACGGTAATGGATTTGAAGCTAATATTTTAGGGATATGTTGCTCTTACAAAACTCTACGTTCCTACCAAAAATGAGCATATTTCGAAACGGATAACTCCTCTATCTACTACTTTGAAAACGAGCTGTTGAAAATCAACAGATTTTTAGCCATCGAAATTAAGATAGATAGATTGTGAGGTTTAAATATTTTGGAACGCACTCATTTTTGGTAGGAACGTAAAGCTTTGTAAGAGGAACATGTCCTCAAAGTATTAGCTTCACATCCGCTACCATTTGGTTTTTATTCACAAAAATGACGTCCAACTTGTAAGATAGTCTGAGAAAAGGGATCCTTCCTCTGTATAAATTTTGTATATAAAAATGAGGGAGGTTCCGTGAACACTCTTTATACACACACTATTATACATGATTTGCGTCATTTTTTCCACAAAATTCAAACGACAATGAATTTAAATCTAATGTTTTGATGATACGTTCCTCTTATAAGACTCTACATTCCTACCAAAAAGGAGCATGATCCAAGATACCAAACCTAAGCATCTATCGATTTTAATTCCAGCCATTAACTTTTAACGACTGATTTTCAAAGGATTAGATAGTGGTGTTATACGTCTCGAATTGTGCTCATTTTTTTAGAGGAAGTGGAATCTTATAAGAGGAACGTATCATCAAAGAATTAGATTTAAATTCATTGTGATTGAGTTTTGTGGAGAAAATGGCGCAAATCATGTATGATAATATGCATATAAGGGTGCCACGGGTCCTCCCTCTATAAAAATATATGTCAAGTATGGCTGAACATGGTTACGGTTTTTCGCTAGAACCGGACCGAACCGAGCCGATTAGAAGGAAACCGAACCGAGTCGTTTATTAATGGTATGGTTTTGGTAAAAAAAGTGAAAAACCGATGTTGATAGTTTCGGTTTTGGTTTAAAGCAAAACCGAACCGAAACACCAACGGTTAACCGATTATCCTGGTTTTCCACTGTAGATTTAGGTATTAAATCCTACCCATTGATTAAGACTATAAAATTAGAAACCCTAAAAACTAAATCTTTTTTTTTTCTTCCTATTTTCTTTTTTCTCCCCAGCAGTCTGTGCCTGCTACACAACACCCCACTTTTTTTCTTTTGTTTCTCTTTACTTTCTCATCTCTTTCTCATGTTCTTACAAGAAGAAGAATATATCAAATCTTAAGAAGAACAAAAGTATCACACATAACATACAGAGAAAGCTTATTTGTCTAATATGATTTTAGGGTTTTATAAATTGTTTATTTTATGTTTAGGGTTGTAGATCTTGTTTACTGACTGTTGATTTGATTGGTTTTTTGTTTTTTGGTTTGTTTCAACAGAGAAGAGGTGATGGTGGTCGCTACTGATGGTGGTGGTTGAGATGGTGGTGGTTACTGATATATATTATATTATATGACCTCTTCTTTTTTCTGGTGATGCGAGAAACTTGTTTTCCCCTTTTCAATTATGTGATTCATTATATCTTTCAATTGAATGTTTGCATGCTAATTTCAACATCAATAGTGTTTTTGTTTTATTGGTTGTTTGTGGGTTTAAATTTGGATCGAATTATTTGATTTTTATTTCAATCCAGGATGATGTTGTTGGATGTTTTGAGTATTATGCAAATCTTGCAGGAGTTGTAAATGCAAAGCACAAGGTTCATGTTAACGTCTCAATTAAGGACATTTAAGAGTCATGTGTCTCAAAGAACCTTGGTTGCTCCATGGTTATAAATGTTTCTTCTTGAATTTTTGTAAACTCTTGGTTACCTTGTTCTGTAACTTTTTTAGGTACATACCCATCTTGTCAATCTAATTTCATAGATAAGACAATCATGTATGTAAATTCTTTTTTGATGTTGATGATGGATTTAGGCAAGGTTCTTTTGGTGAATTTTTTTTTTTTGTGTATTTTTTTTTTGAACAGTCAGTTACCTAACACCGACACAATGATCGGTTATCCAAAACCGAAGGGTAAAACTGAAACCGAAACCGTTGGTTAATGGCACGATTTTGGTTCGGAATATTATAAACCGAGAGTAGTGGTTTTGGTTTTGGTTTGGCTGGAAACCGAGCCGAAATCGACCATGAACAACCCTGATGTCAAGTTATAGGAAGTATTCCTTCTTAGGCCAAGCACTATGGTAAATGATTTCATTTAGCTATAGCTTATTTGAAGTTAAGGGAAATGGGTCTCAGACCAACCTCACTATGACGCGATGCCATCCCTTAGCTAAACCTCACGGAAACTGAAATAGTTCCAAACAGAAACTGAGTATCCGTTTTTTTTTCCTAAATGTTTTTCCATTTGAGTGTTTGTATAGGTTAAAAGATAATTCAGAGAAAAAAAAGGAGATACAATAGGTAAAAAAAATATTAAATAGTAAATAAAAATAGTGAAAAGGAGAAGTTTTAGTGTAAAAGAATAAAAACCATAAACGGATACTCAGAAAATTACATGGAAACTGAGTTTCCGTAAAGTAGTTTTTTCAACGGAAACTCAGTTTCTGGGTGATTTCCCTTAGTTACAAGGTAGATCAAATCTAATCAACTTTGGAGTGTAGCTAAGGGATATCGGTACATTTAAGCGACACGAAAAACCATAGTAGTTGGATTTCGATACAATTAAGTTAGAGCAAACATTAACCCAGCCCTATGATATCATACAATCGGTTGCTGACATCATCGACCCGTTAACAAGGAACTGAAATCATGATAAGCTGAATTTACTTTCCCAACTTATAGTTCAACAAGTTGTCAGCATTCTCATCCCACTATATAATCAACCTGACAAGATCATTTAGCCTTTTATAAAAAGCGAAAAATATACGACGTCATCAGGATATAACTGCCTCATCAACGACTCTGCGCAAACCCATCAAAAAACCCTCCCACCAACTACCTTCCTTTGGACACTCCCATGTCCCCCAAAAATACAGCTTTTCTTGTGGAAAGCAATTAATGAGGGTCTACCAACCCTCAACATTCTCAATCGCATCCAACTCACCAACTCCAACCTATGTCCCGAATGCAGTTTTAAACCTGAAATGTCCAGTCACATTCTGCTTCATTGTCAAGCCATTGATTCCTGGAACATCCTACTACCTCATATCACAAACAACCAAAACCGTACTCATATATAGCATACACACCTCACTTCCCCATCAGACGACGATCTCCCTACTCCTCAAAACAAAATCTCCTTCCCCAGTCACCGCAACTTTTTGCTTCCTTTTTTGGTCCTTATGGATAGCTAGGAACAACGCAGTCTATAGCCAACAACTGCCAAATCCAACGAATATAATGCAGATGACCATCAAACTCTAGTAGGAATATACCTGGGCTCAAAACCACCTACCACTAGTACTACCTGGGATGCAACCTTATCCAAACCCAGCGCAGACAACACTAGCAACAACAACCATCTTTGTGGGATGACTTAAACCCCACTTAGATTGGATCAAAATTAACACGGACGGAGCAACAAGGGAATATCCCGGAATAGCGGGAGCATGTATTATATGCCGAAATGAGGGGGCCGACACAATCTTAGCAATAACACAACCACTGGGTATCACCACTGCACTCGCAACCGAAACTTGGGCCATGCTCATCGCTTCTAGAACGGTGAAAAACTGGGGATGGCCAAAAGTTCAATTTGAAACAGACTCGGAGAACTCAACGAGATTTCTAACCTCGGGCGCTGACGTTCCATGGTATATTTCTAATCAGATTGCAGAAATCAAGTATAGGTTCACCCAAATTCAGCAATATACTATTAGGCACGTCTACAGAGAAGGAAATCAAGCAACGGACGGTCTGGAAAATCGAGCGGCAGATGATTGCTCTATAGGGAAGCTTGCAACAACAGTGTGGGACAATGTCATTCCCCCACCTATAAGTTCTATTGTAATAGCGGACTCTATGAGCATTAACATTCTCATGTGCAATCTCAGTTTAACTTAATAAAATATATGCTTAAAAAAAAAAGTTATAGCGAAGTGAAGTCGTGCACCATAGTATCCAGGTATCTAAGAGTTATCCCAAAATATCTCCTACCGTGTTCCAATACATGTCTCCAAATATCTCTAAACATCTGATACTGATACTATACACGATTTGTAAAGGGGGATACCAGTATTACTTGGGGGTGATACCAATCCATATAAGACAAATAAATATTAATAGATCCTGATCGTCGGATCGTTGAATTGGTATCACCCCCGCTAAAAGTGGTATCCCCTTTATGAATCATGATACTGTACATATTGGTTACCAATTTTAAAATATCTTTTCATAGATTTTTCCATCATTTTTTTTCATTTGGGCGAAAAAATAATTTTGTCATGGAGGAGTAATTTGGACATTTGCAATGCATTAGGTCTCCCCCTGTCCATATTCTTTACATCATGATCCGAAAAATCAGTAGAAATTATTTCTATATTCATTTGAAGCAAAAGAAAAGAAAAAAAAAGTTATCTCATTAAACACATAATAACTAGGTCAAAAAAAAAAAAAAAACTAGGTCAGAAATCGGAGTGGATGATGCTCGAAGTTGCATGGTGTGATGATGGTGTTAACTGTTTTTATTGTTATGAACCCGGATTCTGAGTAAAGGAGATTTTGTTTTCCCTTAATCTTGTCAGCTCAAGTACAGGGTAAGTATTGAATCTGAAATTCTTATGCGACAGATCATAGATTCATATAGAGCCCTGCCACTCTTTCTGGGTTCTTGGTGCATGCCATATTTTAAAATGACTGATTACTGAGTCCTTCTTCCTTAAAATGTTATTGCCATTAATTTACTTTAGGGTTTCCAAAATCAATTTTTTTTTCTTGCAATCCAGCAACATAAATCGTGAACTTACCAAACGAGAAACCAAATAGAGCAGCAGAGGCATATAGTGGGACCTCAGGAGTAAGAGCTTGTTTTGCAAAGAAAATACTGTAGCCGAAAGTTGGAGTTTCTGTGTACTCCAGATTAGCTTGCTCGTATATGGTTGTATAGGCAATGGCTTTTTCTTTTCTGGCACTACAAACTGGCTTCACTTGAGCTCATTTGTGAATTCTCCTGCAATTTAATTATACCTGAAAATTGGAGTTTCCTGTGCATATATAGTCCAGTATAGCTTGCACGCATTCAGTTGTATTTGCAATGTCTTTTTCTCGTTTGGCACTACAAAGTGGCTTCACCTAGGCTGATTTATGAATTTCTCCAGCAATTTGGCATCAAGCATGCAGTCTTGCTTCTGTGGTATCCCATCCTTTTCTTTGAGGCGTTTTCTCTGTCTTGTGTTTTTTGGGGGCCTTCGCATTATACTTGCAAGCATCTAGAGAACGGTTTCTTTTTCTGGATGTCGTCCTGTGCGTAATGAAAGCCACAGAATTCGCAAGACATGTACACATGGGGGAATCTTTGTTGCCTTCACCCATGTCTTTATTGGACAACCTCAAAAGTTTCAGTTTTGTATTATTCTCTTTTTCCACTTCTCATTACAGGGCATTTCTAAATGCTGGTCTAAGTAAAAACTAGTGGAAGACCACGGATCTGTATGAGTTACTATAGTTACAGTACATTACACATTAAAACTCACAGTCACAGGCCTCTACTTTCTGTAGTTTGAAGTCAGTTTAATTCTGCTAGCAAACTAGGTGCTTATTTTTTGCAGTAAAGTTAGTGACCAAAGAATAGCGGTCAGTGTCATCTGATTTTAGTTAGATGTTATTTCCTTTCCTACCAGACCCAATTTATATGTGCTCATATCAGCAATTAAGTAAGTGCTTTGTGATATATTTTTGGTTAGAAACTAACTCTTTTTGTTAACTATTCAGGTTGCAGAGATTTAAATGAAGGAATAAGCGCTTGGAATTAGGTTAACAGGGACTAGTTTAGCAATTCTCTCCATTGCTGCTGGTGCTCGATTCTTGAGAGTATGTTCTTGCCAATTTGTTTTTTGAATCTTCTTTGGGAAAATATTACAGATCAGGGGACAATTATGCAACTTGAAACCAAAGGATATATTCTGTTAATATATATGGATTGTGATGGACGAATATATCATGTGTTTTGGATGAACTATGAAGAAAAAATATATCATACCTTTAATGTATCCTATACTCGTAGGTGATGAGCTATGATGGACTCGTTGATGTGCCAATACTCTCTCTCACCACTTATTTCCTTTCTTGAATATATTTCGTCTGTTTGTTTATGTTGCTATAATTATTAAAAATAAGGAGCTAGTTTGCGCTAACTTAATGCTGGTTATGCTAGTGAGGGTAATTCAAGAGCTATTAGTGTTAGGATTTGTGCTGTTACTTTTACTGTTGGTGGACTTAGTTTTCGTTTTCTTTTGATGTGCATTGCGAAATGTTATGGCATTTGTTTCATCGTCGCCCACACACCGTGGCAGCGGTCATCCAGTTTACATTATCTTTTGAAAAGCATAATTTGTATTGTAAAACCCCATTTTTGATTTTTCGTTTTTCAATTAAATTAGTTGGATATTTCCTTTGTGGACTGCATAGGTTGTTTAATGGGCTCATGTGTTAAATCAGTACATACCCCATTTAGTTCGGGCTGGGTACCTAAGATTATTAGGCATCCTATTTCTAAAACTTAATTGCCGCATATATATTCTTAGGGCTTCTCTCTTACAAAAGAGAGTCTAAAGATGATGAGAATTGAAGAGGGAGAAAATCAGCGGTTCTTACTTGGAGAAAAATTAAAAGAGGGAAGAACAAGTTAAGTGTTTGGTTTCTTTTTGCGGAAGGACGTCTGGGACTGTACAGGTAGGTTTTCTCACTTTTATTATCTGAACGGATTTTTCTCAATACGATCCACTGATTTCATTTCTCACTGGTGTACTATGTTCTCATGGGCGTAAGGCGCCGCGCGGCGTATAACTGTAGTAGGCACATAAGTATTATAGATAGAAAAGAAGATCAATATGAGGCAAAATTAATAAGTCACAATTACATTCCACCAATCATGTCCATTTAGTTCGAAAAAGAATGTAAAACTCTTTATGTTTCCATATATTAATTACATCAATCACGTTCAATTAGGAAATAGATTCGGAAAGTCTTTGAAAAATGATTTTTTAACACACCTTTTTGACGCCCAGGCAACTGGTGCCTTGGCCTGGGGGCCCAAAATAGCACGGCCGGGGCGCCTCTTTTGAAAGGGGCATCTATTTTTCCACTGCGTGGCGCCAAGTGGAAAATAATGCCACTTTCACGCCTAAGGCGTGTCTAGGCGGTGCCTTTAACAACAGCTGGTTTACGATATGGTACTTAGTATGGCTTTCATATTTTTGGATTTAAATATGGTTGATGTGGATGTTGCCTTGACCTAAAGTTAAGAAATAGGGATGACATATCTACTACTGATCTATTCATTGTCGTAATAGTTTTTGATACCTAGTTTACTATGATACTGCCTGCGAATATAGCTTTTATAATAAGTCTTGATCAGTTATCATGCTAGGATTAATGTGCAACTATGTCAGTTTGCTATACTGCTAATGTGCTAGACCATATTATGACTAGACCTGGTGAGGTATACTAGATATTTTTTAAAGGGAACGTTTTCCTTTTGAATTTATTGTATAGTGTATACCTATACATAATACTGTGCTCGACTCTTAGGGAAAAGTGACCCCTTTTTAAATGGAAATGTACTGTGCAGCTGTGCTAGATTGCTAGACTTTGAGTGCTAGAATTTTACTGGTTATGATAAAGAGTCACTGGACAACTTTTTGCGTGGTGTAAGTGGAGTAGTACTTCTGTTTTGGAAGTCTATAGAGTCCATTACTCATGTTGTGGTTATAGTGTTCTTAGGAAGTTGGAGCATTAGGTGAACATAATAGTCGGATAGTGGGTATGGATTGTATATAAGACGTGATTAAATCTCACTGAGTTTCTGCTATAAGTTGTGACTGCCATCTAGCGCTAGCTGTGGCACTTTGGGAAGATGAATACTAGTGATTTGTATGCAATAAAAAGAGGATTTACATTAATATGTGAGTTTATATTGTTTGTATGCGGTGCTGCGGTTGGCTAGGTTTCCATGGTTTTAGAATGCGATGACCGAAGGGTCGCATAATATATATAGTGCCATTGGAATAAAAATGCGATGACCGAGGGGTCACATAATAAATATATGGTGCCATTGGATTGGAAGATCGATGCTAACACTTAATTCTACAACGCACGGTTGGTTTTCTAAGTGGAACGAATTCGGCAGGTGTAGTTCGTAGCATGACTGGATTCAGATGTATTATTAGTGAGCATGCAGTAGTAGCTAATTAAGATTAACAGAGTAGGATGTCTATAGAGTCCATTACTCATGTTGTGGTTATAGTGTTCTTAGGAAGTTGGAACATTAGGTTAACAGAATAGTCGAATAGTGGGTATGGATTGTATATAAGACGTGATTAAATCTCACTGAGTTTCTGCTATAAGTTGTGACTGCCATCTAGCGCTAGCTGTGGCACTTTGGGAAGATGGATACTAGTGATTTGTATGCAATAAAAAGAGGATTTACATTAATATGTGAGTGTATATTGTTTGTATGCGGTACCGCGGTTGGCTCGGTTTCCATGGTTTTAGAATGCGATGACCGAAGGGTCGCATAATATATATGGTGCCATTGGAATAAAAATGCGATGACCGAGGGGTCACATAATAAATATATGGTGCCATTGGATTGGAAGATCGATGCTAACACTTAGTTCTACAACGCACGGTTGGTTTTCTAAGTGGAACGAATTCGGCAGGTGTAGTTCGGATCATGATTGGATTCAGATGTATTATTAGTGAGCATGCAGTAGTAGCTAATTAAGATTAACAGAGTAGGATGTATTAACTAGGTGTGTATTTCTTTACGCGAGTAGTTTTGGTTCATTAATTTGAAATATATTTGAGTAACCTGCTTGCTAAATGATCAAGGGTCGCCTTTACCAAAGTATATTCTTCCTTACAGTTGGTTTTAAATAAATTTGTCGCCCTTAATTTGTATCGTTATTTCTCTTTCAACTATATTTTTGATCTATTGGAACAATCTAAAAAGGCTATAAGCATGTGAAAGCCTACTATTAGTTGGGGTCTGACCCAACTTACTATTTCTAGGAAACTGCGATTGTGGAGCGACTTAAATTATAGCATTGTCGTCTGAAAAGCTATTTTTCTTTGTATGTTGAAAGGGGTTGACCAAGCTACTTAATTGTTTGTTTTCTTTTCACGAATTGTTAGCACTATTTTGGGACCGACCCTCACTATCTTGGGACTGACCCGTGTGTCCAGAATTATTTTGTTTCAAAGATTTTTATTGAACTTTTTGATTTTTGTCAAATTTTTTTAAATAAAATTTTGTTGGGATTAATGTGGATGTGCTGGTTGGCTTTTGACAGTTTTGAGTATGTAAAATTGTCCATGAGTAATACTTGGGATTTTAGGGTGGCCAACTTAAAATTCGAAGTGGGGCGTTACATGTATAGGTTGTTGTAAGCTACCGAAATCCAAATTTAGTGACTAAATTCTTTTATTTCAGACATTTTTTGGCCATGGACCTTTTGCGCAATGCATATGCAACTGTTTCTGATGATGAAGATGAAAAAAAGAGTTCGGGTCAACCTCCAATAAAGCGAATGAGACGTGAAAATCATCCAACTTTCCAAGTCGGTAAACCATCAATGCAACCTTGTCCCAAATTATACTCCTTAGATTTGCAAAAAGAAGCTCCAGTTGCTGGAAGATATATCTCGAAGAGAGAGCGTTCAATGATGGGATCTTCAGTTGCTTCTGAATTGAAACCACCACCTACCACGGTTATCACATCACCTGGTTTTTACTCCACTTATCCTTCTTAGTCTTATAACCTGTTCGTTGTTCCTGAATTGATTAATACTTTGTTTTAACGTTTAATCTTCGTGCAATATTGATTAATACTTTGTTTTAACGTTTAATCTTCGTGCAATATTGATTAATACTTTGTTTTAACGTTTAATCTTCGTGCAATTTTAATATGAAACTAGCTTTTTTGCATTTTCTTAATGGACTTCATGAAAGACATTTTCATCATTATTAGCATGCCATGTATATACCATAAAATGATTGATACTTAGTACCATACTACCATCATTTTCACCCTTCATGCATGATTGCTTCGTTATGGAGATTAATCCACTCTTCACTCTTCACTCTTGAGCACGGTATAAATTTCACTGTCTGTGTATGATGCCAATTTGATCTCATTACTCTTATCAACAGACTGAATAAGTTTAAGTTAAGGAGGAGAATAGCGGGTTCGGGAATGACGGAAAGACACTTGTTCAAAATTGGGTTCTTTTCTCTTTCTCACATGTTATTCAGAGGCATGTGCGTTATCAGCAGCATGTTCACTACGAATACATGAAATAATTGATTAGCCTAACTGATCATTCCTTGGAACTCTTTCAAGCTTGACTGGAAAGAGTCTGCTGCAATCTTGCCACCGAGACTTGTTTTTTCTTATTTTTGATTCTCCCTGTCTGTCATGTCTTAGCATTCAACGGAAAATTTTAACCTTCTTTTAATTATATATAAAAAGCTCCCTCCGTTTCCTTGATGGCACCCTTAAGTTTTGGTTTCTAGGGATGAAGTTTGCATGTCTTATTTCTCTTTTCAATCTATATAGTCAGCTTTTTGCCTGAACTTCTTTTCTTTATTCACAGTGATAGGAAGTATTTCAGATTCTGATCTGCAGTCTGATATGTTGTCATCTCTGAGGAGTCAAGTAAATGAATCAAAACATCACAACAAAACTCCTGAAAGGTTGTCTGTTTCTCTAAATGGACACAAGAAGGCTGTCAATGCTGTTCATTGGTCGCCAACTCACGGTGAGAAGTTTTTTACAATATATGTTGAACACCGTTATGTCTTTGCTCGCTCTTACTTTTGTTAGTTACCTCTTTTATTAACAACTCCTGTAGTTCTCTTGGCAAATTGTAAATGAGTTCTCATGTTTTGTTCTCGAATTGCTGTCTACTAGAACAGTAGATCTTCGAGTGCTGGCGGTTTTGAAAGTGCTAAATATACAAAGAAAATGCATAATACTAAATAGAAATTGAATGAATGGTTCTTAGTAGCATTGTGTTAGAAGCAAAACCTTTCAGCTAAAAGTGGGATAAGGACTTCCTCGACGGAGTTCAAGATAGTTGGGCTTCGTTAAGGTATCTGCTAAAATATGAGTCCAGGTCTCCGGGGATTGGTTTTTGTCTACTTGCTATGTTTCCTTGAATCTTGGATATGCAACAATTATGGTCTGGGGTATATTATTTTTGCCAACAATTCTCCTATTCGTTGTTTTGAAGCATATTTCCTTACCGTTGAAACATTCTGACAATCTCTTATTGTACCTCCGAGATGATTATTCGTTGTTTTAAATCATATTTCTTTACTGTTGAAACATTCTGACAATCTCTTTTTGTAACTCTGAGATGATTATTTTATAAACTTGCATCGGAAGTTATAAACTCTGTGGCCCTATTTTCTTTGTTCTTATAAATATATTTATACTTGCAGCCCATCTTCTTGCTTCTGCTGGAATGGATAATTCTGTATGCATATGGAATGTATGGAGTAGAGGTGAAAAGAAAGCATGTGCTATTAACTATCACTCAGCAGCAGTTAAGGATGTGAGGTGGTCAAAGCAGGGACTATCCTTACTTGCTTGTGGATATGATTGTTCATCAAGATTAATTGATGTCGAGAAAGGAATAGAAAAACAGTTTTTCAACGAGGATCAAGTTGTTGGTGTTATTAAATTCCATCCTGATAACTCCAACCTCTTTCTTTCTGGAGGGTCAAAGGGCATCATTAGACTGTGGGATATAAGAACTTGCAAGCCAGTGCAGGAATACATACGAGGCCTTGGGCCTATCCAAGATGTTGATTTCAGTATTGATTCCAAACGTTTCATCTCATCCAGTGATGTGTCCAAGGGCATGGTCACTGAGAATGCAATTGTCGTTTGGGATCTCTCTAGGCAAATACCTCTCTCTAACCAGGTAAAAAGGCCCAATTCACTGTTTTGCTCTTACATCTTCCCCGTTTTTCAGATACGCTTTTCCTTGCATTTACTTAGACACACTTTTACATTCTTCTGAATTTATGATATGAGATAGTGCAATTAGGTCTACGTATCAGAAGCAAAACAAAAAAAATCCCATTTCAAAATTTTGATGATGAAATTTGCTACATATACTTGCACAGGATAACTGTTCTGGTACTCTTCCCATGTACTAATTTTAAACATCCAGGTTTCAGAATGCTTTGATATAAAGGTTTCAGCCTTATTTTACTCATCTTCTCTTTTATTGGGTATCAGGTTTATGTGGAAGCATACACATGCCCTTGTATTAGGTATCATCCTTTTGAACCTTTTTTCGTGGCCCAGTCAAATGGAAACTACATTGGGATATTCTCGTCCAAACCACCTTTCAGGTTTGATAAGTACAAGATGTATGCGAAGCATGGAGTATCTGGATTCCCTATCAAGTGTAACTTTAGCTCTGATGGAGAGAGACTTGCTTCAGGTTCATCTAATGGGTGTATTTACTTGTATAACTATAGGTCCACAGAGGTCGTGAAGAGACTAAAAGCATATGAGCATGCATGCATTGATGTTGCTTTCCATCCTTTTATCCCTAATGTGATTGCTTCTTGTAGTTGGAATGGAGATGTTTCAGTGTTTGAGTGAGAATGAAATCTGTACAACTGCTTCATCATTTCACTAACTATATTTCCTTCTAGGGGTTTCCTTTAGCAACTATAAAAGGGAAAACATCACCCCTTCCCGCTATCAAAATGTCTAGACAACAATGATGGTTTCAGAGTTCATGAAGTTAGGTTTTGGAAAGAGACATGAAGGGGTCAAGGGGTTTGTAATATCGAAAGGGAAAATTGAAGAGATGGAGACTGAAAAATGAAAGAGGGAATGGAAATGACAAGAGTTGTGTTTCAAGCAAAATATGGTACAATTTCTAAAGATACTAATTGACCCAATCCCATTGATTACCCAACACATTTTCGTCCATTCCATTAGAGTAACATAGTTGGAACCTTTTAGATTTTTTGAACAATAGGGCTTGAAGTACCAAAACCATGCATCAAGAATCTGAAAAATTAGGTCTTGGACAAATGAAAGAAAGGCCCCCCACCACCCCATCCCCCACCACCACCACACACACACACACAACCCCCCACACACACCCATTACCTTTTTCCATTTAAGGACCTTGTAGTTTAGGCACAGATAGATGCATAATGATGCATATATATGAAATGAGTGTTGGGTAGATTGAGAGAGGTGGCAATGGCATGATGCATGTGTTCAAAGGGGGCCAAGGTTGGCCAGTGTTGATATTGTAACACCTACTTCTCTTCTCTTTTTCTCTATAGATGTTATTGGAAGAAGAGAGTGATCGATTTAAGAGTAACACCAAATTTGGGGATACATAAGTTAATTGGGGGATATCTGCCGACATGGTTTTTTGATGCTGCCGGCATGGTTGATGGATTACCGGCATGGAAAAACTATGCCGGCAGCTACAGTAAACCGGCAGTTATAGTAAAATATCTCTCAATTGAAAAAAGTATCCTCAATTAAGTATTCTTTAAGAGGGGGACAAGAGAAAGAACAACCCAAGACACAATCATTCTATGCCTTGCCAATAACCATCTTTGCTTGTATTCGTTTCTGCAATGGAAGAGAGAATGGAAACACGACACGCTACTAAAGAGGCCTTTTACAAGGCACTTTATTTCTTAGCTAGCTCATAGGGACCCCATCCCAAATCTAAGAACTTCCAACAATACAACAACATTATAAATGAAAATACATCCCCCAATTCAAGAATAATACCAACTCCCTACCGTAAATCAAACCCCAAACACCAAGCAAAATCACATTTTCCGAAAAGAAACAAATCTTCCTCCTTAAAGGCCTTGACAAAATAAGCTCTTACGTTGAACGGTGATGAAACCCTCACTTCTTATTGGCCGAAATAGGTCTTTTCTAATGTAGAAGCTATAGTGAGGACACTTGGCATAACTCTATTGGTCGAAATATTAAAAATTAGATTACACTTTATTTACATCAAGCATTTAACCGTTCGTTAGTAACGCCGTCAATAAAAAGGAAGGTAGACAACACTTCCATGAGAGTTTTAATCTAATTAATTTTCTTACACCGTGTTTACACCAATTACTTAACTATACCTTAGTAACACCGTCTTAGGTGGACAATACTTTCCTCAACCACGGAAAAAAATTTGCTTAATTTTTTTTAACAATTTGCGACGACTTATGTTTAATTAGATGGCTATTTTTTTTCCTAAATTTGTGTATACATAAAACGTGTATAATAAAGAAGCCGGATCATTCTTCTTAATAAGGAAACCGGATTATTCTTCTTAATTAGATCATATAAATAAGGAAACTATGTTTTTTATATAAGAAAACCATGTTAATATATGTGAAGCCGTGTTTTCTTATATAAGGAAACCATGTATCTCCACAGTACTATTTTGTGTTGCATATGTTAACAAAGGGACAAGAAAAAACGCCTTCTGCTCAAATACGTTGTATTTGGTACCATTCATGGGACATGTCTCTTCAATCAATACTGTCAATCTTCAAACCGTTTGTAGATTTAATGAAACGCTTAAATTCGTTATTGGATTCTAACCCTAGGGTATAAACAACGGATTCACCCTCATGCGGACCAATGAAATCACGTAAATTCGTTACTGGTCAAAATAGGTCTAAACGAGCGTTTTGGCAAGGACACTTAGCAATGTATGATTGGTTTAAAAAGAATATAAAAAATTAAGAAAATAAAACTTGACAACGTGTAATTGGTTTAAAAATTACAACCTTGAAAGGTAAACCTAACTTACCGTGTTTGGAATTTTATGGAAGTCCAAATTCAATTTGGAAATCGAGTAACTATTATATTAGGACTCTTTTTTTATTTAAATTAATATATAAGGGGAAAACAATCCACATATTTTCCGGTAAAATAAAAGGGAAAAATAAATAAAATTTGCACATATTCTCCACCTATTTAATGTATTTGCCCTGCCATACCAAACCAAAAAAACATCTTCATGGGGCAGGGTGAAGCCCCGTCCACGCCAGATAAAAAATGCATCGCCACGGGGTAGGGCGAAGCCCCGCGCACACCAAATAAAAAATGCATTGCCACAAGGCGGGGCGAAGCTCTGTGCACACCAAGTTAAAAGAAGAAAATAAATAAAATTTGCACATATTCTCCACCTATTTAATGCATTTGCCCTGTCACACCAAATCAAAAATACATCATCACGGGGTAGGGAGAAGCCCCGCGCTCACCAAATCAAAAATTCAACGTCATGGGGCAGCGCAAAGCCCCGCGCACACCAAACAAAAAATGCGTTGCCATGGTTCGCCCCGCGCACATCCAGTTTAAAAAAAAAATGCCCGGTGCATAGCACGGGCACAAATCTAGTCATATATAAAACATGCCCATGAGATCACCATATTGATCTGTAGCACTAGGTAGACAAAGCCAGCGTTTGTTCCATTGGATGATTGGTCCACACTGAAAACATATATTCCTTTCTTAGTTTCTTTCATCTTAAAAGCCATTACTACTGTTTCTAAATTCTACTGCAACATGAACGTGTTATCCTAACCCTGTAGCCTGTAGGTCATAAACCCTACTACTAATACTACTAATACTAGAACTTACTACTATTGTGTATGTTTTTCTAACTACAACATAAATGTGTTCCCCACCTTTCTCTTTTAATCCTTACTCTGTGTTGGAAAACAAATGAAAAGTAATTCATAGAAAGAAAGAAAGAAAAAGCAAATTCCTTGAGAAAAAGCAAGTTGAAAACGAATAGTAGGAACATTGCCACCACTGGTCTGATCTAAAACCAAATGTCTGCAATCATCTTATTGTTCAAAAGAGAGACGATACTTTGGTGTGTACTTCGTGGGCTAGCGAGTCTTCAGGGTCAGGTGGACCTTGTTTTGTATACCCTAACCAGGGACATGAAACGATGGGCATAAAGGTCCCCACTACTTCTCTCTCAACAAAGCTTGGTGACACGGCTTTCGGTTATTGACTCTCTTTGTGTCGATTAGTGTTCGTTGGCTAGTTTACTAGTGGTAATATTGTGTTGCTTGATTAAGGAAAGCCTATTACAACGGGGACTTTGCACCTTCAATTGCAGAGGTACACAGTCAGTCATTTAAGTAAGATTGGCCGTCTCAGTTACCGAGATCAAAGGGGATAAAATTGGAGTAAAACTTAAAAGACGAATTTCGAACTCAAGTCTTTAGTATTATCATCCAATAACTTTATCATTGTATTGTGATATATTGGCAAAAAAATGACATAATATAAAACAACGAAAACTAGTGATAAATTAACCCTATGGAAACTATTATTTTTGCTGGCTTGTAAATCAGAACCCACGTGAGCTAAATCAATGACGGATCCAGGATGGAAGGGGCAGAAAAAATCCTATCCTATAGCCTATAGGGGTAACCAAATATTGATAATATACATAGATATGCCAGTTAACAAGCGAACAATAAGCAAGCTACTTTTCAAGATGGCAGAATTGGTGGGTTTCAGGTTGAGGAAGGAAGGACTATGATTTCTCATTTACAATTCGCTGATGATACTAACATTTTCCTAAATGCTTCTAAGGAGGGAGATAGACGGCTTCTTGTCATTCTGGTAATCTTTGAGGTGTTAAAAGGGTTAAAACTCAATCTGGAGAAGAGTACAATTACTAATATTGGAGCTGATGACTTTAGTAGAGGAGTTGGCTTTGGAACTAGGATGTCGAACTGCAGAGTTGCTTATTACTTATTTGGGCTTAACAGTTGGTGCTTCTCACATAAATTTTGCAATCTGGGATGTGGTGATTGATAGAATGCAGAAGAGACTTGCGGTATGGAAGAATAAGTATCTCAACAAGGATGGTAGGCTGGCTCTAATTAATATGCTCTTCAAAGTCTTCCCACATGCAGAGCCGATAGCATACGCAGAACAGTCCATCTCGAGAGCCCACTTCCGTCATTTTTGACCATTAGATCATTTCAAAGCAGTTCAGCTAGGAGATGATGTATACTAAATTAAAAAGAATAGCTATTATCTTTCTTTACTTCATTTACTTGCTTCTGTGGAGAAAAAGCTTAACACTATTATGAGGAAATTTTTATGGGGAGTGACTGATAATGAAAACAAGATGAACTGGGTTTCATGGAACAAAACAAGCAAACTAAAAGAGTATGGAGGTCTAGGTGTTAGAAATTTGAGACTTGTTAATAAATCTTTGATGGCTAAAAAGCTATGGAGGTATTCTAGAGAAAAACATGCATGGTGGAGGGGATTATGGCTCGAAAAAGTAAAACTGACTCAACTTTTTTAGTGCCAGTTGAGAAGAAGTACACTATTGATAGGAGTATGTGGCAGATGATATCTTAACGACTAAAGGGGATCTTCAGGAGTGTGTGGACATTAAGGTTAGGGGAGGAAATGAAACTAGATTTTGGCATGATTGGTGGTTTCAAAGGACCAGTTTTAAGGTTAAATATCCTAGATTATTTAGGATAAAATTCAAAAACAGTGTATTGTGGCAGAAGTAACGGGGCATGCTTGGACTTTATCTTTTATCAAGGCTCTAAATTCGGAAGAGAGAATTGACTTGCTAGAGTTAAGGGATGATCTGAATACAATAGTTCTACATGAGGGTGAAGAAGACTATATAGATGGTGACTTCTCTTCAAAGAAGTTGTATGAACTGTTGTGTAAAGAAGAGGCTGAATGGGAGTATGCAGGTCTGTTGGAAGTTAAACACATCCCACCGAAGGTCACATTTCTGTTTTGGGCAGGTCTTCGTAACTCGATTCCCACAAGAGTCATGTTAGAACATAAAGGGGTGCAGGTTGGCATTAATGTTTGTGTGTTCTGTCATAGGGAGCCATAAACTCTTAATCACTTGTTTATTAATTGTTCTTGGATTTCAGGTGTTTGGAGTTACTTCATTAGCTCGTGCAGGGTGAACTGGGTAATGACGTTCTCTTTTGCTGCTCTTTTGCAAATTTGAAATACGTTAAGATTTAATGGGACAATGAAGGAGCTATGGAAACTTATTCTGTTTGTTGTTGTTTGGGTAGTGTGGTTAGAGAGGAATGATAGAATTCATGGGAGGAGACCTAAATCTCAAAAAGAGATCAAGATGGTTATTAAACAGACTTTGAACTTGTGGACTTATAATCTGAAGACGTTTTGATCTTACTCTTTGAACCAAATTTTGTATCAATGGGAAACAGTTTTAGCTGTGTAGTTTCTCTGCTTCGTTTTACTGTGAGCTTCAGCTAGTCTTTCTTGGCTAGCTGTGTACATTTTGTAAATATTTCCTTTTTCTTAATATATCATTTCTTTTCTAAAAAAAATAAACAAGCTACTTTCTCCTTCATGGCTTGCATGGCTGGATACAAAATGTAGTAGAAAAAATGAACCTTCTCTTTTTTTTCCCATATTTCAAAGGGATGAAAAAAAAGTTTCCCGGTTTGTTTTAGCTACTATGGCTCATGATTCATGAAAACATGAACCATGAGGAAGCTTAACTACGGTTCTTGAATACTATAGTAGCGTGTCCTTGTGTTATCTCTGCCAGACGGCAGGTACTTATGAAATGAGTTCGGTCATGTTAGGTTCATTCACAAGTACAAGTAAGTAAACTTTTCGGATGAAGCATAAGTCAAACCCCGAAACCGATCTAAGGTGGGAAAGCCTGATGAGTTAACCCGTTCCTATACCTGATTCTTGCCATTGACTTGGTAGCTTTAGAATCCTTTGTCTATGTTGGAACTTTGACATTTTCATGGTTATTTAGCAATATTTTACCAAAGTACCATTAGGATATTTGGATAGAAGCACAAATAATTCCATAAATTAAAAGAAAAAGAAGTTTTCTTTAGAAAAAGTCATATTTTTATTTCTAGAAGTCATTTTCAAATTTTGTTCTCAAATATCTGACCTTTCTAGAAATCGAAAAACTACTTCTGAAATGGTATCTAAAAATTGGCAACGAGAAGATGTTTTGCTTTTGCTTCTCGTATAAGTAGATGTACCCTTAGAAATAATTACTAAAAGTTATTTTTAGTTTTAAGATTTTATACTATTTTTCTTCCTTTTTGCTATTTAAAGGTTAAATAACAACTTCTTCAGGGAAATTCCTATGGGATGGGAATCTTTGATTTGCCTATTTTAATCCCACTATCGGATGAACAAAATAGAAAAACAGATGGATAAATGGGAAAATTTATTGGTTTGCCCATTGCAGTACAACAAGAGCCGCGCGCTTCTTTTTAACCCGCTGACGGTTCAACATAATCCGCACGCGATCCGAGATTGGACGCCAATGGATATATCTGAACCGTTACAAACTCTAATCATCCAACGACTCTCTTTGAATTTCGTATAAATTTAGTGAATTTAATCTAAAATGCATCCCAGAGTTTTGGTCCCAAATACACTCTAGAAGAGGATTTAGCTATTTGTAGAGCGTATGTTTTTCAAACAAGAGAAAATAACAGTAGTTTTGAAGCCGCGTCGATTCTGTGTTATTGGGAGATATAATGTTCATGGCAGAAACAGAGAACCCGTTTATGCATGGGGTTGAAGGATTGTCAAATCGTTTTCAATTAATTAGTCAGCAAATCAGGCAATTCCTAGGTCTACAAGTGAACAATCGCCGCAAAGATTGAACAGTGTTGCATATGAAGTGGAACTAAAAACATTAGCGATGTGATAAGTATCTCACAGCAGATCTTTCACCTTCCAAGCTTGTTTGAACATTCTTAGAGAGGTCAACATATTCAACCCCTTCCGAATCCTAGATGCTCCATCACCCGGAAAATAAATGTGGACATTATTGACGACTATGTATTAGTTGCTTTAATATAATGTATTTGCTTTGATCTAATGTAGTTGCTTTAATCCAGTGTGGTATGCTTTTATTGTAAGAAAGGTTCAAATTACTTATGAAACTGATGGTGCAATGCAAAGAAATTTTCATTGATTAAATAAACATAACATAACACAACACCAAAGTAAACACATGAAATGATAGTGAATCAATTAGTTCCTACACTTTATCAGTCCACTCCACCAAAAAAAACCCAGGACATTTCCAGAAGTGCTTTCCGTATGTGTCTTATTCTGTAGAATTGTAGAGATGCATAAAAGTCCTGCAACCGGGCTTTGAGCATCCACTATTTCTTTGTAGACAATGTTTGAGTTTGTGATCTCCATCTCCACAATGCTCTCAGTGTAATAACTTCTTCTTCAATTTGGCTTTAAGTTTGACGTTTTTGCACAATATTGCAAACTTTTCTTCTTCTTGTTTAACCTTCATAGCATTAAGGTTGGTTGATCATGAAAGTAATGTGGTATTTATAAGAAAAATAGAGTCGTTATTATATAGGCGTTCAAGGTGAAGCCGCGCGAGGCTACTTTGACCGCGAACGGATACATATCCAACGACTCTAATGTCTTACCCTATAAATTAAACTATGCCAAACTCCAAAACCACACCTTCTATACCACGAAGTATTATAATCTCACTCTAATCTTAATCTTTTATTCTCAAACTCCTAATCTCTAAATCTGTAAAAATATCTCAAAAAAATGTCCGCCAAAGTTTGTGGTCTTAAACATACTAAAGAAGAGCATTTATCTATTTGTAAAGCCAATATTTTTCACACTTTATGACATATTATTAGTGATCAAGCTATGTCGCACACGTCTTTTTGGCGAAATATTTTCACAATGTTCGTTTCAGAAATGGGGAACCCTGGAAACCGAGATGCTCATGGATTGTCTTCTCATTTTCAAGCAATCAATTATGCATTCACGCGATTTCTTGCTCATGCAAAGGAAATTGATCGAGAAAAATTTAACGGTGTAACTGAAGATGGAGTGATCCAAATAGCTCTAGATATATGGCAACAAACTAGTTACAAGCCCTTTCTTTACGAAGCTTGTTTCATCTTCCTTAAAGATCATTATTTTGACCTAGCAAAAAAAAAGAACTTTTTAAGTTGTATGTTCCTGGGTTTAATCAATTTTAGTTGCTTTAATCCAATATATTTTGATGTTATTGTTGTCGTTATGAAATCAAGTTACTTTATATGGAAGTCTAAATGTAATAAGTGTTGCTTAATATAAAATAGAAGTCTAATAAGTTTCAACATTCTTTTACAAGATATAAACAAAGACAATAATAAGAATTTCAATAATTACTTCAATAAAATCTAGTTCAATCTTTGGCCCTGGTTATCTTCATTTGATGTATCTCCATTCAACGCGCTCGTGATCTGTTTTTCCTTTGTTTTTGTAACTTCGGTTGTTCACTTTCAAGACTGGAGTTTTTCTTTGCCTTTTAGCAGAATATTTTCTTAGATTAACTTCTAAAACTTGCACTTTCCTTTTGTTTTTTTTCAATCTTTTTAAAATTACCACGTATCTTAGAAACAATAGCTTCAAATTTGGCATCACAAAAAAATGTAATACATTTTTGAGACATTTCGCTTAAGAAATTTAAAACACTAGAATAAAAACTAGAAGAGATTTAGTAGAGAAAATTCAAGAGAAGTGAATTTTGGTGTGATGGAGTGTTTGAAAGCGGTCGTAATTTATAGTGGTAAAAAAGTAGTTGTTTATTTACTGTAGCAATTTAGCTGTTGGTGACTTTACTAGGACCGACAGCAGCTTACGCTCAACCGCCGTCGGTGTTGCTTCCACCACGTCGATTACATTCAACCGCCAGCGGCTGCCCTTCCACCGCGCGCTTTTTTGTACGCCGCCCATTAACATTTATCATGGTGGAAAATTCGCTTTGCCCATTCACCTTGCTGAATAATTTTTTTATATATGTTAAAGTTCCATAGGAACTGCCCTAAATGGTTGCTAAATTTTGTTGCTTATTTGTGTATATGCATATCTTTGATTGATGAATAATATTGTGATCGACCATCAAAGAAAAAAGTAAAAACTGAAAGTTATTGTGATTGGATGTTGAAATGTATTGTTGATTGACTCCACCGGAAGCCATTTTTTCTCACTTATGAAAAATCCAGATCCATATAGTGAAATGCTTTGAAACAAATTTCACTTTCATAAACCTTTCTTGTTTATTTTCTTTCTTATTCACTACTTTAATGAACATCTTTTTTAAAATATCATGTCATCTTTGTCCAACATATCGATCAGCATTATCTACTAATAATATTCTTGTTAATTACATCACCCGACCATATATAATCTTTCACTTTTTAGAGCACCCACACATAAGTATGTTGCACTATCTGCAGTACTGCTACACTTATTCGCATCCTTTTCTGCCTTCCAATACTGACCTTGAGAAGTGCAACGACAAGCTCTTTTTGTCGGTCTCGCCATTAGATCTTTGTGGGCTCTTTCTCTCACCCATTTTTGCTATCCTTTTTGTTCCTTTGAAATTTTTCTGATTAGTCGATGTTAATTACTTGTTAATAACTTTGAAAGTACTGATTATTTTACTACTACAATGACCAGCTAAAACATGAGCAGGTTTTGGATTCTAATAATGTTGGTTCTTCTTCTTTACGCTAATGATTTTGTATTGTGTTTAACAGACATGAATTAAGACCTAACCTAGTTCAAAACGAATTTTTAATGGCTAATTATTCCATTCAAAAGTTTGGCTCGGCACCCTTTGATTGACCTTTATCTTGCATGAATCTTCACTGTTCACTAAAGTTTTAACTGCTTTACGAAGCATACAAGACGGGTTCCTTGACCAGTTGACCAATAGTTTGCTTGCCTTGAATCAAAAATGATATGAGATAATGTGGATACTTACCAAAGAAAAAATGATAAGCGAATCCTACTCTAACAGCTCAATGACAACTGAATGCGGGCGGAAAGACGCGATTTTTCATCTGTATCCTCATCGTCAAATCCAATACTATAAAACAAATGAATAAAAAAAAGCAATACATACAGTCTCTAATAAGGAATCAAACGGTTTACAAACGGAATCGTTAAATTAATTTGGAAAAAACTGTAACTTTGGTTTTTGATTAAGGCCTATTCACATTATTATAAACCCCTTTAAACTATGGATAAAAAAATTCCACAAATATAAAAGAAGCATTTAGAGAAAAAATTGGTCATATTAATCCCAGTTTAATTGGGGCCCTAAAAACTAATTAGGGGCCTCCCACTAGAGGACAAAAAAGGTCATTAAAACCTAATTTGAGTCACCCCTTAACCATTTTTTTAAATGACTAAACTGCCCCTGAATGATTAGTATTAAAAATTAATTAAGTTAAGCTAATTAGTGTGGTTAGATTATGTTAGATTAAAAATCAGATTTTAGAATCAAAATTTGATTTTTTTATATTTTTTTTTGTGTGTGTGTGTGTGTGTTTTTGTGAGTTGAGAAGAAGAAGAGGAGGTTTTAGAGGAAAACTTAGGGTTTTTAGATATGAGTGATTCAAGTAGGGGAAATGATGTTGGGAAGGTTCAAGCAACAAAGATGATTGTGTTGATGGTAAGATTATCTTAAATTCTCCCATGGATTGGATATATGTCACAACACGGAGAAAGAGTCGTCAATGTCGAGAGATGTATACCCCAACGACTCTATAAAGTGGTCAATGTATTGACACCAAAAATGACGACTCAAACCTGCAACTTTTCCAGGTTATGAAAAATCGTCAGGGTGATATGATATATCCTGACGACTCTTTGTAGCTTGGGTCAGGAAGAGTCGTTATTTTGTGTGTTTATACCAAGACGACTCTGAAATTTTTTGGGACAAAAAAGCGGTTTGTTTTTCACCTGGGGTCGTTCACGTTTTAAAAAGGATCGTTCATAGAGGATCGTCATAAGTTTCTATATTATGCTAACGACTCTAATCTAGGGTAAAAATATGAAAACCAGAAATATGGTCGTTATCTTCATCATCATATACCCTAACGATTTTTTATGGTCTCTACATGCATATGAAAAATCGTTAGGGTTTAGGCTTGTCGAATTGACGACCCTTTTACTGTAACTGAAATTTTTCGGGTGAAGACTTTTTTCTTTTCTTTTCTTGGAGTCGTTAATGGAGGAGAAGAGAAGAGTCGAGAGGGTGAATGGGGAGGGAGTGATTTTTTTTGTTTAGAACTAGAAATGAATTGGGGCTTAGGATTAAGGGTTAATAGGATTTTAAGATTTATTTTTAGTGAAGGGTAAAATAGTATTTTCACAAAATTTTAATATGCCCCTGAAATTTTTTGGGTGCAAATAAAATGGGTAAGGCCCCTAATTGGTTTTCAGGGCCCCCAATTAAACGAGGATATTAATTGGCTATATTTTATCTTTGATATTTATGGAAACAAAATTTGTTGGAATCAATTAATTGAAAGAACATGTGGCAACATATGATTTGTCCCTCATGTACACGAACAAAGTTTTAAGACTAAGGACAAGTCTAGACAAGACTCCTCCAATGGTAGGTTGTGAAGGTGAATTTTTTTATTATGCCACATAAGAAGCAGGTTTGTTTATATAAAAAGGTCTTCTTTAACCTAAACTTGTTCATTTGATGTGGGGCTCATGTGGCATATAATTCAGAAGACACTCTGAGGTTAACGAAGAAGATGCTTTCATGTCATCAATATTTAGAAATAAAAATGTTATAACAGGGCTCGATAAAGCTCTGCGGGCTTTGTATATCAGGCTTGGAAAGTTATCAGTGTTTAGACACAGAAGAACTCGATTGTAGCACTCTTGGAGTTAAGGTTTTAGAGTCTTAGGTTGATATATTTTCGTCATCTCTAATTGCAAGCATTGAATAAAAAAGATAGAAGATTGATCTATATCCAAAAGAGGTATTTGAACTGAATTATTAAGTAATTTGGTTAAGACTTACACTATGTAATCCTGAGTAATCTTAGAATCATAGGCACAAAAGGACTGAGCGTGATTTATAAGTGAATTGATGACACACTTCAATTATACAAGGTGTTTGGTAAGATAACTCGTAAAAAGCTATTAAAAACAACCCCACATCGCCTAGATTCTCAGTACTTATGAAGTTTATAAGCTTGGGCGACCGTATCCTTACAAGTTGGTTTTCGATGATAGTTAGGCTGATTGGTTTCTAAAGTGGTATCATAGCATATGGAGGTTTTGGATGGTGTGTGGAATCTGTGTTCCAAGTTCTAGTTCGTTCGGTATTTATGGGGCCTAAAATCCGCATTTTGCAATCCTTAAACCAAAGACTGCGTGCAACAGTTGGTGTGCCACAATCTGTGTGCTGTAATTGGCTTATTACATCCTACAAGCCATGCTCAATGTTGATCACGTATTCAAACTCAAAATGTCGTTGAGTTTGAGAAGGGGTGTTAGAAATAATCCTGCATCGTCTGTATCCTTAGTATTTGTGAAATTTATAAACCTTGGGCGACCCTCTCCTCACAAGCCAGTTTTGTAAAATAGTTAATGAAATCCATGAGTTTCTTACATAAAATTTCCAACAACAGGTTTCGAAACACATAAGTATAGTTTCGAACCATGCTCAATTACGCAATAAATTTCTTATCAGTCAATGAAGGTCAGTAGAGATCAAGTGGCATTTTATAAATATCACAGAAATGTGATGAAAGAATACAAGAAATCGGAAATAAAAGGAGGGAAATACTCCAAGTTGAGAAAACTTATAGCAGTACTAGTTGTTTATGAAGCTCCAGTAAAAAAAGAAAAAAGAAAGAAAAGAAAGTGCGAACAAGTGTTGAGAAAAACAAGGCCTAATTTACTTGATTCAAACAACAAAGAATTTTTTGATCATACTTGGAAGAACAACAACTGATTGATAGACCCGTAAGCGGTGGCGCATAGAGGATAAAGAATTTTAACGACACATATTATTTTTTTCTATTATCACAACTGGATATATATCCCCACGAAGGAACAATCTACATTCGAAGAGGTAAGTTATAAAGGATTCCATAATCTTAATTTAATATTATTTTTAATTATATAATGCAGTATATATAATGTTAGAGCATCGCCTCGGTCGAACTTACAAGTTTTGCTATCTCAAGCTTGTTGTCAATGTTAGATGTACAAAACTATATCTGATTTCTAGTCTAATAAAGTCAAGTCTCGAACTAGGTGTAGAGTATGGTAGTTAAGTGTCAGACATCACTGAATAACCCTCGAAGATTGAAGACTGAAGAACAAATGAAGATATTTGAAGAAATTCATCAACAAAGAAGTATGTGAAGATTGACCTATGCTATTTACTCACGGAATTTACCATTCTGTCTTATGATCCTATGTGGTATGATTTTAGTAGATTTAATATTTCAAAGAAAAAATTTTGAGTTCAAGCTTATCTTGGTTAAACTCTCGCAATATGATTCAAGCAATGGATGTTCTAGATCCTTAACAATCTTACTTAAAAACAATTTATTGTTCAAGAACTATTTTTGTTTCAAGTTGAACATTTGGAAATTGCCCAAGCAACAATGCATACTGTTTATGGCTATTAGAATGTTTCAAATTAATTATATGACAAAAACAACTGCTTGGAGATAAGTTAAACATACTTGTATGTTTTATAAAAGTCAGTCTGAATTTCGCAGAGTGTAGGGGTTTCCAAACCCGGTTTGGACCTTTGTATCTAAGTTCGGGAATTAGGTAGGTTCGCAAATCCCTACCATCTGACTTTCGCGAACTCTCAAGGTTCGCAAAACCGGTTTGAAAACCCTTGTGGTCTGACTTCACAAAGTATTATAGGTTTGCAAACCCAGTTTGCAAAACTATCCAATTCCAGTTTAGCAGTTTGTGAAGGAAGATAGTACAATGTAAATGGATATGGAGGTACTCCAAGCTAATAGCTTTGTGGAGGAAGACAGTACAACAGAAATTCAAAATCAAGGAGGATATTGGACTGCAGGAAAATGTTGGGGCTTCTCAAAGTAAAAGTTAATGGATGAATGTGACTAAGGTAGCACCCGGATTGTAGAATTTCTCATCTTAAAGGTTGGGAAATGGTAAAAGCATTAGATTTTTGAAAGACAAATGAACTGACAAAGGTTGCTTAAAAGACCTATTTCCTACTATTTTTAAATCTTTTAAAGATAAACATGTTGCAACACGAGACTCTATTAGGAATGGTACTTGGGTCTGAATCTTTAGAAAACACGTTATAAATGCAAATGAGCAACTGGGATTTACCTCGTAAAAATTTGGGCCAGGCTCCTTTGTTGGAAGACAGAGATGATGGGATTGTTACTCGCGATAATCTTAATACTAAGAGATGTTATAAAGCTTTGGCTGGCGATAGTAGGCAATGTAGTTTTAATAAGTTACTATGGAAAAATAACATACCTACCAAAGTAAGCTTTATGCTTTGGCTGTTTTTCATAACTCTTTTCCTACAATAGTAATGCTGAAAAATAAAGAAATAAAATATAGAAAGGGAGGATACCGTCTATAAAAATCTGACATATATATTTTTGATCATTTGTTACTTCACTGTAGCTACTCTTTCATGGATGAGACTATTTCATTAAAGCATTTCGTATCTCTTGGTCAATGCCTGTTATTGTTAAGGAACACTTCGATGCTTGTGTATGTAATTTGCTCAAGGAAAGATGTCTGCATACCTCATTACGTGACGATATTGGCCGTTCGGAAAGAGCAAAACAAAAGGGTGTTTGGAGGAAGACCTAAAGAAGCATATGCGATAATTGCTCTTACAAAAAAAACAATGGCATTCAGAATTGTGATATGGGAACTTTTAAGTGTACTAGTTCTAGTCAAATACTACATAGGGAGGATCCGTGGACACTCTTACATGCAGATTATTATACGTGATTTGTGCCCTTTTCTCCACAAAACTCAAACGACAATAAATTTTGTTGATGGTGGATTTTCTAAAAAGGTCAAAATCGTATATTCATGATACTGCATGTTTCTGACCCATCTTCAGGAATGTATGTGACGATTCATATTTTATGATCCGTGAACCATTTCACGAACTCTGACTGAGCGAACGTTCCTCTCAGAGCTATGATGAATATGTTTCTCGAAAGGCCTCTCAGCTGAGCGTTCGATGCTTCACACATTTCATCATCACCTCTACATATAATCAAAATGATTGGGCGGCTCCTAGACATATTGCATGCTAGTATAGAGCCTAACGCCTTCAGGACGTCACGCTGCTCGTTGTTCCCTGACTACGTAGAGAGACCGTGTATAGAATCTCTTGATGATTGGGTGGTTCCTAGACATAATGTTTGTTAGAGAGCTTAACGCCTTCAGGACGTCACGCTGCTCGTTGTTCCATGACTATACACCCCTCAGAACGAATATGATGCTTCAATTATCTCATATCTCGATTCTGCAAATAGATTAATTCTAGCGTGTCATTCATCAACTGAATTCCTAGAAAATAATCTATTCTATCTCATTACTCCGTTCCATGGATGATCCTCAGCTGGATTCCATGGATTAGTAATAGATAACCATTTTATCTCATTACTCTGTTCCATGAATTCTCAACTGAATTCTATGGATTAGTAATAGATACTCAATTAATTTTATTGCTCCTTTCATGACTGATTCTCAGCTGATTTCATGGATTAATAATAAACATTCATTGATCGGGCATCTGTGCTATCATTGAGTAAGCCCCGAGTAAATGGTGCAAGTGTATTTAGCAATAATGCACAAACGAGTACTCGAATACACGAACGAGTATTCGAAAATATGGACAAACGACGAAACCTGTGCAAAATAGGGAGGAAAATAATAAAGAGGCGCCTAAGGGAACCGGGCCCACCTGCCGGCCGGTCATGCCTCCATGGCCGATCCCGCACCTCTTTCCATTATTTTATATTATTTTGTTATTTTTCCTCATCTCATGAAGACTCCTTCATTTGAGCAAACTCCATCGTTTGAGCAAAACTCATAGTTTCTCCATATTTTCCTTCAAACGTTGAAAAAATAGTAAAAAATAGGGAAAGGTGTGGCGGGACCGGGCCACCTGGCCGGACGGCCATGCCCTCACACCTTACAATTCCCTATTTTCTCATATTATTATTTCCTCCATCTCATGAAACTCCATCGTTTGAGCAAAAACCCTAGTTTTTCAATATTTTCTCAAATATTGCTCAAACCATGAAAAAGCCAAAAAGTCAAATGGTCACATGACCGACTAGGCTTCTCACGTCAAAAATTAAAATATTATTATTTTAATATTCTCGAAATAATGGTCGCACGAGCAAAAGTTCTACTTGCTCATTCGAGCAAAATCGAGAGTTTCAGTCAAGATCAAACTCTTCTGAAAATCCAAAATATTGCTCAAGCGCGCAGAAATTACCAAAACTCTCAGGATTGAGACACAGAAAATATGGTGACACAGGCATGCCACCTTGACCGACCAAGGTCGTTGATGTAATTTTAAAGTTGTAGTGAAAGTGGTGAGTAAAGTTCGTTCAACTCGGGCTTGTGAAGGATTTTTTAGAATTAAATAAAATTGTTTCAATAATAATAAGAAAGTACCAAGACTTTGGATTCCACCATTGACCAATTAATCGATAAACTCTAATCAATATTCATGCAATATTTTTCTTTAAAGTGATTCTAATATTTGCCTCTAATTTGGTTCTTGAAGTAATAATTGTAAGCACGAAGTATGAAACATCAAAAGTATTAAAACCAAGCATATCCCATCAAAACACTTCACAACTACTCAATAAAAACCAATTTTTCTTTTAAGTTCTATGCAAAAAATCATGTAAAATAATTGCAATAAATAATAAAAATAGAATTATACCACTTTTCATGGAACAATGGCTTCCTCCGTCGCCTCGGCTAAGGGGTTTAGCTCCTCATATTAATCTCTTGCTCAAAATACATCTTTGGTGTTCAAAAGTTGATTAAAAGAGTGAAAAGTTCTGAACAGCGGGTTCTGTAACGAATATAATTGTTACGAAACCTATTTCTACAGCGGAACTGTTGCGAAGCGAAGATAACTGTTGCAAAAATTGTTACAAAAGGTTTAAAGTTTGAAAGTTACGGTCACAGAATCTGCGACTTTCTTTTTCTGCTGTTTATGTTCTTCGTCTTCTCCGGCTCAGTTGTGCACCAGCAGAACGTGATTTTTTTTCAATGGTTTTTTTAGCTTCTCTAAGGCTCTAAACTTCCCCTAACTTCTTCCTCTCCTTCCTAGGACCCTAACCAACCCTTTTATACATAGTAGAGCAAAGAAAATTCGAGAATAAACTTGGTTTTTTCCTCCACAGCAAGTTTCGATATTTCCTTCTTTTTTTTCTGTTTCACGTGCATTCGATCAATAAAAGCTTTCCAAACTCCTCCCTTGATAGAAACAAGTCTTTAAGAAGAGTTTCCTTCCACTTCTACACGTAAGTTTCCAAGAATAAACCAAGAAACTTGCCCAAAATAAACCATGATATTTTTGGAAAGTTTTCGCTTCCAATTCGAGTTCTAGCCACTTTGGATCCATTCCAACACCCTTACCTTGCCTGTTAGGTCCATAGGAACAAACCCAATCAAATTCAGCCCTTTAATCTCCCTAAAAATCGATCAAAAATCCATCCAAAAAATCGCCTGTGTGTGAAGAGAATTCCCGCCATTTTCTGTTTTTTTTGAAAACGTAAAGAAATGTGACCTCCCCCTATCCAGTCTCGGTCTGTGCTTAGCAGCTGCCTGAAAATGGGTTACCCCTTATCCAAAATGAGAGTCCGAATAGCAAATGTCCTCCCAGGAGCCTTTAACAACTTTTCGAGCCAATTTTCCCGCAAGAGCCCATTTTTCCAAAAACACCTACAAGGGGGTAAAATACCAAAATTAGTACAGAAATGGGTACTAACACTATACATAAAAGAGATGAAAATAGACACATAAATGCGTCTATCAGTCGTCCCTTAGGCTTGCAAGGAGCCGGTCCCACACTCTTTCATAACTTTAACCTAATTAGCTCTTAGCATTTCATAGTGGGTCCAAACTCTCTCCAACCAACTTGGAATTTGCTCAATCGACCACCAGTGGTCCCACGACCACCAAGGGTCGGTCCCATGACCCCTTGGCCAGTCCTCATCTCTCCATAATTAGGTTTTATTACCTAACGCTCATACGAGCACTATTTTAATAAATGATTAAACCAGCATTTGATCATCCTTTCACCAACTGGTCAACAAAGGACTTTGGTGCATGCTCACTCGAGCACCTTGGCGCTACATTGTCGGTCATCATCCCATGTGGCCGGTCCCTCCTTCACTCAGTGACTTATTTTCAGTAAATCATCAATTGATCAGCAATCAATTAAAATTAGGGTTTCGAACTGAATGTTCTGCAAATCATGATTCTGAGCAACTTCAAACACTAATAATTTTATGTTGATCCAACAATCAACATCTTGATTAATTATATAATATTTTATTTGGTCATGTTACCAATAATTCACCAAATGAGCAATATTTGCTCAGACGCTAGAATATTTATTCAACTATCAATATTCAGTAATCCATCGAATGAGAAATATTTGCTCAGATGCTCGAATATTGATTCAACTATCAATATTCAGTGATTCATCGAATGAGCAATATTTGCTCAGATGCTCGAATATTGATTCAACTATCAAGAAATTCATCGAATGAGCAATATTTGCTCAGATACTCAAATATTGATTCAACTATCAATATTCAGTAATTCATCGAATGAGAAATATTTGCTCAGATGCTCGAATATTGATTCAACTATCAATATTTAATAATTCATCGAATGAGCAATATTTGCTCAGATGCTCGAATATTGATTCAACCATAATATTTAGTAATTCATCGAATGAGTAATATTTGCTCAGATGCTCGAATATTCATCATACAAGCAATATTTGCTCAGACTATCATGTTGATTCAATTATCAACATCATTCATTCGAGAACTATATGTCCCGGCAGACATGTTCAATCCATGAATCCTAGAGCATTCGGCAATCATGCTTGACTGAAAAATACTTAGACTCATCGTCTAATCAAGTCAACGACTGACTGATCAAATACACGTCTGCCTTGCAGACTCCACATTCGTGAGACATCAATCACGTCACATGGGGAGATATTAATTAGGGTTTTGGTCTGGCAGCCTACGGCACGTGTGTTCATCCACGATGAGAAATGTGAGTAAGTCGTGCAAGCGGTTGAGGAAGTTAGCAAAGTAGTGGGTGGACGATCAACCCAGTCTCCGCACGACATGGAACTGGTTAAACCACAATCTCCCACTTTCTCACTCTTCCACTCAAACAACCGTCACACTTACTAGAGATCAATGTGTCCACGTTCTAGCAATATAAACAAGTTCTCTGAATTCATGATTAACAAGAACAGATATACGGGAATTACACAACAATTCTCATCTGAACAATCACTCTCAACAGAGCAGAATTCAAACTTATTCGAACCCAGCAGTTCATTTGCAGAAACGTACAACACATTCACAATCCTTGATCATCATTGATCTCACACACTTCTCAGCTTAACTCCTACAGATCAACCCTCTTCCCTCTTTGTGACCGAATTGACTCTGGAAAGGCCATTTCTTGGTTTAGGCCAGAGTCCTACAGATTGATCTCTCGAACTCAAAGCACTCCCGTGCAGTGCATCTGTTTGAGGTTAGGCAGTTTACTCGGTTGAGGAGCCTCCGTCCGCACGGTCGTCTCTCCACTTCCTGAAAAACCAACAAATTTAAATCTAATATTTTGATGATGCGTTCCTTTTATAAGAGTTTACATTCCTACCGAAAACGAACACCAACCGGGATGTATGACACCACCATCTACCCCTTTGAAAATCAACCGTTAAAAATGAATGGTGGAAATTAAGATTGGTAGATGGTGAGGTTTGGTATATTGAATCATGCTCATTTTTGATAGGAATATATAATCCCATAAAAAGAACGTAACATCAAAATAATATATTGAGTTTTATGGAGAAAGTGACACAAATCATGTATAATAGTGTTCATGTAAGAGCGTAAGTGGATCCTCCCTCCATATTATAACACTGCAAATTGATCGTGCATTTGTAGTTTACTGCTTATTTTGTCGAGACTGTATTTGTCTCCGCCTTTAAAAAATATAACAGAAAAAAAGCTTTGGCATTTCGAAAAAAATATGGGCTCCTCAAGACGGTTTCCTCTGCTATTAAACGTGCATAAAAAATAAGCAACTTTCACAGAAGTTTCATGAAAAAGTAAGTAAAAAGCGTATAAGAAATTAATATGTATGGTTTAAGCACAATTATTACCACTGTAGCCCTTGTTGGGTATAAAATTCAAGCAAAAGGAAAATCAAAGATCTTGTCTTTGCTCAATTTGTCAATATTCTTGAGTAACAAGTTTATATGTCCGTTAAAATGAATCTTATTCAATGTACCAGTCAATTATCTCCAACTCCACTGGAGTGTGGAAACCTAAAATATATAAAATTCAGTTTATGAAAATGCTTTAATGAAGTATTTTGCACACTTTAGCAAAATCTATTATTATCACAAATGAGTTTGTTTAATTAATCAATCACGAAAATCAGACAATTTATCGACCAACTTGTCAGCAATCACTCGATATCATATCATTAACATAAATATCTGCCAATGGTAAACTCTCTTGTTTATGGAGAATTCTGCGAAAAAAAAATTTATATAAATACAACGGTCCGCGAGTTATAACCCCAAAGGTGTCACTATCCATCCACAAAAAACCCATCAAAACAAAAGTAACACAAAAACCCCATCAAAACAAAAGTAACACAAAAAACCCAAAAAATTTGATGAAACCAATTTCGGTTTCATCATAAAATTTGATGAAACATCATAGAATTTGATCATAAAATTTGATGAAACCAATTTTGAAATTTGGGGTTTTTGTATCAATTTTTAAAAATTTGGGGGTTTTGTATCAATTTTGTTTAAGATGGAGTTTTAATGGATCTCAACATTTGAATGGGGTTTTTGTAACACAAGTTTGGTCACCTTGGGTTTTTATGACTAGTAGTGTAAATACAATCCAGAAAGAAAAAAATTCAAGGTAAAATTACAATTTGACGATCACAAAACAAAGGAATGACCATTGTGTTATTTAGTCTGTGGATTGAAATGTCATAACACCCTAATATTTAGTCGATCTTAAAGCAGTATATGGGAAAGTAATTTTTACTTTCTGTCAAATGGTTTTGGCAAAGCCAAGTGGCCAAAACGCTAGGGCCGGAAACAATAATCGACCAAAAAGTATTGTTTGTACATATACGTACAGTAATAATGTTGTAGACATGACTAGCAACAGTAAATAGATAAAGATTCGAGACCAAAAAAAGTGAGATGATCTGATGAAGCTCACATAGCTCATATGGGTAAAATCAGTGAACATATCACCAGCGGACCCATAGAAAAAGCTGGTCACTTATATACTGTAAAAGAGAAATTGATCATATTGGAATTATAGAATCACTACAACTTAGTCATCACGAGTGCTCAGCTAGAGTCATCACAGAGATATATAAGACAAGGACTTCGCTCCACAAGGGATGCAAATTACTGCTTTCGAGCATCACATCTATAAAAGAAAGATAACGATCGAATAAGCATGAATCATATTATTTTGTTATCTCCAAGTACGTACTATCTCTATCCATAGGTCTACCTTTTTCTAGGGTTTAGATAATTATGTTGCAACACTTACCAGAACAGAACATAGCAAAGAACACTGCTATATGCATTTTGACATTTGGCTTTTTCTGCATAAAGGAGAGGAAACTATACATGCATATACGCATGAACTACATTATGAATTATGCATGCATGCAAGAGTGCCGCATGTATAATATATATGTTACAAGACTCAAAACAACATATATGCATGGTCATTTCGAGCAAGTGTTTGGCCGAGACACTGATGATGCATGAATGTGCGTTAGCAGTTAGCACTATGTTAGCCCATTCCTAACTTTATAATATAATCGTTATTTTTCAAAATCGGTAAACTTGGGTACGTTTGGCACACTTAAATTGGAGGTAGTTTGAAGGTGTAGTGCAGTCAAAGGGAGTGGTCAACGGCTGCATTCATATGTTGAGTGTTTTGGCATAGATCAGATTACACGACATAATCATGTAATTCCTACCACCTCCAATGAGCTGCATTGAATATTCACCTTTTGAGGTTTGCGTTGGATGCCGCCCCCTTCAGTTACACTGTTGACGAATGTTGACCGATTATTTTATTTGCATAATCAGATATATTTTTTTTAGTTTTTCTAAATATTATTTTTTGACTATTAAATGTTCGGTTTTAATTTTTTTTCTTATTAGATGTTTAGTTTTAATTAATTATTTTTTTTGGTTTTACTTTATTATTAATTTTTTTAATTAATGATTGTTATTTTTGTTTTTATTTTCTTGTTTAATATTTATGATTTTTTGGTTTCTTTTATTATTATTTTATTTTTTATTTGAAGGTGCCACAGAGGGCTTTAATTAAGCAAGCAAACTTAGTCAATAGTTATACAGGGTGTGTTGGAAGCCTAGCAACAAGATGGGCACCAACCCCCTTTTGAATGATAATACCCAACCTATGAAAAAGAGAACTACCAATTTTATGATTGGCATCATATCTAACAAGGCAGTTTCTCAGTCGCTTTAAAAACAAAATAGTGTCTTCACCGAGTTCGCCTAGGGTAGTGAAGGCCAAAACTTGGAATCCATAGCCAAGTGTTGCACAATGGTCACGATATTTGTGCATCTTTCGTGCCACAGCTGCAGAAATTGCATGACCTGGAGTAAAAGATCGAGTTCTAGCACTTGTGAATGGAAATACCCCTGTGACATCAAAGCAAACATCTTTGCCTTGAATCCAGTTGTAAACCAATATATCCGCAGGCTTTAAAGAGGTGGCGCTATTGGAGAGCAGTCCCAGCGAAACTTCCTTCCTTGCAGCAACTTCAGCCTTGTAACATATATCAGCAAATGCATCTCTAACCATATCATGTCTAAATTTGGAACCAACTTCACTGGCACAATGAATTGCATGGCCCCCCTATATGTCCATGGGTCTAGCACATATAGAACATGAGCTACCAGATTCGAAGAAAGGTATGCCTAGTCGATATTGGAGCACGGCACTAAACTGTCTTGGTCCAACAGCTTGGTTCAAACCGGCGATTGGAACCGCCTTCAAGAAATCCATAGCGTGCTTCTCCCTGTTGTGTTGCCACAAAATAGACTCTCTATCATTTAAGGCAAAGCATGTGGGTAGAGTTTCCATAACAAAATCAAAGTAAGTTTCTGCCAGGGACTTCATGAAATGTGGGGAAGCGTCATTGATATTGCAATCGGAAACCGTAATGCCACAAGCCTGTTTAAAGATCTGTGGAGCATGTCCGAAGCTGGGACTCATAGTTGAGGGAGATGGGAGCCTTAGAATATGCTGATGTAACTGTTGAGTTTGGGCATTAAAAGCCAAATAGCAATACTTCCCCGTGTCACTCATAGTGCAGACACCAAAACCTCCATATTTGATAGGTAAGGTAACTAGCCTTTGTTGCACTGGTCCGAAACCTGCCCCATCACCAACCACAAGTTGCTGCAAGTATTGATGGAGATGCTGATCGTAGAGGCTAGATGCGGACTGTATAGCATCCGGGTTAGTTGTTCGTAGGGCGAAGTAAAGCTTGGAGACACCTATGCAGTTCCGCAATAACAACTGTTCACACTGTGTATCTCGAAGTTGCTGAACTCGTTGCATCAAGATGATTGTCTTCTCTACCCGGTTCTCAACTATATTGCTACAGTACTGTGGATTTAAACTTACCGGCCCACCCAGCATCTTCACACCAAGACTGCGTCTACCAATGTTGGAAGGGAATACGCCATCTGCGATGCTTCTAGGGTCAGTTGTTATTTTAAAAAAAAATTCCTTTGTTATTATTTTATTTTCTTTTTCAAGTTTTTATTATTATTATTATTTATTTACTTTTGTTTGTTTATAAAAAAAGACCACCACAAAGGGCATATAATAAAAAGCAAATAGTAATTACAAGGAAACGTCTGGGAGTCTAGCAACAAGCTGAGCACCCACACCTTTTTGAATAATAATACCAAGCCTATGAAAAAGAGAACCACCTACTTTATTGTTGACATCATGACATACTAAGCAATTTTTCAATCTCTTTAGAAAAATAGAAATGTCTTCTCCAAGTTCACTAAGAGTAGAGAAGGCTAGAATCCCGAAACCATATCCATGAGCCGTGCATTTGTCCAAGTACTTGTTGCATTTGCGAGTAATGGTTGCGAAAATAGCTTGTCCGGGCGTAAGATTGCAGCTACTAGTGAACGTTGAAACACCAGTGACGTTGAAGCACACGTCTTTCCCGTTCTCCCAGTTGCAGACAAGGATATCACCGGGCCTTAATTTGTTTATTTTTTTCTTATTAAATGTTCAGTTTTAATTTTTAATTTTTATACTTTTTGGTGTTTTTTTATTATTAACTTTTTTCTATCTATTATAATTATTTTATTTTTATTTTCTTATTTATTTTCTTATTGTTATTTTAAAAATTTATCTTTCTTTTTATATTTTTTTATTATTATTAAAAAAATTTAATATATTCTTCTTTTTGTTGTAGGGCATACGGCTCATAGATGTGCGGCCCAACTAGACACCTAGGGTTTACCTTTATATGTATATAAAGGATACTATAACTATGTAATATGGTTAGTCTTATCAATAAGAAATCCCATGCCTTTTTACCCATCCCTATTATTCTACTGCAACACGTTATCAAGCACGACTCCACCAACTGGCGTTTTTTTTCTTTCTTTTCTTCATTCAAGATTGGTTATGGATTATTTCTTGAAGATTAGCGTGGTTCTGATCCTATTTGTTTATCATCATGGATGCGTTACCAAGTATTTCTTTTGAACGAAGATATTTTGTTTTCATAGTATATATTAGGGTTCCACAAACGTACGATTATAAAACATAGAGATTTCCCCGTTACATTTTCATGCAATTTTAATATGTTCAACCCGATTAGCTATTACTTATTGTGTTAAAATTTCAATCAAATCTAAATATGATGTAATCTCCAAAACCTGATTTTAATAAAACTGTGTACGTTTAAAAAAACCCTAATTTTTAACAGCGTCGAAAAACCTAATTTTTGAGAATTTCAACCGTTGGATTATGCTATATTTTTTGTACGTTTTGTATACTGTTTTTATGGAGCTACTTAATAAATTTCATAAAGATCCACCATGGGAAATACTCCAAAGTACGTGATATTTCCAGTTGTGTTTTCAGAAACGTGAATTGGAACAGTCATACTGTGTCATGTATATCTTTTTATCTAGCCGTTGGATTACCTTGAATTTTTTTTATTTTTAACTAAATATTTGGATGGATTTTCTGTAAAATTTTCATCATCATCGGATATGGTTACAATTGTTTTCCGAACACTAAAGTTGGATGATGAAATTTTCAATCTTAAGGTTAACAATAAATTTGGGGCTATATACGAATAGTTTCAAGTTTATTATCGATGGGCCTGAGTACTTCATATATAATGGACCATATATGTGGACTTTTATTAACCATGACCTAGTCAACTCAATGGACCAGGCCTTGACCAATCCGTTGATCGGGTTTTGATTAAACCAACTGGATTAAAAATTTGACCTTTTGGACTCAGAAGTACTTGAGCGCCCTTAAAGAGTCTCTGATATAGAAGTCAATTGTGTCTATAAGGGCTTTACTTCCATCTTGAAAACCTTCAACCAGTGACGATGCATTGTTCAAAAGATGAAGGCATTCCTTTTACGTTTTAAGGCGACATATTGATTTTAGACGATGAAATGCGCTGAAGGAAGTTTTTTAAACATTCATGAAATTTCCCCCAAAAAATTTGAATGTTCATTGGAATTTAATACACTTGTAATATTGGCTTAAGTAGTAACAATACAAAGTAAATGTATTTACTGAGCATGAGACAGAGATGTAATTCTGACTCATTTGAATGAGAGTTGGACTTGGTATAAACATTTATTGAGTATGGTACAAGCGATGGAATGCATGTATCATATAGTAGCATCCAACTACACGATATACAGAGAGTTTAAATGACAACAAAGTCACTGTATGTTAAAAGAAGGTCATACCCCCGAATGTCAACTTCAGTGGCAATAAGAAACTTGCCCAATTAATACACTTGCATTTTGATAAGTTTATTAATTATCTTTATTCAACTGAATTTTGTATGATTTGATCCTAGACTATTGATTGTATGGTAGTTTAATAAACATTTATTTTTATTTTTAAAAAGCTAAAATAAAGAACTTTTTTTTTTTTATGCGAAGAACTGAATTCATTGTATGTACTTATGGAATGAAAAGTATATCATTTCCAAGAGACTGAAATACTCTAAAGCACTTGAGATATACTCAAAAGTACTTGAGTTAAAAGGATCATTCATACATTATGATGAATAGTATACCATCTTCATGAACTGTAACACTCTAAAGTAAATGAGATAAATTTTCTTTTGTTACGTAATAAGGCCACACCACTTATTACACGAAGCTCTTAAGGAAATATACTAAACTAAATGTTGAATTGTTTCCTTATATAATACCATGTGATGATTGGATCATTACATGTAATAGCCGAGCGAAGAAATGCTTAATCTTTGTTGCCTAATTGGTATAAAGATTAAAAGTTACATGAGCTCTGTAAGAACTAAGAGTTAATCATAATTTGTCAAGTTCTTACGAAATCTGTGCGAACGGTTATCGTACATAAATTCATTGTGAGAATGGGAATGCATCTATAAATTGTCTCTAATGAATGTGAAAGGAATCACATTTTAGAGAAAATAATGAGCCAATTAGTCTAGTGAATTGTAAATCACTAATATTTGGATAATTGAATCCAGATCATCACCATCAATATAATGTTGAGAATTGACTCATTTAGGTTTTGACATAACCATAAAGACACTTTGGTTGTGATATGATGTTCTGTTTTGAAAGAACTCAAATGGACATCCTTTTATTTGAGTGGACAAGAAAATGAAAATTACAAAAATTGAAAGAATGCAAAGTAACGGCATCTCTCATAATCAACTCTTTCTAAAGTACTAGAAACACCACCTCCCCTCCCATTATGCTTTTAAAGTAATAAAGCATGTAACTCATTTTACAAAGTCATTCTTTAGTAAAAAGGATTGAGACCATCCTAAGATGCAAATGGTAAACAACCCATTCTTTCAAAAGAAACAAGGTGATATTTGTGAACATATCCATACAGAAAGCGGACCATTCAAGTAATTTATGGCTCTGGTGGATGATTCGAAGTGTTAAATTAGTTATTGATCACAAAAAAATAATGTGTTTTTGAAACAATCCTAGCACATATTATATAATTTAAGGACTCACCAACCTTGTCAATGCTAGATATTTACATCAAAAGTACTTGATGGGTATTGCATGTTTAATAGGATCGGTGTAGAACATCCTTACCTCATGGTCTCGTAGAGGCTACCATCAAACGTTACAGATGGTGTCTAAGGATAGGTTATGCGTAACAACCTTCCTATAAATGCTTTTGGGATATGCAATATTACAAGCATATTCACTTATTCGTTTTAGAACCCACAATAAGTCAACCATTTCTGCGTACCAGTTGGTAACTGGATATAAGCATGACATTTGTATTCTTACGCATTTTTGGTTGTGTTGTATATGTGCCACTACGACTCCACATCATACTATAGTTGGTCATCAAAACGATTAAGTGGTTATGTTGGATATGAATTCCCGAAAATTATCCGCATTTGAGACCTTTAGCAGGAAATCTCTTATCCGTTATATTTACAGATCGTCACTTTGATGAGACTATCTTCCCGTCGCTAGGGGGAGATAAGAAAAAGGATATCCTAAAGGAACGACATGAATTATCGTCGTGTGTTCCCACTTTGTCTCATATTGATTCTTGTACTCCACAAATGTAAATGTGAGGTGAAAAGAATAATAGATTTCTAGAAAGTACACTGATATCGGTAATATGACAAGATCATACATACCAGCTGCAAATATGCCTGCAAGGTTAGAAATCCTCAGTATGGGGTACACCATAGACTATGGTGTTGCAACTACACTTGGTGGAAGTGTAGTTAAGGTCGTGGCTCCATAAAGGAAGATGGAGATGCCACTAGGTTCGATCAATGCTCACCTAGAAAGGAAGTAGATGAGTAAGGCAAAACCTAATTTGTATCATTAATGAAATCATCTCATCTGATTGTCTTTGACTATGTACATGAATCAATACTGGAGGACGCTCCGAAGTTTAATGATTCCAGAGAACAATGAAATCCTAAAGGATTATGAGAACACACACGAGTCAATGGAAAGATCGTGCGAGAATATTAATGATTATTTTTATATATAGTTGCTCAAGAAAATAGAGCACGATGGGATCGAACCATGCTTATTATTGTTTAATGTTAACGAAGAGCATATTTGGCCTATACAATCCAGGTAGAACTTGGTTCTTTGACAAATATACAAGTATTTGGTGTGGTAGTGCTAACCAACCAAGTGTAAAGCTTAAAGGACATACATGATTATTTGTCACCAAGCGCAGTGAGAAGAATTAAGTCTTAAAGTAGAAAAACTCTCCTTGTGGCGCGAGGTTTCTCACAAAGCCCTGGAATTATCCTCTTGTAATGAACGTTATAGCGTTCCACTACTTAGTTAGCTTGGTAATTTCAAAAGAACTTGAAATGCAGCATATGTATGTGGTTATTACGTATCTCTGAAAGAATCAAGAGATAAAAGATATTTACAAAAGGGCTTGATAGCCTTTTGTTTCCCAAATCAAGTGACTCTAAACCAGATAGTGCGTTTACAGTTAGATAGAACGCTCACTTATAGATTGAAGCAATCAGGTGGATGTGGTATACCCGCCTAAGTGGATATTTGATTTGGAGGGGATAGACAAGTAAGTTATTTTTACTTGCGTATTCACAAAAAAGTTCCTGATTTGGAATTGTAGCTATCTATGTCGATGGTACAGACATGATGGGTACTTTTGATGTAATAAGAGACCTTAAAAGCTATTTGAAATCCGAATTTGAGATGAAAAATCTGGGAAAAGCTCGACCGAATACTGAGCTTGTGGTATATTATTCCACCAGTTTGCATGTGTCTAAAGTTGTCGGGCAATTTCACAAAGACATGCATCCTGATAGCACTCCCATGATTAGTCGAGGTTCAAATGTAAGTAAGTGACCATTTCTTCCAAAGTAAGATGACGACGATGTGTTGGGAGATGAAATTCCCATACCTAAATACAATAGACGCATTGTTGTACTTAGTATAATAGTGTACTCGATTAAATTTTACATCCTCAGGGAACTTGTTAGCTAGATATAGCTCAGCGCCAACACAACGTCATTGGAATTGTTTAGTGAATGTAATCATGTACTTAAAGGTAACCATTGACATAAATTTGTTTTATCCCTGCAAAGACATTAAAAGGAATGCTAATGAAAGTGCAATCCAGAAGTTGTTGATTATGAAGGAACAATAATCTCTTCTCCAACGAAAGTAATCAGGGGGAGATATGGTTGACTATTTTCTAGGTCATTACCGATATTCAGTTTCGAAAAGTACATGACTAAAGGAACTGTCTGGAACAACTCTGAAAATAATCAGGGGGAGATGCCGACATCAGGGGGAGGATCCAAGGATATGATGTCGATATATCTTACTTCGAAATTGAAGCTGTGTTGTACTCTTTTTCCCTTCGATCGAGAATAGTTTTTCCCAAAGGGTTTTGTTACTCGACAAGGTTTTTAGCGAGACAACACTAAAAACATCAATTATGTTGAACGTTGAAGACATAAAGATCGCGTAGATATTACTAAAAATATTTGAACCAAAGAAATGAAACACGATAGTCTGTTAAGCAACGTAACTTCCAGAATCAACAACATGGTCTTATAAATATTCAAGTCACCAAAGTAAAGTGTGATAAACTCCTTTTGACTGCATTAGACTAATGAAAATTGTCTGACATCAGGGGGAGCATCTAATGGTGTGTTGAACTATTTTCCTTCACTGAGGTTTCTTTTTCCCACAGGGTTTTGTTACTCGGCAAGGTTTTTAATGAGACAACAACAAACACTGGGAACGTAATTTCCCAGCTAAGGCTATTATCTTTCCCACGAGGATTTTCTACCTTAAGAGTTGTGAAACAACTAGCCAACTTCAACGAAGCAAAGTGATCATCTGCAACGAATCACCTTTACTTTCCATCTGTAAGGTTGTACTATTTTCCCTTCGTCAAGGTTTTATCCCACTGGGTTTTCCTTGTCAATGTTTTAATGAGACAACGTATACGCATCCAACTAAGTTCTAAGTTTACTTAATATTGTACTCTTTTTCTTTAGTTCAGGTTTTGTCCCTTTGGGTTAGCCTGACAAAGTTTTAACGAGACAATTAACTTAGACTAATCGGTCCTTGAAGATCATATTGCATGTGATGAACTACATGTAAAGTATGAGATAACATGTGAAGGACTATATGTGAAGAGTTGTACTAAGATTTTGTCCCACTGGGTTTTTCCTTGTCAAAGTTTTAATGAGGTAATTGATTTCGGCACAAATCATCAAGGAGAGGACTACATTTGAAGAACTACATTCGAAGCACTATATGTGAAGCACTGCATCTGAAGTTCTATTGGACCGCACAAGGGGGAGTGTTGTAGGGAATACGGCCCATAGATGTGCGGCCCAACTAGATACCTAGGGTTTATCTTTATATGTATATAAAGGATACTAAAGATATGTAGTATGGTTAGTCTTATCAATAAGAAATCCTCTGCCTCTTTCCTTTTCCCTATTATTCTACTGCAACACTTTTTATTTATTTATAATTTTTATTTTTCTTGTAATTAGATTTTAAAGTTATAATTTCATCGTAGTATTACATACATTCCATTTTCATACCAAGCACCAAGTATTGAATTACATGTGTATGTAATTCTTATACATGACATTACAACTACATGTAATTAGCAATGTTATGCATTGCTAATACTGACATGCCAAACAGATCTTCAGTGCTTACCAAAACTAAGCAAGAAAATTATTTTTTCAAGAAAAGGTTAATTGCTTAAAAGTAAAAAATATAAATGAGCCATTAGCTCAATATTCCCCAGCTCATTACGGTTGAGCCCATTAATTTAGAGACTAACATAAAACTTGAAGATTAACTGTTATTGATGGCAATCTCCCAATTCATAATCAAATCCCTAAAGCAAGCAAATTTGAACCAGGCAGATAATGATCCCCGTTAGAAGATTAGTCGTTTGACTTCAATTATCACCATCTCCTAGTACCTGCTTCTCTTTTTCTCCATTGTTACATTCTTCTGTTTCTTTCTCCCCATAAATCCCAACAAATTGCAAATGACAGAATGTTCCAAACCTTTTTTGCCAACTTTTTACGTCTATTTGAATGCTAGAGTATGAACTGATCTTTGAATTTAACCTTATGAACCCAAGTGAAGTTCAATGATTGTGTGAAATAATTCCATCTCTTTTGAGAATCTGCAATGTAGCAAAATTTGATTAGCTTTCTCTTGTTACATCGTAGAGAGAGCATCTTTATTTTATTGTTTGGCACCCCTCTTGTTTAGGTTATCCACTGTGGGGATGGCATTGTGAATGACTAGACATGATGATAATTAAACCTTTGGGGGACCTTCTTCCTCCAAATGTGTTTAAAGTCATCTCCGCCTCCAATTGCAGATTCTAGTATCTGCCATGAGTATCCTTCTTTGGTTCTGTAGCGTGAGACAGTTAGAAAAGAGATGGATCCAGCATTGTTTACTAGAGTAGGAGGAGGATCAATTATCCCTAAAATGTTGACAAATTCTTCTTTGGTTTCATTATCTGGAGTTTAAGAAAGTTGCATGTGTCATTCTGAACTTGCTAGTTTAACATCTTTCACTGAAGCTGCCTTGAATACTTTTTTATGAGTCATACTGATATAGGTTTGGCTTTTCCAAGGATCTATCCATAATTTTATCCTAGTCCCATCCAAGGTAGTTAATATCACTTATCGGTCTCGTATCGGTCGGGTCCTATACACCTATACAAAACATAATATCGGTTTTTATCGGCGATACATCATTAAAACTAGAATTTCAAATATTTATAAACCATAGTAAAAAAATAATAAAAAGCATACATATCTTAGTTTTAAAAAAAAATAAACATACACATATCTCAAATTTCCAAAATACAAGGTGGTTTATTAGCCAGCGTTGTGATTGTTGTCCCATTATGCCTATAAATCTTTCTTATTATCCTTCACTTTTATCTTTTATATTTCCCTTCCCTGCAATCGAATATGATTCTATCGTATATCCTACCATATAGTCATTGATTTTATATCATAAATATATTAGGGATTTTTACCTTCTCTAATTGAAGTTTTACTTGTTTGTAAAGACTAGATGCATATTGATGAAAAATTTATTCACTAAAACCGATATTATCGGTGTATAGGTAAAACCGATATATCAGTTTTTACCGGCCTGTACAACCGATAATATCGTTCCGTCCTTGTATCGCCGATATTTTCGATATCGTATAGGTATTTTCCGATACCCGATAAAAACCTGTAATATCGGCCTGTACAACCAATATTGACTACCTTGGTCCCATCAGAGTTCCAGTGAACAATATCTTTCTCATTCTCAAATTCCCTTCCGAAATCCGATGCCATAAGAAGAATTGTATTTTTAAGGATACAAATCTTTTTTATCTGATAATATTTTCAGCTGTATAATTTTCCTCCATAAAACATCTATTTCTCCAACTCCATTTGGATAATAAGGTCTTGTTAGTTTCTCTAAGATCTCTAAGACCAAGACCTCCAATTTTCTTTGGCTTTGCAATCTTGTCCCAAGCAATCCAGATGATCTTTCTTTTTTCTGCAGTACCTCTCCATAGGAAGTCTCTCATCGGTTGAATCATCCTCTTCTCTACTGATGCTAGCATTTGAATAAGCGATAGGAAATAAACAAGCAAACCTGCTAGAACACTGTTTATTAGCTCAGTTCTACTTGTTTTAGATAAAAACCTCCTTTTCCATTTAGCTAGTTCAGACTTAAACTTTTTTATGATTGAATACCAAATGATGGTTTGCTTTCTGCTTGCTCCTAAAGCCATCCCCAGATACTTAAACGATAATGATTTTATCTTACGATTCAAGATCTTTGATATATCTTGTTTTTCAGAATTAGCTATAATGCTCAAAATCGTACCCTTGTCTAGATTAACCATAAAACTAGTAATTGCCTCATAAATTTGAAGAACCATCACAAGTTTCCCTATTTCTTCTTCCATTGCATCTAAAAATATAAGAGTGTCATCAGCAAACTGCAAATGTGAAACTTTTATTTCAAAGCCAATATTGATACTTGAAATCATCTGCAATGTGTCAGCTTTGTTTACAAGTCTGGTGAATACTTCTGTTATCAACAAGAATAAGAATAGAGAGAGAATCACCTTATCTCAACCCTTTAAAATGCTTGAGTTTACTTGTGGAGATTTCTTATACTAGCAATGAGGATTGAGCTGAAGAGAGGAACCAATAGATCAAATTCTTCTATTTGTCTCCAAATTCAGCATCCTTAAGTAATGTATCCAGGCATAACCAGTTTACATTATCAAATGCTTTCTCTATATCCAGCTTACAGAGAATACCTGGATTTTTCATATTTTAGTCTATAATCAATCAACTCCCCTGCTATCAAAATACCATCTTGAATTTGATTTCCTTGTATGAAAGAACCTTGATGTTCAATTATGAGTTTAGGGATCACCATTTTAAACCTTGCTGCTGAAATCTTGGAGATGATTTTGTAGATACAACCCATTAAAGGTCTTAATTGATTTGGAGAACTAGCTTCTTCGTTTTTTGGAATGAGATTAATGAAAGAGCAGTTCAATATCCAATCTACTTTATCCTCCTCATAGAATTATGTTATCACTTCAAATTTTATCACTGGTCATACAACCTTAAAAAAATTGATTGGATAACCATCAAGACCTAGAGATTTGTTATTTCCACAAGTTTTTATGACCCTCCAGAATTCTTTCCCCTCTATTGGTCTTCCATCCATACTTTTTCCTCTTCTGAGAGTTTTCGGCAGCCATCCTCCATCGACTGAGGTATCCATTGATGTTGCTCTTAAAAGAGATTAGAAAAGTAGTCATAGAAATCATTCTTAATGTCTTCTTGAAAAAAGTTATCTTTACCAGCAGTTACTAGCTTGTGAATTATATTCTTTCCTTTTCTTCCATTTGTACTTTGGTAAAGGTAAATTGTATTCTTTTCCCCATCTTTCAGTGCTTACTTTTTTCTCTTTACATCCACTTTCTATAGTCATCTAATCTTATTTTCTTCAGATTAATTTTGTTGTGAGCTATGACGGCAAATTCTCCCACTTTGAGCTTTCTTTGTTCTTCTTTGAGATTCTATTCATCTATCTCTTCATGAGTGTTTTCTTTCTCTCATGTTGATTACCATATTGTTCTCTATCCCATTTTTTTTATATAAATTTTTTTAAATTTTGGAATTTCTTTGCTTAAATGAAGCTTGGAGAACCTTCAAATCTTATGATATTCTACCAGTATTCTCTAGAAAGTCTTGTTATGCAACCAAAAAACTTTAATTTTGAAAGGTGAGATTTTAGTGGTGAGAATGACTGGAAAGTGATCTGACACATTTCTGGAAAGCAAAGTTTTAGTTGCATCTTAATACTTTTCTTCAAATTCTAGAGATATTATTATTCTGTCAAGCCTGCATTGAAATAGATCAGCCTTCATATTTGTCCATGTGTAGTAGCCTCCTCTTGTTGGTAAGTCAATGAGCTCTTGATTTTGCATGAATTCATTAGATAGTCTTTTCCCCAAACTTGAGCATCCCTGCTTAATCTTCTCTCTCATTCTGACAGCATTAAGGTCACCTGCAACGCACCATGCTTCAGACCTCCATCCCGCCAAGCTATGTAATTCTTCCCAGAACACTTTTCTTTTATCAGCAATACATGGATAGTAAATGTTTGTCATAGTCTATTCAAACTGATCACATTTGTTCCTATTTTTTTTGATAATTGTGTTGGCAGAATAGACTTCATCCAAACATTCTAGCTTTTCTGAATCCCATACTGATAGCATTCCTTTACCTAAACCTTCTAAAGCAATCCGGATCCAACCAAATCTATTGTTTCCCCATAGATTCTTGACAAGCCAAGGTGTTATATTCATCATCTTAGTTTACTGAATCACTACTGCCACTGGTTTAAATTTTTGGATTAGTTCTTTCAAATGATCTATTTTATCCACTCCATTTAAACCCCTTGTATTCTATGTAATAATATGAGGTTTCATCTGATTAACATCCATTGATTACAGTTAATGCCATGTCTTTTGCTTCGGCTACATAATTTAGCAAATTCTTTTCATGTCTTTCAATAATTTCAGTAAATATGTGTTGAATGGATTGTTGTTTACCAAGTTGATCTAACCCAAGACTACTGCTAATTTCAGTAAATATGTGTTGAATGGATTGTTGTTTACCCAGTTGATCTAACCCAAGACTGCTGCTTACCACCATTAAGAAACTTACAAACCTAACACAATTCCCAAATAACATTGCTAAAAACCTTAAAAATAGACCAAAAGACCCTTTAACAAAAAGCAAAAACTAAGTTACAAAGAAATTATTATTACATTTTTATTACAAAGTCCATACTAAAACCATGAAGATCAGCTGAGTTTCTCTTCCAGAGATAATCTTGGGTTTTCACTTATTGAATAACCTCATTAGTGTCAGAGGTTTCAATTTCAAAGGTGATGTAGCTCATCTTTCTTTCTTTCTTTTTCTCCCATAAAAAAGGTGAATTTCAAATATACATTAGTACAACCAATTACAAAAAACGGAACCTTTATAGAGCTTGTTCAAGATCATGTTACACTCATGAAATCTAAGATATCTCCACCAATTCTTGACCATTAGTCCTACCATTATAGACATTACAACCATTTCAGAGATCAACAAGAACAATTCCACATCAAAGGGTCAATTTATTGTTCTTTGGAACCAACCAAAGAAAATTCCCAACACTACACAAAGCAGTGCTGGGATTTGGATAGATCCAACTGGAATTTTATATATACATGCATTCTAGTGGACAAAACTATATCTGGTGGCAAAATAATAAAATTTGTCTAGACAAAACAGATTTGCATCACTGCATATAAGAGTGACGGGATTTTGAAAAAATCCATCCAAGTTTTTCCTAAAACATGTAAAGCTAAGTAAAAAGAGCTGAAGTACTCAAGATAACAAGATGTAAAGTAACAATGGTCTTCCGAATCGATCTTGCAGTGTCTGAAACGGTCTGAATCGGCCTAATTAGCAATTGACTATTGGTAGTTTTTGTTGCGGTTGATGATGCTGGTGATATAGTTCCTACTTTTTTAAACTGTCCAACAAACGAGGATTAGAATTACTGGCCAAAGATCTTTACCCACGGGGTGCTGCAAATGAGCTTTACATTCTTTGATGATTGATCATATGTACAATCAAGCATTGGACCAAATAAAACTCACTTGTCATCTTTGTTTCTTTATCTGAGTAGTTTCAAAATAAAATTTATTCAACGACATGTTATTTCGTATAAAGATGCCAATGTAGAAATTATTTAGTTAGTATGCAAGAAAAGGAACAATGCAAGATAAAGACCTTGCGAATGGGAAAATAGTGATGTGAACTTAGGAAGGGGTAAAAGGACCTTGAGAAATTAAAGGCCGCTCTAACTAATAGAAGGCTACTGGATAAAACAAAATGGGGTCATTTTATTCAATGACTAAATTGTCCTTACTAAATTAGTGGTTCATGAATTAAATTAGTTTAGATTAGTTGAGTTAAATTATGTAATTGCATATGGTTAATTTAGTTAGAGAATTAAAGTGTTAATTATCCGTCAAAACATGGTTAAGAACTAGAATTCATAGGGTCCAAACATTTTTATCTTGTCACATTCGGTCATAAAATGAAAAACCCGCTATTCTTGGTGTTGTTTGTCAATAATACCAAAATTATCTGTTGATTCATAGGGTCCAAACATTTTTATCTTGGTGTAAATAAATGAAATGACCAGCCGATCTTTCTTAGTTAGCAATAAAATAAAAATTATCTGCTGATTGATCTTAGTGTTTTCCATTTTACGAAGAACACCAAGAATAATCAGCAATGAAACGAAGAAAATCTCCCCATTTAGGGGTTCAACTGAACGTCACAACTAACAATCATGACCGGTCATAAAATAAGAATGCTTCATGATTAAAGTGTTTGAACAATTTATTTATTTTAAAAAAAAGGCTATACAATAATCGGAAAACAACTCAAAAAATATATGCCGTTTGTCACCATTTTTTATTTTAAAATTAAAAAGAAAAAGGTCACTCTAAAATCGCCAATCTATTACATGTCGATTTTTATAAATTTTGAAGACCGAATATTGGTTTATATGGTTTTTTACCATATTCTTTCCGATTGTTATTGATGTCTTCGAAGCAGAGATTTTGTAAAAACCCATAACTGTACTTGAATTACACAAAATTGGCTGTCAATATCCACTCAAAGTTTTGATGATTCCATGGAGTAAGTTAACTTTTGTATAATATAAGAGTAGTAAAGCAATTTTACAAACTAAAACATAACTTAGTCATTTACATCATCGAGACACCCTTTAACATCCTATCCTAATTGGATTTGAATTAGCTCCCACTTCCGCAAGGTAAAAGAACCCCAACAAAGAAAATAACTGTTATATTTTGAGCCTGTTAAAATTCTCTTATCAAGTGGTTGTTTCTGCTGCTTTGCTTTGTGAAGTAGGTTACGTTATTTTCCTTTCCTTACTCTTTTTTCACTCGATTATATCTCCATTTTAACTATGTTGTTTCTTTTTGTGCTTAAGCTGGTTCTTATGCACATGCCAAATGGTTGAATTTGTCACTTTTGCACCCATCATGGATATGACAAAGTGGCAAACATAACTGCTTAGTACCAATTATACCATTTAGACAAGTGGGAGAGACTGACTAACGAGTGATAGAGTTTCCATTGCTTGATGGTCAAAGAAACGCTGTTAGGGATAGTATTTATATTGCCCGTTGCCTAATCATTCCTCATCCAATGGTCAGAACCTCCCCCCCTCCCCCTCTATAAATACCCAACTTCCAATTCATTTCAACTCACATCAGAATTTCAAAATTTCTCAAGAATTTTTCAATTTCTTCTAATTTTTCACAACTGTTCTAAAAAAAAAATATCTTCCAAATTTTTCAAAATATGAACATGGTCGAGTTCATGGAAAACCAGCATGCCACCAAAAATCAAAGAGGCGTTAACTGAGCCAATTTGCAAAATCAAATAATAAGGCGGAGTGAAGAATTTACTATATATTGCCTAAGATGAACGTATTTGTAGGTTCTATGTTTTTTTCACTCAACGTCTTATCGTTGGTGCACTCCGACCCTTGCCATTTTGGAAAAGCATATTTCTGAAATTTCAAGAAAAAACATTGAACCTCCATAGTGATGCAAGTGCATTGAGTGCTCTCTTCGATGTAATCAATAAGAAAGTTAATTTGTATGTTGTTAAGGTGATGCAAGCGGGTCGAAACATAAGGATTGGTGAAACCTTGATGGACCTTGAACAAAGGTGTCAAGCGCAGGGGTCCCACATCAACGGAAAAGACTTTTAATATGGAAGTTGTTATGATATCTTAAGAGTGTTGCCCAAATATAATCCGGTTTATATGTTTTAATTTCTTAATTTTCAACTTAAGTTTTTGTTTAACAATATATGTAATAGTTATATTTCTTAATTTCTAAATTTAAGTTTAATTTTTCTTTCTTAATTTATTTGTTAAATGTAGGTTTTAATTTAATGTAGCTCTTTAAGAATATAAGCTTAATTTTGAACACTACATGTCGAGTTATTTATAAGTCAGATTTTCAAATTCGTTTACAAGTGCGTTTCTTTTACAAGATATAAACTTTAAATTAATTAATAATATTGCGTCATTTTACAAGATATAAACTAGATAATAATAACTCAGAATAAATTAATACTAAAAATCTCGGGCGATATCTTACTTTCATTCTTCATTTCACCTAACATTCAATCAATGCGCTTATGAAAGGACTTTCCTTGGCTTTTGTGACTAGTACTTTGTGTAACTTTCAAATTTGCTTTGCCTTGATTTTCTTTGCACTGACATCTTCTTTACCTTTTCTTATCTGTAGGTTCAACTTGGTTAATATCCAAAATTTGAAGTCTTCTATAACTATGACAAATCTTGTTAACAATAGCTCCAAGTACTATTCAAAAAAATCAAGCGGAGTTGTCGAATCAAGTTGGTTTTGAAATTCTGTCATTTGAAATATTTTTAGAGATTGAGAAACAAAGAACTAGATAAAAAATTTATATTTTGGTGTAAAATCGAAGTTTAAAAATCACTTATTTATAGGCGACAGAAAAAAAGCCGTTGGAGATAGATTTTTAATCAAGTGGTATGATTAAAATCGCCAGCGATATAGTATATATCGCTGACGCTTTAAACACCAACTCTCAATAGAAAGTTTATCCTTGAACCATTTTCCATAATAACGCGTCTGGTTTGCCAGGCGACTTGGCATGGCAAATTGATTTTTTTGGCACACGCCGTAGGAACCAATCCTTATAGCATCTTTTAATAAAAGTTAACCTCATAAAAACCTGGCTTGATTGGGGTATACCCAGATTAATTGGTGTATACCTAATGAGACAAAACCCAGCTCATTTAGAAGTAAAACAGGCCACCCCTTAACCATGTATTTTTAAAATGGCTAATATACCCTTGTTTAATTAACCAAAAAAAAATCTGATTATGTTAATTAATTGAGTTTAGATTAATTAACTGAGTAGATTAAAACTTTTGAAACTATGAATTTAAGTTTTGAAATTTTGTTTTTGATTGAACTTATGTGGGAAGATTTTTGATGAATTTTTTTTCCTCCGAGAATATTTTTTGCAACGAAATTGAAAGCTTACTACCCAAACACTTCTAAAAAGGGGATTGCAAAGCTGATGTATGAAATCATACTCAAAATTAAAGAAGAAATCGACACTTTTAGTTCTGAAACTATGAAAAGTCGGCAAGGTCGACGAATGAAGACAATGTCGACTAACATTGGCCGGCAGGGTCTACGATTGAAGAGAATGTGGACTACCTTTGGCCGGCAAGGTCTGGGAATGAAGAAGATGCCGACTTTATTATTTTGGACACACGGGAGACTGTTGCAAATGCTTCAGTAGTCGGCATCTTATTGATTTCTTACCTTGCCGGCTATCTTATAGTCGGCATACAATAAATTTCTTACCTTGCCGACTAATATACAGTCGGTAGGGTTCTATTCATCTATAGTGCCGACTAATAACAAAATTGAACTCAGGAAAATTAAGTTTCTGTGACATAAAGTCGGGATGGTACAAGTCTAAGAAGACGCCGACTAGAGAAAAGTCGGCAAGGTTGGTTATTGAATACCTTGCCGGCCCTGGTTATTGTTTAACAGTCGCCATGGCAGTTATGAAAAGTCGGCATGATCTTCATGTTACGATCTTGCCGACTACCATTAAAATCTTAAGGCCGGCATCTAAATTTAAAAAAACCCTGCCGACTAAAGACCCTGAAAATCATAATTTTCGATTTCTAGCATAATATAACAATCAAAACACACAACACAATGATGGGTTTGAGTTTAGACATCACTTACAATCTTGTTTTCCCCGGTAGAGGGTTCTTTTCAGCATCTTCAGGGATTGCATTCTCGGGTTTACTCGTTCCAACTTTTCCCTTACCTTTTCCCTCCGATTTGGATCATTTGATATTACCTGTTGAATCTCTATTGCTACTTGATTGTTTAGAATCAACCATTTTTTGTAGAAAATTAAAATTGCAATTTTTGGTTGATTTTAGGTTGATGGAATAAGATGAAGGAAGGAGAAGAGCAGAGGGATTAGAAAAGAGAGATTAGAAGAAGATTAAACGTTTTTTAGTTTTTAAGTTTAGAGTTTAGTTTTTAGGTTAATTAGTTTAGGGGTATTAAAGTAAAATCAACACTTTTGACCACCCCTTAGCAAAGCACTAGGTCCATATAAATTTGGGTATACCCCAATTGATCTGGGTATACCCCAATCTCGGCAGGCATAAAAAGTAAGAAAAGGGAAGAAATGTCGTCCTACCTCAGCTTTTAAAAATAAATAAATAACCAATCAGTTGTGATGTGAGACAACAATGAACAAAATTTCTTTGCCCTGTAAGCTCTGAGTCTTTGACCACTCATGCTAACATGTGGGGAGATTAAAAATGTTCCAAAGAGCCTTAATTAGCGTAAGCATTAAATACGTACTTAACAAATCCATGATCAACAAAACCGACCACGGACGCGTTAAAGTTGATTAGTCTTTTTAATTAGAAATAGAATTTCCATTAGGGTTCATACACTCCATAATGGTCATATATTGGAAAAGTTTGAACTGTACTTTGTAGAGATTCATTCAAAATAATACAACAATATGACATACAAATTGTACTTTTAATATCATCTGGTTAAGCTATTCATGCAGAGTTCCATAATTGATTAGTATGCATGGTTTTTCATGAATAAAAAGTGATAGACCTTTTGTTTCTTCTCTGGCCAATGGTTTATAAGTAATCAAAGAAAAAATGTTATCTTTTGATTAAGACGCGACAATAGGACACTAATGCATGTGATTAATTTATATACCAATAATTTTTGGTTTACCAATTAGATATTAAGATCTCTAAACCAAAAGCAAAGAAATACGAAAGTGTGATGCTTTAAATTAATCATGGAATGTCCATAACTTAATGTCACCCCTCGTGCAAGATGCTCATTAACCATAACTAATTATTTCCTTCATATTTTAATCACACAAATAAACAATTTAAATATATGATTAGAATAATTAATCCCTTTTCGTGCATGTTAGTACTATCACTAGTAGCATTACCCTTCAACAGCTAATGGCGACGCGATCGATATTTGGGACCATCTTGGAGATTAGCCTAACAAAAGAATTAATGTAACGTAAAGAAACATGGTTAAATGAAATTACCTTTTTAGTTAACTAAAGAAGAAATTGTTAGTTGTTACAACCAATAGGGTTTTCATTTTATATTCGAGTTACTAATCGGCAGTTTCACATCACATGCCACGAGATCTTTTTGGGACGAACTAGTTATAATAAAATCGCATTTTTGTGTTTATAGTACTAATCATCACTTGTTGGTTGCTTTAAAGAAAATCAATATCAATTGTTGCCCATGAGGGGCTTTGCATTTTCCTCTGCACTTTCCTTTGTTGAGTGCTACACTAGCATACTTAACCCAACAAATCTTAGCACTTTTCATTAGTATCGTTTTACGATGACTTACGGTTCCTCCAATCGCTATACACACTACACAAGCATTTTGCAGTTTCTGAGCAGCTTTTCTTTTTGGGATTAAAATCAGTGGTGTCTTTTATTTTCTCCGCACACCAGCAAATTTTCTTTCCTTTTGTTCTTTTTGAGGAAAGGTCGATTGGTCATTGGTTGTTGGTATAATAAAAGCCAATTACATAATGATACCTATAGATATGTACAACTAAGCCTAATCAAGAACAAAATTTCGTGGAATCCATGGCTGATTTCCATTTATACGTGAAGTCAGATGAGATGAAATTATTAAAAAAATTTGCGGCTAACTTTTACAAATATATGGTCAACTGATGTTTTTGTAATAATAAAATAACTTAATGGGAGGGAGCATCATTGATTTACTCCATTTTTTTTATTTTGTAAAATTTTCACGAGAATAAATAAATTGTTGTGAAACGTGACTACTAATTTCTTGACGTGATATTTTCTTGACATTTGAAAACATTAATTGACTTAATGTCGTGCTCTTTCTGCTTCATGTAATTTTCTTTTTTCTTTTTTCTTTTTGTTCCATGAAAGTTGAGTTACTTCATCTTTATTTACAATTTTTCAAATAAATCCTTACTAATAATTAGTGTTACTAAGATTTTCTCTACAAAATATAAAAAAATTAGTGGTCATGTTTATACTTGTTGGATAGGTCTTTTAAAAATATTTCAAACAATATAATATTAACAATTATCAGCTCTTTATTTTGTGAGATATATCTATTCAAAATTTTGACACAAAAGGGTAAATAAGAAAAATATACGAGAATATGATTCTTTCTCATGTTTTCTTTAAAAGTTGTTCAAACTTGAAAGATCTCAACTTTCATAAAACGAGAGCGAAGCTTTCGAAGTGGACCCTACAAATATTACATTGATTAGCTGGATGTAATGGATTTGTTGTAAAATTAGAACTGTAATGTAAAGATTTAAATCCAGGAGCTACTAAAATTCATCATGTTATCACCATTAATAAAGAAGAGTTTGGGTGTTATTCCTGATGATATGGAGATTGGATAAGCTGTAACTAATCTTGCATTTAATTCTATTGCAGGTTTTTTTAGTATATTAACATTTTCTTTTGAAAATAATAAAATAAAAAGTTAAATGCAAGCTTCTCACCAGACTAAAAGGCATGTATTATAATTTTGCTAGACTAATACCAGAAATAAATGAAATGAGTAAAGAAAATCAATCTAGACTTGGTTTGAGTAATTCCTACTTTAAAATCATCCCAGGTTAATAACTCGTATGATGAAGCTCTTTATTGGAAAACTTAATCTCTGGTCAACAAAAAGCCCATATAAAAGGTTGGAATATACATTAGAAGACTGTTTTAGGTCCAGATTTGGTATATAAAATAGATATTATAAGTAAAAAAAAAAGACGAATTGATGGAATGAAGTTATACATTACTCAAGCCTATGAGTCTCTCACTTGGGAGTTTTTATATCCAAAATGAGTAAGTTTGTTTTTTATGATGGTTGGTGTGAATGGGTTGAAACCATTTTTAAATTTGCAACAATTACAGTATGATGAATGATGGGTATGAAGGTTTTCATAATATGACTATATGAGTAGGGGATTAAATCAAGGTGACCTCCTATCACCTATACTCTTTGTGGTGGCTAAGGTCTTAAGCTTAGGTTTATCTCATCTTATTGAGCCAAGGGCAGTGATTGGAATAATTTACATGGATGACATGAAGTCTTATTACTTGTTTTTTATTGATGGTCTTAATATGGGTGGGAGAGAATGAGATGATATGAATGTTTTCATAATATGACTATTTGAGTAGGGGATTAAATCAAGGTGAGGTCCTATCACCTATACTACTTGTGGTGGCCAAGGTCTTAAGCTTAGGTTTATCTCATCTTATTGAGCCAGGGGCAGTGATTGCGATAATTTACGTGGATGATATGAAGTCTTATCACTTGTTTTTTTTTTATTAATGGTTTTAATATGGGTGGGAGAGATACAGTAAAAACTCCATATATTAATAAAAAATCATAGTCCCAACTTGAGCCAGTTATAAATAGTAATAACCTCCACATTTTAATATCAATAGATTTTTCTAGTCCCGTCATAAGGAATTTACCTCCATATATTAATATAATCGTCATTGTTGGAAACTTATGGATCTTGTTACATTGAAAATTAAGATGAAATAAAATACTAATCTATAGTTGTTTGAGTAAATGATGTAATTTTTTGATGTTATTGCATCTTTTGATTTGCGGATACGTAAGACCTCATTACTATAGGCACTTTTTTTGTTGAAGCCAAAACATTTCCCATTTGTCAAACATGTTTAAAGTTTCTTGGGATGAAACTTTTGATACATCCATACTATCATCATCAGGATTATCTCCCTTTGCTTCTTGTCTAATTCCATTGATGATTTCTTCTTTGGTTAAAGCATATACAACTTGTTGCTCATTTGGATGATTAAGGAAGACATCCATATCCATTATCACTTACATACTTTGAATTAGCAAAAAAATCATTTCTTTTGGTATACCTCCCTATATTAATAAACTCCATATATTAATAATTTTTTGAAGTAACTACTAATATAAGGTTACTACTAATCTCTTAAACGTGAATTCCTACCAGATATTATAAGGTTAGTTTTCCAGTAAGGATAAATATTTTTTCGAGTAACTACTAATATAATGAGTGTTTAGATTCTTGCTCATCTTGAAATGCCTATTTCTTCTTTTCGTGACAAGTACTTAGCTGTTATTATGATGCCAAGAAGCGTAACAATGAATCATAACTGGTTCTTAATGGAAAGCATGAAAACAAAGCTAGCTTGGTGGAAAGGTAAATTTTTATCTCTCTAATCTAGAGATGTTATTATTAGATCTGTCATATAAGTGGCCAAGTCTGTCATTGATAACTGTGAAGAATTTGAAGAACTTTTTATGGGTTGGTGATCTCGAGGTATAAAAACTAGTTAGTGTAGCTTGGGATAAGGTCTCTAGTCCACATTATGAAGGAAGTCTTAGTATGAGAAGATTGGAAATGGTTAATAAAACTTTACTAATAAAATTCTTTAGAAAATGTTGAATTCAGAATAACAACGGACAAGAATTCTGTTTTCTGAATTCATTAATTGAAAAGGAGAATTTATTTTCTATTATGAAAGATCTTCCATTTGGCCTGGTCCTAAATGCATTATGGCTGATTTAGATGGGGATATAAGATTGATAGTTGGCAGCAGATAGCAAGTTACTATGTTGTAAGATAGATGGTGTAGTGCCTAAAGCTAAGGTGCGTAGTTTGCTCCATTGTGGTGAATGGTGTTGTCTAAAAGTTTTATTTTGGCTTTGGAATTTGGAAGATATACTATTTATGCTTTACTTCATCTAACTGGAGATAATGATAAAGGGTAAAAATACAAGGTTACCAAGTACACTATCAATATTTTGAATCCAATGACCTTCAAGCATACGAGTAGGAATAATGTTTTTACAGTTATAACTTTAACGCGGAAAAAGTAAAGCACATAAACACAACAATTTTGTTAACGAGGAAAATAACAAGATAGAAAAATTCTTTGACCTAGTCCAATTTTGAGTACTATTTGAATTAAGCCGCTTTACAAATTGACTACAACAACTTCGTATAGTTAAGACCAAGTAAAATAACTCCAAGTTACTCAGTTCCTTCAGTATCCCTGCGCCTATAACCAATCTGGTCTATGCACATGAATCCCAAGATAGATTCCATTATCTCAAGTTGCTTCACCCGCTATGAGATCTTGTATCATTCAACTCCTTTGGATCATATTCCGAAATAGTAAAGACTAATCTGTTTCAGTAACAACTCTATCAATCTCCAAGATCAACAAGTTTATCAAAGATAAATTGAGTACAAATCTTTTTCCGTTTAATCAGTATAAACTCCTTTATCGGTCAGATCAACTAATTCAGATAAAGACTATTGAAATAATCAATCTTAGTTTATAAAACTATCAAAGTAGATCTCAAAGAGAAACACCTATATAGATTGTTGATCTTTATAATAAGTTTTAAAAATATATTCGAGATAAATAGCTATCCCAGACAATCAAGTGTGCAAAAATTAGAATACCAAAAATAAATACTCTAGTCTTGAATCTCCAATCTTTAAAGTACCTGCACAAATAACTTGATTCCACTAATGATCGATCACGCATAAAACGGAGTCTGATAACAATGGATGATAAAAAGTCATATCTTCAAATCTAGATGCAATTAAGCAGATCAGAAATCGTCGATCCTTGAACTGTTTCGAGTGACCTTAAATCAGAAAAAAAAAGGATCACAGAATAAGCAAACTAGATCTATCAAGGTTCAACTTTACAGTTAGTTAATCAAATCAATAATCAAAAACTAAAATAAAAATACAATTCTTAGTTTCCCACCAACGGTACTACTAGAGCTTCTTTGTTCTCACATAAGTCTTTAAACGAAGCGCACGTAAGAGATTTCACCTAATTAAGACACTCTCCTCTCCGATGGGTATTACGAGAATACTACTAGTGGGATTCCCGCACCAACAATTAAGCAGCGTGTCCAAGGGATGAGTTTGTAATAATACAGATTCCACTATCATAGTGTAATGACCAAGGCTTGTTTGGACAACAAGGAATTATTAAATCCTAAAATGTTAAAGATATGCAATAAATGTTTATTTTCGGTTTTGTTTTCTTCAAACTGCAATCCAACTTTCACACCGATGATAATTATTAATAGCTAGCATACAACATATACTTTACTAATATAGCATGGGATATGGAAAGCATATACATTCGAATATCAAAAAGATATTTAAAATATCTCGTTTTGGGATCTCACCTTGAGTATCAAGGAAAATACTTGAACATTAAGTAAGAAGAGTTTCACACATGTTCAAATAATTATGTCGATATCTTGTGAACTTTCCTTTTCAACTGAATATATTTTTGGTATCTATGCAAACCCTAAAGTAATAGACAAACCGAAAACGCAAACTTGGCTAAACTAAGAATTGGTTATACTAGAGATCCATAGGATCAGTCCTAATAAAGATCATTGGGACCTGTCCTAGTAGAGATCCTTAGTAAGGGATTGGTCCAATTAGACATCCTTATGATCAGTCCTAGTAAGGATATTTGTTTAAGGGATTGGTCTTAGAATAGATCCTTTGACTCCCTTCCAACTATGATACAAGTTTCGCAATTCTACTTCAGTAAACTATGAGAAGATAATTTTCAATGTATGGAATCAACCTGAAAGTTCAACACACTAAATAATAACGAATTACTGAATAGTGTTATGTCGAATCTACGAAGTCCAATAGATAAACTATACATCGTAACTCCATATACCAAAGTTGTATGAAATAACTTGTATATATTTCCTTGACACTGTGACCATAGTTAGATAATCAAGTCACCAATACTAGAGATTATAAACAAACTTTGTATGTTATAATTTCAGTATAAACTGACTTGAAAGAAACGAAGATAAAAGTGGAACAAGTCAAGTCTGTGTTACTAACCTCGAACATAAAGATGACGTGTTAGTTGATGCCGATGCGTCTTCAAGTTCTTCAGAGTAACACTAGCAAGTCTCAACATTTCTATAGTTCGTAGAATAACCTAATGAAGTTGAATCTTGTAATCAAATCAAGCAACTTCGAGTTTTGGAACTAAAATATGACACCCAACTTGACATACCAATGCTTGGTGGGTTTTACCAAGCAATGCTCTAACAAAATAATTTTGATTGATAATTGTAAAGGTAAATATATAACGCCAAAAGTTTTGAATAAGGCGGGTTGGAAATTTACCAAAGTCAGATGGTCATATGTTATGTAGAAGAGTTGCATTTATCCTACTACATATTTCTTGGTAGGATTGGAAATTAATAATTGGTGGATATGCAGGTTTTTCTAAACTTAAAAAAGGATATTCCATGGTGTTAGAGCACTGCTCGGTCGAACTCGCAAGCGTTGCTATCTCAAGCTTGTTTGTCAAGTTTAGTTGCCAAAACTATAAGTCTTGATTTCTAGTCTACTTATAGCTAAGTCTCGGACTAGGATAGTAAGTGAAGTTGAGCTCTAGACTCCACGGCGTTCATCATGCAAAGACGAAGAACTACTCAAGGAACTGGTGGATTTTCATCGACAAAAATGTATGTGGAGACTTGAACTTATCTATCACTCAAAAGTCTATCTATTCTATCTCCTATCTTGAGACAAAAGTCGTATTGCTATATAGACTTCAATTATACACATTTGCTATTTCGAGCCGAGTTTATCTCGCTTATCCATTTCTCGAAATATGTGTTGGTAAGCTTTCGCTTTGGCCAAGTTCATCTTTACTCGTGACGAAAGTCATGTTGATTGTTTCAATCTCTTGAAAATCGCTTTGATGAAAAATAGTGTGTGAATAACCGCTATATAACATCCTCTAAGAATGTTTCAATGATTGAAATAAGAGTTTAGAATATATAACCTTGAATGGATATAAACATTGTATGTGAACTCATACTTGTGTAAGTCCAAAATCCTTGAACCAAAGTATGCGTACTTTACTGGTTTAGGATGTCCGGAGCTAAGTCCGCGTACTGCCAGAAGTTCATATCCCGTGAATTTCTTCTGGAGTTTGTGAACTAAAAACAAGCTCAATCCGGGTACTTAAGTATGCGTACTTAAATGGGTTATTTTCTAAAAACGGTTTATTCGTGAACTAAGACATTTATAAATTAAGGAATGCAATCTTTGCAAACCATGGCTATAGTGTTCATGAAACGATTCGAGTGAATCAAAATCGTTTTTGCTTCGATTGTGTCTGATATACTTCTATGAGATCTAAGCAATTGAACAACTCTCTAACTATTTCTTTTGAGTCATTTGAACTAGTTATGGTGAAGATGAATAAGGTTGATATGAAAGTGCTCATATGGCTAACCATTGGTTAACTATTGTTGAACCAACTAGGTGTACACGTTTAGGTACGGTTACTTAAACCTAAATGAAGTTACATTTCATTTGTGTACAACAAGCTAAGTTTGATCTAACGGTTGAAAGATATTAGCTTGAATCTAATCAGGTTTTCATCTAACGGTGAATAATGAATGCTTTGTTACCAAGGTAACTTAGATTGCAAACCCTGATTTAGAAGACTATATAAAGGAAAACTCTAGCAACTGGGAAACCTAATCCCACACCTCCTGTGTGATACTAGTTGTATAAGCTAGAGTCGATTCTCCTTTAACCTTAGGTTTCTATCGAGACCCTATAGGTTAACGACTTGAAGACTTCATGGGGATTGTGAAGCCAGACCCAACTATTTTATCTGTAGTTGCGTGATCTGATCTTGCTGTTTCTATCGTATTTGAGTACAATCGTAAGATTGGCTTGAGATTAATTTCTCCGATAGGCAAGATAGAAAAGTAGTCGCAAACACCTTCGTCTCATCGTTTGTGATTCCATAATATCTTGTTTCGCTAGTCGATTAAGATTATTGTGAGGTGATTGATAATTCTAGGATGTTCTTCGGGAATATAAGTCCGGGTTATCGATTGGTTCATGTTCACCTTGATTTATCAAAAGACAGAACAAAACTCGTAGGTATTTCTGTGGGAGAAAAATTTATCTATTCCTGTAGACTTTTTTATGTGATACAGATTTGTTTATTAAAGTCTTCGACTTTGGGTCGTAGCAACTCTTAGTTGTGGGTGAGATCAGCTAAGGGAATCAAGTGCGTAGTATCCTGCTAAGATCAGAGACGTAAGGAGCGCAACTGTACCTTGGATCAATGTGAGATTGATTGGGGTTCAACTACAGTCCAGACCGAAGTTAGTTTGTAGTAGGCTAGTGTCTGTAGCGGCTTAATACAGTGTGTGTTCAATCTGGACTAAGTCCCGGGGGTTTTCTGCATTTGCGGTTTCCTCGTTAACAAAACTTCTGGTATCTGTGTTATTTCTTTTCCGCATTATATTTTGTTATATAATTGAAATATCACAGGTTGTGCGTTGTATCGATCAATTGGTAAATCCAACCTTTGGTTGTTGATTGAAATTGAGTGATCCTTGAACATTGGTCTTTGGTACAGTTCAAGTTATTTCTCTTGTATTCAATCAGGCTCGCAGATTTCTATTTGTTTGAGTGAGGATTGAATCGAGAAATTGAGATATAACTCTTTGATATACTTTTTATTAAGATTGAGTCTGACTGTCTAGTTGATTCTATTAAAAGTATATTGGAGTTAGTCCATACAGATTGCTAAGCGAAATATTGGGTTAGGTTGTTAGACCCCCGCTTTTTCACATGGTGTCTCTAGTTGTATCTTACGTAAGAATATGATGGAATCTATCAGTCATTTATTATGCAAATATTCTCAACTGTGTAAGTTTGGATTTATAGTATGTTTTAATTCTCAATCAGTGGTGCTTTTCCTTCTTTTTTTGTTGTTGTAGAAGGCAAGAAATAAAGTCACGTTGTTACACGAATTTGGTTGGTTTCTTTATTCAGTTCTATGATCAACATTTGGTTCATGAAAAATGAAATGATGCTTATAGAATTTTTTGAAGCTTGCAGAGATTTCAAATAAAGGTTTTGTAATCTATTGTTGAAAGTATAATGAGATTACAGGGCTACATGTTTAAGTAAGTATATGATCTGCAAATTCTTCTGAAGTTTGTGTTGGTTGTAAATCTAGAAAAAAAATGGAATTATTGAATGTATACGTAAATTACCTTAAGTAAACATGATTCATATCTACCTCAATGTAACTTCTCGAGGTAATCTTGGTTTTCTGCGCTGGTTTTATTTAGAGAATCAATTGGTAGATATGTCTATGTTTTGAATGTGGGTATAAGATCACAGATTAACTATGTAGCTGAAATAGTGGCCACACTTATTGTTTTTCTTCACAATTTATTGTACCAAAATAAGCCTATAAAGTTCTGAGAGTTGCTCAAAGTTAGAGGCGTGGTATTTTCTCTATGTTGACATACTTTATTAAGCAAAGTTTTGTGAACTAAGTCTTGTTAGTGATGCATCACTATTTATAAGATGGTATACAAGGTATCATCCTGGTCTATGGTCGGGGTTCAGCCCTTTGTGGTAAGCCTAAGCTTACAGTCCCGACGTAGTTAGGCTAAGATAAGTTAAGCTAAACAATTTAAACTAAACACTTTTAAGGTTAGCCAGAGTCATAAGATTAGGTTAAACTAAGAAGTTTTGTGTTTTTGATTGACGTAGTAAGGTTAAAGTTAGTTTTAATCGGGCCATGTCATAACCTCTATCATCCCTTGTCTTGACATAGATTGTTCTATTCTACCCATCCATAAAACTTAAATTACTAATTTGTATTAGTGTTACATGCCATCAAGATTTATTTAGAGTTATTTGTTGTTTATCAAGGATTATATCTTTATTTATTATATTTTCCAGATATACAAACAAGGTTTTTGCTTATATTTGACTAATTTATTTAATCAAAAAACGGTTCATTGCCAGGCATGGTTTGATGTACATGTTAATTTATTTAATCCAAAAAAAAAAAGATACTTACCTTTTTTCTTTTCTTTTTTTTGGATAATTAACAAATTTCAATTTATTCAAATCAAAATAGTGATTACATGTTCCCTTACAAGATGAACAAAAACATCAAAATACCTAAAAAATATCAAGATAATCAAAACCTAATACAAATAAGGGTATCAACTAAAAGTAGATCGCGAAGAGAAAAAGCAATAAACCGCAGAGATATCCAATTTTTGATTATGTATAAGGAAGAGATGATGGTATACTCTGGAAATAATTCCGACCATTTGATTTGATTGTATTCTTCCATGATAAGAGATGCTCCTGAAAAGAAGGAGTATTCTTCCCGTAAACTTGTAGATCCAAACGAAATTGGATGGCCTATATCCCTTGAGTATGAATTCAAACCGATTTCATGTTGAATCACCAATGTTTTTGAATCGAGAGTAGCAAGCTACGAACCGGCCATCAAAGATTGGATGGTAATACTTATATGTAACAATAGATACTGATAATTTCTTTGTTGATGTGTTGGAATCCCTTTGTATCAGTTTATTATATCCGTATCATTTTCATATGCCAGATGTTTAATATTTTAATTTCTTTCTTTTTTAATATCTGAATTCCAATATTTAAAGATAAATAATACTGCTAATACGTGAATGTGATCAAAATTCACGAGTGTGATTTACAATCAAATTTACAAGATAATAAATCAAACAAAATCAAAATTAGACATAAAAGTCGGAATTTGATCTACTATTAGATAAAATTAACAATCAAATCAGTCATTGCTACTGAGTACTGAAACGAACATACTGTATCTAGATCAATGGATATTGTACTACATTAATACTTGTACGGCGAACAAGGATATTATTCCGTCTCATCGAAAGGGAAAATAAATAAATTATCATCTATAAAATGCATTTTATCACCTACTAATTGACACAGTTTTTCGTACTATGGATTATTCAATCTGTAGATGATAGTAGCTTTACGAAACTTTGGCCCACAAGAAGTACAAAATATCAAAGGGAACAAATAAATGAAAAGAGAAAAACTGGGATTAGACGTGAGATTAGGGAGACAAGAGAGGAAAACAAGGATTTGAGGTGAAGATTTGATGTGTGTTTGCAAGCTGCGTGTGTGCAGCAGGTGAAAAGAAAGAGAGATTAAACAACCAATTATACTGCATGGAAGAAAAAAAACTAATCAAAATCATAGAAAAATAGTTACACAAAAATTAAACTATAGAATGTCAACGGATGAATTAAGATAACTATAAATTAATATCACTGTCTCCTAATCAACACACATTCTCACGTAGACATTCCCAACCACTCTCTAGAGACGCATCAAGCACAAGACATCTCCATTCTCCACTGCCCTCTTTCCCTCCCTCTCCTCCGCCCCCTCGGCCCCTCCTCTCTCCCCCAAGCCCTCCCCACGCTCTCTTTTCTCTGGATGGCACGCAGATTGTCTCCCGCTGTTGACTAGTCAACGACATATAACCTTTTGTCTAAATTTCGGATGGCTGTCGAATTATTTGTTGACACGTGTCGATGTGGGAGACCAGGTCTGACTCAAAGAAGACACTATTTGAAACGCAGAGAGAATGGAAACTGCGGCAACGAAATGCAAAATCCACGTGTAGAACAACAAATCGAGTCGTAAATGAGAATAGAGTATCTAAAGACTTAAAAGCCTAGACAAATAAAGTTCTCATGTTGAACGGTGAGGAAAACTTTGCTTGCTATTGGTCGAAATATGAATTTTTTGAGTTTTGTGAAACGAGCGTTTTGGTGAGTACACTTGCCAACATATGATTTGTTTAAAAAGAATAGGAAAAAAATAAAATAAAACCCAGATTCAATTTGGAATTTACGTGAGGACAGTTGACAAACTCAAAAGAAAAAAACCTAACTTACCGTGTTTTGAATTTTATGAAAATCCAAATTCAATTTGGAAATTGAGTACCCACCATAGCAGGACTCTTTTTTTTCCAAATTAATATATTGAAAAGCCCCGCTAACACCAAATTAAAAGATAAAAAATGTCCAGTTGGATATAAAAACCGAAACAATTTTAAGGGACAGTCTTCTTTTAGTGGAGTGATGCAATTGTAGCGTCATGCCCACAAGCAATCTTGCCTGATTTGCTTGAGGTTTTAAATTATGTACACTTTCGGTGATTCGAATTTGACGTTGCTACGTTATCTAGCAAGAATAAATCCCTTCAAATTCATTTGTCCTCCAATCGCAAGTCCAATTTGCATATTTCATAGGAAGATAACTGTTTTTGGCTTGTCTTAGGTACCATTTTATTGTGCTTTAGCTTGCCAAAGTGCGGTTATAAAATATAAGTGTTGTTATTAGCAACTTAGGCATTTTATAGCACGTTTGAATACTAAAATCAGAAGTCAAAAGCAAAACCTTTTTGCTTTATACAAAAGCTTTTCGACTTTTAGAAGTCTTTTTGAAATTCTCTATCCAAACTGACTTCTTGCTTTTGGATTTTTAAAAGTCAAAAAATTGCTTCTTACTATCGGAAAAGTTAGCGATCCAAATTGTTCATAATTCAAAAACTATATAAATCACCATATCTTTTGGAAAATATTAATGCTCTCGGCTATAAATATTACTGGTTTTGCGGTTTTATTTCTAATGAATATTGCGAATTAGATACAAACTTATAAATCCAGATTCAACCATGTTACTTGAGATTTTCCTACGAAGAATGACAAGTCATTTTTTCCCCATTTGTTTAATAATTTTTGGCGATCAAAATAGCATTTTCTGATCTTGTCCGACTACAGTTACCAAAAAACTGTTAATTTCATTTGAGGGTTGAAGACGTTGTCTTGATTCATTTGATTCAAAGTTGAATTTCTTACACAATTTATTTTTAAGGGATTTGCGAGGACGGTTTAGTCTAGGTTTACAATTTTTTTTACTATAGTTAACAAATTAATCTTTTCTTATTAATTATTAACCATGTGGTTGTTCTTAGGTCAAGTAATTGACTTGAATTTGTAGAGCCATGTTTAGCTATGTTTACAAAAAAAAAAAAAAAAAAAAAAAAAAATCTTGGTTGTAAATGATCTTGTCATCACATATGGTTTTGAAGTTTGTCAAGTTGTGCTCTAATGCAGGGTGGATTTTTTTTAGCTATAGTCTAACCTCGATAAATGGATGTCCTCGGGACCAAAAAAAAAAAAAATCGTTTAACGGGGTTCATTTATTGATAAATGAATATTTATTTATTTAGACGGTATCTCTTAATTAAGAAATTTAATTGTAAAGATGTAGCATGTACCTAGAGGGTATTGGTCAAAATTCTTATCAATAATTCAATAGTCATAAAAGAAAGATAACCAAGGATTAACCGGTGTCATTTTTAATTTACGTTATAGAAATGTGATGGACGTCGAACATCTTTTAAACTATCCTAACGAAAATGATGCAATTATGGAATTTCCAACAGACGAAGAAATTATTGAGTCAGTAATATATGATGAGAATGATCCTTAACCAAATGATAGTAGCATCGTACCAAATATGTCATCCAAAGATGCCTTTCAAGCGATGATCACCATAAAAAATTACTTCCTACAACATGAGCAAAGTATTCCAGATATTATGCAAGAATTACATAAAATTAAGATTGTGGTGCATTTTGGTTTGGGTGGAAGAAAAAGACAATAAATCATAGATGAATAATTAATTTCACATTTTGGTTTATTTCTACATATATTTTTATGTAAAATTTACTAATTATGTATTTTGGTTTATCCTTATATATATATATATAACATGAAATTTCGTGATTATTCATATATATATATATATATATATATTAAGGATTCAAAAAAAAATTTATTCATTAAGCGAGGATATTCATTTATCCCCTTGGCCCAAGTCGTGAACACGGAAAATTATTCATTTGGCGAGGTTATTCATTTATCGAACATTCATTTATCGAGGTTGGACTGTAATTCGGGTTTGTATTTTTTAGCTAAAACGGATGGATTTTTTTTAGGTAATTGAAAATTTAAAGAAATAAGGACAAAAACTTTTAAGCAAAAACAAGATATAACAAGTTATCGCTCAACCCTAAATTATCCCAAACTAAAATTGAAGTAGGCAAGAGCGAGAGAGGAAAAAGATCACTAAATTTGTCAAAGTCCAAGCATGGCATTTGCCTTTCATTCAGTGCATCCATGATCCATACGGTATTAAGGCTAGTTTAAACTGTATAGTTCTGTTATTCTTCATAACTGCATTCATTATTCATAAGTGATAAGTTGTAAGCATGACAGTTCGAATATAATTTGTGTTTCGATTCAGTTCTTATGTTAAATTCTTCTTTGTATCTACTATCTAGTATGTAAATATGTTTCACTTTCGTAATTGATATTTGATACTGATAGTAGATACTTTGGCTATCACATACATCATACTGAAGTTTTCTGTTAAAATTATTTAATCAATCTCCGTTAGCTGTGATCTGTGACTGATTACAAACAATCACATCTTCTTATAGGTGACCTCTATGGACTTTGGATCTTATTTGTTCCAAGATACTACAACGTAACTTTATAAAGGAACATATATTTTCTTTCATTTTGGTTCCCTAGTTGTATTGTCTTGATGAACTTACGATATGCCTCCAAAGAGGGTGACTGCTGCTGAAAGTGTTGTCAAAATGTATCTAATTTCGTTCTTGATAGAAAAGTTCCCAACTTATAACTTTTCTTTACCATTTATCTAAAAGGAATTTCATTTCAGATGTTTTATGCGAAGTTTAACCATGTAATAAAGTTGTGGGTAATACATTCCTTTATTTTTTATGTTACTAAGTAGATTTCATAAAGAAAATGGATAATCTATGTGTGAAAATAAAAATTTTGCATCAAAAGGCGTTCCGAAATCTTTCGCACAAGGTCATCTAAATGTCAGAGATGGCCCTTCTTGTCATTAGTGATTCTCTAATAAAATTATCATCTAAAAGAATGTGAATCGAGGATAATGACTACGAATGATAATTTGCTGACATAATCTGTATTAGGATTTTTTCTTCATGTCTAATTCGAAACTCGAAGTTTTCCACTGATTCTACAAAAGAACATGGGTTGTTTGCCTTAGAAAAGTCAAACTGAAATACAAAATTACAATTATTTGGTTAGTTCTACTTTTTTGGTGATCATTCCTAATTCTTTTTAAGATGTTTCTTTAGCCCAAGCTTAACACAATGCAAAGATAATTATGGTTGAAAGTTTAGTCAATTAACATAGTGTTTCGACCCTCATGTATGTTAATTTTTTTTTGTGTTTTATCCCTCTAAAGGATCATTTTAACATTCAGTTTTCCTCAATATTTTATAAAAATGCAAAAGCAATTTTCTACCAAATTTAACTCAAAAACTCAAACAATAAACACTACCCGGGTTGTGGAAAGAGGCGACTCATGAAACCTTAATATCTCGACTTTCCTATAGTAAAACCCTCACAGCTCTTGAAAAAATCTGGAACTCAGTTACATTTTAGATAATTGATGTTTGTTTATGAGTAATATAATTCTTAGACACCTATTATATATTTCTATCTTCTCTACGTCTGCGATAAAAAAAACCCATAAAGAACTAAACTGTCGTCATATCCGATTTTGCTTCTTGTGGAGTAAGATCTGAGCTGACAACACTAAATTCTTCTCATACAGTTAGTTTTCTTCCCCCAATTCGTCTATTTTACTTTGTTATATAGGTTTAGACCTTTATCAGTTTTGTTTTTACTATTTTTTTTTCTTGTAACGGTTCAATTTATCTTTCCCTTATATGTAATTTTCATTAATAGCTTTAGGTTTTTCTAGTATGGGTTTATTGTTGTTATTCTTCAACCAGTTGAAGATGTTGTTGTTCTTGTGCAAGATCATGTCTCCTTATGATAAAGAATCATTTACAACATCGAAAACTCTATAACTACGGAAACTAAGCCAGCAACAACAAGATCAAGCAATTTCATCAACCCAAAATGTTACCAAGACCCAAATGCCGATTCAGGCCGATTCACTCCGATTTGGAACATTAAAGACCTTTCCAGAAAACTTTTGTTTCTTTACACACTGTTAGTATTTCTATGTTACTTTGATTCCTGTAAATACTATTACTTTCAAAACTTTAGTTCATGTAACCTAGGTTTATATGTTCTTGAAAACACTCGGTTAAATTTGATGAGATCACTGCTCTGTAGGTGATACAAATTAGTTCTGTTTCAAAGCTAATTTGGCCCATTGATGTGATCCGGTCCTCTGGGAATTATGAAATGACTTTAATATTTGTAAGATTAGTGGTTAGCCAAGAATTGGTGTAGTTACTATATATTCGATAATTGTATAATAACCTTGAAATACCCTGTAATGGTTTCCGATTTTCAGAATCGTCTATATTAGTGAATCGTTCTGAGAACCTCCTCTTTTATGCAAAAAACAAAAACAAAAACTTTGCATGCGCCTGAAAAAAGAAAAAGAAATACTTGTGACTAAATCTTTGGAAGGATTGGTGAAATTAGAGTATAATAACAGTGGCCTTCTTTAAAGCAAATATACTTCCAAAATACCTAAACCCAAAGAAAGCTTACTTTTTTTTTTTGGCTTAAAGAGGTGCAAATTAAGTTTTCAATCGGCATTAGCCAACATATTACTTTGTTGAACTTTGAAACCAACATAACTTTTTAAAACTATAAATCGTTTGAAACTTGCATGCCATGTGACCTAAATCAATATACCAAAGAATTAATGCGTCATGAGCCTCTTGATATGATTTTTAAACATCATATCAAAATCATGTGGGAAGCCTCAAGATACAAACTAAATCTGAGGTCATACCAACCATGATAGAAAGTTTGGTTTTGAAGTTTTTTTAGCAATCGTGAATGCAGCGAAATTTGCCTGCGTCAGTAGCGAATGGGCGCCTTTCAATATAGTAAATGCTCAAAATTTGTGATCAGTTAGATTCTAGCTTCCCCAATGTCGCCTCCTAGAATCATGTGAGAGCCTAACTAGCAATTTCCATTTGAAGGAGATCACGTTATCTACAGATGATGGTGGATTGGGGCAGTGAGCGCACCTAATAAATCACGCGGACAATTCCAAAATCTAAATTTCAATTTCATCACCACCTGTTTATTGTTTTGTTTGTATGCCTAACCAGAAATATTTTCACATATTTCAAAAACATAAAATCGGTTTGCTGCTCCCTCGACCACGATACATGCACGGACGTAGTTATCCGCATAAATCTAAGAGATCCAAATTCCACATTATTGTTTTGTTTTTAGCCAAATAGCATTTAGAAAATCAAAAATTTTGCTACGTAAAAAAGACCTTGATGGATAAAGTCAAGGAAATTCGATAAATATTACATCATACAAAACTTGTACATGTGAAACTGAAACTACGCAGAAAATATTCGTTTCGGATTTCTCATGGCTAAATTATACAAAACGTGTCACAACGAAGTTAGACAGCTAACTAGACTTGCATACTTATCAATTCCGAACATACATATCTTGGATTTTGATTCTCTTCGCAAGCGACTGAAGCTTTCCTCCTATGAAAGAAAAAATGGGTCGGCGCGGAAAGAATCCGGTTACTTAGATTTTGTTTTGATTGATTTTACCGGGAAATACAAATACCTTGAGACCAAATTACGGAAACGGCTGCCGGTTCTTTGTGAAACATCCGCGGTACAAGCACGCATGTACTCTGTGTACTTACTGCTTGTTTACCGATATATCTACTGGATTTCTTCTCTCCAGGCTGTCCTTTAATCTCCCTTAGAGGTTGCTGTATCCCACGAATTGCATCCTCGGTTTCCTTGTACGACAAGCACATTATTCATACAATATACCACCACATTTCTGATCAGCAGCAGTAGTTCCTACCTAAATAACGTATAAAAGTCAAAATTAGAAACAATGATAGAACTACCAAACTACCCCTCATAATGGATTCTTATTTTAATTAATTAATTATGATGATATCTCCGGTAATAGTACTGTTGTTTGGATATGAAGGTATAAGGTAAAAAGAAAAGCAAAAAACTTTCAGCACAGAACAGAACAGAACAGCCACCTTTACATCACTTCCTCTATAAATACCCTTTCCCGTCCGTTCTTTCTCTACACTCAAATCAACTTCATCATAAAAAAAAAAAAAAAAAACAACCTTTCCTTCTCTGCTTTCTCTTTCTCTAAAAACCCTCTCTTTGTTTCTCTCTTGACTTGCATTCTCCTCTCGCATTCCACTAAGTTAAGTAGTGGTTTGATTAGTTATCAAGATGCCGGAAGCTCCAGCGAATGACACAGCGTCAGAGTATGTTGTGGTTGATAAGAGTAAGATAGCACTTGAATTCATCGAAAATGTTACAACAAATGCTGATGAAGTTCAAAAGAAAGTGCTTGGTGAAATTCTTTCCCGAAGTTCTCATGTTGAGTACTTGCAAAGATACGATCTCAAGGGACGTGTCGATCGTGAGACTTTTAAGAAGATTATTCCTGTCATAACATATGAAGATCTTCAACCTGATATTAATCGTATTGCTAATGGTGATACTTCTCCTATTCTCTGTGGACAACCCATTTCTGAATTCCTGACTAGGTGAGTCAACTCATTAAATTTCTTTAATGGGTTAATCTAACTGCTAATTACCTGTAATGGGTTTTTAATTATATTTTGATTCTCTTATTTCCTGGAAACTCATACTTAGTTGTTGACTAGGTGATGAGTAAAATGGTGACCCAGTGCCGATTTCATAAAAATTAGCTAGTACTTTCTTTTCTTAATTTGTGTTTAGTTTAATCTGTGTTAGTATTGAGATAATTGTACTAAATAATTTTGTTGTTGTTTGAATTTGTAGTTCTGGGACTTCAGCAGGAGAAAGAAAAATAATGCCAACAATTGAAGAAGAATTAAACAGAAGATCTTTGCTTTACAGTCTCTTAATGCCAGTAATGAATGAATATGTTCCTGGTCTTGATAAAGGCAAAGGAATGTATTTTCTGTTCATCAAGTCTGAAGCTAAAACACCAAGTGGATTGGTTGCTAGACCAGTTCTAACCAGTTACTACAAGAGCTCACATTTCAAAAACAGACCTTATGATCCATACACCAATTACACTAGCCCAAATGAAACCATTCTCTGTCCTGATTCTTACCAAAGCATGTATTCCCAATTACTCTGTGGTCTTTATCAAAACAAAGAAGTTCTTCGAGTTGGTGCTGTTTTCGCTTCTGGGTTCATCCGAGCAATTCGATTCCTTGAAAAACATTGGACTTCTCTTTGTAATGATATCCGAAACGGAACCATTGATCCCCAAATTACTGATCCATCTGTCAGAGAAGCTGTTCTCGCAATACTCAAACCAAACCCAAAACTAGCTGATTTTATTCAAGAGGAATGCAGCAAGGATTCATGGAAAGGGATCATAACCAGGTTATGGCCTAATACCAAGTATATTGATGTTATAGTTACTGGAACTATGTCTCAGTATATTCCAACTCTGAATTACTACAGTAACGGCCTTCCGTTGGTTTGTACCATGTATGCATCTTCTGAGTGCTACTTTGGTTTGAACCTTCAACCTCTTTGTGATCCTAGTGAAGTTTCTTACACACTCATTCCTACCATGGCCTACTTCGAGTTTTTACCTGCTCATAGAAACAATGGAGTTAGCACTAAACCAAAATCTCTCACTGAAAAGGAGCGCAAAGAATTGGTTGACCTTGTTGATGTCAAACTCGGTCAAGAATATGAGCTTATTGTCACCACCTATGCCGGTTAGAACATCATCTCCACAGTTTCTTTCCATTAACACTCATTTTCCTCGATTTTTTTTTTCTCCTTTCTAAATGTCAATGACAAGACATGAACCGGTGACTTATTGGATGTGCTCTTGTACTGTTTTAATGATTATTTAACTATTTTATATGTCAATTTTCAGGTCTTTACCGCTACAGAGTTGGCGATGTTCTTAGAGTTACTGGGTTCAAGAACAAGGCACCACAATTCAGCTTTGTCTGCCGGAAAAATGTTGTTCTAAGTATCGATTCTGATAAAACTGATGAGGTCGAGTTGCAAAATGCGGTGATAAATGCTGTTAATCATCTAGTTCCATTTGATTCATCTCTAGTTGAGTACACAAGTTATGCTGACACATCAACTATCCCGGGGCACTACGTTTTATACTGGGAACTTCGTCACGATGGTACAACTCCAATTCCTCCATCAGTTTTCGAAGATTGTTGTCTAACAATGGAAGAATCTCTCAACAGCGTTTACCGTCAAGGTCGTGTTTCAGACAAATCAATTGGACCTTTAGAAATAAAGATTGTCGAGTCTGGAACTTTCGATAAACTCATGGATTATGCCATTAGCCGCGGCGCTTCGATAAATCAGTATAAAACACCTCGCTGTGTTAAATTCCAACCCATTGTTGAGCTCATGAATTCAAGGGTGGTCGAAAGTTATTTCAGTCCTAAATGCCCAAAATGGATCGTTGGCCTTCAGCAATGGCGCAACCAAAACTGAGGAAATGGGAACTAAAGAAGTAGAGAGTCAGAACTGAGAGCATTTATCTAGAACTACTGTTGTATCTGTTTAATTGGTATATTTTGGATGGAGTTCGAAGGGAACAAAGCTGTTTCTATGATCATCTAGAGAGAAACAAATCCCACTTAGATTAACCCTTTTTTCTTTTTTTTTCTTTTTCTTTTTCTTTTTTAGATGTCGTTTAAGATGTGGTAGACTTGAATAGATCTTTGATCCGTGTACACAAAGTTCTTGTTAGATTCATCTAAGGAAGTTTTAATTAAATTTATCTCATTTCACTTTCTTAATTTTTTCCTCATTTTATTTGAAAATTGAACTTGTCTTGATACCTCCTCAAAAATTAGCCCTGAATTTTACTTATTTTCTTAACTCCGGCAAACCAAACTCACGTGGACAACGATAAAACGGAACAAACATTTGACTGATTACCCCAATAGAAATCATGTTTCATTAGTTTAAGCGAAAAATATCTCTGGATAGATTTCTTTATAGAAAATGCAGGTTCCATCCATTTCCTGTTCTAATATTCTATTCTAAACAAAGTCAGTTACTAACAAACCCATACTTGCCGGAATCTGACAATTTCTCTGAAATTGTGGTGCTTTAAATTTTGAGACCATAAGACAGACAATAAGTGTCAGAATATGGCCGAGTAACTAGCGATATCCAATGGGACACAAAATGTGATGCGAAATCATTTGGTTTTGGAAAATTGAGGAGACAATAAGACTAGGTTTTCTATATTTTACTATCATTTTTGTATTGGAATTATGTATATATTCAGGAACCAGGATCATGTCGAACATGAATTTCAGACAGGAAAATAAAAAAAGAGATATATAGGGAGAGCATTAACGACAGAGATAGAGAAATGCACCAACCTAACTGTTACCACCAGTCCACAAGAGCAACAGTTTCGAATAGAAACAGTACCAGAGAAGGAAATACGGTCTTTCTGTCGAGAGCCAATGTTTTAAGTGAAGTATGGTGGGATTAACTGCCTAATGTCAGATCTTAATATATATTCTTATGTTTTAGGTGATGATGTTTTTACTCTCTCGTCGTACTAAATAAAGTGGGAATTAAGCATTTGACCCTTACCTCGCTGTTTTTTACTCTATTGGCCCTGATTTGAGAGGACTTCAAACTTTTTGAGCTCATTTAAAAAGAGAATGCCAAAACAAAAATATCCAGGATCATAGAGATAATATTGTTTGTTGACGTCATTTATAATATAAAAATACCTAAACTAACCTTTTAATCTTTTTTTGTTTGAACAGATTGAGAGAGAAGAAGAAAAGAAATGGTAGTAGATTTGATCGAGAGTTACAATTTCTTTTTCATCTTCTCTCTTTATCATCTTAAAAACATTTTTTCTTTCAATTGATTTCGTTAGAGAGAAGATGGTAGTCACTTCAGGTAAAAAATCGACCAGGAATTACATAGAAGCTTACTGATTCAATTCAATTATTTAATGTTTAATTTGATTCGTTAATTGAAGATTTGAAAAAGATTTAGTTAAGATTCATCTTTTTAGGTATTTTTTGATCTTCATATTCTGCTTTTTGTTTATCTAATCAATTCGATTTTTCGATTTTGTTATGTTTTTGTTTATTCGTTTTAGGTTTTTTTGTTCTTTGATTTTAATCAAAATAGAATAATTTAGATTTATAAAATTATGTTTTATTTCATAATCAAGATTATTATTAATTTCTACGAGTTTAGAATGCACTTAATTGAGTTCAATTCTAATAAACAAATCTAAGCAAAACCTTTAACTAAGTCGTCGTTGTTGGGTTATTAAGGATTTCTATCCGTGAAGAAAATGTGGTCATTTTTTCTCTATACAGGAAATGTACACATCGTTTTTTCTATGCAAGATATATGCACATGCTTTTGGGGCTAACTGTCTTATGTTGTTTACTGCATAGATAAAAGAAGCATCTCTCCTTAAGATGATGAACACATCTCGGAAGAGATTGTCAGCACAAGGCCAAGTCCACGGTAATTTTTGTTTACAAGACTTCTTAATGTGACCAACTCCTTCACAATGATAACAATACTTATTAGAGTTAGAACCATGCAAGGAATTTACCTTGTTTTTAAGTAGAGCAAGATGATGTAAGAATTCAAGAATAACTATAAAGGCATTAAAAAGATTTTCATCTGCAAACGTTCCTCTTTCACATTCCTTTAAGAGATTTAACAACGATCTTTTAAGGCAACGAAGCCTGATACTTTTGACAGATAAATTCTTGACTTTTACCCTTTTTGAGGGAATAATCCTCTTTCCGATGGATTACTTTCATCGACTATCAAGTTAGAACTTTTAGTTGAGTTAAGAGCATATAAAGAAATGAAGCCATTAGTTGATCCCTTAGACAAAAAAACTATGTAGAATCAATAAGGAATTCTAGTATACGCTACATGTAAACAAAACAAGCTTCCTAAAATAATTTCCTATTAGGGTAATCTTAGGATCACTAAAAACACAAACTTAATAGGTCTTTTTGGCACTTGATTGATCTGATACCAATTGAAAATGAGAGGGTACTTAATATACCACCATCTTTTTCGTTTGTGAACCTGTATGGACAAATCCTTATATAATCAATAAGTATAAATCATAGAAAACACCTTATACCTGGTTGTAAGGTCAACGTAGTATGTACCCGAACTGTACACGAATCGAATTCCAATAAATGACCGAGCGCAGTGGGGAGGCCGGCCGAAGAGGAAGAAAACATTATACTAAAAATCGATAAATGATATCCGTAAAAATAGACGGATAAAAAAAATACAAAATATATATTTAAAAACGTAAAACAAAAAAATACGATTTTAGGCCCTATACCGTCACACTTGATAATTGTCTTGGCATCTTTTATAAGCCCGCTACTATGTCGAAACTGAACATGGAAGATAATGCAAGATACGAAAGTGTTTTCATCCGTGATAATTCGATGACTGTCAAACTGAGACTCTTTTTCAGTCCTATATCCACCACCACTAATTAAAGATAGGTACAAATGCTAGCAGGGCTAGTACCAATCTTTAGATCCAATAATCAGAATTGTGTTGTTTAATATGAATTGGTCTAGACCCAGCAAAACTGGTACTTACCTATAACAATCGTGCGTAGGTATGCCAATAAAAATAAAATGATTTAAAATATAGATGAGTATTTAGTGTATACGGTTATACAAAACAACATATGTAACAGAGATTGAATATATGTATTTGGTTTAGTGCGAGCTCAATGTCATGAGCTCTCATCCTAGAGTACCCAACTTTATATTTATTTTGAAGGGTTAAGGTTAAATGATGTTTTTATGTTTTTGTATCATATTAATTTACATTAGGTTTTAGTGATTGAGGGGTAATTGTTTTTGGCCACTAAATATCTGGCTCGACCCAAAAAGAAGAAAAAAAATGGCGCAGCAGGCTCCGACAATGTTTATATTCTTGTAGCTGCTTCTTGAGGCCGTCACTGCTTGAACATGTTTCCTAAATATTTTTATTACCCATTTTTATTTTTATTTTGAAGGGTTAAGGTTAAATGATGTTTTTATGTTTTTATGTAATATTAATTTACATTAGGTTTTTAGTGATTGAGGGGAAATTGTTTTAGTCACTAAATATCTGGCTCGACCCAAAAAGGAAAAAAAAAATGGCGCAGCAGGCTCCGACAATGTTTATATTTTTGTGGCCGCTTCTTGAGGCCGCTTCTTGAGGCCGTCGCTGCTTGAACATGTTTCCTAAATATTTTTGAGTCCTGTTATTGGGAGGGAAATAATGGATTTGAGGAGGGACAGATTGTGGGGAGGGAATCATATTTTTAGGGGAGGGATTGACTTCTCAAAAGATGAATGAAATGCCCAAAATGTCCTACTAATGAAATATCTCATCTCAAAACACGTTAGAACATTTTGTGGATAATCAACCCTTTTCCTCAGAAAAAGGGAAAAAAAAATCATGGATGATTACCCCGCCAAATATTCAGTACTAGAGAAATGCTCATATGATATGAGCATCACCCACACAAAACCTAAAAGTACGAACATAAATGATATGAACCAACCTCTTTTACTAAGAAATGTAACCAAGTCATCTGTATATCCAGTGAACAGATATGGGTTACCTCTACAACAGTTTTCCTTATGATCTGAGATGGTAGTTTAGGTCCAGTAGACATTGTTGAAGTGACAATTGATGATGATGTTCTCAAGCAAAAATACTCAGCATTAACAGTGAATATATGTACAGATTAGCCTACACTCAAATATCCAAGTAACAAAAAAACATCACTATAATTCGTTTTGGAAAATCTTGCGATCTCCAACCATCATCTTCGCCCATTTCAAAGTGACACAACCAAACAGTGGCATCAGACAGTGTCGTCGTACCTACATTGTGTTGCGTTTATAGAATTAGCCTCTTTAAGAATATTTGATATGATATCTAACTCGAATCTACTGCTCATCACCATCAGATCTAACTTGAATCTAACAAGTTATTGAAATTCAATCGCCTTTTAGAAAAAAAGGAGTTAGGGTTTTTAGAGGAAGAAGATCGCAAATATGTGATTACGGATGGTTAAATCAGTAAGGGTGGGGTTGGCATTTTATAAGATTTTTTTTCTTTTTTTTTGTTATGTTTGTTTTTTTGACCCGCGTTGACCTGAGTTTTGCCTATATTCTTCCCTCCTCAAATCGATTCTTTCCCTCCCAATAACCGGACTCATATTTTTATAGGATCAATTGATTAAATTTGACTTGTCTATATTGCTTGTTTAAACTTTAAAAAGCGACCAATATTAAAAGAATAAAATAGAGTTGAATCTAAGCCATTTTGCTTCAAAAAAGAAAAGAGAAAGAAAAACATTTGAACGATTACGGTCGGATTGCAAACCCAACAGTAATTGGTGAGTATAAATGCCAAGTAGTGAACTCTCTTGCTTGAGTTGTTGTATGGTAAATCCGAGAAGACCGAACGGCGTGTTAGAAATGTTAACTTGACAAGCTAAATACATGTTTCGAACGGTGGATGCATCATGCATGTGTATCCAATTTTGAACCACTAATATTCTCTCTCCCTTTTTTTCTCTGAACCAAATAACGAAGAAAAAAACACTACTTTCTTCAAACTTAGATCCTTGATCCGTCCGTTTTGATTTGATTTTTCAGATCTACCGGACGGATCGAGTTTGTTTCTTTGTATATATTTATCTTTCAATAAAAGAAATTGTTTCTAAACAATTTTAATGGTTTTCTGATCGGTCTGATGGTTTCACAATACTATCAGGACTTATTTTCTTTTCCTTTTATTAGGGTTTTTTGGTGGATTTGGATTTGCATTGTTATCAAACATGTTATGGATAAAAACGATCTACTTCAATAGATATGGGGATCGTTTGTGAAGAAATTAATTTGGGCGTATTAATTCCCTTTTATGGAAGCATCTGATATATTTGATGATCAAGAAACAAAATGGTTTGGAACCATTATAGGGACATCCTATCCTTCAACGGGCAGCAAAAGTTTAATACGATTTTCTTATCTCGTTTCTTTAAGTTTCGATTGTAAATTTTGTACTATCCGTATTGTCCCGTTTATTGATGTAATTGATCATGTAATCCTTCAAACCTCAATTTGAATGAGGTAGTCTAATAAATAAAATTTAGGGGCGCTTCAAAGCCCCTGTTTCCGGGAACCGAGAATCGAAGCCTTTTTCCAGTAACAAGTACCAGGTAGGCTGGAGAGTGAATCTCTGAAAATTTTAGCATAGTTTTACGCCGGCTTGCCACTAGTTGGTAGTTTGGTCTAAATGGAAAAGCTTTCAGCCGTGTCTTCTTCTTATTTTATTTTTCTCCATTTCAAATACAACTTCGACCTTGTCTTCTCGTTCCCTATTTCAGTTTGAGTCTGATCATCAATGAAAACCACAACCAATTAATTTACGGGATTACGTCAAATTTTAGAAGGAAAAATATCCCTGATGTTTACCAAGATTTTTTCTGTCTCTCTTCTTCTGTAAATAGTCCGTGATTTGTTATTTTAAATTTGTTCCATTTGATGTATGCATTGGTCTTATTAGCTCAATTGATGGATTTAAGAAAAGCTTAATTTGTTTGTTTTGATTAAGGGGTTTTGCAAAATTTTATTAAATCTGTTCAAGGAATGGTAGTTGAAGATGGCACATAATTGAAGGGATTTCCTGAACAAGGTTGTTTAAATTTATGAAATTTGAAGCCTGTGGAGAAGTGGATTTGAAAGAGAAAGTGTAATAAGAAATTGGAGCGAGATTTGGTTTTACGGTTCGGTACTGTTTTACCCGACCCGTAAGTTCATCTTCTCTACCCGATAGTTTATTTTTTAAGAAAAACAGAGATTCCGACTAAAGTCCGAATCATCTAATCGATGTAATAATTTTTTTAAAGAAGTTCGAACAGAAAAAATATTGGTTTGATTATCTATGAAGGACGAATGTCATCAATTTAATGGATTATCTTCGATTTTTTCTCAAATTCCAGAAATTGATTTTATTTTTGCGTTTCCTTGTTCAAAAATCGTGACGGACAGAAATACATTAAGTCCTCCCATATAAGGTGGAACGAGAAATATGGGTAGAATTGGAAAAAAAATTAACTCTCTCTGATGTTCCTTAATCTGAGTGAAAAACTCTACAACTTCAAGTAAAATGGAATGGAGTGAGTATTAATTTTTTAATTATAAATCCTTAATTAATTTAATAAATGTTTATTTCCATTAATATATAATTTTGATAAAAATAAAAATAATATCAATAGACACGTGTGGTGGTAGCTGGTTGTGGAAGCGGTGGCGGTTCATATAAAGTAGTGAAGGCGGAAACATTAGTGGTGGTCAGGGGGCGTAGCCAAGCCAAATTGTAACTTTTATCATAAAATGGGCTACAAAGTCCATTTTGCACCTGTATCCAACTTGCCAAGAATTTTCGCTCTCCCTTTCTCAAAATTCTGGCTCCGCCCTGGCGGATGGTGCTGGTGCTGGTGAGTAGTGGTGGACAATATTAGCTTGTGTCGTGACAACACGGATAACATCGTATTGTGAAAGATGTGATTGGTTGTTTTTAGCACGATTTATAATGGCAGGTATCATATATTTCAGCGATGATAACAAATCATATAGGACAAAATTTTCATAATCGTTGTTCGATCACCCAAATAGTACCTTTGCTATCTTTGGTAACATATCGTATAAATCATCATTTTTTAATGTTACTTAGAATTGATTGCAAAACAAAAGAGAATATTACACGGAAAAATATATAATGAAACAAATTAATTGATGACCTTTTGTTCAATCTAAACCTCATACATGATGTTTGTGATTGAAAATTAGAATTATATCCAACAACTTACAGGGGGTGGGCGGCAATGGTGGTGGCAGTGGCGGAGTCAGAAATTGACTTTGAGGGGGTTGTTCTTTTTAAAAGAAACATTTAAACTTTGGTGGACTAAACCCTAAATATAGATGGGCAAAGTACTATTTATAGGATAAAATTAAATATTTTTATGTAGTTATTAGAATTTTAAGGGGGGACAAGAGCCAAGTTAGGCAATCCTTGGCTCTGCCACTGGGTGATGATGGAGAAAAAAATGGTACCATACGATTTTGTGGTGGTGGCGGGTATTGGTGAGCAATAACATACTATGCTAATTCCGTAACGCCATAAACGTGTGACATTATAACGTATAAGCGTGGTTGATCGTTTTAGTGTTAAAATAAACTCGATTAAAGCACATAACATTAAGAAAAAAAAATACAAGAATTAATTGCCATATTATTTAATAACTGCAGAAGAACGACACGAATTAAGATGAAAATATGTGAAATTACTTATTATTGAGCGAGTTATATTCTAGTACCAAATAAAGTGGGAAATAAATATGAGGAAGGATCCCTTGACAAGCCCTTATTTAACAAGTTCTTACAGTCCCTTGATAGTCGTTGGATGAGAGTAGAAGGATGGTTAAGATTAAGTCATGATATTAAAGAAAATATGGATACACCCGCGACCCGTATGATATTCAACGTCTTCTCTCCTTCGCACTTCATTATCTTCTGCAGTTTATTATTTGGGAAAGAGTTTGATCATCAAGGTTTTTTTTAGTGTTTTGGGTGTAATAAATTTTTATGATAAAAAACCCATTAACCCATGAACCCTTTTCTGTCTAATTGTTTTCTTCCACTCAAATGGTATTATTCTCAGGTTCATCGATTGCCATTAACAATTTTTTGAGTGACAATGGCACTCCATACTCAAGTAAATTCCGGCCGAAAAACAAACTAATTTCTTGATACTTTCTACTTCGAATTGGTTTCTAAATCACGCATCTTTTCTTTTCTTTTGAAAAGGATGCCAAAATGATGAATCAACCGAATTCCACCGGATAAAATTACTGCAGATTCTCTAAACCCCTCTTCTTTCCCTCCTTCTCCCAATCAGTGATGAATCAAATAAGCCAGATTGCCTCAAACCCAATTTTGGCTTCTTAACCAAGAGGTGCTTAAACTCATATTCCCTGATGAAGTAAAAATCACCCAAAAAATTTAGATCCCCAATTATATAACCATCAAAAAATAAAATAAATCAATTTTCAATAGGTCGACCACTATTGAAGAACAATATTTGAGTTTAGATTGACCCGACCTTGAACGTTAACTCAGGCATATTTAGATTTCATAAATTAGCTTCAAGTTTGATGAAAGCTGTATAAAACGAGAAAAGAGTGATTGCCCAATGAGTTTTTCATTACGGGTCGTATGTTTACCTGGAGTTACCCTGTTAGGGTGAGTTAATCTTAACCACCCTTGTATTCTCATCCAACGACTATCAAGAAACTGAAGAAACTGTAAGAACTTGTTAAATAAGGGTCTGCCAATGGATCCTCCCTCATTCTTACTCTATTGGCCTTTGGCTTAAGAAGACTTCAAACTTTTTGACCGCATTTAAAAGAGGTGGCCGAAACAAAAATATCCAGGATCATAGAGATAATATTGTTTGCTGATGTCATTTATGGTAGAAATACCTAAACTAGCCTTTCTATTTTTTTGATTTGAACAGATTGAGAGAGAAGAAGAAAAAGAGGAAGAAGAGAAATGGCAGTTGATTTGATCGTGCGTAACAAATTTTTTTTTTAAATTTTCTCTCTCTATCTCTTAAACACATATTTTCTTTTAGTTAATTTCGTTAGAGAGAAGATGGCAGTCATTTTAGGGGGAAAATCAAAATATGGCAATCATTTCAGTGAAATAATCGACCGAGAATTATATAAAAACTTACTGATTCAACGTTTTAGTGTTTAATTCGATTTGTTAAGTGAAGATTTAAAAAATATTTAGTGAAGATTCATCTCTTTAGGTATTTTCTGATCTCAAATTCTGCTTTTTGTTTATCTAATCAATTCAATTTTTCGATTTTTGATCTGTTTTTGTTTATTCGTTTTAGGATTTTTTGTTCTTATCATTTTAATCAAAAATGAATAATTTACATTTATAAAATTGTTTTTTTATTTCATAATCAAGATGATTAGTAATTTTTATGAGTTTAAAATTTGCTTTATTGAGTTCAATTCTAATAAACAAATCTCAGCAAAACCTTTAATTAAGTCGTCGTTGTTAGGATATTAAGGATTTTTATCCGTGAAGAAAGTATGCTCATTGTTTCTCTGTGTAGGAAATATACATATCATTTTTCTATGCAGGATATAGGCGCACGTTTTTGTGGCGAACTGCTTTATGTTGTTTATTGCACAAATCAAAGAAGCATCCCTCCTTGAGATGATGAACACATCCCGGAAGAGATTGTCAGCACAAGGCCAGATCCAGGATAATTTTTGTTTACAAGACTCCTTAATGTGACTAACTTCTCCACAATGATAGCAATACTTGTCAGAGTCAGAACCTTGCAAGGAATTTACCTTGTTTTTAAGTAGAGCAAGATAATGTAAGCATTCAAGAGAAACTTTAGAGGCATCAAAAAGATCTCCGTCTGTGGACGTTCCTCTTTCAGATTTCTTAAAGAAATTTAACGACGATCTTTTTTAGACAACGAAGCCTGATACTTTTGGCAGATAAATTCTTGACTTTTTCCCTTTTTGAGGGAATAGTCCTTTATCTGATGGATTATTTTTCATCGACCATCAAGTTAGAAATTTTAGTTGAGTTAAGAGCATCTAGGGAAATAAAACCATAAGTTGATCCCTTAGACAAAAAACTCTGTAGAACCAATAAGGAATTCTGGTATACGCTACAGGTGAACAGAACAGGCTTCCTAAAATTATTTTCTAATAGGGTAATCTTAGGACCACTAAAAACACAAACTTAATAGGTCTTTTCGACGCTTGCTTGATATGATACCAATTGAAAATGAGTGGGTACTTAGTATACCACCATCTTTTTCGTTCGTGAACCTGTATGGACAAATCCTTATATAATCAATAAGTATAAATCAATAGAAAATACCTTGTACCTGGTTGTAAAAACAAGGTCAACATAGTATGTACCCGAACTATATACGAATCGAATTCCAGCAAGAGCAAGTCTTGTAATCTATATTTCAAGACAAGAATTCACAAGAACAAGTCTTGTGAATGTACAGGTGAGTTAAAATCTGTCTAGGTTGATTAACGTACTACTTATGATATTTCAATCATAAAGATAAACAATATAATGTGAGAAAGAAATAACATAATATACCATAAGTTTTGTTTACGAGGAAACTACAATCTTTAGAAAAACCCCATAACCTCGTCCAGTTTGAACACCGTACTGTATAAAGCCGCTACAACCACTATCAGACTTCAGACTGGAATGCATTTAAGACCAAATCGACCTTCCAATCGATTCATCTTCAGTCGTGCACCTAACTTCTCTGGGATCTCACATGACCCTACGCACTTGATTACCCTAGATGATGTCCTTTGTGGGCCCAGGGGTTGCATCAGCCGCTGTGAATAATTTTAACTATTCTGCCTCTAACATATATCCTATTATTTTCAGAAAGGTATAAAATCAAGGAAATATAAAGAAGATATCAAGAAAACATCTACAATTAGGATAGCTTACTCTTTTCAAAAGGTCATATAGATGCCTAGACGATTATACCTTACAAGATCAATCTAACAGATATAAAACTTGTTGAATGACAAAGTCTGATACGAACAAACTTCGTAATTAATAAGACATACAATAAACAAGATAAGATTCTGGATATCAAGAATCAGTATATAAAATATAGTCTAACGTGGCTTTACGAATCCCTTACTGAAAACTTCAGAAGTCGTAACCTAATATAGTTTCATAAGGAAACCTAGGTCTTTACAGGACGACTCTAGCCGCAACTAAGATACAACGTGTCAGGATTGAGATTCTAGTATGCAGCGAGTCATCTATTTATAATGATGAACAAGGCCATGTAACTTATAATCAAAGCTGAGTTCGTGTACTAGTTTCCACGTTTACAAATTACTTTAAACTCAACTTCTCAATATAGATTGATCATGTAATCATGTGAGAAGTTTGCCTTGAATTACAAAGAAGAATGTGCACCTGCGTGTTTATCGATATAAGCTTTGTACACCATAAGGTTAGCCCAAGAATAATAGTTAACTTGTCTGCGAACCATCAAACAATCATGGAGTTTGATAACTCTCAAAGATTAAATCATTTCATGAACTGACCAAAACAGTTTGTGAACAAATTGTCATCTCGGAGTTCATGAACTTTTTATATTCACAAATTAGCGAACTGTCCAAATTAATTTGTGTACTCAAGTTACAAAAAGTATCCAGAAAGCTCTTAAATATCAACCAGTTTGCATACTAACCAAATTAGTTCGTGTACATGAGGAGTCAAAATAGTTTGGGAACAACTCAAATCAACCAGTTCGCGAACTGATCAGTTCGTGTATGTGAGTTAATAAAAAATTTATTCATCAAGTATATTATCAATAAATTCAAATTTCATGCATTGACCAGATCAGTTCGTGAATATGAATATAACTTGATGTCTCATATGAACTTCTTACGCAATTATTACGATATATTGAACAACAAATTGTTCTCAACCTATTATACGATAAGTTTTCTAGAACTTCCATTGCTTGAAATCATAATTCGATATTTTCAAGAACTAGCTTGACTATAAATTTCTTATTTGAAAATTTCGTCATAATACTAAAGTCATACGACATTATCTCAGTAGATAAAATGGTAGAAAATATGGTTAAATAAGATAGTCAGTCTTCACATACCATTATTGATGAAGTCCTCGTAGATGTCTTTGTTGTTCTTCAGTCTTCAATATTCAAGGTCGATTGATGAATGTTGGTACGAAACTAACATGTCATATTCCTAGTCCGAGACTGATTTTAGTAGACTATAGATAAAGATATAGTATTGGTAAACTAAATTTGACAACAAGCTTGACATATCAAAACTTGTGAGTTTGATCGTGCGATGACAATTACAACAAAAACAATTAAAATAACATATCAGTTATAGAATAACCATTGTATATATCATATTTAATATCCAACTAAACAACAAGCACTTGGAAGTCACAACAATTTGTTTCATACCCTTAGCTGTATTATTATTAAACTTGTCATTTCTTTCTTTCCAAAAAGTTCACCAGATTGCAAAAGGTAGCAATCTCCAAATTCTCTTTACTCTATTCGAATTCTTTTTCTTACCCCGTTTTTGTTTAGGTGGAATGATCAAACAATTAATTTTAGATATGTTTTTTTTTACAAGAATGACTTCTTATCCAAACATTTGTTGATTGGACGAAGTTTTTTTTTTTTTTTTTTGGTATGGAATTTAATGATTACTTATTTATGTTTTCTAAGAAATCATTTTTTTTAATTACTTAATGTATTCAACGAGATTATATTTACATTTTTATTACCAGGACAGAAACGCCTAACGGGATTTAATTAAACAGGCTCATAATAACCATAGTGGTAGTTGGGTTCTCATCGATCATTATTATTTTATCTTTATCTTATGTAAAGAGGAAAAATTAGGGGGTGTGACTCCTTTACCGAATCTAGATAATTTTGTTCACTTGGTTGGTAGTTGCATCCTTTAAGATTTTGAATACTCCGCCTTTTTCTAGAATGCAATCTAGTAACATGAAAATGGTGGATCAATTAATAAACAGTGATACAAAATTATGGAACGCGAATCTCCTGGAAAATATATTTGATACTTTTATTGTTAGGAAATGTGTATACCTAAAAAAAAATTCTAAGGTAAACAATATGTACTGTCGAAGTACTTTCTTAAGGATCGGGATAAAAATCGCATAAAACGAGCCTAAACCAAGAAGATGGCCATTCACGTTTTGCTTCGGTTACAAAGAGAGAAGATGGCTTGATCTTAGGGGAGAGTAAGCATAGAAAGTTGAGGAAATCAGTGGTGATTGAATTTATATGTGTAAGGTTGTCGAACTATGAAAGAAGCTTGAGAATGGTAAGCTTGTTCTGTTCTTGTTGAATAGACGAAGGAGTCTATTTATAATTGTAAGGGTCACACACTGTTTTATTGTAAGTAGTGGAGGTAGTGAATGTGTTAGAGCATTTCTCGGTTGAACCCACCAAGTGTTGGTATGTCAAGTTTGGTTGTCATATTTTAGTATCGAAACTCAATTAGAGTCGCTTGATTAAGATTACTATAGTCAACTTCGTTTAAATTAGACTAGAAAGTCTAGGAATGTTGAGATATATAAGTGTTACTCCGAAGACCTGAAGAACGCAAAGACGTATCGACTACAACGAAGACATCATCCTTCCACTTGATTTTAGTAATACTGACTTGAATTGTTTCCATTCCTATCCATACTTTCAAGTCATTTAAGATTGAAAACATAACATGCGAGGTTATATATGATACTCTAGTGTTAGACTTGGTCATATTATTATGATCAAAGTGTCAAGTAAGTATATACCATTTGTTGAATGCTTTGATATGGTATATTGATTTACGATGTATAACGTTTATCTTTTGAACTTCATAAATGCGACATCGACATAATGTATATAATTTGTTACTTGATTGTGTATTGAATATAGGTTTGATTTTATCCTAGAAAACTATGTTTTATTATATTGGTTTAAGGAAGTAGATATACGAACTCGTGTCGTAATCGAAAAGAAACCAATAGGTGTTTTGGTTTTTTTGAAGATCCATTGGATGACCAATTCAAGGGAATTAAGGGAGAACCGATCTTAACTTATGTTGAGAGGCAAGGTAGAACCTATCCCTACCTATCTCGGGATACATGGTAGAACCGATCCTAGCTTTTGTTGGGAGTCAAGGTATAAACGATCCATACCTATATTGGGAGTTATGGTAGAATCGATCCTAGATTTTGTTGGGAGTATTGGTCGGACCGATCCCTACCTATATTAGGAGTCATGGTAGAACCGATCCTAACCTATGTTAGGAGTCATGGTAGAACCGGTCCCAAGAGCAAAATCGATTTCTGATGATATTCACATATACTTTAGGGTTTATGTGAGTTTGGAATTAGGGGTTTGCTAGATAGGAAAGTTTTAGATGTCGACATAATTTGAACATGTGCATATTTCTTATTGTTGATTGTTCAAAGATATTCCTTGATACTCAAGGTGATCCCAAACCGAAATATTGGAGAATCTTTTAATTAAGATTTTTGAATTATATGTTTTGGTTTTCCAGCAAATAAAATCTATCTCTAGAAAAGCTATATTAGTCAAGTGCTAAGCTAATATTAGAAATATTATAAGAGAGATTTCAGAATTATAGGTTGGATATTATTCGGAAATATGAAAACCGAAATTAGGTACTTCATTGCATATCCTGAGAATATTTTTGGATTTGGAATTTCCATGTTGTCAAAACATCCTTGGTCTATAAATATTGTAGTTTGTTCTTCTTACAAACTATCCTTAGCCATGCAAACTTTTTTTTTTTTTTGTTCCTGGTTGATCCGACTAATAATATTACTTGTAGTACTATTCCAGAGAGGATAGTACCCTAATTAGGCGAAATCTCTTACGTCCGCTCGTTTAAAGACTTCTGTGAGATCAAAAATCTCTAGAAAGTACTGTTGGTGGGAAACTAGATAATTGCATTGTTATCTAAGTTTTCGATTATTGATTAGATTGACTAACAGTTGAACCATTGATTGCACCTAGTTTGATTATTCTTGAAAACCTTCTCTTTTGACATAAGGTCACTCAAACTAGATCAAAGGATTGATGGGATATTCAGAACTGTTTTTAGGTTTGAAGACAACTTATGATCATCTTTTGTTAACATACTCCGTTTTGTGCTTGATCGATCATAAGTGGAATCATGTTTTGCGTGCAGGTACAATTGAAGATTTAAAGACAAGAAGATTTTTCCGATTGGTCTCGCATCTTGTGATATTTGTGCACATACCTTGATCGGTTGGGATCCGACTAAGATCTTTTTTATCTTTGGTAGATTTGATCACGTAGTCGTATAGGCCGGCAACTATCATTTGGTGGTATTTTTCAATATCCGAATCTGATAGTTTGTGAATCTAGATCTTATTATTTCAGATCTTGATTGATCTAGACCCGACAAAGGAGTTTACTTGTTAAACGGAAGAGCCTTTGTCAAAAATCGATAAATATTTATCCAAAGATTGATAGATTGGTTACCAAACAGCTTTTATTCCTTTACTATTTGGAAGATGATCAAAAGGTGTTGAGTGCTGAAGACTTTACATCGGTAAAGCAACTCAAGATAGTGGCTTATGTCTTAGGATTCACAAGCGTTGGCTAGGCGGTTGTAGTCGCAGGAATACTGAGGGAACTAACTAACTAGGGGTAGATTACTTAGTCTCAACTATACGAAGTTTGCTTTGTTCTTTGTATAGCAGCTTAATTTTGAGAGTATTCAAAACTGGACTAAGTCCCCGGGTTTTTCTGCATTTGCGGTTTCCTCGTTAACAAAATCTTATTGTGTGATTTACTTTTATTTTCCGTAATTATAATTGTTTTATTATAACTAAAATTAAATACATTAGTGTGTTAATCCAAGGCACTTGATAGTGATCTTATGTTATCTTTGTACTATAACTATTATCAAGTGATTACCTTGTTATTGTATTGTCTCGACTCTGACCATAACGATCACACAAGGTATTGGAATTATAGGTTCATATCGAAAAGATTGTGGTGTACTTGGGTACCGTCGTCATCTTAATTGGTATCAAAGCAGGAAAACACGAAAAGATCTAACAATCTGTGTTTGGTGCGATCTAACCTATAGGATTTGAATCATATGTCTGATTCAGTTAACGTACCACAAGATTTTGATATAATATGTCCACATCATACTCTAAAGACATCCGATTTGTTTTCAATCCCGGATAAATAGCTCAACAATATTAGTTCATTCAATGGACATACCTCAGGGAATATTAACCAAGACAAGTTAATATGAAAAAAAATACCTGCAATGCACGGTTCAGATACGAATGATATTGACGATATTAAATTTTCCATGAAACTTACTGAAAAATACAATCTAAGAGATAAAGTGTATCATCCATTAGTCAAGAAGTTTATCAAAGACTCATTGATAAATTCCATATGAAAACGCGGGGTTACAACAACCACACCCAACTAATTCGTTCGGCAATCTATATGGACTAAACTCCAATATAATTCCGAGAGCACCAACTTAAAAGTGAGATTCAATCAAGAAAGATATCAAAGAGCTTTATCTCTTTCTCAATAAATCAGTAAATCAACTAGATACAGATCCATGAGACTGATTGTTATGAGAATAACTCGGAAGGTACCAAAGACCAATGGCCGATTGTCAATCAAGTCTTATCCAATAAACAAGGTCGGATTTATCAACTATGATTGAACTACGCACAACCTGTGATATTTCAATTATATAAACAAAATATAATGCGGAAAAGAAATAACACAGACACCAGAAATTTTGTTAACGAGGAAACCGCAAATGCAGAAAACCCCCGGGACCTAGTCCAGACTTGAACACCACACTGTATTAAGCCGCTGCAGACTCTAGCCTACTACAAGTTAACTTCGTACTGGAATGTCGTTGAGCCATAACCAAGTCTCACACCGATTAAGGTACAGTCGCGTTCCTTACGCCTCTTGAAATCCCAGCAGGACTCTGCGAACATGATTCCCTTAGCTGATCTCACCAACAACTAAGAGTTACTATGACCAAAAGTTGAAGACTTATAAACAAATCTGTCTCCCACAGATAAGTCTATTTTGGTTGTTGTTTCCGTCTTAAGATAAAAATCAAGGTGTGCAGGAAACTCAACTAATAATCCGGTCTTATAATCCCGAAGAGTAGCCTAGAAATATTAGTCACCTCACAATAACCTAACTGATTAACAGAAAAAGTTATTGCGGAATCACAAGAGTCTGATACGAAGAACTGTTGTGATTACTTTTTATATCTTACCTATCGGAGATAAATATCGAGAAAACCTTAGAGAAGATTAAACTCAACATGATAGAAAAAGTAAGATCAGAATACGCAACTACGGAGAAAATAGTCTGATCTGGCTTCACGAATCCCAAATGAAGTCTTTACGTCGTTAACCCTAATAATGGTTTTCAGAAGAACCGTAAACCAGGGTTGATGGAGAATCGACTCTAGTTTGTAACTAGGACACACAAAAGTGTCGGGATTAGGTTTCCCAGATGCTAGAGTTCTCCCTTATATAGTCTTTCAAATCAGGGTTGCTTACAATCAAAGCTAAGATAGCTTAGTAATAAATCAATTGATATTTACCATTAGATGAACTCCTGCTTAGATGGTATTAGCTTGATACACACAAATGAAATATACTTATATTTATATATGGAAGAACCATACCTAAACGTGTATAACCAGTTGGCTCAATAACAGTTTAGTTTAGCCATATTCATCTAACACTTGTAGATCAAATATGATGATCAATCAATCATGATAGATAATCAAATGAATCTAAATGTTCTTTAAGAGAGTTGTTCAGATGTTTACTATCTCATAGAAATATCCATGAACAATTTGAAACATATTCGGTTTGGTTTGTAGTTGTACAAAGTACTTATACAAGAACCAATTCATGAACATAATGCCACGGTTTGCAAAACAAGTTCGCATACCTTATTTCATTAAAGTTCCGGGGACTTTAGTTCGCAAACAGAGTTCAAAAACGAACATGAGTTCATGAGTATGAATTATCATACTTACCGATTTTAGAACCTAACCACTTTGTTCGCAAACTGAGTACGCAAACCATAATTCCGAACCTGGCCTAGTCTTGCTGCTCTCAAACACTTTTCTCAAACCACAGTTCCGGACCTTTCACAGGTAAACCCGTTCGCAAACAAGAGTTCTGAACCTAAACTAGAACTTCACAGTTCGCATACAAGGTACGCATACTGTGTTGTATCCATACATTGGTAGTAGTTTTAAAACTCTCATTTAATCATTGAAACATCCTTAGAAGACAACAATGGTAATCTTACACATACCACTAGCTTCAAGTAATTTTCAATTGATTAACTGATCAATACGAAACTTCCCAAGTTAACATCAAATGACTGTCTCACACAAATCGTGTAAGTGTTCAAGGTAATTTTCACATGATCATCTTGACTTAATATTTAGTTTCCAATAAATAAATTATCTACAACTAAACTCGTCAAGTAGATGATGAAGTTTAGCTAAAACTAAAAAGCTTCCAACATGTATTTCGAGAAATATATAAACGATATAAACTCGGCTCGAAATTTCAAATGTGTATAATACAAAGTCTATATAGCTATACGACTTCGTCTCATTAGAAGATAGAATAAAATAGACTTTTTAGTGATAGATAAGTTTTAGTCTCCACATACCTTTTGTTGATGAAGTTCCTCCAAGCTCTTCAGTGGATCTTCTTCTTCAATTGGTGAACGCCGTGAAGTCTAATGCTTAACTACACACTTCTATCCTAATCCGAGACATACATATAAGTAGACTAGAAATCAAGTATATAGTTTTGATCAACTAAACTTGACAAACAAGCTTGAGATAGCAAAGCTTGCAAGTTCGACCTAGCAGTGCTCTAACACCATGTGTCGTTAAAAATCCTTGCTTCAAGAAGTTCTTGAAATTCATGAACCTCCTGATAGAATGATAACCTCGAGTATCTCAACCAGTCAATTTCAAGACGAGTCTTCATGTATTCCTCTTCTTGAATCCGAATCTGAGATTTCTGACAACCATCCAAATGTCAGAAAATATTTATTAGTCAAGCATCTAAGTGTAAGACAAGGGTGTGATTCTAGTGTCCAGTTGCTCTTGACTAATAAACGACATCCTGATTCAAACAGACTAACCACCTGCAAGAATCAAAAGAGTTTTGTTTCAAAACTTAATCCATTGAATGATACTTAGTTACTTAAAACTGTTCTTAACAGTAGCAAAAAGGATTATTTTTCTAGAAGAGACAAAGACCGGCTTAAATGCAAACAAACTAATGATCTAAGACCATTCAACTTTGTTATTGATTGTGTGTCTACTTCTAGATCAAGAAAACAATCACATCGGATGATGCCGTCACATTCCAGGAAAAGGAAGGGTCAACCTAAAAGTTCTACTCTAACTAATGCTCAAGGGTTTAAAAATCACACTTACAACTCTATTCCTTTACGAATAGAATTATCTGTTAACCAGATTTATCAAGTTGTGATCTGCATGATTGTAAAACTAATTCTTGGAATCATTCCAGAATAAAGAATGTCCGAAAACACCAATCATATCTTGTGAATGCTATTGATTGTTGTGATAGATCTTGTTCCGTTTGCAATATCGAGCTATTGAAAGATCATTTCAACAACTAGCATTGTTGATTGGAACTTCCTCATATTGTGCTCAATCTCGAATAGATGAGGAAGCTCTCAAAGAGCACAAAGGAACATCTAAGATTTACTTTGAAAATCCTTAATGATCTATTTACATCATGAATATTCTGATCATTTTCTAAATTGGAATTGTTTGCTTTATTTGGAAAAACTTCCTGATAAAATTCGGTCCATATTAAGAAAATAGGAAAGTTCATGATAAATATATACAAGATATATTAGGACTTCCTGGAAATCAATGTTTCGGAAAAATCTTCACTGATTTTATTTCCGAAGTTAAGCTTGTCTTTACCAGTTTTGATATCAAATAAAAATACTTACTTATTTTGGTATTTCGAAAAACTTGGAAACCAATTTTTTACTTGATATAAAACTACTTGAACAATGTTTCTTTCTCCACAATAAGATTATTGTTCAAGATGGGTGAAGATACCATTGATATCAACTATCAACTTCAGAAGCTTGAAATTTATCTTCCAACTGACATTAAGTGTTATTTTTCAAGAGAACATAAGAGAAATCATCTATCTCTTGAACTCATGTTTATGCTTATGCGAGATTCAGAAATCGCTCGTGAACAACTAGAAGCTTCTGTAAAAATTGAGGAATGGCTCGAGTCAAAACTTATGAAGATAATTGTGGATCTCAATCTTTAGAAGAGACGATTCAATCAATTGAAAGAAAAGAGGAATCTCAAAAGTTTGAATACTGAATAAGCCTCAATGAACAACCAGAGCACCAATAAGGATTAAGTTAGACATAGTAATACTTATTTTTAAAGATAGACTAATCAATTGTTGCTTTATTTCAATGTTTGTGTAAAGTTTATTCAAACTATCAATAATATGAATGATTAAGCTTTTATTTTAATCTTTTGTGTCATTCTTTTTGATAAGTTACGATTGAATATTTTTTATGCTTTGCTTTCGGTCATGAGATGTTGTTTCGCTTTTCACTAACCCTAATTTCCAATCTCATAATATGGTGATCTCTTATGATTTGTGTGACTTTTAGATATAGCAGGATTTAATTCTAATCTATTGGGTGGCTTTATCAAAGGATCATAAAGAGATACTGATTAAAGCTCATGTGTGAAAGTCACAATGATGCTATATCGATTTATGTTTACATAAGTTGTGTATATAGTATAACATATGAGTTTTTCTTTTAGGCTTTTATTATCGGCACATAATAGCAAAAATCGGTTCAAACTTTGTATGGTAAAGGTTGATTTGCTTGTTATTTTTTTGTTTTGTAGGGGAATAACAACTAACATGGGGAGAGTTCTTAATGAATTGGTGCTTAATGGTATAAATTTGTAGGGAGAGTGCTTGTGGAAATCGAGGGAAAAATTATTCTTATAATCTTTCCTGTTATGAAAACTATGTTAATTCTGATATAAGTTTGTCATATCGAAGCGTAAGGTGACGATTTTGTGTTAGTTAATTGTCTTCCTGTTAAGAAAAGCTTATTTAATTGCCTATTCTCTGTTTTTGTTACAATTGTTATATTTCCATTATTTTGTTTGGATTGTTATGTTTCAATTTTTTCAGTTAAGAAAAACTGAGTCAATTTTGATTTTTGTTTTTACTCAACGAAAGTGATTGTCTATGTACAAAGTCGAGACAATACGACAAATCGGTATTCACACTTTGTGTGATCGTCTATGGATACGAGATCGATACAATACAACAAACAAAGTGTGATTACTTGATAATAGGTTCGGACTTAACCAAACTCTATAGGATCACTATCAAGTAAAGCGGAGTTAACGTTGTGTATTTTACTTCTAATTATAATAAATAATTATAATTGCGGAAATAGAAAAGTAAAAGACATAGCAAGATTTTGTTAACGTGGAAACCGCAAATGTAGAAAAACCCCGGGACCTAGTCCAGAATTGAATACTCTCAGAATTAAGCCGCTATACAAAATCTAAACCAACTTCATATAGTTGAGACCAAGCAACTAACCCTAGTTCACTTAGTTTCTTCAGTATCCCTGCGCTTCCGACTTCGATGAGTGCACGCACTGGAACAATTCCTTTGGATCGTATTCCAAACAGTAAAGGAACAACAAATCTGTTTGGTAACAACTCTATTGATTCTTTAGGATAAATATATCTTATATGCAAAGGCTCTTCCGTTTAATCTAATAAACTCCTTTGACTGGTTAGATCAATCTATCTAATAACTACTGAAGAAGTCAAGTTTAGATTTGCAATCAATCAATATAGATTCCAACAAGAAACTTTAAAGTGATGCCGATTTCACGCAACTAATCAATTGAATAAATCCGATTCTAGTTGGATCCCAGCCGATCAAGGTTTGTGCTACACAAATATATGAGAAACCAATAAGAAATCTTCTTCATCTTCAAATCTTCTTTAATCTTCAATTAAACCTGCACAACACCACTTGAATCTCTTGTGATCAATCACGCACAGAACGGAGTCTGTTAACAATGGATTATCACAAGATGTCTCTAGATCTACAAACAGTTCTAAAGATCCCGTCGATACTTCGATCTAGTTTGAGTGAATCTTATATCAGAAGAGAAGATTCTCAAGAATAAACAAACTAGGTGCAATCAAAGTTCAACAACCATTAGTCAATCAAATCAATCGAAAACTAATAAAACTGCAATTTCTAGTTTCCCACCAACGGTACTCGTAGAGCTTCTTGATCCCACAGAAGTCTTTAAACGAGCGGTCGTAAGAGAATTCGCCTAATTAGGGTACTTTCCTCTCCGAATAGACGGCTCCACCAGAAACAACAAAAAGATGAAGTTTGCCTGGCTCTTAGGATAGTTTGCTATAAATGCAAACTTAGGTAGACCAAGGATGTTTGGACACCAAGGAATTTCCAAAACCGAAAGTACTCTTAAGATATGCAATAAATGCCCATTCGGTTTTCATAATTCTAGTAAATGCTTTGTCCAATATTTCCCTAAATCTCTCAATAGAAAATCTCCAATTAGTAAATGCACATTACTAATTTTTATTATCTAGAGATATGCATTTAATTGCTGGTAATTAACACATATAAAACTAACAACCTTAATTAAAAGATTCTTAATTTATTTCGGAACGGGATCTCCTTGAGTACTAAGGAATATCTTTGAACAATAAAAGATAAGAGTTATTGTACGTGTTCAAAGTATGTTGACATCTTTTCTTTGTAAATCATCTTTCATATTTACAATCTTGGAATCGATTATACCACACTTCCAAACAAGTTTAGAATTGGTTCATCTGTATTCCAAGACAACTATGTGAGTGATCAAATATCAAATCACATACATGGGTTCAATCGGTTCTACCAATCACTAGGATCGGTTATACACTAATATGGAAGCACTTGTGATCGGTCACACAAGTTACATCAGTTACCAGGATCGGTTACATCAATTACCAGGACCGGTTACCATATACACATGGTGTTGCTTGTGATCGGTCACACCAGTCACTAGGATCGGTTACACCAATTACCAGGATCGGTTACACCAATTACTAGGACCGGTTACACCAAATACAAGGGTCGATTACACAACTCTTTTGTGATCGGTCACGCCAATTACAAAAATCGATCATGCCATCTCAGGTGATTACTTAGGATCGGTTACACTAATTAATCAAAACTAGTCATACCAAATCATAAGTCAGGCATTGTGATTAGTTATACCAAGATACATAACAAGTTACGATTGGTTTCTACCATCTCACACATATTGGTAATCCAAAGATTTGCAATGAATAACAATACCAATAAGCCTAGCGATTTCCCTTTCGATTCATAAAACAAGTTCATGAATGTACTTCCATTAAACAAATGTAAAACATTGTTTCCTAGGTTGAAATCTTCACCTTTACCCATACACATAATCATCACAGCATTCATAAGATTATGTCGATGTCATATCTACGAAGTTCAAGCATTATACTTCGTAGTCTAATTCCTTAACACTATGATCATATGATCATGTCTCACTACTAGAGTAAAATATTCATACACATCTTCGCAGTTATGTTTTCAATATAGCACAACTTGAAAGATACGTTATGAACGAAACGGTTCAAGTCAATATTACTAACCTCAAGAGGAAGGATGATGTCGTCGTTATAGCTCGTTACTTCTTCACGTTCTTCAGGTCTTCGAGTAATACTTGTATGTCTCAATATTCCTAGACTTTCTATTCTAACCTATACGAAGTTGTCTCTAGTACATAATCAGCGACTTTTAGATGAGTTTTGATTCACTAAAATATTAATACCAAACTTGACATACCAACGCTTGGTGGGTTCAACCGAGCTATGCTCTAACAATTAGACTACGAAGTATAACGCTTATCTTTTGAACTTCATAGATATGACATCGACATAATCTTGTATATACTGTTATAATTCCGTGAATGGGTCATGGTGAAGATTTCATCATAGGAAACAATGTTTTACATTCGTTTAAAGGAAGTGCATTCATGAAATTGTTTTATGAATCGAAAGGGAAATCATTAGGCTTATTGGTACGGCTATTCATTGCAAATCTTTGGATTACCAATATGTGTGAGATGGTAGAACCGATCATAACTATGTTATGTATCTTGGTATAACTAATCACAATGCCTGACTTATGATTTGGTATGACTAGTTTTTATTAATTGGTAACCGGTCCTGGTAAATGATGTAACCGGTCCTGGTAACTTGTGACCGATCACAAGTGTTTCCATATGGAGGTATAACTGATCCTAGTGACTGGTAGAACCGATTGAACCCATGTATGTGATTTGATATTTGATCAATCACATAGTTATCTTGGAATACATGTGAACCAATTCTAAACTTGTTTGGAAGTGTGGTATAAACGGTTCCAAGAATGTAAATCCATGTAAATATGAATCAAGATTTACAGTGAAGAGATGTCAACATACTTTGAACACGTACAATAACTCTTATCATTTATTGTTCAAAGATATTCCTTAGTACTCAAGGACATCCTGTGCCGAAATATTGAGAATCTTTCAATTAAGGTTTTTGGTTCTATATGCTTTAAATTACCAGCAATTAAATGCATATCTCTAGAGAATAAAACTTAGTAATGTGCATTTACTAATTGGAGATTTTCTATTGAGAGATTTTGGAATTTTTGGACAAGCATTTATTAGAATTAGTAAAACCGAATTTTGCTATTCATTGCATATCTTGAGAATATTTTCGATTTTGGAAATTCCTTGGTGTCCAAACATCCTTGGTCTTTAAATACCTAAGTTTGCATTTCTACCAAACTATCCTAAGAGCCAGGCAAACTTCATTTCTTGTTATTTCTGGTTGAGCCGTATAATTGGAGAGGAAAGTATCCTAATTAGGTGAAATCTCTTACGACCGCTCGTTTCTATGGGATCAAGAAGCTCTACGAGTACCGTTGGTGGGAAACTAGATAATTGCAGTGTTATTAGTTTTTAATTGATTTTATTGACTAACGGTTGTTGAAACTTTGATTACACCTAGTTTGTTTATTCTTGAGAGTCTTCTCTTCTGATATAAGATTCACTCAAACTAGATCGAAGTATCGACGGGATCTTTAGAACTATTTGTAGATCTAAAGACATATTATGATAATCCATTGTTAACAGACTCCGTTCTGTGTGTGATTGATCACAAGAGATTCAAGTGGTGTTGTGCAGGTTATTATTGAAGATTAAAGAAGATTTGAAGATGAAGAAGATTTCTTATTAGTTCTCATATCTTTGTGTGGGTACAAACCTTGATCGGCTGGGATCCAACTAGAATCGGATTTATTAGATTGATTAGTTGCGTGAGATCGACATCACTTTATAGCTTCTCGTTGAGATCTATACTGATTGATTGCGAATCTAAACTAAACTAATTTTGTAGTTATTGGATAAATTGATCTAACCAGGAAAAGGAGTTTATTAGATTAAACGGAAGAGCCTTTGCGTATGACTTGAGATATCTTTATCTTGAAAGAATCAATAGAGTTGTTACCAAATAGATTTGTTGTTCCTTTACTGTTTGGAATACGATTCAAAGGAATTGTACCAGTGCGTGACCTTCGAAGTCGGAAGTGCAGGGATACTGAGGAAACTAAGTGAACTAGGGGTAGTTGCTTGGTCTCAACTATACGAAGTTGGTGTAGATTTTGTATAACGGCTGAATTCTGAGAGTATTCAATTTTGGACTAGGTCCCGGGGTTTTTCTGCATTTTTAGTTTCCCTGTTAACAAAATCTTGTTGTGTTTTTTACTTTTTTATTTCCGCAATTATAATTGTTTATTGTAATTAAAAGTAAAATACACAAACGTTACGTCCAATATACTTGATAATGATCCTATAGAGTTTGGTTAAGTCTGAACCTATTATCAAGTATCACACTTTGGTAGTCGTATTGTCTTGATCTCGTATCTATAGATAATCACACAAAGTGTGAATACTGATTAGTTGTATTGTCTCGACTCTGTCCATAGACGATCACTTTCAGTAAGAAGACTTATAGGTTGAAAACAAAAAGATTGTGGTGTATTTGGGTACCCTCGTCTTTTCAGAAAAGGTAAGTTAATTCTGATCTTAGTTTATGCTTATCAAATGAAGGTTCAATTATTCAAGTCTAATCGATTCATTGATGTGAAAACTAGTTAATTAACCTAGTTTTTGTCATGTCTAAAAGAAGGTATAGTTATTTTAAGAATAATTGGATCCTGATAAGAGTTATTGAGATAATTCTGATCTCAGTTGAGTCTCATTGAATAAAGTGATTATACATACATAATCGGTTCGGTTTTGTAACTAAGTTATCTTAGTTTATTTACCGGACTAAGGAAAAATTGCTTCGGTCAATTGTTTCCTTGATAACGTGCTAAAACAAGATTACTTAGGTAGTTTCGGTTTTAGAATTTCTTATCTAAAATGGTATGTGAAACCTCCGTGCTTAACTCTTATAGGTTGTACAAGTTCTTATGAATTTGTAAGATCCTTTCGGTTTGCTCTTATAATTATTCGTTCTTTTGTCATTTATGTGACAAAAAGGGGGAGAAATATATGGAGTAAAAAAGTGATTTATGATCACTAGGAAACGACATATGTGCTTAAACATTATATTTAACGAAAGAGTAAAGCATAGACTAAAGGAGGAACATATCATCATGTTGTGTAGTATTTCATACTACAAAAGAGGAATAACAAATATGTTCGGATTGAATATATACCTAGCGTTCCTTTAGGGGGAGTAAAGCTTTTGTTATTCAAATGTCAACAACAACATTTATTTTTTGAATATGTGCAGGATATTGTGTTGTTGAAACTTGCAATCAAGTGTATGAAGAATGAGTTATTTGTAAATCGTTCATCTCCATATGTATTAGAGTTTTGTCAATAAAATTGACAAAGGGGGATATTGTTTGAGAATTTCTAAGTTAAACCCACCAGGGGTTGGTATGTCAAGTTTGGTTATCATATTTTAGTATCAAAACTCAATTAGGGTCGCTTGATTAAGATTACTAGAGTCAACTTCGTTTAGGTTATACTCGAAAGTATTGGAATGTTGAGACATACATGTGTTACTTCGAAGACCCGAAGAACGCAAAGACGTATCGATTACAACGAAGACAATATCTTTCCACTTGAGGTTAGTAATACTGATCCTTGACTTGTTTCCATTCCCATCGTTACTTTCAAGTCGTTTAAGATTGAAAAACATAACATGCGAGGTTATATATGATACTCTAGTATTAGACTTGGTCATATTATTATGATCAAAGTGTCAAGGAAGTATATACAATTTTTTGAATGGTTTGATATGGTATATTGAATTATGATGTATAACGTTTATCTTTTGAACTTCGTAAATGCGACATCGACATAATGTATGTAACTTGTTACTTGATTGTATATTGAATATAGGTTTGATTTCATCCTAGGAAACTATATTTTATTACATTGGTTTAAGGAAGTAGATATACGAACTCGTTTCATAATCGAAAAGAAATCAATAGGTGTTTTAGTCCGGTTTCTTTGAAGATCTATTAGTTGACCAATTCAAGGGAATAAAGGTAGAACCGATCTTAACTTATGTTGAGAGTCAAGGTAGAACCGATCTCTACCTATCTTGGGATAATGGTAGAACCGATCCTAACATATGTTAGGAGTCATGGTAGAACCGGTCCCAAGAGCAAAACCAATTTCCGATATTCACATATACTTTCGGGTTTCTGTGAGTTTGGAATTAGGGTATGCTAGATAGGAAAGTTCTAGATGTCGACATAATTTGAACATGTGCATGATTCTTATTGTCGATTGTTCATCGATATTCCTTGATACTCTAGGTGATCCCAAACCGTAATATTGGAGAATCTTTTAATTAAATTTTCAAATTATATGTTTTGATTTTTCAAAAAATAAAAACATATCTCTAAAGCTATATTAGTCAAGTTCTATGCTAATATTAGATATTTTCTAAGAGAGATTTCATAATTACAGGTTATTTGGAAATATGAAAATCGAAATTAGGTACTTCATTGCATATCCTGAGAATCTTTTCGATTTTGGAATTTCCTTGTTGTCCAAACATCCATGGTTTATGAATAGTGAAGTTTGTTCTTCTTGCAAACCATCCTTAGCCAGACAAACTTCATCTTTTTGTTGTTTCTGGTAGAGACGACTAATAGTATTACTTGTAATACTATTGCGGAGAGGTAAGTACCCTTATTAGGTGAAATCTCTTACGTCTGTTGATTAAAGACTTCTGTGGGATCAAGAAGCTCTAGAAAGTACCGTTGGTGGGAAACTAGATAATCACATTTTTATTTTACTTTTCGATTATTTATTTGGTTGACTAGCGGTTGTTGAACCTTTGATTGCACCTAATTTGATTATTCTTGAGAACCTTCTCTTCTGACGTAAGGTCACTCAAACTAGATCAAAGGATTAACGGGATCTTCAGAACTGTTTTTAGATCTGAAGACAACTTGTGATCATCCATTGTTAATAAACTCCTTTTGGTGCGTGGTCGATCATAAGTGGAATTATGCTTTTTGTGCAGGTACAATTGAAGACAATTGATGATTTGAAGACAAGAAGATTTTTCTGATTGGTCACGCATCTTGTGATATTTGTGCACATACCTTGATCGGATGGGATCCGACTACAATCTTATTTATCTTTGGTAGATTTGATCTAGTATTCGTATAGATCGACAACTATCATTTGGTGGTATTCTTCAGTATTCGAATCTGATAGTTTGTGAATGTATTACAGATCTCGGTTGATGTAAACCCGACAAAGGAGTTTGCTTGTTAAACGAAATAGACTTTGTCAAAACTCAACAAATCTTTATTCAAAGATTGATATAGTGGTTACCAAACAGCTTTGTTCCTTTACTATTTGGAAGACGATCAAAAGGTGTTGAGTGCTGAAGACTTTACATCGGTAAAGCAACTCAAGATACTGGTTTCTGTCTTGGGATACACAAGCGTTTGCTAGACGGTTGTAGGCGCAGGAATACTGAGGGAACTAAGTAACTAGGGGTAGATTACTTGGTCTCAACTATACGAAGTTGGGTTTGTTCTTTGTATAGCAGCTTAATTTTGAGAGTATTCAAAACTGGACTAGGTCCCGGGGTTTTTCTGCATTTGCGGTTTCCTCGTTAACAAAATCTTGTTGTGTGATTTACTTTTACATTCCGCAATTATAATTGTTTTATTATAATTAAAAGTAAATACACTTGAACGTTAATCCGAGGAACTTTATAATGATCCTATAATATCTATGTTGTACTGTAACTATTATCAAGTGATTACCTTGTTGTGGTATTGTCTCGAATCTATCCATAGACGGTCACACAAGGTATTGGACTTAAAGTTTGATATCGAAAAGATTGTGGTGTACTTGGGTACCCTCGTCATTTTAGAAGGGGTGGAGATATGGAGATCGTGGATGTAATGGTAGAGTCATGTCCGCTATACTAAGGGAAGTTTCTAGACAATCACTCTTTTAACCGCTCTTAACCGTCACCACAACTTGTTACTTCCTCATCATAGGGTGTTTCTGATAGACGCATTATTGTGTCTAATATGTCTCAATTGTATATATTGTTAGTGTTCGATTTTGTATTTATTTTGTTATTTTATGTCTTTGTAGGTATTTTTAGAGAAATAAGCTCTTGCGGCGAAATTGGCTCGAAAAGTGGTGTTTTACACCCCAGGATAGAGTACTAAAGGCACCCCAGAAATGCACCGGAAGCACCCCAGAAATGTGTCGGAGGAACCCCGGAAAAATTACTATCTACGCCCAAAAATTACTATTTGCACCCCATAAGACAAGTGCTAAAGGGACACCCGTGCAGGATTAGGGGGAGGACATGTTCTTCTCAAATTCAAAAAAAGATTTTTGGCGGGAAAATAAACTTATTTCTCTGTAAAATTTTCGATCGATTTTTGGATGTGATTTAGTGAGATTCAATCCCTGAAACTTAATGGGTAGACGTGATATGACCATAGAAAGCTGTTATGGGTGTCTGTTTCGACCGAATTTGGCTGATTAATCCACAAGAAGAAAACAGGGAGAAACGAGAATATCACGTGTTGAGAAGATTTTGTGGAAGATTTTGTGGAGATTAGAGCGAGTTTAACATATTTTCAGCGTGCAGGAAGTGTGTGGAGATCAAACAGATGCGTGGAGGAGATAAACAGGGGAAGAATCACGTAAATATCATCCCCGAGTAAAAGAAAATATTTTGGATTTATTAGCGAGATTTTTACGTGTTGATTGATATAAATAGGTAGTTTGGGGTCTCACTGTGGGATAGAGAGAGTTGGGAGCAGTTAGGAAGAACCAGAGAGTCGAGAAATCAAGTTGCAGGAAAACTCCATTTTCTGCTGCTGTGAAGAACACGAAGAACATTGGACACAAGGTAACCGTCGTTCTTCAACAGTGACAACGACAACTGTTTGTGGGTCGTATTGCGACAGTGTCAACAACACTTCATTTTTATCGTTCTCTGTAACAGCTCGGTTTGTAACGAACAAAAGTGTTACAAACCCGGTTTTTATCAATTTTTCTCCTATTTCATCATTTGAGAACCATTTTTGAGCATTAATAAAGATGAATTTTGAGCATATTTCCATGATAATGATGAGCTAATTCTCGCGTAACCAAGGCATGGAGGAAGCTATTGTTGCATGAATAATTGGTAATTATTTTACTTTTCTCTAATTTTGCAATTTAATTCACTCAAATTACTGCTTTGCAGAATTTTAATTATTTGCATAATTTTTCCTAATTAGTTGTGATTCAATTAGATAGGTTATGCTTTGGTTAGATAATCTATGCTTAAGGGATATAATTAATGTTTGAGAATATGCTTGATAATTTGTGAATTAAGAAAAAGAGATTTTAAAAATAATTAGAGTTTTGGAATTTTTATCATCATTTATTCATGTGTAATAGTGGAATCTAGTGTCTTGGTTATTTTCACTCTAAAAAAAACACAACAAATTTGGATTAAAATTTTCTCTACTCTTAGTTTAAATTAATCTAGCTTTCACAAGTCTTACGAACTCATTCTTACCACTATTTAAAATTACACCAGTTTACACGCCGAATGTTGTTGTAAACCACCAGACCAATACCCCATAAAGAATCCCCCCATGTAACATGTTTCGATTTCTCGTAGGAATTTGTGGAGTCATGGACTATTTCTTGTTTTGGCCAAATCATAGCTTCACAGTGTTGTGGCTGTCATAATTATAGATTGATTATGATTTGATAGAGTATGGCCACGGTGCGACGGCCCAGGATAGCTTGGCCATGACCGAATTGATAGCTGACCATGGTGCTTTGGCCTGAGATAGCTTGGCCAAGCTTGTCCAGTGCCACGACACAAGAAATAGTTACCGTGCGGCGGCTGCTAGCTTGACCAAGGCTAAGAAATAAAGATGGCCACGTTGTTGTGGCTTGCTAGCTTGGCCAAGGATGAAAAAAAAAGAACGACCAGGACAGGTGTTGGCCATCGGCCAGGATAGCAGATGGCCGTCGGCCGAGACAGCAAATGACAGCGTCGGTCAGGACAATAGGTGATGACATCGGACAGAACAACTTTGGCACAGGCGATGGTGTTGGTGGTGCTAGCAGTGTGGCCATGGTCGTGACCACGGTCTAGGCGCTACTAGCATTGGCACTTTCCAATGTCGTGTCCATGCTTATGGCGTGCTTCTTAATCATTGCATGAGATCTAGTGTTGGCATTATTCTTGGCCAAGACTGTATTTAATATATGGAGCATGTTCAAGGAATTCAAGCGTGAAAGTTCCGCGACTCGATATGATGATCAATATTATTAAGTGATAGTTTAAATATTAATATATGAAACGATTTCAAGGAATTTAGTTGTGGAATTATTGCAACTTAGAACATGTTCTGTATTGGGATATGTATAAGAACAAGAGTAGGTCTTGAACATATTTTTTGTATAGTCAGAGAATGTCTGGAGAGGAATTGCAACCAGCACCAGTGGTATTTTGAAGACAATATTGCTTTATACTAGTGTTCAATCCATCTAGGAGATGTCCAATCAGTGTAGATTCAATACAGAAGTGAGTACGGTATAAGTACTGAAATATTCCTAAAATATATATAGGACACCAAGAGTTCAGATGGGTGAATCCTTGGCGCATATATACTTATAGATATGTCTCTGATACAGATTCAAATGTGAAATTACAAGTTTTTCCCTTGTCAAAACAGTAAGCCCTCTGCTTAGCGTGAAACATTAATGTTATGTGGTAAGCACTAGATGGTGACAATAAGCAGAAAATACTCAAAATTTATAACTAAGTTTGGGAGTAATTACTTAACTTTATCTTTTCTGGGCAATGTCCTTGGCGTAGACGCGGGATTTAAGACCAGACTTTCATATGGGCAAGAAGCAGACTCTGGTGCTTAGGATTTGATTATGCGGTGCTAGGTACTAGTGATGACGTTAGCAAGGCAGTAATAGGAACGAGATGGATATCCATTGCCTGTGGTAGTAGGATTGAAAATAGGGGAGTCGTCCCGAATAGTCGATGATAAACCAGAGTTGCTAGTAGTGGAATCTGACATCTTGAAACGCATTTTTTTTAAAGCACTGAGGATCTGTCAATTGTGTCTCATGTTACAAGAGTGCTGAGTAACAGGGATGGCAGCGACAACATCGGAAGTTGATACGGTAATGGTCACAACATCGAAGAAATAGTGACATAAGGTTGATGACATCTTCATGTATTGTGATATATTTTGATGAGATGATGTGGAACCTGAGGCGATGGCCTCTATGAATAGATGAGGGCTGTAGGTGGATGAGGTCTCTCTGAGTCTGAGTTTATTAAATCACGTATGAAAACCCATGTTTGCACTCCATTCGCTCCAGGAGCCTTAGAATCTTCATATGATGTCTGTTTCTGACGTTTGACCCCAACTTTTGAAGATAGGAGATTAAGCTATCATATGCAAAAAAAAAAAGCATCTGATTTAGAGCTCGTATGGTTAGTCACCCATGCGTGCACATTTTTAATCCCATGTACATTTTTAGACGCCATTAACTTTAGCATGGGAATCATATCTCTCAGCCCGTGTATCCGATTTACACGCCCTTCCGGTATGTTATAGCAGAGACGTAGACAAACACTTCTCATTAAGAATGTGTTATCACATTCCTCATCGATTGTTGTCGATTTCATAGTTTTTGGAACGCAAATGTGATAGTAGGGGTAGCAACGAACTAAAAGAGATTGTGATGATAGGTGAAATGATGGAGGATTAATGGAGATGAAGGCATCAAGGCTTCATAGAGGTGAAGGATTCATGGAGATGAATGCTTAATGGAGGTGAATACTTCATGGTGGTGAAGGCTTCATGTAATTTGAAAGTTTTCCTTTGATGTCTTGTAGTTGTGGTGCCCAGCACAGTCTCGTGTTTTTTTTCAAAATTGAAGCTGACGTCAGTCCGCAGGGCCGTGTAATGTGATGGATGGAGATAAGCAATATAGTAATGTTTGGCTCTGACATATCTCCTGGCTGAGACACCTCTTCTGGCTTGGACACTTCGTCTAGCTTGGATACCCTTTCAAGCTTGGATACCTCGTCGTCTGGCTTAGACATCTCGTGTGGAGATCTTGAAGATTCCGAAGCAGATGATGAAATACTTGAGGTTGAAAGGCTATCCCGGGAGTTTAAGCTTGCAACCAAAACCCTTGGACAGGCGGAGAAAACACATGCTGATGATGTTGAACCAGTCTTCGAGGACTTCTTGTAAATAAATTTTTTGTTTCTAAATTCTATGTGTCCCTGAGATACCCTAATTTTTTGTGATTTTATTCTCGGATTTCAAGTAGGTAGATCTTTTTTTCTGAATGGTTTGCGACATACCTGAATAATATCGTATCTACTCCACGTGTCTACTTCAGGTGGTGATAGGGTTTATGTTTCTCCGGACGTTGTGATGGGATATTCCAATATTTATTCCCATATGAGTGTTAAGGCTCTATTATAAAAGAGGTGAAGTAGACCAAATGAGATATGGGTGTTACCTCTTCAGTATGATGTGAGTGGACGGTCTTGTTGCTAATAATGTTGTCGATCAGATATAGTTTAAAGACTTCTTTGGGATCAAGAAGCGTCTACTAGTACCGTTGGTAGGAAACTAGAATTGCATTGTTAATTATTGATTTGATTGACTAACGGTGGTTATCTCTTGATTTGCACCTAGTTTGATTATTCTTGAGAGCCTTCTCTTCTAACATAAGGTCACTCAAACTGGATCAAGAGTTTAATATTTACTTGTGATCATCCATTGTTAACAGACTCCGTGTACGTGATCGATCATTAGTTAGGAATCAAGTTTGTTATTGTGCAGGTACAGAAGACAATTGCAGATTGAAGACAAGAAATTTTTTCTTATTGGTTTTCTATCTTCGTGATTCGCTTCGTGCACAAACTTGATCGGATGAGATCCGATTAGATCTAGTTTATCTTTTGATAGAATTATTATTGACTAGTCGTATTTAGATCGACAAGCTATCATTTGGTGGTATTCTTCAGTATCCGAATCTGGTAGTTCTGTTTGACTTGATCTGATTAACTTGTTTAATCCAGATCTTGGAGGATCTAAAAACCGACAAAGGAGTTTAATTTATTTTAAACACTTTGTCACGCTCAACTATGATATATCTGGTTGATTTCCTGAGATATGAGAGTGGTTACCAAACAGATTAGTCCTTTATTGTTTGGAAGACGGTCGAAAGTGTTGAGTGCTTAACTTCTTCGGAGAGACTGAAACAACTAAAGATAGTGGACTATATCTTAGGATTCACGTGCGTTGGCCAGATTGGTTGTAGCGCAGGGATAGTGAGGAAACTAGGTAACTAGAGTAGTATACTTGGTCTCAACTATACGAAGTTGGTAGTGTCATTGTATAATGACTTAATTCTGAGAGTATTCAAAACTGGACCAAGTCCCGGGGTTTTTCTGCATTTGCGATATCCTCATTACCAAAATCTTGATGTGTCTGTACTTTTAGTTTCCGCAATTATAATTATTGGTTTAGTACTCCCTCTGTCCTAAATTTTTTGTCCTCTATTCTATTTTCTTTTGTCCTAAAATACTGGCCAGCTTCTGTTTATAGTCATATTTTTTAGTCAATCTCTCAAATATATCCTTCAAACTTTTACAATTATAAAATTATTTTAAATATCACCAATCTAAATATTAAATGATATCCTCCTCAATAGGAAACAAATCTACTAAATCAATCCATAAAGATTTTTATTTTTATCTTCTATTTAAATATTTCTATAAATATTAAAATTACCAATGTATTTTTCTTACATACTCCATATACTCCTTTTAATTTTAGTAATAACATAGCATTTAGTAGGGGTAGTTTTGTACACTCCTCCGATCTCCTTAATATCTTGACTTAGTCAAAGCGGACTAATAATTTAGGACGAAGGGAGTAATAATTAAAAGTAAACACATTGTGCGTTAATATCGAAAAGATTGTGGTATACTTGGTACCCTCGTCATTTCAGACTGAATTAAATGGCTCTGGATGGTCGGATATGTGCACGAAGAGTACACCATCACCGGCTAGTTGTCTAACATTTTGAAACTCATATTCTTTATCCAGGACATAATTTAATCTACTGGACAGGGTTTTAGTAGATCCTTTGACTTTTCTGTTTCTTTTTCTTTTCTCGCTCATATTTGGAGGGAAGTAACTAAAAAAAATTGTTTATAGAAGAAAGAAGAGAAGTGAAGAGAAGGTGTGAAAAGGAATAAGAGGGGAAATGTGGTGTTTATAAACATTATAGAGTCGACCGTTGGTGATATAAACAATATCGAGCGATATTCAGAATATATCCAGCGGTAGAGTCTTTATCGCTGACATTTATTGACAATATCGCTATTTATCGCTTAACTCTTTTACTATGGTAGTGCAACTCATTTACTGTGTCATTGGATATGGCAAATAGAATTTTTCGACATATTTGAAATAGCCCTTACAAGAGTCAAAACCAGATCTCAATAACAGTGGGGCAATTTCTCCTCTTCCAATAGTTGACCATGCGTGTGCATTTGGGTCTCCTACCTCCTCTGGAGTAGGACGTGTAACCAAACCTCTTCCAACACTCTCCGAGTCCGCGCTGGACCCCAACTACCAAACTAAAGATAACTAATCCACGTGGGTTGTGTTTTCGCTGTATGCCCATCTTTAGAAGATGACATGCTGCCCGGGATGTTTGTTCCCTTATTCCCTTTTCAATGGTATTGACGTATTGTACACTTATACTCGATCCCAAGATAATGCTTGAAAAAGGGCCGGTATCAAAAGCTCATTAGTTAAAATCTAATACATTGCCAGTGCTTAAAAATCTCCAAATTTGTAAGGTAAGTTAACGTATCCTGTTATTTTGATATATAATCTTTTGTATAAGTTTATCGGAACAGACTGATATAAGTCCGACACATAATGTTAACACAAAATTGGTTAAAAAGATCAAAATTAACAATTCCTGGGTGAGAAAGACATGTAAGATTTGATACTGTTTAAATGGACGGGAATCAAAAAGATACTTTTCTATTATCCATTTTGGATATTCTATCCAGAATCTTACAAATTAATATTTCACAATGGACTAAAATATCCATATCTAATTATTAATATAATACAAACAACACTATTACGATTTTCAATTAACGGATTCAAAATTCTTCTAGTTTTGTGAACTTGTTTAATCTAAACAAGTGTTTGCTTTTAGTCGGTGAGACAGTCATGGTTAACCCACTAGCCGGAAATAGTAGCCAAGTGTGTAACGGAGGAACAGATACAAAAATTGATACCGTTTAGGACAAAACGCTAATCCTATCAGAAAGGAGAACAAAAAGACGATTAGTAGAGCACAGAAACTTTCAAGTACCGGAAATGTGTCTGTGGACCGGAGGATCTTCAAAACTTTGAACCACGATCAAGCCCAAACTTAGTTCTACCAGACACCTAAACATTAAACATCGGCAACATAGAGTTTCACATCGTAAACAAAGAGCTGCTAGAACAATCTGCATATTTCAGGGTCGACCCATCGTAAACAAAGAGCTGATAGAACAACCTGGAAAATGAAACGGTGTTATATCTAAAACAAGATGAAACATGGGTGAAACCAAATTCAATCCAAACAAGATAAAACAGGATGAAATCAATCAGCTGATGCAACAATGTCTGTAAAATAAAAAGACTTAAATTTGAGATTGAAACAACATTCAAACTACTGAATGTTCTTATGTTACATGATATAGTGATAAGACAATGAAGAGCAAGAGCTCGCAGTACCATTTTTTCTAATTACAGAAGCAACTGATTCACCCAGATCCCCGGAATTTCCTATACAAGTTGTGCAACCGTATCCAACAATATGGAATCCTCGCTGGTTCAAATACTTCTGTAAGCCACTATGTAAAAGAAAACCAAAGACAGAGTCAACGTATTGTTTGTAAACTGGCTTTCATAATGTTACAAGAATATTTATCAAGTCTCGCGGGTTGGTTATATAAATTTCATATACCACAAAACATTACCTCTGGTGCAGATACCTTGTAGCAACTCCGGAACTTGGGAAAGACTTGTTTTGACCCATGGTTTAACCTGACAAAATGGGGAAAGATAACGTAGCATAAGTTCCTGACAACAAATGTTTAGCCAAGAGAGAACTTGGTGCAATTAGAGAAGGAGAATCCAGAATTTAATATGTACCAATCTGTAGACCTAATTCAGAGGCCTTTTTGGCAACCAAAGCTTCCCCTAACATGACGCTGGGGTTAGAAGTATTTCTACAACTTGTAATAGCAGGTATCACAACACTAAGATGTTTATCCTAGTTTAAACATGAGCGAAACCAAATTTAAGTTAGAATGAAAATCAGTTTTATGCTGTATAAAATGTTAAAAATTTGTGGAGTTCATACATAAAATGTTGGAAATTTCTGGAGTTTCACATGAATAATTCAGAATAATATGATCAAGTATCTAAAACAGGATGAAACTGGTTTCATC